>OY997264.1:2577500-3177500 GCA_963921465.1 Triticum timopheevii
GAGCAAAGTATGCAGGAGATGGGGGCTTGAAACTCTAAAAAACTCGCTTACCAAGCTCATTCACATTGCCAGCACCGTGAAGACCGCGACACCACCGGCACGAGACCCGTAGCCTGGCATTGTTTCTACACTTGATTCCGCTTCACGGGGTGCGTGCTCTGCTTGGCATCGATTATTAGTTCCGTTGATAAGATCTGGTGGGAGCATTGACTTGTAGCTGCTGATCACCAATAAAGAGAGAGAGACATCAGAGAAAGTAAGCAGCTGGGACCAATGTGTAGATGTCACCAAAAATTAGAAAGACTTCGTTTATCATACCAAGTCTTGGTGTCCCTTGTTTTATTCATTCAGTGTAGCTTACAGAACAATGACAACACCAGGCATCCAGTCCACACCAGATCCGTTGAGGGGCATTACTGTGTAAAGATTTGGGTAAGCGTTCCTACTCCCAATAGGGGAGCCGCATTGGTATATATTGATTGATGACTTGGGTTACAAGAGTTGGCAGAGTCTTATCTAACCAACAAGAGATATTACAGGTGACTTAAACAGGAGATAGAAGGAGATACAACACCTAACTACTACAACGTGGTACATGAGTTGTTCGGCCCAACAGCCTCATAATATTGTGTTTAACATCCTTCCTTAATCTGAACTTCTCAAGTTTAGATTACGCTTAAACTCTTCAAACAGTCCTGTTGATAATGCCTTAGTAAACCCATCAGCCACTTGATCCTTTGAAGGTATGAACCGAATCTGTAATTCTTTGCTAGCAACTCTCTCTCTAACAAAGTGATAATCAATCTCAATATGTTTCGTTCTCGCATGAAAAACAGAGTTGGCAGAGAGATAAGTAGCTCCAATATTGTCACACCAGAGACATGGAGTTTGCATGTGAAATATTCCAAGTTCTTTAAGCAAAGACTTAACCCATATAATTTCTGCAGTAGCATTAGCTAGTGCTTTGTATTCTGCCTCAGTACTTGATCTTGACACAGTGGCTTGTTTCTTTGCACACCAAGAGATTAAGTTGGGTCCAAAGAAAACTGCAAAACCACATGTAGACCTTCTGTCATCTAAGCAACCTGCCCAATCAGAATCAGAAAAAGCACTAACAAGTGTAGAGGTTGACTTGGTGAACGTTAGTCCAATGCTTAGTGTGTTCTTCACATATCTCAGGATACGTTTAGCAGCAGTCCAATGAGCAGAAGTAGGTGCATGAAGATACTGACACACCTTATTGACAGCAAATGAAATATCAGGCCTCGTGAGTGTCAAGTACTGAAGTGCTCCTACCAGACTCCTGTATTTAGTACCATCCTCTTGATCCAAAGGCACACCCTTTGTAAGAGACAACCTTGCTGAACTGGAGAGTGGAGTTGGTGATGGTTTACAGCC
Organism: Triticum timopheevii; assembly: GCA_963921465.1. Taxonomy (NCBI): domain Eukaryota; kingdom Viridiplantae; phylum Streptophyta; class Magnoliopsida; order Poales; family Poaceae; genus Triticum; species Triticum timopheevii. The sequence continues at coordinate 2,578,899 of OY997264.1, forward strand.
CTGCAATCATGCCTTGCTCAAAAGATCAGTGGCATATTTCTCTTGAGAGAGATGAAGACCACCTTCCTGGTTGCGCTTGACTTCAATACCAAGGAAAAAATGCAAGTCACCAAGATCTTTTAGAGCAAAATATGCCTGTAAATCTTGCAAGAGAGCTGTAGCTGCCTCATTGGAGGAACTAGTGACAATAATATCGTCAACATAGATAACACAAAAATAGTTGTGTTGGAACGGCGATAGATAAACAGAGAAGTATCAGACTTGGAAGGAACAAAACCAAGACTTTGCAATTTGGAGCTCAAGCGAGAGTACTGTGCTCGTGGAGCCTGTTTCTGTCCATAAAGTGACTTATCAAGTCTGCAGACATGGAATGGCCTGTTTGGATCTTCAAACCTAGGAGGTTCTTTCATTTTTTTCGAAAAGGGGGGATTCCTCGGCCTCTGCATCAGATCGATGCATACGGCCTCTATTATTAAAAAGTAAACAAGGTCTCAACAAGGTCTTACAGTTATGGAACAAAAGCAACGTCGAGCTCACATAGAGCGTCAACTGCAAAGCAGAAACCACAAAAGCCACAACCGGCTGGCATAAAAACAGATAGGTAAACTAAATGCCTATCCTATTACATGATCGCCATCCAAACCGGTTGAAGATATCCCGCGCTACCGTCTCCCACCGGACAGATCCAGTAACCAAACTTTCCCTGGCCTCCGTCGGAGTGAGTAAGGACCACGTACGGATCAGTGTTGTAGCTCGGAATAACACCTGCAAAAAATGAGTATTTGTTGTTCTGTTAAAAACCAAACCATTTCTGCAATTCCAAATTGCCCATAATAGCGCACATACTCCTACACGAATGTGTCTGGCTGTTTCGGACTCAATCCCAACAAGCCACGCCCCAAATAACGTGTTGACCGATGTCGGGGGAGTAATGTTAAAGGCAATTTGCACGGAGCGCCACAGCCCTCGTGCCAACGGACAGTCAAAAAATAAGTGCTTGATAGTCTCATTCCGATCACAGAAACTACACCTAGTAGATCCTGTCTAGTTGCGCTTAACTAGATTGTCCTTTGTAAGAATAACTTGTTTATGCACAAACCACATAAACACTTTAATCTTCAAAGGAACCTTAACGTTCCAGACCTCCTTGGAAGTAGGTATCACAGTAGAATTAATGATATCAATATACATCGATTTAACCGTGAACACCCTAGTTCTAGTTAGCTTACAATATAACTGATCGGGCTGAGGATTTAGCTGAACTTCCATCAGCCTCTGGACCAAGTGAAGCCATGCCTCCCATCGAGGCCCGACAAGCACCTTCCTAAACTGAATATTTAGAGGTATAGACTGCATCACCTTGGCAACGAGAGTATCCCTACGCTGAACAATACGATATAGTGTCGGATATTGTGCAGCCAATGGCGCGTCACCAAGCCACGTATCCTCCCAGAATCGCGTATTATCACCATTACCAACAATACATCTCGTTCTGTTAAAGAAAGCGGCTTTAACCCTCATAAGCCCTTTCCAAAACGGCGAATCTGTAGGTCTCAGAGTAACCTGGGATAAAGTCTTTGAGTGCAGATATTTACTACGTAGGATCTGCGCCCAAGTTGCCTCTGTCTCAGAAGACAACTTAAACAACCACTTACTAAGCAGGCATTTGTTCTTGACTTCAAGATTTTCAACCCCAAGTCCCCCTTGGTCCTTTGGTCGACAAATAATATCCCATTTGGCCAATCTGTACTTCCTCTTAGACTCATCACTCTGCCAAAAGAAGCGAGAACGATAGAAGTCTAGCCTCTTCCTAACCCCAACTGGGACCTCGAAGAAAGATAAGAGAAACATAGGTAAACTCGTGAGCACCGAGTTAATCAGAATTAAACGGCCTCCATAATACATGAGTTTTCCTTTCCAGCAACTAAGTTTCTTCTCAAACCGATCCTCGATACACTTCCACTCACCATTTGTTAGCTTACGATGGTGTATTGGAATACCAAGATACGATAAAGGTAGAGCCCCAACTTCACAACAAAACAATTATGTATATGCTTCTTGATCGTCTTTGGCTCTACCAAAGCAGAACAACTCGCTTTTATGGAAATTAATCTTCAGCCCCGACAATTGTTCAAAATGGCATAACACTAACTTCATGTTCCTCGCTTTTGCCAAATCGTGTTCCATGAAAATGATTGTATCATCAGCGTATTGCAGGATGGACAGACCACCATCAACCAGATGAGGCACCAATCCCTCCACCTGACCGGCCTCCTTGGCCCTCCCAATCAGGATCGCTAACATATCAACCACAATATTGAACAGAATAGGCGACATAGGGTCACCCTGTCTCAAACCCTTGTGCGTTTGGAAGTAATGATCTATGTCGTCATTAACTTTAATGCCAACACTACCTTTTTGCGTGAATGTTTCCACTTGATGTCGCCAGAGCTCATCAAAGCCCTTCATCCGTAAAGCCTGTTGGAGGAACGGCCATTTGACTTTATCATAAGCCTTCTCAAAATCCACTTTGAAAATAACACCATCTAGTTTTTTCGTATGAATTTCATGAAGCGTTTCATGAAGGACCACAACCCCTTCGAGGATGTTCCTATCCGGCATGAACGCCGTTTGAGAAGGTTGCACAACCGCGTGTGCAATCTGCGTGAGCCTGATCGTTCCAACCTTGGTAAAGATCTTGAAGCTGACATTCAAAAGGCAGATGGGCCGAAATTGCTCAATTCTCACGGCCTCTGTTTTCTTAGGCAACAAAGTTATCGTTCCAAAATTAAGTTGGAAAAGCTGCAAATGTCCCGAGAACAAATCATGGAACATCGGCATCAGGTCCCCTTTGATAATATGCCAACACTTCTTGTAAAACTCAGCCAGGAAACCATCCGGCCCCGGTGCCTTTTTACACTTCATCTTGGAAATGGCCTTGAAAACCTCCTTTTCCGAGAAAGGGGCAGTTAATACATCGTTCTCCACAGCAGTAAGTTGAGGGATATCTTGAACCCTAGACTCATCCAGGGACACACAGTTCTCCTCTGGGGGTCCGAACAGACGTTTGTAGTACTCAGTAATGTAAAGCTTCAGGTTGTCCTGACCGACTATTGTACCCTCATCTTGTTCTAGCTGGAAAATTCTCTTCTTCCGGTGCTTGCCATTGGCTATCATGTGGAAGAACTGAGTGTTCGCATCCCCCTGGACAACTTTTGTCACCTTTGCCCGCAGTGCCCACTTTAATTCTTCTTCACGGAATAGCTCTTTCAGCCTCATCTCAGCCTCATGCTTGATATGAAGCTCGGATAGTGACAGAATCGTAGTTTCTACTCTTATATCTAAGTTTTGGATAAGGGAAAGGAGTCGTTCCTTCTCCACCTTATACATTCCACCTAGATGTTTAGCCCACCCCCGAAGGAAACTTCTGAGGTGCCTAATCTTGTTCTGCCAGCGCTCAAGGGCATTCCTACCTCCTGCATCTTTAGCCCATTCTCTGGCTACAAGATCCAAGAATCCTTCTGTTTCAAACCACGCCAGCTCAAAAGAGAATAAATTCTTGTTGCCCGAATAGGTAGCCCCACCAGAGTCGAGCAGCAGGGGTGTGTGATCAGAAATGCCGCGGGATAGAGCTTGCACCGTTACAAAGGGAAACTTCTGTTCCCAAGCAACACTAGCCAGAACCCGATCCAACTTCTCGAAAGTTGGATTTGGCAACGCGTTAGCCCAGGTGAACTTCCTACCTGAAAGCTCAATCTCTCTCAAATCTAAGCTTTCAATAATAGTATTAAACATAAATGACCATCTCCCATCAAAATTGTCATTATTCTTTTCATCGCGTCTTCTAATGATATTAAAATCACCCCCAACCAGGATTGGAAGCAGCTCAGACCCGCAGACTCTAACAAGATCAGCCAAAAAGTCAGGTTTGAACTCTGCCTGCGCTGCCCCATACACCGCGACCAAAGCCCAGTCGAAACCATCATCTTTGGACCGCACCCTGAACTTAACAGCAAAATCCCCCATGACCACACTGCGAACTTTGAGAGAGTCACATCTAACACCAAGTAAGATTCCACCCGACCTTCCTCTCGGCGGAAGACAATGCCAGTCAAACTCAATACCCCCCGACAACGTATTGAGAAATTGAGGTGAGAAATTGGCTCTACCCGTTTCCGATAAAGCAATAAAGTCCAATCTATGCCCAATGGATGCCTCCGCCAGGAACCTCCTTTTAGCCAAGTCCTTAAGACCTCTGCTATTCCAGAAGATTCCTCTCATATCTCATCATGATTTTTTTTAGCCGTGCGGATCCTAGTGCTCCTATGGACCGCGGACATCGGGTATATTTTGCGCTTCCACTTGCGCTTAGGGCTGGTCGGGCCCACCCGGTCCAAACTGCCCGTAACCGGGGATCTAACTTCTTCCAACCAACATTCTCGTCCTCCTCCTCCGGCTCCTGGAGGGGCGGTGCGAGGTCATCACAAAAAGAATCAAGTATTCGAACTCCCAAGGCATCAATCTCTGAATCGTTCATCGGTTTGACAGCAGCTAGATTACGAATCATTTCTAAAGCCCTCTCGGCTTCTAGATCAAGCAAATCGTTAACAGAATTAGTAACTTCACCCTCATTACTACCAAGTGAAATTCCTAATTGGTTTGCCTTATCCACAATTTGATCATTCGAAAAATGCAAAATAGTATTAGAGGTATTGACGGACATACCAGTAGTGACCTGGACGTCACGAAGCTTTGCCGCCCTCACGGCACAGCGCTGCTGCATGTCGTCAACCTCCGGACAGCCCTGAAGCCGACAACTCATGCGTCGGCCCTCAGACGCCTGGTCCGGGATCCCGCCAAACAGAATAACCTCCTCCCTCGAGAATTTATCCGGGGAGCGACCGCCTGTCACTCCCCGAACATCCACCCAGTCGCCATGACCAGGTGAGAGCGCAGAGTCAGCTACTGGGGAGGCAAAGGCCACCTGCCTCCGCCCCCCATCCACTCCGGACCGCCTGTCAGGAGTGCACGTCGATGTCGCGAACGGGGTGCTCCCCTCGGGCCCCGAAGGTGAAGAGGGCCTTGAGGCTGCCCGCCCCAAGCCCTCTCTCGGAGCCTGTCCAGCCGCCTGCAGTGTCGTCCCAGCAACAGGCGTAGAAGGTGAGGAGGCCACCTGCCCCGGCCCCCCTACCGTAGGCCCATCGTTTCTCCCGGTAACCTCCTCGGGAAAAAGAGGAGAAGGGGTCTCCAAAGCACCCTGCTCCGATCCCCCAGACAGGAGCGGACCAACCTCCTGCAACTCAGCCACGTCACCGCAAACCGAAGAAGACGAGACCACGATCTCCGCCCCTCGCAGACACACCAGGTCCCTCCACACCCGCGTCCTCAAAGTCCAACGCCGGTAGAGAGTGCTCAAACTCCTCAAGAGACTCCACCCGCTCGCTCCAAAGTTTCGGAGGTGCAGACGCGGGACCAAAGGAACCAAATCTCAAAGTAGTCGACGGCACAGAAGTATTAGGCGCCGACCCTCCTCCTGCTGCCTTAGCAGTTGACTCCGGCCTCTTGCCCAACTCAGACCCAGGCTCATCGCCCGGTGTTTCCTTACCAGTCGTATCATCATCACCCTCGCTCATATCGTCGCCCGTGGCGGCCGGGGCCTCGGCAAAGAGACTATCATCCTCAAATTCAATCTCAAGGCTGTATACCTGACCACGATAAGCCCACTTAACCACGTCCGGCACGAAGTCAATGTCCAAAATACTGACTAAAAGGCGAGCAATCCCATGAGCTCGAGTGAATGCCATATCTACTCGCTCGGTCTTTCCCACCATGATCCCCAGACTAGCCACAACCCTAGCATCCTGCAGTAGCGCGGAAGGAGCTCCCGAAAAGCGCAGCCAGGCCTGGGTGAGGGGTTTACCCTGAGGCTCAACCAGCTTCCACTCCTGGAACTCAAGAATGGCCTCCGTACCTGGTACCTTACACATCCCAAAGCTCAGCAACCTCTGTAAATCCTCCACAGTCGGGAACAGAATCCTGAATTAGTTGGTCTCCAGCCTGACAAGCTCCCAATGGAAGTCTCCTGGCGCCAGCTCCCGGAGCCGCTGAATAATCTGGGCCTCAGACACTTGACCTCTAGTCACTTTCACCACCCCAGTTGTCATACTGTGCACCTCTTGAGGAACCTCCCTCTCAGTCGGCGACTCAAAAAACGTGAGCTCAGAACAGAACACACCATATGTCATAAGGCTCGGTGTGTGCTCCCGTAACATCGGACAAGCCCCAGACTCGTGTGCAGGCTTACCACAAGTATCACATAAAATAGCCACACATTCAGCAATAAAATGGCCCTTATCACCACATCGATAACATAGCATTCTTTCCTTCTTCCTGGAAAACTTTGCAGCCCTGTCCATCTCAGTTGTGTCAGAGGCCTCCACCGACATAGGCTGGGCCTCAACCTCAACAGGAACCTTCACAGCCGCCAGTTCCGTGACCACCTCCATAGCCTGGCAAGATATCCTTGACTCCTCAGTAACAGCGTCGACCACCGTCTCATCAACGGTAATATGATGCTGCCTAGGGCGGTAATGACCCCCTCGTCCACCGCGACCACCACGATAGCCACGGAAACCGCCTCTGTTACGATGAGCTGGTCCAGAAGCCCCTTCGACAAAACCGCCTGTCGGCCCCAAGAAAGGCCTCTCTGCCGAGCCATCGCTCTGCCAGGCATACCCCCGTCCACCACCCATAGACGAGGATCCCCGGTGGTGTCCTTCTCCATACGCATTATAACCATCATCACCCCACTGCCCACGGGGTGCCGAATGAACATCCGCACTAGCAGAGACCTGCGGCGCCTGTGCCTGCTGCAAAACCGGCGTCGTCGAGTTATTCGTCTGTCGTGCCACAAAGTGCGGCGGTCTAGCTCCTGCCTGAGTCGCCATCGGACGCTGCCCATTAGCAGCAGGGGGAGGCGGCCTTGTGGTCGGGGCACCCCGGCCCGCCACCGTCCCATGGGTCCGCACTGGAGGCCTAAGTCCACCCCACCCCACAGCAGGCGCCACCATCACCGGCGCAGAAGACCGAACACCAGCCGCAGCAACCCCACGGCTAACCTGGCCGGCCATAGTTGCGCCACCCACTAGCGCTCTTTGGCCGCCGACGACCGGTGCCGCGCGGCCGGTTCCATTCCCTGGGCGTGGTGGCGCACCACCCCGGCCGGCGCCGAGCGGCACACCCGCGCCGCCGCCTCCCGACCCCGCCAGCGTGCCGCCTCCGCCGCGGCCACCTGCCGCCGTCTGCGTTGGCCCTCCACGGCCCGCAGCGCCCGGAGCGGCGACGTTGGCAGCGGGAACACCTCGTCCCGCCATACTTCGGAGAGGCGGGATGCGCCTAGCACGCGCACCACCGCGATCGCAAAAGCTCGGTCGGCGCCCTCCACAGCGAACCCTAGACCGTATCGATCGATTCTAGAGCGTAATGTCGATGCATGGGGGTGTAGACGTATGAGCCGGTTCGCCTCGGGCCTCATACCCGGCGATCACAGGCCCAACAGCCGTCTGGCCCGGTTCACACAGAACCGGCCCACCCACAAGCAAGCTGACATCGCGGCCCAGGATCCCTCTCAAACGCGCGATCCGCTGATCCCGGATCACAGCGACGCGGTCGATCACCGGCGCCGGCGCCTGTGCCGCCGACGATCGCCGGTTCTTCTTCCTCTTCACAATCTTCCACGAACCCTCCGTAATAAAATCTGACAAAGTCGGTTTTGGAAGACTAACCTTAGGGATCTGCCCCTTCCAAGGCTGGATCGCCGCCACCGTAGTCCGTCGATGCACTATGCGCCAAACTATCTCGATTTTATCTTCTGGCCGCAGTCCTTGCCGCGCCGGATCATCGATCGGCACGACGCCATCCACGATCGCAGCCACCTCCTCTTCAGAATATCCAGGATCGAACGCCTCGCAGATAACAGACGACGGCGTCGGCGAGTAGACCTCCGGCGAGACTCCGGCGCACTCGGCATCGTCTTCGTCCTCCGCATACGACTCCGCTAGGGCCCAAAACCTCCCACCGACGTGCCCTGCACCAGAGGCAGACGCCGGCGACAAGGCCGTGGTGGGCGCCGCGGGCGCCGCCCTAGTCGCCTGCGTCGTCCGCCCCCTCATTCCCAAAAGGTTGTTTCATATATACTTCCTCTTCCAGAACACAAGATAGCTACATGTTCTTATCAATTTAACCGACTTGAAAACATTTCAGAACTGGCTGCCGAGGAGGTGACGAATTTACTTGCAACCAGTCCGCGGAGCCATGCTAAGGAAGAAGCAGCAACACTGCAACTAGGTGGTATATCTGAAGCCTGTGAGCCTTGTGATGTCACTGTTGAGATATGTATTTAGCACATGTATTCTTGTACTCCAAGTCTCCTCCTTGTGTATAGTTGAGGATATGACTTGCCCTATGTACTATATATACTTGTGCATATGCACCTATCAATACATTGAGAGTTGCATCCTATTCCTCTACATGGTATCAGCCTAACCCTCGATCCTCAGCCCTAGCCGCGCCGCCGTCGCCTCTCCAGGCCGCCGCCGCCCTCGCTGTCCCGCGCCGCCGCCCTTCCCGCATCGCCGTGCCTCCCTCCCCCCTCCCCCATCGCCCCACCGCGCCTCCTCCCTCCCTCCCCCCTCCCCCACCACCCCACCGCGCCTCCTCCCTCCCTTCCCCACCACCCCGCCACGCCCCCACCCTCCCTGCCTTCCCACGCCGCCACTCCCGTGCCGCCTCCCTCCCAAAAACCCTAACCCCTCCCCGATCCCATCTCGCGCCGCCACCCCCTCCCTCTGCCATGTCGGCCCTCGGCACCTCCTCCTCCTCTAGCGCCCCTCCCAGCAACCCGTTCGCCTCCTCCTACGGGTCCGAGGTCGATGAGCCCCAAGCCGCCGACATCCGCAACATCCACCTCTCCGATCATGTTCCCATCATCCTCTCCCACTCCTCCGCCAACTACTATGCCTGGAAAACCTACTTCAACCTCCTCTTCCGTGAGTACAACCTTCGTGATCATGTGGACAGTCTCGCCAACTTCTTCGCCGGCGCCCATGATGCCAACTGGCTCGCCATCAACGCCACCCTCATCCGGTGGTTCTTCCTCACCGTCTCTCTGGACATCTTCCACACCGTCGTTCGCGATGGGGACAATGCCTACACGGTGTGGACCAAGATCAATGGCCTCTTCACCGACAACAAGCTTCAACGGATTGTTTTCTTGCAGCAGGAATTTTTTGGGTGTCACCAGAACGACTCCACCATCGACGCCTACTGCCTCCGGCTCAAGACCCTCTCCGACGAGCTCAATGACGTCGGGTTTAAGGTGGGCGACGAGCTTCTCCTCTCGACGCTCACCACCGGCCTCAACGAGGACTTCGGCAACGCCGCCTCCAACCTCACCCTCATGGCCAACCCCACTTACGAGCGGGCGGTGGCCTATCTTCGTCTTGAGGAGTGGCGGATGAAGCACCTCCGCACCCGCACCAGCCACACCGCGCTCGCCGCCGGCCTCTCCATCGGCGCCTCTACACCACCCTCGGCGCCTCGTCCTCCGGCTGTCCCGCACCCTGCGCTGGTGCCGCAGCCACCCCAGCCACCTCGCAACGGTGGCAACAGCGGCAACCGCCGCCGCGGTCGCGGCGGTAATCGCCAAGGCGGAGGCAAAGGTGGCGGCGGTGGTGGTCAGGCTCCTTAGCAGCAGCCCCCGCCACCCTGGGCCGGTGGCTACAACCCCTGGACGGGGGTCGTGCACGCCTACAGCATGCCTGTGCCGCGGCCCCCCGCCCCGGGCATCCTCGGCCCCCGCCCGAGCGCACACCAGGCGCTCCTGGCCGCGCCCTTTGGCGCCAGCGGCGCCCTCGGCGCCCCTCCTGCCGCGCCCTCCCACGATGCATACGGCGCTCCCTACTACGACCCGGCCCTTCTAGCGGCCCTGCAGCAGCCGCCACCCTACTCCGGCGGTGGTGGCGATTGGATCATGGACTCCGGTGCCACCGCTCATATGTCTGCTCATCCGGGTAACCTCTCCTCTGTTCATCCCACTTCCACTCCTTCCCGTATCATCATCGGCAACTGTGTTGGTCTTCCTATCTCCCATGTCGGTTCTGCACCTTTTCCTTCTAACTCTCGACCTCTCTCTCTTAATAATGTCATTGTTTCTCCCCATCTCATTCAGAACTTAGTCTCTGTTCGCAATCTTTCTCGTGATAATTTCGTAACTGTGGAATTTGACGAAGTTGGCTTTTCTGTTAAGGACGCTCGCACCAGGATGATTCTTCACCGCTGTGACAGTCCCGGCTACCTCTACCCAGTTCAGTCGCCATCATCTCCGGGTGGTCCTCGAGCTTTTTCCGCCGGCGTCGATCTTTGGCATGCTCGTCTCGGGCATCCTAGCACTTCTTCACTTCGTCAAATAATGAGAGGATTTTCTTTTTCATGTAATAAAATGGCCGATCACTCATGTGAAGCCTGCCGGTTAGGCAAACATGTTCGCCTTCCTTTTAGTTCCTCTTCCACAGTTGCATCTTTTCCGTTTGAGTTAATTCATAGCGATGTATGGACATCTCCAGTACCCAGTAATTCTGGCTATCTTTATTATCTCGTCATACTGGATGATTACTCTCACTTTGTGTGGACATTTCCTCTTCGTAGGAAATCAGATGTTGCCGCCACTCTCATTGCATTCTATGCTTATGTTTCCACACAGTTCGGGCGACCCATACACGCACTTCAAACCGACAACGGGAAAGAATTCGACAATCACACCATCCGCCATCTCCTTTCCACCCACGGCACCGTGTTTCGTCTCACGTGTCCCTACACCTCCCAGCAGAATGGCCGTGCCGAGCGCATCCTACGCACCCTCAATGAGTGTGTGTGCGCACCCTTCTTTTTCATGCCTACGTGCCTTCTCGGTTTTGGCCCGATGCCCTCGCCACCGCCACCCTCCTCCTCAACCTCCGGCCATGCCGGCCGCGCTGGAACTACGCGCATCATCATCTCCTCTATGGCACTCCTCCCTCCTACGACGGTCTCCGTATTTTCGGTTGCCGTTGCTACCCCAACACCACCGCCACCACCGCTCATAAACTCGCTCCTCGTTCCGTTCCATGTGTCTTCCTTGGTTACCCGGCCAACACTAAGGGCTATCGCTGCTACGACCCTGTGTCTCACCGTGTCATCACGTCACGACATGTGTACTTTGATGAGTTTGTGTTTCCCTTTGCTCAGGAACAGGTGGTACCGTCTTCCCCTCCCGCGGCTGGCTCTTCTCCGCGCCGCCGCCTGCTGCCGGCCCTGGGTGCTCCGGCAGCCCCGCCCGCGGCGCCCTCCTCCGGCTCGGGGCCATCCGCGGCTCCCTCCTCCGGCTCGGCGCCCTCGTCGCCTGGAGCCCCGTCGACGCCGCCTACATCGCCCCGCGCCCCAGCCATGCATGCTGGGCCGGCTGATGGGCCTCATGTTGGGTCGCCGGCTGGGTCGGCCTCTCCTGGCGCAGTCTCCCCTGGTGCGGCCTCTATGGGCGAGGCCTCGACCCCGCCTCGGTCGCCCGCCTCGCCAGCCTCGTCGGCTGGCTTCCCCGACGCCGCGGCCTCGACCCCGCCTCGGTCGCCTGCCTCGCCAGCTCCGTCTGCTGGCCTCACCGACGACGCGGAGGCCACTGCCTCTCCAGCGGACGCCGTGGATGCCACGGCCTCACCGCCACCCGCGGCTGCTCCGACGGCCGGGCCCGTCACCCGCTCGCGCACTGGGGTTTTTTGCCCGAGTTCCCGTTATGCGGACGACTACGTCTGCACCGCCTCGACGTCCGCTCCTTCCCCGCTGCCATCCTCGGTCCGGGCCGCTCTCTGCGACCCTCTCTGGATGGCTGCCATGCAGGAGGAGTTTGACGCTTTGCAGCAGAACCGGACTTGGCAGCTTGTTCCCCGTCCCCGGCACGCTAATGTGATCACTGGGAAGTGGGTCTTCAAACACAAGCTTCGTCCCGACGGCACTCTGGATCGCTACAAGGCGCGTCGGGTTGTTCGTGGTTTCCGGCAACGCGCCGGTGTGGACTTCACCGACACTTTCGCCCCGGTTGTTAAGCCCGGGACGATCCGCACTGTTTTACAGTTAGCGGTCTCTCGTGTCTGGCCAGTTCATCAGATGGATGTCTCCAATGCTTTTCTGCATGGCCATCTTGAGGAGCAGGTTTTCTGTCAGCAGCCCACGGGGTTTGTTGACCCGGCGTGTCCTGATCATGTGTGTCTGCTCTCACGCTCATTGTATGGGCTCAAGCAGGCTCCTCGTGCCTGGTACCAGCGCATCGCAGCGTTTCTTCACCAACTCGGCTTCCGCTCTACACGCTCCGATGCTTCGCTGTTTGTTTATCACCATGGCACCGACACGGCGTACTTGCTACTTTATGTTGACGACATCATCCTGACAGCATGCACTTTTGAGCTTCTTCGCCGACTTACTGATCGTCTCCGTGCTGAGTTTGCCATCAAGGACTTGGGTCCGTTGCACTACTTCCTCAGTGTTGAGGTGGTGCGTCGTCCTGATGGTTTCTTTCTTCATCAACGGAAGTACGCTCATGAGCTCCTTGACCGCGCTGGTATGCTTAACTGCAAACCGGCCGCTACTCCTGTCGACACGAAGGCTAAGCTCTCTGCTACTGATGGTACTCCTGCTCCAGATGCTGGCTTCTACCGGTCCATTGTTGGTGCTCTCCAGTACCCCACTCTCACTCGGCCGGAGCTTCAGTACGCGGTTCAGCAGGTTTGCCTGCATATGCATGCTCCTCGAGATGTTCATTGGACTGCCGTTAAGCGGATTCTCCGTTACATCCGCGGTGCTATGGACCTCGGCCTCACACTGCGCGCCTCCACTGCCACTGATTTGGTCGCCTACTCCGACGCTGACTGGGCTGGTTGCCCGGACACTCGTCGTTCTACTTCGGGTTACTGCATCTTCCTTGGACCATTCCTGGTGTCGTGGTCGTCCAAGCGGCAGCCCACCGTCTCGCGGTCTAGCGCCGAGGCTGAGTACCGCGCTGTGGCCAACGTTGTTGCTGAGTGCTCCTGGCTTCGTCAGCTTCTTCACGAGCTCTTGTGTCCTGTTGAGAAGGCCACGGTTGTCTACTGCGACAACGTCTCCGCCGTCTACCTCTCCGCCAACCCGGTTCATCATCGTCGCACCAAGCACATTGAGCTTGATATCTATTTTGTTCGGGATCAGGTGGCTCTTGGCCATGTCCGTGTTCTGCACGTTCCCACCTCCCAACAATTTGCCGATATCATGACCAAAGGCTTGTCCACGACGTCTTTCGAGGAATTCCGGTCCAGTCTATGCGTCAGCAACGGTGTCGCTTCGACTGCGCGCGGGGGGGGGGGGGGGGGGGAGGGGGGGTGTTGAGATATGTATTTAGCACATGTATTCTTGTACTCCAAGTCTCCTCCTTGTGTATAGTTGAGGATATGACTTGCCCTATGTACTATATATACTTGTGCATATGCACCTATCAATACATTGAGAGTTGCATCCTATTCCTCTACAGTCACCCAGAAATTTCTGCGATGAGTAGGTATATACAGTGAGGCCTTATTCATGTTCATACCATGTAGTACAAAAATATTCCGAACCCTGACCGCCAGAACCATGCCATTTACTTGCGCATCTCCCTCCTTATCAGGAACCAGACTGCATCTTCTGAAGAACGCGACACTTGTATGTTGTTAACTGAAGAAATCGACCCTTGCCAATTGCCATGCTTTTAACTGAAGAAATTGATACCCAGCAGTCGATTGGTGCCATACTAGGCGGGCTAAACGTCGACCGTCAAATCTTCATCTAACGGCAACTTACTGCTTCGCTCGGAGTTAGGGCAGACCACCACCCTTGGTCCCGCATCCAGTGGCTCTGAAGACTGGAGCGGCCGCGGTTTGAATTATTACCAGCATTACTGTCTCCTTGTTCACCTGCTTTGCTTTATTAGCGTTGAAGTTAAGATTACCTTTCACTGGTTGTAATTGGTATAAAACAAACCTGGTCGATCTATCTGAGAGCCCTGGAGCTCATCTTCCTGTACTTGGGGTAAATGCATGTCCTTAATCCACTATAAATTTCTCTTGCGGCCATCCTCTGAATTCACCTAGTAGGTGGGTGGTGGTGTGATGTGCGAGTGGAATAGTTTTGTGAACTAGTTGAGTCTTGTCACTCCTTTGCTGCTGCTTTGCCTGGCAGATGTGAGCATGGAACGCAGGAAACCTGCCTGTTTGTGAAATAAATGTCCAGCTGCTTCTTGTCAGCACAAGAAAGAATGCCGCTCATCTCAGCTGGCTTGCTTCAAGTTCTCTGAAGACGATTGGCCGCATATGTGTCCTGGCTCTGAATTTGATGGTTCAGTTCTCTGAAGACGATTATATCTTTCCTGAGAGCGATTCAGCGAATGTACCTCATCAACAATACTCACTCCACTACAGCGATTCGGAGATGAAGATGCTTTGCGTCGGTCGGGATTCAGTTTAATCAGGTCAACAACACACGGAGAAAATAGCAACACGCTGGGTTGCACATGCACGAGATAGCAAAATCTTCCCCCAAGAATTTGAAAATTTCTGGACATTTTTAAAATCTTCAATGATTTTGCAAATTCACAACAATTTTCAAATCCATGATTTTTTAAATCACGACAATTTTCCAAATAGTGAACATTCTTCATTTCATGAATATTTTTTAAATTTTGAATATTAACACACGAACATCTATTAAATTTGAACATGTTTTACTTTTTTAAACACTTTCTGGTTTTGCGAACTTTTCAACTCGGTCAAAAAAACCAGAGAACTTGTATGTGTTCACAGTGGATTAAAAAAAATGTAATTTCTATGCTTTGAAAATCAGGCCATTTGAAAATTACCTGCTTTTCTGTTTTTCACACCATGTGTGAAAGTCAAATGTTATGAAATTTTGAACATACATGAAAATCAACATTTTTTGCGTTGTAGAAAATGTTTATTTTCGAACGGGCACCAAGGTGCCCGAGCACCGTTTGCATTTATCCCACCAGAGTTCCCTATTTGACTGTTACAGTGTCAAATTGTTCGGCAAATATACATAGGGGTCATGTGCCAGTGCCAGGCCACAATATGAGGAGAGGGCGATCAATTTTCTTTTGACTTGGTTTTTTCCCCATAAGTTTCATAGCTATTTGTCTAGTTAGTTACCTTTTCTTTCTTATTTTTTGCACAGGTTTTCGTCCAGTTTCCTTTTTCTTTTATGCCTTTTCCATTGTTATTTTTCTAATTTTTTTAGAGTTTCAACTCTTTTAAAAATGTTAATATTTTTTCTAAAAAATGCTGTTATTTTTAAATCAGAATTTAAAATAATATTTATAAACGTTACAAAATCTTCTGCTTTTTAAAGAGGATTGTGTTTCTTAATATACGCATGTCTTTTATAAATATTCAAGGTGTTATGTATAAAAAATTCCACACACTTTTTCTATGTAATGTTCATGCAATTAAATAAGTTTTCGCATTTTTTAAACATAGATTTATGCTAAAAAGAGAAAGGCCTATTAAAAGCAAAGTAAACCATAAACAATCGCAAATGCCTAACTGCATTGATGATCCTGTAACACAATGGTAGAATGTGGGACACCTCTCTGCATCAATTTTGCTGTTGTTTCGCATAGGTGAGCCCCGGACTGTGTCGGCCCATTGCAACGCAATGTAGCGAGACGACACTTGGACCATACCCAATGAGCACAGTAGCGACTCGGTTTTGCCTCAAAAAACATAGCTACTCGGTTCGAGATGGCACTGTAGCAGCTTGGGTTATTGTAGTGGTCGATTTTTTCTTCTTCTAGGTTTCCATTCATTTTTTTTCGACAAACGCACAATTTTTTTAAATGAACATCTTTTAAAGCACTAACATTTTTTGAAATATTGTTTTAGAAAAAAGCGAACAATTGCTGTGAATACAATCACTTTTTTCAAAAAAGTACTCGCAGCCTCCTCCACCCCCCCCCCCCCAACACCCTTCCCATCCCGGCGCATGGCCTGCCTCGACTGGCCACAACTCTGGCAATGTTCCACGGTCCTGCCACACGAGCGGCCTTTGCATCTCATAAGGGGAAGAGGGCGAGTTGAACAAGTTAAGAGTACTGCATTGTGTTAGAGTGTGTTCTTTGCGTCTATTCGTAGATTGAAGAAAGTAATTCCTAAGGTGCCATGTGTACCAGGGTTCAAGTCCTGGTGCTCGCATTTATCCTGGATTTATTTCAGGATTTCTGCGATGTGCATTCGGTGGGAGGAGATGTTCCCGTCGACTACGAGACGCCTACGGTGACTTTCAACAATCTCAAGATGATTTGTCGGCTCAGTCTCATGGAGGTGCTCATAAGGGTAGGGTGAGCGTGTGTACGTTCATAGGGGTGAGTGTATGCGTGTATATATGAGCACTTGCGTCTGTACTGCGTTAAAAAAAACCACCACGCGTCGTGCATGTGAACAAAACAAAATACGGAGGCTAGCTTATACTCCCTCCGTCCCGAATTATTTGTCGCAAAAATGGATGTATGCATAACTAAAAATACATCTAGATACATTCATTTATACGACAAGTAATTCGGGATGAAGGGAGTAATTTGAAACGGAGGAGATGAAGGGTCCATCCAGACCGTTGAGTCATCATAAAATACAGCGGATCGGACTAGCTACCAACTACGTGATGTAAAAAGAGAAAAAACACTAGCCAGCAGGTAGCTACCCGGGTCATTCTTCCCTCATGTAAAGAAAAAAAAAAGGTAAACTCGATCGGGGGTGATCGATGGCCGAGACAGAGCAGCAGCAGCAGCTGCTGCTGCTGGCGGCGGCGGAGCCCGAGGAGTGCAGCCGGTCGGCGATGATCTTCCTTGTGGGCTGCTACGTCCCGGCGCTCTTCTCCATCGCCATCTTCCTCGTGATTATGTGGGACTCCAACGATGACTGCATCGTAAACGACCTCAAGGTCCTCGCGCTCACGCTCCTCATTATTCTCATCCCCGTCCTGACCTCTCCCATCGTCGGTCTCGTCATCCGTATGCTCATTCAGCGGCATCATGGAAACCCGGAAGGAGAGCGGCTCGTCGACGAATTGCTCCTGCTTTGGTGATCCATCAAATCGTTTTGGCTGGAAGGTCATTAGACTAGGTTTATCCATCATCATAATCTGAGATTTATTCTACCTAGCTAGTACCTGCGGTTTATTATCAGGTTACGAGAGTTTATGATAATTAAGATAATTGGACGCCATTGGAGACGACTTCTATTGTTAGTTTATTAATTGCAAGTACAGACTCGGTTTGGGGTTGCTGAACTATATTGCGTAGATTGTATATATTGCACGCTGATGTTACAAATTCAACATCAGATTTTTAACCATGAATGTTTTCCATGCAAATTATGATACCGTGACAAGGGCAATTTCCTTTAGCAAGCTTGCTACAGGAAGTTGGCATCCCTACAAAAACATAACTTACTATAAAAAAATGATTGATTTGCCATGCTCAGAAATTGATGCTTGATTTGTAGTAAAATCCATATTGTAACGTTGTCTAAACAAACCACAAAAGCACACACACACGACAGAAGCACTGAGCAGATGGTGTGCATATGGCGGATTTATTATAACATCGCAATGAACTGAAGTATAAGACAATAGGTTCCATTGTTAGGCTCCATGCCTCACGCAACCCTTCATATTTATCATTCATCAGTCTTCACAATTTACATACCGATCCATACCTTTGCGAGTGTTTGGGTGTTTGCCGAGTTGAGGGCACTAGGTAAAGTAAATGAAAGAGAGTGAGAAAAAAACTAAAACGAGTGCACTTGGCAAAGACAGTACTCTTTACCGTGTTCGGTCTACATGGCACTGGGTAAACACATTTTCTTCTTCTTCTTCTTCTTCTTCTTCTTATTTTCTTTTGTACGTGTGTGTTGACATCAGATTTTGGCACAGTCAAGAACTTATTTAAAATGGCCTCAAATGGAGAAGTGTTCTGCATGAAAAAGTTTCGTATTGTCGATACGAACATCTTTGAAGTTTGGGCCATCGCCATCTGATCTCATCTCGAAGGCCGAAGTTGTGTTCGAAATACTGAGATTTTGTATTCAGAACACTATTCGGCACATTACGCCCCCAAGACTGCCTCGTATGGAAAAATGATCTACATCGATTGTCTTCGTCTCGTCGAAACGATCGATTTTGATATAAGAATCGTTCCAATTCGAGTTCGTATGCAAAAGTTAAAGCCATCCGAATACAGCACTATCACGAGCCAAAAGTGGCGCGCCCCACCAGACACCCTGTCTGATGGGTAGCGCGAATAACAGCCTGTGTTGCACGAACGATTTGACTCTCAAGATGAACTCTAATCAAAAAACGTTCAACATAAAAGTTGTTCGTCTCGTCGAAACGGTCAAGATTGCTTTTGGGCTCGTTTCCATCCGAGGTCGTTTACCACCTCAAAAGTTACCCGCAAGGTGCAGCCAATTTAAACCGAACAGTTTTGGAAAGTTCGGACAAAACCAATCCGAATTTGACTAGGGTTTTGGACGTGAATCCAAGCCTTTTCCTTGCATGGGAAGTCCAGCCGCCTCTTATATACCTGAGGGGTGATGGCCGATTGAACAACACACAATCGATCAATCAATCTACCACTTTTTTATCTTTTATCTTTTCTCCTTAACCCTAGTTTTTCTTCTTCCTCGTTCTTCGTTCGTTCTTTTTCATTGCAGGGCGGCGAACCTCGAGGCCCTAGGGGCGATCAGGTCGACCTAGGGCAGCCCATAGCCGCCACGCGCCCAGACGGGGTCCCTCCCGGGCGTGTGGGGTTTCGGGTCCCAAAAGCGCCGGCTTGCTGTCTTGCGTATCGCGCTGGAAGTCGGCCTCCCGCGGTGTGAGTTGCGGAGCATCTCCCTCAGCGCCGCGGGTACACATCGACGTGTTCGTGTGACGCGTTCCAGCGTCCACCCACTTTTTGGCGACTCCGCTGGGGACGAAGCTTTGAACGGTCTCCAGCCCGTTCTTGCTACGAAGAGATCGTCATCAAGTTGCTGCAATCTACAAAGGTAATATGAATACACAATTCCCCTTTGTAGATGCAAATAATTCATATGTTGTTGCTGGATCACCTATTGAGCATAATGTATCGGCTAGCCCTAGTTTTATCAATCATGCATCTAATTATGTGCAACGGCTGATGCAAAACAATCTTCATGTTTCAAATTCTTATAAATTTAGCAACATGCAACATATGTATCCCAACTCCCATGCATCGGCAACCCCAAAAATTCATATGCCGATGAGCAACATGATGAGTTCGATTAATCAATTTGAAACACCCCAAGTTAGAATTTCCAATGCCATACAAGAAAGTGTTTCACCCTTTTATTCATCGGCAACTAATGTGCAATATAGTAATCAAACCATGCCGATGAATGAGAGAATTGGCCATGCTACTAATGGCTATTTGGCCAGTTACTCTCAACCGTCATATGCTACACCTCTTGTTAGTAATTCTTCGGTACCATACACAACTGTAGATGCTCATAATTCGGCTTCACACCTTCCTGGTTATAGCCGAATGAATGTAAATTTTACAGGAGCGGTTGTGCCCAACATTGTAGAAGATGAGGTAGTGGTGGCTGCATTGAAGAGTTTAGCCCAAAATAAGAGAATTAGTGCTCTTTGCCTTGAACAACATGGAAAGGGGCTATTTCCTGATTATGCCGCAATAAAAGTTAGAGTTTTGCAAGAAGATGAATCTTTGCCAATTGATAAAATTGGCGAGCAAAAGTATGGTCTTACAACACTGCATATGCCTTCACCTAGTACTACATCATATTATACACCCCCTACACAATTGCAAAATTTCGGCAACACCCGTGTGTCATTGCCGAAAAAATCTAAAAGCATTGGGGGGCAATCATATCCGGAGTGGGCTGAAATTGAGAAAAAGCTTAAAGCTAATTTTGCCACTCGCCGTCAGAAACAAATAGAAAAAGAATTGATTCAGA
Source organism: Triticum timopheevii (assembly GCA_963921465.1). Taxonomy (NCBI): domain Eukaryota; kingdom Viridiplantae; phylum Streptophyta; class Magnoliopsida; order Poales; family Poaceae; genus Triticum; species Triticum timopheevii. Next base: position 2,598,995 of record OY997264.1, read on the forward strand.
TAAAAGAAGCATTGCCAATTGGTACTATCAATGAAAAGAAGGATGATTCGGAATATGAAAGTTCTTCGGTTGAAAAAGCCAAATCAAGTAGGATATATTCTGAATCCATCAAATCCAATGAGGCAAGCATTATTGAGAAAGGGCATGGCAAGCATAGGAAAACAATGGTGCTTGATTTTTCTGAAGTTAATGGAACCTACTTCCTGCCCTATGAGTTCCGTGCCGTAGAAATTGACAAGCTTCAAGGACAAGAACAAGTAGCCGAACAAAGTTCGGCCGACAAAATTCTTCAAAGCAATGATGCAAGGATTCAAGAAAAAGATGATGACAAGGTGTTGGGGAGCCATTCAAAGACGGAGCAAGATGTTCTTCAAATGGCACCACTATCATGCTCTCCCAACATATTTGAAGAGGTATGCATAGCGAGTAATTTACCTATTTTCAGATTTGGTCGCAACTTCATTATTGATGCATCTATAAGAAATATTCTCATATGTAATTTTGAAAGACCAATGAGGAAGGGTAATTTACTTGTTAGCAGTAAAATTGTTATGGAACATATCGGTCAACCCATTGCACCATTTATAAAGACCGATAATGACTTATTGTTACAGCCAAAGCTTTTCCCGTTGCTTTCTCTAAAGTTCATATCTAGTTGGGTAGCTTTGCTTATTTCTTACTTGGCTTACACTTGGTCTCAACTAAGACATGTATGTTATAAATATCTTCGTTTCAGAAATTTAAAGCCAAGGTTAAATTCTATTGAGAAAACCGATGCTAATATAGTATCATATCCAAAGACATCGAAGATAGAGTGGAAAATACAATGCATAGCCGAATGGGGAGATTCCAAATCTGAATCATTCGTTTGCTTATCTCCAAAGCCGTTCAAACAGCAAGATCGGCTAGGAAACAAGAAGTATACTTTCAATTCAAGCATGTGTGATAAAATATTTGATTTGTTGCTGAAAAATAATTACATTACAATTCTTGATCACCATGTTAAGCCATCAATCCAAGGACGAATGTATTGTAAGTTGCATGATTCGTCCAAGCATAATTTTGAGGATTGCAACATGTTTCGTCAAATAGTTTAATCGGCCATTGAAAAAGGACGATTGAAGTTTGTTGAAACACCAAGATATGACCAGTCTATTCCGATTGGTCCCGATGGCAAAAAGTTTTTCCATCGTCTGCTTCAAGCCGATCCATTTAAAAAGAATGTAAAAGCTGCAGGTGATGGGATCAAGCTTTCAAGTAAAGAAGTTGTTGAAGAGCATAACGAGCATAATCTTGAGGGTGGGAGTTCCATCGAAGCTACAATGGAGACGCCAAGGACTAGGGGGCAGCAAGCAAATCTAATGATCGATGAAAGCAAACCAAAAGAAAACAAAGGCCGGAATAAGCGCAAATGTAAGAGATCAAAAATCACCTTTGCTGAACTATTGGATAAATATCAAAAGAAGAGTGAAGAGAAGAATGCTTATCGGCCAAATCATGCAAAGAAACCAAGATCACCCCCAAGGCGCAAATATGAGGATCGGTATTGGCAAAGTGATAATTTTAATGCAACATATTCATATCCTTATTTTGGGCCGCCGATGCCAATGCCGTCGATACCTCCCTATGCTCATATAGATACATATTCATCATGGGACAGGTATGATACAAGGGTACATTCTCCATCTTATTCTATACCATCTCACCAATACTATGCAGCTCCAAGGAGATCAACATTTGAACAATCACGCGTCAAAGACCGTTTCAATCATAAGGAATCGGTCCAGAGCTCAAGAAAGAAGAGAGGTGGTAAAACAAGTTTACCGCGTGAAAAGAGATGGTCGTAAGTGTGCTGCTTCAGATTTGATCCCAAATAACAAAGAGCCAATTAAAGTGTTGACATTGGCTACAAAAGGCAAAGAAGTGAAGAAATCAACTGATAAAAATCAGAGTGCCAAATCTGAAGAAAAGAAGTTGAGGGTGCACAAGGCCCAAAAAGTGTTGCCATTGGTTGAAACAAAATCACAGCCGAGATGCCCACTCGGTTTATCATATTGGCAAAAGAAAAAATTACAAAATCTTAGTGCTCAAGAGCTGAAAAAGAAGAACATGGCATGAGTTCCCAAGAAGATCAATCAACACAAAAATGATGTGCATGCTTCTGTTGCAACAAGTACAATAAAAGTGAAGAAGGAAAATAATGAAAGCAACAAACAATTAAGCCGAAGATGCGCATCACAACATCAAAATCTTCGGTTAGCACATCATCCATTTTCTTCAACCATGTCGTTGATGCCTTTGCCATGGAATTCATCCCTAGGTATGATCAATTACCCTCCATTGATTTATTTTGATCCATGGATGCAACATAATTTTCTATATCATGAGAGAGTATTACCAAATTACCATACATTTGGTTAGTTACATTGTTGCTAATACAAAGGGGCCGGAATATTTTATTCCTATTTTATTTGTTTATTTCGGCTATACATACTTTGGTGGGTGAATTCTACATGGACCTCATGTTAATGGCTGATATTTATCTATTGCCCTAAGAATATGTCAAAGCATGGCCGGTGTAGCATCCTAACATCGTCATTAGTTCAATTGGAGACCAAAACAAGCCTTATGCCACTTAAAATATTTTTACACAATAATCAAAGCCGAATATGAAATTTATTCGGTTTGGAGCTTTTGGTTGCTATAGGTGCTATACAGATTGAGGCTTTCAGTGATTCGTTATAAGTAGTGCAACAAATATCCAAGGGTTATCAATGTTTTGACGAGTCACTTATAGTTTATCTTAAGGTATGTCTAGATGCAAAATTACCTTGGGTTGGGACTGAACTTCAGTGCCGTAACTGCACCTGCAGTTGGGCCAATGACATGTGGGCCTAACAGACGGCTGGCCCACATGCCATTGACCCAATTGTTCATATTTCTAGACATGACAATTTGAAAGAGTTGGCACAGCAAGCATCCGGCTACTATGTTAATCATGGTGTGTTGCATTTCTATCAATAGCCGATGCTTAGTCTCGTCAGAATAGGTAAGGCCGAACCGAAGTCCACCGCTTCGGCCACTAATGAATTTTTCTTATACAGGCGAAAATAAGGATTGGAGAATGTTTATTATTGATTATCAGCAAAATCCTAGCAAAAGTGTCAATAATATGGTTCCGACGATGACCTTGAGATACATATCTATGGGACTTTATCATCGGATTGTTAAGGAAGTTGAGAAAGTTTCACCCAAGCTTGCGTCAAAATATTCACACAAGCAATGGCCGATATAAACTTATCGTCCTAAGAATATGCCAAAATGGCCGATGGAGTGTTGACATCGTCCTTAGAGCAAGCTATGTGCAAGTTATTTTTCGGCACACAGGCTTTGCCGAAAAATAGGGGGGCATGTGTTGACACCAGATTTTGGCACAGTCAAGAACTTATTTAAAATGGCCTCAAATGGAGAAGTGTTCTACATGAAAAAGTTTCGTATTGTCGATACGAACATCTTTGAAGTTTGGGCCATCACCATCTGATCTCATCTCGAAGGCCGAAGTTGTGTTCGAAATACTGAGATTTTGTATTCAGAACACTATTCGGCACATTACGCCCCCAAGACTGCCTCGTATGGAAAAATGATCTACATCGATTGTCTTCGTCTCGTCGAAACGATCGATTTTGATACAAGAATTGTTCCAATCCGAGTTCGTATGCAAAAATTAGAGCCATCCGAATACAGCACTATCACGAGCCAAAAGTGGCGCGCCCCACCAGACACCCTGTCTGATGGGTAGCGCGAATAACAGCCTGTATTGCACGAGCGATTTGACCCTCAAGATGAACTCTAATCAAAAAACGTTCAACATAAAAGTTGTTCGTCTCGTCGAAACGGTCAAGATTGCTTTTGGGCTCGTTTTTATCCGAGGTCGTTTACCACCTCAAAAGTTACCCGCAAGGTGCAGCCAGTTTAAACCGAACAGTTTTGGAAAGTTCGGACAAAACCAATCCGAATTTGACTAGGGTTTTGGACGTGAATCCAAGCCTTTTCCTTGCATGGGAAGTCCAGCCGCCTCTTATATACCTGAGGGGTGATGGCCGATTGAACAACAAACAATCGATCAATCAATCTACCACTTTTTATCTTTTATCTTTTCTCCTTAATCCTAATTTTTCTTCTTCCTCGTTCTTCGTTCATTCTTCTTCATTGCAGGGCGGCGAACCTCGAGGCCCTAGGGGCGATCAGGTCGACCTAGGGCAGCCCATAGCCGCCACGCGCCCAGACGGGGTCCCTCCCGGGCGTGTGGGGTTTCGGGTCCCAAAAGCGCCGGCTTGCTGTCTTGCGTATCGCGCTGGAAGTCGGCCTCCCGCGGTGTGAGTTGCGGAGCATCTCCCTCGGCGCCGCGGGTACACATCGACGTGTTCGTGTGACGCGTTCCAGCGTCAACAGTGTACATTATTTGTTTTCTGGTGCCATGTGTGATCATTATGTTCTGGAAACTAAGAGATCGTCTGTTTTCCACTGTGACTTTGCTGCCACTTACGGGAGGTACATTTGTTCCACCAGGTCTGCCCTAGCAGCTGACATCCAAGAACAACTCGCCCAATTGAGATCCATGATTGATCTTCCTTTTTGCCATGGATGTAATCATTCTAGTCTCTGGGGTCATTTTGAATACTAGAAATGAGTTCGTCTTGAGGAGTCCCCCAAGTCTGTATGCTTGCAAGAGAAGATTTAAAGAAGGGCTTCTTTGGCTGGGGCACAAAGAAATCCTATTCACAGAGCCACAAGGAAGTCATATGCTGCCCTGCCTGATCTTGGCGTTCATATCCAGAGAGATTTGTAACTATGTGATCTTGTACCATTTTTTTAGATCTATGTGATCTTCTACCAGGCGCATGATATTTTATTCTTGAACACCTGCTGCTGAAAGGTCGTGTTGTTTTGATTTCTTTCGCCGCACTCATAGAAACATAGGACCCTCCGCCCCCTCCCCCTCCGCCGCCCCCCGCGCGGGCAACCGAGGGGACCCAACCCTCAGCCGCTGGCCCCCTCCTCCTTCTCGCTCTCCCCTCCTCCGCCGCCGGTGGTCGGTGCCGGGCTAAGCTCGCGCGTGCGATGGCGACGGCGGAGGCATCGCCCTCTCACTCCGGGCTAGGGATGCGCGGGATCCCCGATCTTCTGGATGAGAACCCGATCTATGGCAGCGGCGCTGATCTGGCACCTGGCAGTCTCTATGATTGTGGCGGCCAGCCGGTTGCTTGCTGCAGCCGTGGCGACAGCCTGGCTATGCTCTGCCTGATCTGGGGCGTAGGGTGCTGGATTCGGTGCGGCGGCCCCTAGGCTGGCCTCCTCGTCCGGGCGCGACGGGGCAGGTGTGGGCTGCCGGGGATTGGATCGGGTGGCCGGTGATCCTCCGGCGGTTTGGTGTCGTGGCGTCAGATCTGGTGGTTCCCCTCCCTCCTGCTGCCTCTCTCGTCGTTTCGGTGGTTTTCGGCTGCAGGCTCCGGTGGTGGTGAGCCCCGGTGGTGTACCTTGGGTCCGGGGGAAACCTTGGCCGGTTTGGCCGGCCCAGCGGCGGCGGTGTCCATGGGCGTCGCTTTCCTTCATGAAGGCGCGGCTGAGGGCCCAATATACCCATTCCGATCTCATGCCGGGTGAAAACCTATAATCCTCTTCGGATTTGGCGGCAACGACTCTTTCACGTCGTGACCTTCCTGGAGGTGTCGTCAGGGGCCTTGGGGCTCGGTTGGGAGTGCAGAGGAACTGCAGGTGGAGGGAATGGGACCAGTGGCAGCAGGCGGTGTTCGCGAAGGTGGTGCGGCATTGCATCTGACACGTCGACAACGGCGGGTCCCAGCGGCATGGATTAGCGGGGTCTCGCTGCTAGGCGTGTGTTGATGGATGAGTGCGGGATGGCGGCGTTGTCTGGCGTCGACGGCAACTAGACCGGGCAAGGTTGATGCGAGTACAGCTCTGAAGATGGATTGGTGGCAGTTGGCGGCGGCGGCCTCTGAGTGTGCGCCAGATCGGTGGGTGCTCCATACCCGACGGGTGGCTTGGTTGGCTGCGAGGTTTGTTTGATATTAGGCCTAGACTATCAGCATCCCTTAATCAACTGAATAGGAGTAGTGATAGATGTCGCCTAGACGACGGCTTCAGTCTTACTGTTGTATTACTTTGTAAGGTCTTTTGTGAATAATTAATAAAGTGAATGCATGCATCGCCCAGATGCAGAGGCCGGGGTCTTCCTTCTTTTCCCCAAAAAAAAAACTCATGGAAACATACACCTATGTGATATTTTATCAGATACATTAAATTTGTAACTATTAGAAAAAAAATCTTTCGAGGGGCATTACAAGTTCGTACGTGGCCATGTCTCAATGCTCCGGCCCAAAAAGAAGAACATAATCCATGTACATTATTTTAGGGCATATACAATGTATGAACTGAATATGGTGAGGAGCGCAAAGGCTATGTCTCACTTATTGCAAGATACAGACCGCGCTCGTCTCAAGCGCGATACCAATTTGGCACGCATGCGGACACCTTGAGAGGGCGTGGAAGCCATCCTCACATTCCACACCATAGAGGGGCATATGTTAGTGGATTCAGGACAATGGGAAAATGTACTCGCTCAATTTGCAGGAGAAAATAAAGAAATTAAAAAATACATTCAGATAAGAAAGAAAGAAACAAGAAAAAAATAAACAAATAAGGAAACATATAGACAAGAAAGAAGAGAAATCTTTGCTGAGCTCTCAATATCGGACGCTCGACAAAGATAGGAAAAACTACGCGGGAGAAAGGGAAAAATAGACAAAAAATAAGTTTGCCGAGCGGACGGCATGTCAGACTCCGTAAACAAACCCACATGGCGCCTGCTGGTTACTCCTGACTTTCCGCTAGTTTAGAAAGAAAGTGATAAACGTTTGTCGAGTTTTCGTTAGGGGGCACTCGAAAGTCATCCGGCACTAGGCAAGATTTCTGATTTCAATAGTACTAATTTCTATATTTTCTTGACGTGCTTTTGTATATTCATGTGCTGTCTGTCGTGCTTATCCACGGGGTGTGCGTGTCACACACATGGGCTCACATGGCCTCCTATGATATATACTCCAGTATATCCCCAACCCTAACGCACAGAAGGCACACGCACCATCAAGCTCCTCAAACTCACATTCTCGGCGATCAAAATGGAAGGCGGCGGTGTCCACATCGTCTCCAGGCACATGGTCAAGCCGGACTATCAAAACAGCTCAGCGTCGCCGGAGCCTGAGACCGTCCACCTCACGCCATGGGACCTGAGGCGGATCACCGTGGGCTACACCCAGGACGGAGTCCTCCTGCTCAAGCCTCCGGCCAGCGCCGTCCAACACCTCGCGTCGTCCTTCGCACGCGCCTTGGGCCGCTTCTACCCCCTTCCCGGCCACTTCGCCGTCGCGCCAACGGCCAGTGCCGGCGCTCCGCAGGGCCTGACGATCTCGCTCCGCTGCGGGGACGAAGGCGCCGAGTTCGTCCACGCCGTGGCGCCCGGGGTCCACGTATCCGACATCTCCGGCCCGCTCCGGGTCATCCCGCGCGTTGTCTCCTCTTTCTTCCCTCTCAACGGGATGCTCAGCACGGACGCGGCCGTTGACCCCAGCCGGCCGCTCCTGGCCGTCCAGGTCACTGAGCTCGCCGACGGCGTCTTCGTCGCCATGTCGCTCAGCCACGCGGCCGCGGACGGCACGACGTTGTGGGACCTCTTCAACACATGGTCGGAGATGAGCCGAAGCGGTGACGGCAACATATTCACAGCGGCGCCATTGCCTCCATTCGAGAGGTGGTTCCACGACGGCTGCCCGGTGCCGGTCCCTCTACCCTTTGCCAAGGTGGAGGACATGGCGAGGCGGTTTGAGTGCCCGCCGGTGCAGGAATGCTCGATCCATTTCTCCCCGGAGAGCATAGAGAAGCTCAAGGCCAAAGCGAACGCTGAGATGGCCGGCATGGCCACAGCCACCATCTCCTCGTTGCAGGCCCTGCTGGCGCACCTATGGCGGGCGGTGTGCCGAGCCCGGGGGCTGGCGCCGGACCGGGAGACGAGGCTCATCCTCCCGGTGGGATGCAGGACACGGGTGAAGGGTATTCCACAGGGTTACGTGGGCAACGCGATTGCAGGAGCGGCTGCTAGGCAGCCAGTCGGCGAGATCCTAGGGGACGGCCGGCTGGGCTGGACGGCCTGGCTACTCAACCGTGCTGTGGCTTCGGTCGACGAGGCGACGGTGAGAGAGGAGCTCGCGTCTTGGTCTAAAAACCCCAGTTTAAGATACGCGCCTGACTTATGTGGGGATGATCCTGCCATTGTGGTAGTGAGCGGCTCGCCGCGGTTTGATGTGTATGGCAACGACTTTGGCTGGGGCAGGCCGCTGGGTGTCCGGACCGGCCCGGGGAACAAGCTAGACGGGTTAATCACGGTTTTCGAGGACGGCGGAGGGGCCGGCGGCATGGAACTGGAGGTGTGCCTCGCTCCTCATGTTCTCGCCAGCCTCGTCGCCGACCAACAGCTGATGAACCCGTCGGTCTAGAGGAGGGCAGAGATGGTCATGATGGTTCCGGTGCTTTATTTTATTCCTGCACTTTTGAGTCTGTTACGTCCGCATATTAAAATCATCCCAGCGTCTTAGTGTGTCACCTAAACAAATTTCTTTGCCTAATCCATAGTACTAACGAATCATACAACGACATATTTTGTTCGCAAAATTTCCACACATAGTTTTTGATAGATATACCAATCAAATGGCTTATCATTTGAATACTTTCAATATGAAAATCAAACTGAGAATTATTTTTTTCTCAGAATTTAATCTCATTTGTACCCTCTATTTCTCTAATAAAATAAAATTTACAGCTCTATGCTCTAAAAGTCCCAACCCCTTTGAGGTCAAGGCCCATGCTTGTGGCCATGGCCGGCGACGAGGCTCGGCAACCCTCCCCCGCAGAACCAAGTGCCGAGAGGGCGGGCGCCGCCGCCACCGACTTATGTCGTCCCGTCGCCATCTTCACCGGTGCCCGTACCTTTCCTTTGCCACCACTCCCCTTCGTGTACCATTTCCACAGAAATAAGGGTGGGCAGCATCGTTATTCTCTGTGCATTTCGATGGAGCGTGATGAAAAATAGCTTTCTATACGTATTTAGCTATCTTGACTTGAAAAATTATATTGATAGGGACAGGCCACCTGTTCATTAATGCTGGCTTATATACAAAAACAATCCCAACTTGCCCCAGCTAACCTAACGCACCAAGGCGCTGGCTTAAAATCAGTAGCAATTTGAGAAGACAAGAATATTACTATTGCAGCTAGCACCAAGCAAGCAACAACTTCGTATTTATATGGACCAAGCAACATGTAGAGGTGGCTGCGAAAAACAGGAATGCTACTGTATTCTAAGAAGTCATCGCACCCTTGTCCTAATTTATCTTTTGTTGTTATCTTCTGTTGTATATGATACCAACTTGATTAAGAGTGAAACCATATGTCAAACATTTATCTTATTATTTTTTAGACAAATTTTATTAGTTAGGTGACTGCAAATCAAATGATGGCCGGCAACAATACGGGCCAAGTTTAGTCAATTAGCCCACTCATTTCCCCACACGTAGGCAGGTAGTTACAGAAAACTTAACTTAGTTCCCTCAAAATAAATAGATGAATATAAAGCCTTCACTATGTTATTGTTGTGGCGGCTAACAAGCTAGTAAAAACTATATCTTATTTAACATGAATCAATCAATATATAGAGTAGACTGCAAGAAATAGCTAGACTGCATGCGTCATACTACCAAGTCTTGGTACCCTTGTCTTATGTTGTCTTTCATTATTATCTTCCGCTGTGTATGATGCCAACTTGATTAAGAGTGAAACTATATGTTAAATAATTATTTTATTAGTTTTCTTTAAGGCTATGACCAACAGAGTCTCTCCTTTTTTTTGGAAAAGGGGAGTACCCCAGCCTCTGCATCAGAAAGATGCATACGGCTCAAATTATTAAAAAGATAATCCAGTAACAAAGTCTCGAAAGGTCGTAGTGCATACATAAACAAAAGCTCAAAAGAGGTAAGACCCAAAGCCACAACCGGCTGGCAAAACAATAGGAGCACTACATGCCTATCCTATTACATGACCGCCATCCAAACCGGTTGAAAATATCCCGAACTACCATCTCCCATCGGGTAGACGCAGTAACCAAACGCTCCCTGCCCTCCGTCGGAGTGAGTAGCGACCACATACGGATGATTGCCGTGGCCCTGAAGATAACCTGCAAGAGTCTCTCCTATTGGTCATACGTTCATTTCTTCGAATCAAACTGCCTTTATTAAGAGAGAGAGAGAGAGAGAGAGAGAGAGAGAGAGCGAGCTAGGGTTCATCCCAAGGTTTGTCCCAACAATTTCTTGGACGATGAAGGTGAAAATGTTTGCCAGCTTCCGATTGGTGTCAACGTGTTTCAATTATTAGTGAGGCGCCACAAGTGGCGTGGTTTCATATGCTATTTGCAGACGGTGTTTTCCCCCATCCGGGATAAAAAAAACTTGGGCCAATTTCAATCAACGAGGCACCATGAGGGGCCAGCTTTCATCTATTAATTGCTTGGATAATGAAGGTGAATAGTTTGCCAGTTTCCGGTTGGCGTCAACGTGGTTTCAATTATTGGCTCTACTTCAATCAAGCAAGACACCGTATCAATAGAGAGATCGAGATGTCATGGAGGGGAAAAATATGGAATGAAACTTATCAAGTACTTATTACCAAATCTGTCAACTGCCACCTGCTTTGGAGTGCAATGAGGTCTAGTATAGTTATGTTGACACAGCGCATGTGCACATTGCTCGCTACTAGTAGCACATTGCTCGCCAATAGATAGATAGAGATGCCATAGAGGGAACTTGTCTATATATATGAAACCATAGCATGTCCATTGAAGATAAATCTAAGTAGCAGCATATCCCACACTAGGGATAACAAATGTGGATCCTGCCCATCTCCATGGCACTCATGCTACTTGTTCCCCTTATGTACTTGAGGGCAAGTTGTAGATCAAAGAACCCAGTAGCGCTCCCCATAAACTGGCCAATACTACACATGTTCCCATCCTTTGTGGCCAACCTCCACAACATGCCTGCCTATTTCACCCTGGTCCTCACTGGATCAGGACACAATTTCAGGGCACACGGCCCACCTGGGTCAGGGATGCGGTTCTTCGTCACATGCGACCCTGCAAACATCCAACACATTTTCACTACCAACTACCCTAACTTTCCAAAGGGCGCAGGGTTCGCTGCTATCTTTGATATCATGGGCGGCAGCCTCTTCACCATTGATGGTGAGCCAGCTCATCGGATGCGCGCCAAAGTCAAGGGCGTGCTCAATGGCCCGCAGTTGGTGGACAACCTTGCGTGTTACTGCATCACCAAGGTAAAGAACAGCCTCCTCCCATTGTTCGCCCACATGGTGAGCATCGACACCCCATTCGACATGCAAGAAATGATGTCGAGGTTTATGTTTGACCTGTCTGCTACGTCTCTCTTTGGCGTGGACCCTGGCCTCCTATCCTCGGACTTGCCTCCCATGGATGTCGCGGTCGCCCTGGACACGGTCATGGAGGTGGGATTTTCCCGGCACGTGATGCCAACATCTTGTTGGAAACTGATGAGGTGGCTAAACATCGGCCCCGAGAGAAAGCTTAGCACCGCTCACACAGTGCTACGAAGCTTCGTTGTGGAGATGATGGAGAGGTGGAAGAACAACACATGCCATACTGGTAATGACGACAGTGGTGCGGATATTATGCCTCCCTTCCTCGGTGATCCTGACTATGCCGGTGATGAATTGGTTCTTGCGATGATTATCAGCTACTTGCTTGCTGCGAGGGACACAATTACAGCAACCCTGACTTGGGTCTTCTACAACCTTGCCCAGAACCCTAACATCGTGTCAATCATCCGCAATGAACTCTCACCCATTGCATCAGGCAAAGCAGCATCCAGTGCAAGTGCCATGGTGATCTTTGAGCCTGAAGAGACAAAAACTCTAGTCCATCAAGTCTTGTAAAATTAGTGGCCAAGAACATGTTGCACTGCTGATAAGATTCTGGAGGAAGATGTGCATGCCGGTGTGCTTCCAGCTGCTCAAGCTCGTGTGTTTGCCATGTGTATCAGGCGCATCGCGCATGATTGTATTGTGCATGGCTAGGGAGTGCTGTGAATTCTTGTATACAAATGCATCTAATACTAAAACGTGACTTGATACATCCGTATTTAGACAAATTTAAGACAAGAATTTCGGGACGGAGGGAGTATTTGATATGATCTGAGTCATTTAGTATTCTGAATCAGTTGGGTCTTGTCAGTCCTTTGCTGCTGCTTTTCCTGGTAGATGTAACATGGCGGTCTGGTGTATGCCATTGCTGAGGGACACGCCGAAGAAGCTCTGTCAGGAAGTGCTCAAAATGTGGAATTTGGTGGTTCAGTTTTCTGAAGACCACTTTGTCCTTGAGAGCGCTTCGGCGACTGTAATCAAGAACATTTGGTCCGTGCTACAAGAAAAAGTAGCCAAAAAAACAAAATCTGATTTATGAAAACATGGGTCGTGCAATTTATTCATTTTTTTGTGTGTGGACAATGCATCGTGATATATAATATAGCACATGATGTTTCGTATCTATACTCTTTTTTTGAAGTAAAAAAACGCATATCTACTTCGGTTTGCATTTGCAGGGGCGCTTCCAGAGTTCAGACACACACACACACACACACACACACACACACACACACACACACACACAGTTAGTCGTTTTCACACACACACACACACACACAAACACAACACATTTCGTATCTATACATCCCAGTGGGTGGATGTGGATCATGGGCCGGATGAGCCCAGGTTGCCGTTAGTCGCAGGCTAAGCCCAGCATCATCAGCCGAGGCCCACCTCGTAGCCAGGCCTGGTCCATTTGGGCCTCCTGCCTAGTTGGTCCCGTTTCTGGGGATTTTTCTTTGCTCTGAATCTTGCAATTTCTCTGAATTCTGATAAGAATAATGGCCAAGCAACATTTTTTTCCTTGTTTTTGAGATAGCTCACCATTCACCGAATGGTAATGGCAAAGCAAAATATCTACAAGACCGGTCTGCATGACTTTACTCGATGTATAAAAATTCAACACCTATGTACGGCTGGTTGATGGAACCCAAGTTGGACATCAACTGGGAATCACAAGTGCCAAACAAAGTCAAAATATTTGGCTGGCTAATTCACCTCGACAAGCTGAACAAGAAAGAAAGTATCCACCTCGGCGTGTCCTCATCTTTCTGTTTCCACTCAAGATATATAGCTTGACTACCCAACAGGTGAAGGGGAGAATCATCTGGTTTATGCTTTAAGGAGTACCTGTCTATGGAGGAAGGAGTACATCAAGCTTCCAAACTGGACGCCTCCTCCTCCTCCTCTGGTGAGTGATCAGGGCACTCCGCCTCCTCCTCGGCCTCCTCCGACGCGTCAGAGCACTCCGCCTCCTCCGACATGTCAGCGGACTTCATCGCGTCAGCAACAGCGGAAGAAAGACGCCGCTGCTTCGGTGGCTAGCAGTACAAGAGGCGGGAAGAAATACAGATTTGGTCCAAGACTGAAGCCTCTTCCAAAGTTACCATACGAGAGGACTAACAAGGAAACCGATGACATCATGGCAGCCGAAGTGGAGGCCCATTTTGAATGAAAACCTCCACCTCCGAAGGAAACGGTAGATGCGGTGAAAGCGAAGCACACTCCGGATGCCCTGAAGCGACCACCAGCACCTCCGCCGGATTCCAACTATGTCCGCTGTATTAAAAAGACATATCAAGACGTGCGACGGTCGGGAAGTACTTCTAGTGATGCACGATTAGCACAACGAAGAAGTGGGAAAACAATTCCCCAGCTCGGCGAACAGGCGAAGCACCCCCCGCTCAAGGTGTCTAGCGATATCGTCGCTAATCATCCGAGGCTATTACGCGGCACCAATCTTGGTGATTGCCTGAGCGATGATGTAGAGTTTGAAACGTTAGAGGCAGTAGAGATCTTCAGATGCGAGTACGGGAAGCCTCTCGTCAAACCTGATCATCCTCCTCTAACAACGATGATGCGAAGATTGCATGAATGGTACATGGATACCTGCAGGAAGTCTGGGAAGGATAGTATGATGGTGAGAATTAATGATGAGTGCGGCCTCATTGGAGTTGAGTTGCTGTCTGTTGAATTTGTGGAGTTATTTCAGTTATTCAATCAAGATGCCCTCGACAAACAACTCATGACTTGCTACTGTCTGTAAGTATTACTTATGTAATTAAGTCTCTATAGCTCAGCTCTTTCATTGCATGTATATATAATTATCCTCACTATATTATGCAGATTGAAGATTATCGAATGCAAAAAATGACAAATCTATGACATTGGGTTCATTAACCCAAATACTGTAAATGAATGGTCGGTTAAAAAGAGAAACAAAGATACTGAGGAGAACTTGCTACAATCGTTACTTCAACATCAAAACAAAGGGAAAATACTCTTTCCTTACAACTTCAATTGAGTGTTACTGTCTTGTGCATATTCGGTTACGCTTACTTGAGGTTATAGTGATGTAATTGATGAGTTATGCGTGCGGAGTTTCCACTTTATTCTGCTGGAGATTAAGCTTGACCGGGGAGTAGTAGTTGTCTTAGACTCGAGACGTAAAGATCGCCAGGAGTATGCAGACATGACTGTAATGCTCCAGAAGTAAGTTCAATCGATCATTATCTCATCATATTGGCAACTTTCGTTCATTTTCTGATATCAAGTAATCATTTTCTTTGCCTGGCACGGTTTGAAAACAGTTTACCGGAATGGTTCCGGGTCTGCCAAAGGATCTGCGATTTACACACCCAAAGTAAGTAGTACTAACTAGTTCTGCGCATCTCTCATTGATTCTAGTTTAATCAATACCATTTATCATGCTTGATTATCAATTTGATTGAACTCTATTTCTCATAAAGTGCTTGTGGCAGGAAGATGAGAATAATTTATGTGGATACTACGTTTGCGAGTTCATCTACAACTCGACCTCTCAGCGGGGCTACTCCGACGAACAATATGAAGTACATAAACAATATTCATAATTTTATTTTATTACCAGCAATTGTGTTGAGTTTCTTTCATATATATATTGACCCCCTTCTTTAAATTAGTTGTGGCAGATGCGGGATGAACACCTACCACATGATCGCATACGAGCAATTCAAGAGGAATTGGCGGGATTCTTTCTTGACCACGTCATACATAAAGACGGAGAATGCCGTGTGGAAGTTGAAATTGATTTTAGATGTTAGGGATTGTAAGAGATGTTATATTGTATATATGTAGTAGAGTCGGATAGATATATACGAAAATATGTTGTTCGACCAATATCGGAGAAACAGAGGTCACTTCCCTCTGTATGTGTTCATGACGATTTTGTGTAATTAATGGTCCCTTCATTTGCTTACTAGCTAGTGTGTCGAGTTCTCTCTGTACGGATAGTAGCTAGCGTTGACCAAGCACGGAGAATAGAGTTCACTTCTCTCTATTAGCTAGCTAACACAATATGAAACCCCTAACCCTCCAAAACAACTAAACTCCCCTTTCAAAAAAAACTCCAGCGCCTGCGAGCTGCTGATGTGTGGCTGCCTTTTGGTCCCGGTTTGTGTGACCAACCGGGATTAAAGGTCCTCCTGCCTGGGCGCCCCGCAGCGGCCACGTGAAGCCCCTTCTGTCACTGTTCGTAAGCAAACCGGGACTAAAGGTTTTGGGCTTTAGTTCTGACCCTTTTGTCCCGGTTTCAGAACCAGGTCTAAAGGTCCTCTGGAACCGGGACTAGTTCCCTGTTTTCTACTAGTGGAACCGGTCAAAATGCGCGGGCTTCAATTCAGTTTTGGATAGTCAGTGGGTGTCGGAGTCCTATGTTATATAGGTCCGGACTCCCAAAAGCACCCTGTTTTACATCCGATTGAGGGAAAACGAAAGTGCACACACGTTCACGGACAAATACGAGTTCACATTAATCACAAAATGTGTCCAGACAGCTTGTTCTGATGTTTTACAGATTATTTGAGAGTCAGCGTCAGAGATGCCATTAGTAACTACATTCTACTCCTGCTAGCCAGGCTTTCAAACTCTCCAATGGCTAGCTCGGTCGATCTTGATGGTGATCATACATGCATGCATGCACTAGTAGTGCAGTGATTAGTACTCCCTCCTAGAATTACTTGTCGCTTAAACAGTTGCATCTTTTTTTTTTTGAGAAACATCCAATCTATTCACCTTTAAACATGGCACTACAAAGAACAATAGAGGTAATAGAAATTACAAACATGTTTGTGGACACCTAGCAACAACTACAAGCAACTAAATGAGCCGAAGACGCGCCGCTATGATCGCTCCTCCCTTATCAGAGGGGGACAAGCCTTATTGTAGTAGACAGTCTGGAAGTCGTCGTGCCAAGGCCTCATGGGACCAGCACAACAGAACAGCAACCATCACCAATGAAGAAAGTCATAGATTAAGGGCGGCCCCGTGCCTCCTTTTATCTTAAAAAAAGTCATAGATCAGAAGGATTAAACCTGTAATCATCAAACAAAGACGAACTATGATCGGATCCAAACAGATCCACCGAAGACAAGGACCGGCTGAATTCCGCGAGATCCGAAGTAGCCGGGTCTACGTTCAAAGCTTCTACCATAGACCTAATTCGAGAAGGCTTGATAGTCCTAAGAAAGGTGTGGGTGGGGGGTTCTATTTAGGAAGAATAAGAAGAATCTCATTCATGTGTTCATGCTAACAGAAGAGCGGATCCAATACACATAAGACTTTTTTTCCAGGAATTTCCTAATGTAAATGATGAATTTGGGATGTCATGCCCCACAAGTTAGTTGCCCAAGCGCTTCCTAGGAGGGCAGTCTACCACAAGATAGAGTTTGAGCCTGGAGCCAAAGCCCCAACCCCTCCATTTAAGGTTTTTATCAGGAAAGAATTTCAGGAAGTCATATCGGCCAGATAAGCCTCTGATGGGTCCATATTAATTTTTCCCCAGTTTTCTTTCAGAAGAAGCGGGAGCATTATGCCTAATACCAATTTTCAATCTTTTTAGTTCGTTCTTCGTCGGCTCCTCCTTTCTGATCATTCTCTCGCCGGAGATTCAAGACCCCAGGCTCTAGCTCATTTAGCAGGGCTAAACTTCTATCTGAGTCTTTATGAGCAGGATCCGGGATGGGTTACGTTCATTCAGAACGAGCTTAATCACAATAACCCCCTGGAAGACATACCTGGGTGGCTTAAGCTCTTCCTAATGGAAGAAAAGCTCTCAACATGAGAGACATTATTCCTACCGAGGGACATCGCCATCGCCACACAGCCCCAACCAAAATGTTGATCCTAACAAGAACGAGAACGGGATCCATCCCACCGGCGTGGCGGCTGAGAATCCTCCGCACCTCCAAGGCCTAGAAACCATCAGAGATGGGACAGATCAGCGGCGGCGCCGACAGGAGTAAATAGGGAAACGTTTTAAACCGGCACGCCGGCCGAAAGTTTGGCCGGCCGAGCGCGCGTCGTTAGATCAGATGCAAATCAACCGTCCTTATTGCTCCAGTAACTGCCCACCGCTTTGCATGGACCTTATCTTATCTCTTCACGGGGAGATTTCTCAGTCACTCCCTTCTCTCTCACACATGATGCATATCCTCTCTCGTTCTTCTCCCCACCCACCTTTTTGGCTGCTGCAGATGCGGTCACCGTCGGCAACGCGAGACGAATACCACGGGTGCTACAAGGCCACCACCAGCGCCGGCCTCGGCGACCATCGGCGCCGCGTGCAGAGGAGCAGCGCATACGCACGGAGACAGGCAGTGGATGCAACTGGGGGCCTCGCTTCTGCGACGAGGTGCCACGACTTGATGCTCCCGGCGGCGACAGGACTTGCAACCCCAGGTTCATGGAGCTGCAACCGCGGCGACGAGGAGCTGCATCCGACAGAGATTTTTGCTGGAAGTAGTTATTTTCTTTGCTACAATCGACACATATATTTGGTGATGAGATTTTTTTTGCTGGAACCATCATCAAATTTTGCTGGAACTGGCTTTTTCTGTTGCTACAATCGACTAGCAGTGTTTTTGCTGGAACCAGTGTTTTTTTTGCTGGAACTGGCTTTTTTGTTTGCTACAATCGACCTTTTTCCAAATTTGTTCTTCTGAGATTATTTTTGCTGGAAACGTCTTTTGCTACCACCTTAGTTTTTTTGCTGGAACCAACTTTTTCAAAGGATCCAATGGGACGTTGACTCATAGCTACTTTGGGTAATTTTGTTGCCAGCATCGCTGGCGAGCATCGACGGCGAGCATTTTTGCTACCACTGTAATCTATTTTTGCTACAATCATAGTCTGTTTTTGTTGCGAGTGTGGCACAAGCGACCGGCGAGCGCGGCTGGCGGGCGTGGTGGCATGGGTGGCCGGCAAGCACGAGAAACCGAGGACAAGTTCGGGCGGCCGGCGAGCGCGCGGAGTCCGGCTGGCTAGTGTGGCTGAGCTAGTTCGCTGCCTTTTTCCTCTCAATCCGCTTTTCATCCGCGTTTGACTTTTTGAGGGACAGAGAAAGGTTGTATCATATGGTTAAAAAAAGCTCTATCGTACGTTCGGCAGCCGACCGGCCAAAATTTGGGCCGGTGCGCCGGCGCCTTGCACTGGCCGAGTAAATATGTGTATCTAGCACTGAAATACAACTAGATATATCCGTTTGAATGACAAGTATTTTCGAAGGGAGCTAGTATATCTCATCTAAGAAGAAACGTGCAGTGGTTAACAACCGTTTCCCTTTCCGACTGCAGCTGCAGTTCATAATGGGCTTCGATCGATAATTCGGAAATAAAGTAGTACAAACTGTACCCCCGATGAATCTCCTGTATACGTAGCCCACGGCGGCCGGCGATGGGGATGATGACCATGCACCGTGGCTACCACGTCGAGACCGTGCCCTACACCAACCGCGCTCACCTCGTCCCCCGCTCCGGCCGGGCCGCACGCGAGCGCCATGCCACCGACTCCTACTTCGCTGCTGTTAGAGATATATTTGGGTTACATGTATTTGGTAGTTTAGGATTCCTACCTTATCTATAGGAGAGGCGTCTTGCCCTTCAAGTCTTGTACTCAATATATACTCGCCCTCGAGGCTCAATAATACATCCATCATATTCCGCAACAATCCCTCTCTCTCCCTTCTAACATGGTATCAGCCTAATCACGATCCAAACCCTAGCCGCCGCCGCTTTCGCACCCACGCGCCGCCCCCGGGGCGGTCGGCCTTCATGACCGCCGCCGGGGGCCGCGCTGCCCGTACCTAGGGTTCGTCCGCCGGTCGTGTCGACCGGCTACCCTAGAGAGTCTTTTTCCCGATCCTTTGATCCGGGTTTTCTCTCTCTCGCCGGTCACTTTGATCGGCGTCTACTTTTTGGTTTTTCGGTCTATGTGATCCGGTTTGCGTCGCCCGCCGCCGCCGTCGACCCCCGCGCCTCTACTCCAACATCGGCGTCGATTTCACCGGCTGCTTCGTCATCAACCACGCGGCAAGGCTGGACGCGCCGCCCAAGGGACGCCTTCGTGCGTCGCTGCCGTCCGCTCGTCCGCGTGGTCTCCATCGCCGGTCTGTCTTCGTCGTCATCGCCCGGGACATCACCGACAACGTCGCTATCGACTCCGATCTGCGCGTCGTCCCCGCCATGGCGCATACAGCGGCGCCGTCGGTCTGATCAACCGATCACGCGCCTGTCTTCGCCAAGCACGTCCCCGAGCACGCGCCTACAGCCGATCGAGCCACAGGTTGCCATCGCGTCATCCCTACGGACCGCTGCGTTGCCGCCCGAGGTCTTCCCGTCGGCTGCCCCGACTCACGCGCCGCTACCGTCGACGCCCCTACGGGGGGTCGCGTCACGGAACGTGGTCCACGCTGCCGCCCCGAGATCCTCCCACCGGCTACCCCTGTAGCCGCCGCCGCCGCCTCCGTGTCACCCCTTAGGGTTATCACGTCGCGGCACGCGGTCCACGCCGCCTCCCGACGGGCCATCGCCCTCGGCTAGTGGTTCTCCGCGCGGCTGCCCCGACCTGCGAGCCTCCGCTACACCGCCTCTTCGGGCTGTAAAGCTGCGGCATGCGGTCACCGCCGCCGCCCGAGGCCGTCCCCGCGGTTGCACCGACCTGCGAGCCGCCGCTACACAACCTCTACGAGCTGTAGCACTGCGGAACGCGGTCCCCGCCGCCGCCCCGAGGTCTTCCCGCCGTCACCCCGGCCCGCCTGCCGCCGCTGCGTCGCCCCTTCGGGCCGTAGCGCCGCGGCCCGCGGTCCACGTCACCGTCACCGCGCGTCGACCTCCCGTGGTATGCGCCGCACCGTCCGCGCCGGTCTTCGTCACGCTGTTAGAGATATATTCGGGTTACATGTATTTGGTAGTTTAGGATTCCTACCTTATCTCTAGGAGAGGCGTCTTGCCCTCCAAGTCTTGTACTCAAGATATACTCGCCCTCGAGGCTCAATAATACATCCATCATATTCCGCAACAATCCCTCTCTCTCCCTTCTAACAGCCGCTTTCAAGAAGCAGTACGCATCCTGGATCCTCGAGGAGAACGACGATCAGAACGTCCGCGTCAACCGCATCGTCATGGAGCTTGTCGGCGGCGCCCACCGTAGCCTGCCCAACAAGGCTCGCCACTGGGTGGGCGACCTCAATTGGGAGGCGGTTGTTCTCAGACACGACAGCGTCAACGCTTATGTGCTGTGCACCGGCAAAATCGTAGTTTTCACCGGGCTACTCCTCCGTCTCCAGACCGACACCGAGATCCCCGCTGTTCTTGGGCACGAGGTACGTAGCTCAGATCATCTGTTCATCCGGCAGAGCATGCATAGTATTAAATTTTCTTTTGTGCTCTTACTACATGTTGTATAGTTCGGACACGTTCTTGCAAAGCACACGTCAGAGATGATCGCAAACTTGATCGACAACAGGTGGTTTCCGGCCCTCCTCACCGCCCCATTCCTACGAAGGTACGTAATTAATCGCTCATATCGTTTTTATATTTTTTGACAAAAAGCGAATTTTACTGGCTTAAAATGATGCATCAAGAGGATGCAAAACATGATGAGCACACATCCGGCCATTTTTTGCATAGTTAGAATGCACACAACCAACACGAACACACACAAAAACACGCCAACAACTAGCAACGTCATATACTAGGACGCTTTGAGTAGATGAGGAAAAAGAAAAAACCCAAAGCAATGAGATCCGTGATGGCTTTCTATTAGAATATGTAGGCTTCCGGATTACCCTAACTGCATCCTATATAATTGCATTGTACGTCCTAAATTAACCATGCAAGTTGACTGATATAGTGATCATGTTAACTATATATGCAGGCAGGAGAAAGAAGCAGATTATATCGGAATGATGCTACTCGCCGCTGCTGGTTACGATCCACATGAAGCCCCTCGAGCCCTTGAGAAGGTTGGAAAGATGGAAAGAAAATCTATATTGGAAAAACTGTTGTCTTCCCTCTCTCATCCATCCTGCAAGAAAAGGTCACGGCTGTTATCGCAACCTACGGTCATGAGGAAGGCGATGGCATTATACACACATGTGAAAGGAAAAAACGATTGTTGAACCTGCTTCATGGGTTCGACCTGCCGATGACTCCTAGGAATGGCACTCGCGTCCCCCATGCCCTAGGTAACTTTGATAGAGACGGTTGCAAGTAAGTCTATATCTACACACTTGAGTTGTTTCTAGGCAACAAGATCAAGAAATATACTATGATGATGACAAGGAAGAAAACAGATTGGTTCTAGCAAGTAATGACCCAGGAACAATTACCCTATTCGAGTTGAGTGCTTCTCGAAATATGTCTCACAAATGAAAATTTTCACATCCAAAACTTGTGTATTCTAGAGTTTCCTATTTGTGCGTTCATGATCTTAGGGCATCTCCAAGGCAGACCCACAACCTCCTGCAACCGTCCGAACCGCGCTATCTGGACCGCGGAAGTCATCCAACGCCGACCTGTATCGATCCGTGGGGCGGCTCGGACGTGATTTCTCTCGCAGATTGGGAACAAAGTGGGAGAGGTTTACGGGAGTTCGGACACCCAAAATGTAGGACTCCGACACCCTCGGCCCATCCAATCCTCCCACCCGGCCCTATTTCCTTCCACGTCGCCCCTTCTCTCCCTAGCTTTGCATCCGCACCCTCCACCTCCGTCGTCGCTGTTGTTCGTCTCCGGCCGCCACAGAGGCATTGTCGGACGTCTGAAACCAGGACCGATGTGCCCGCTCGTTGTTCCGACGGAGCTTTCTACCCTGGAACCGTTTGTACCCAAGTACACTCCACCCCCTGTCCACGACCACCATGGCGGGCACCACACCCGACAGGTGTTCAGTCAAATGCCATTGAGTTTATTTTTAAATGCTATGTCGGTTTTTTACATTACGAAGGATGGTGAGCTACTCAGCCATGAAGGATGAGTTTTTGTGCAATGCCTGGCCAGTATCCGTGGATTTCATAGGCAGGAGAAGAGGGGAGCCCTTATGGGAGCAAGTGCATGAAAAGTTTCACGCACGAAAGCACATTGCGCCCTACGACATGTACATCATTCAACCATGTAACATGAGGTCGTTGTCGTATCGCTGGCACGCTATCTAGATCAGCGTCATCAAGTATTGCGACTTTGTTAGTCTGCTCGAGGCAAGGTGGCCATTGCACGCGGACATGGACGAGATTGTAAGTTTAACTTCCTTTTGCTCAACTTGTTGATTGATTCATTCACTCAATGTTTGTCTACACATTATATGTACCCCGCATGTGCCGTGGTGGTGTACTACATGACAGAGGGACGGCCGTTTACGTGCACACACTATTGGATAAAGCTGAAGGGGGAGTATGTGTAGAATGGCACGATCCATTCATGAAAAATTTGTTGGATGTCGGATCTAGTCGAATTAGAGAATTGTTGTACTAGACTTAATTTGCATCCTATGTATGAATGATTTGTGTTATTTTCTATCAGAACTTTGATGAATATCGGCCGCTTTGCATGAATTTCGTTCGGTTAGTTAAAATGCGGTTTGAAATATATGCGGCTACGGTTGGATGGCTTCCTCCCGTATTCGTGTCCGCGGACTGTCACCACCCCCCCCCCCCCCCCCCCCCCCGCCCCCTGCGCCCCCGTCTGCACATGGAAATAAGAACACATCGCATAGCTTGTGATCATATTTTCCTCAGATTGAATTAGCCAATTGAAGCGGTAACTCATGTTCTTGCATTTTGTTGGTACCAGTGAAGCAGATAATGAAGGTTGGGCTTCTTTTATAGCAAGATTTGTTTTTACTAAAAGCCTATCATCGAGCGAAACTCGGCTCAACGAGGCACAGAGCTGGTCCGGGCACAACCTGGCTCGGTCGGGACTCAGGCCTATTTTCATAGCTCGGCTCGTCTAATTATCCTATCGGGCCGAGCTGTAATGGGCCGAGCTAGAGCGAGCTTCGAGCCAAGCCTAGTGGGTGGTGGGTGGCGGCGACGGTGTGGCCCTCTTGTCCTAGCGTGAACTTTCCTCCTTCGGTGTTGGATGTGTGCAGCGGCGATGTTCTGCTCAGGGCGAGTCTCCGGTGTCTCGTTGGGGATGCGCTGACCCTCTCTATGCGGCCTTCTTCCAGCGGCATCCACCCCATCTTGCGACGATGCGACGCCTTCGATCCAGGCGAGGAGGCAGTGGCCTCCTTCGACTATGGTGTTCCGGATGTGCCGAGCCGGGGCCCGTAGTGCATGGTGACGGCATGCCCCGCTCGTGTCGGCCCCTCTCTCCTCTGAGCCAATGTGTTATTGTTCATGGTGCAGCATTCTCAGAGGAGGACCTCGATGTCTTTGGCATCGCTCTCATTTGATTATCTTCAGTTGTTGTAGCATGTGAGGAGTAGTTTGGTGCTGTCCATTGTTTATGTATATTACCGCCATGTTGTTCTTTCCTTCTTTTGCCTGAGGGCGTATGCTTGTAATCCTGACCGGTCGATGGATTTATTAATTCAAAGTCAAGCTAGGCTCGAGCCCCAACTCGGCTGCCTTTTCTCTAAAAAAGACAAGAGGAGGCCAAGTTCATATCAAAATACACTTAACGTCCTATCAGGGCATCGGGCGCGGGGCGCCGGCGTTGACGCCTAAGCCGTGGGAGTGTGCTGGTGCCGCCCAATCAACGAAAGGACGAGCAGCCGAGGCCTGAGAAGAAAAGGGGATTGATGTCTAGGGCGTGTTCGAAATTCTGCTCTAGGCGACAGGGATTGAGGCGTGTTCGCTGGGCAATGGAGCGTGGCGCAGCTGGGTCTGGACGGGGTCATGTACAAGGCGGCTAAAGCGATGATTCTACATAAGCGAGAGAGACGTTACATGCTCGACTCTGCGTTTTAACTGCTGATCAGCTGATCGAGGAGATCGTTTTAACTGCTACGTACAGTTGGCAACGCCCGGGGGGTAGGGGGGTATCTACCGTTCCTTCTCTGAGGAGACATATTCTTGTTACTCCCTCCGATCCGGAAATACTTGTCATCAAAATGGATAAAAGGGAATGTATCTATGTGTGCGTTGATCTGATCCTCCCTAATCGTAGGTTGGCTCAACAGTTATTATCATAGATTCATTGTGGTGCGGATCGCGCTTTCACTACACTTGATTGTAACAGTAAATTGAGAAGGTTGGTAATCGTCTTAGGGGTTGATCTGGTGTAAGATCCTGATCTGCGTGTGCTCGATATGGAGGAACGCTGCGATTGCTCCATTTAAACCCGGTGCCCCGAATACGCTGCTTTCAGTGCACACGGAAGGCACTGGGGAGTGGCTGATGGAGTGATCCAATCCTTATCCCCGCTGCTGGAGTGCGCCGTGGGGCAAAGCCTGCACGGCGGCGGCGGCGGAAGGCTACTCCTCATTAGGAGTCCGGCATGGAGGATTTGGTAGGCTGCTGCAGGATGGATGGTGACGGTGATGCGCGATCGGACTGCGGCTGTCGGCATACGATGCTCTACGATTCTGTTGGTGATTCAGCGTGACAACCTTCAATGGCGGTATGTCTTGGTGTTCATGGTCTTCGGAGTTTCTACATGCTATTATCGACGATTTCTTCTTCGGGGCAGCAATTTGCTTCGCAGATCATGGCCGTCGGCGTCTCCTTGCCTGCATCGACGATTTCCCGGCAGCTGCTTCTGTAAGCTCATGTGTTTTAAAAAGTTTACTCCATCAAGGCGGAGGCCCAGAGACGGCCTCGAGCTATGATTGCGGCGTGTCGCCGGTGGATATAGGAGGAAGAAGAGTTTAGCACCCCAAGAATTTGAATGTAAATTTTGTCTTTCTGTATGGATATATGTTTGCAAGTGCTATGATACTTAAGTATAATGAGAGGGATGAGGGGCGACCATGGAGGCGACCACAGGGCCAACCACGGGGTTCATCGCGAGGCGGCGCACTGGCCGTCCGCATCCTCTCATCGCGGCGGCAATCGGTTCTGGGCCCTCGCTGGCTCGGACTCCGACGACTCCGACGATGAGGAGGCCCGGGATGGCGGCGGAGTACTCCCCAACGCCAAGCGACCACGTTTGCGAAGCGTTACGGGTTGGCTACTCGGAGGAGGAGGTGGTCGGTTTAATTGATGGGATCGTTCCGGTGACTGATCGCGCTTGGGATGGGCTAGGCAAAGCGGACGCGGTGGAGGCTCCCCGGCGAGTGGTGCATCGCCGGACGGCCCCGACAGCGATTCGCCCTTGGAAAGGACCATTACCCAAGGTTTGTCTTCCATCTCTTACGCTTGGTGACTTTTTGGGTTCTTGGAAGGTCGTTAAAGGTCGCCGGAAGAAGTTACGGTCGAAGGTGGCATTGTCGCCGGCGTTGGATCTCAGCGAGATCCAGGCGGCTAGAGCCGCTAGTTTGAAAACCTTGTTGGGCTGGGATGGGCCTGACTCGGTGAACGTGGTGGGCGCACCAGAACCTGGGCATGTTGGCCCAGGAAGCGAACTCAGCCACCGAGGCGAGCCGACAACATTTGCCATAGACAAGAAGAGGGAGAGCACACCAACTCGCATAAACCTAGGAAACTCAAAAAAGACAACATGAAGTAACTAAGTGCTATAGGTACACACTTGAGTTGTTTCTACGCAACAAGATCAAGAAATTGACTATGATAATGACAAGGAAAAAACAGATCGGCCCTAGCAAGTAATGGCCCAGAAATAATTACCCTATTGGAGTTGGGTACGTCTTGAAATATGTCTCACATATAAAAAAATTCACATCGGAAACTTATGTATTCTAGAGTTTCCTATTTGTGTGTTCACGATCTTACACTAGAAACCATTTTCAAGATATTAGTTGGAGGAAACACTTTAAAGATCTCTATTAGGATATTTTTAAGATATTAAAATATACAAAAACAAGAACACGCTAATATACATACACTATATTTGCAGAAGGTAATGCACATTCTATAATTTATTAAAGTGTCACAAATTAACGATGTTGAGGCTTCGGATATTGTCTTTCTTTTTTTGTTCTCGCATTTAGAAGGTTCTCTTTAAAAGATCTTATAAAGTGCCAATGTCCCAAAGTTAAAATAAAACAAAATTGTTTTATGTACACATTAAATCTGGTTGAAGTTAGCATGATGAATTTGTATTTATTTATGATGGAAGATAGAATAATATCACCAAGAAGATCATAGTTATTATTTAACAATATTTCACATGGCTAATCATTGATAATTAAATTATAGAAAAATTATACAAGTTAAACTTATGGTTCGATAAAATTAATCTATAAAAAGTATAAAAGTTCAGTATAACCATTATTTACTTAAACCCCATTCCCATCCAATTTGTTATGCCCACCTCAAGGGGAAAGGACAACAATCTTAGGTCAACTCCTCGAAGGTGACCGCGCCGGGTGCCGTGCTGCTCGTCACCTTGAAGCTCGCGTGAACAGTGTCGCACAACGGCGGCGGCACATTCGTCCACAGCTGCAAATTATACTGTGGCGACGCCATCGCTTCCGCCCTAATGTACACCAGCGACAGGGCCGTGCCGGAGCCGTGCGCGCTGCCAACCATGAGGAACGCACGGTCGTCCTCCTCCCCGAGCAAAAGGTGCCGCTGCTCCAGCGATGCCGGCACCTCGAGATCGAGGACGTTGCCGTACCGGACCTTATGCACGGGCATGGAGTGGGCGGTGGTCTAGTGCTTGAGGAGCGCCATCGCCGGACCGACGATGAAGCAGCCGGGCTCAAGGCACCTGCAGGGCGCGCGCGGGCACGCGCCGCGGTGATCGGCAAGCTCGTAGTAGGTGAATTGGCGCCCACAGCCATCATGGTCGCACTCGTTGTGATCGAGGAGATGACGGCCTCCATCAACCTGCTGCGGACATCGAAGGCGCCGGCATGCTCGCACTTCCGGCAGTCCTCCTGAAGGCAGCGGTCGCAGGCCAGGTGCCCGCCCTTGCACTGCATGAACTGGCCAGAGAAGTCAAATCCGTGCAGTCACACCAGCTGCCGGAATGGAATCTAATCGTATATTGAAAGCATCAAGGAAATGAACTTTGAAGATGGTAGGCTTCAAGGGGCGCCGACAGAGGGGGCACTGGAGCACGCTCGCGTCCATCATGACAGAGATTTTTTGCCCCAAGCCGTGCTCCTCCGCCGCCATAAACATTGTTGTGTTCACCCAATAAACACTGGCTGGCGATTACATTACAGTGGCAAAGGAGTGAGTATACAGCGTCGAACTTCCTTCCTCGGTTCCTCCTCGTTTAATGATCTCAACAACTAACACACACTCCTGGAGTATACAGTCAATCAAAATGCATCAAAGCATCTTCTTGAACAAAATCCACACACTCCTGGAGTGGAGTGAATTACTAGCTAGTACGGTTGGCTGGCTGGCGTCCTCGTCAGGGTCCCCCTCCATCCTGTGGAGGCGGCGCACGGACTGCTCCGCCGTGTCCCTCTTGCGGCGCGCGTCTCCGGTTCTGGAGTGCGCGTGCGGGCCGACGACGCGGGCACTAGCACCTACCATTGCCCACGTGGAGTAGTGGCTGGCGGGGGAAGAAGACGTCGCGGAGGCAGTTCGGACTGCACTATTCTGGCATTGCTGCGGGCCGGAAGGGTCCAGCTCCGGCGTTCGTGCTGTGCCGGCGCGAGAGCTGGCGACACTCCAAATCCAAAGCTGTCGTCGGTATCCATACTGCTCCAAAGCAATGCAGAGGGTCATCTCCTCCTCGTAGTTGAGTTCGGACCCGGAGTCGTTGTCGGATCTGGACATCGTAGTGGATGGGATCGGAATCGGAAAGGGAGAGGAGAGTGAGCTAGGGTTTGAAGCGAGGCGCCCGAATAGGAGTCTTTTGTGGAACAACAACGGATCGGTGGTGGGTCGAGCCTGTTAGGAGGACGCGGCCAGGCATGCCCGGGCCGCCCCATATCTGCCCTATATTTGGGTTGGATATTGTTAGGAGCCTACATGGGCCCGCCCCTTCGACTAGCACATGGGCCAGGCCGGGCCGTGCACCACGCCGAGCAATACAGACTACAAGTACCAGCATAGCAGGAGCGAACCAACCATCCAGTGGATCACGGCAAACGGCACCCGGCGGCTCCCTTCTCCTACCTCACGCTCCCTTCCTCCTCTTGTTGTATCCATTACCTGTACCTCGAATCGAAGCTTGTATGCCTTGTAAGTGAGCAATTGATCGAGAGAGAGAGACTACTGGTTCCTTACAGATATGAAGGGTGTTGGTCAGCCCGAGCGATTGCTCGTGGTTTGAGTGTCGATTTCTTTTAACCGGTCAGTGATCGGACGGTCTACCCAGACATCTAAGACATATATGAAAGGTCTGGCTATAGATGCTCTAAGTAGTGCAGTTTTGAATCAGTGCATGGCAGTGCCAAATTATCCGGTGAAAGAAATTCGTACAAGGAAGAAAAATCTCGTCGTGGATTCCTGCAATTGCACACAACACACGCAGCAGCAAGTATACCGCCCGCGACTGACTTCTTTGTCTAGAGATGAATGACTTGGATCCTGTGCTCTCTGCTGGCTAACTGCATAGTCACAGCATCGACCGTCCGGACCACTCCGCTCTTTTTCCCGTAAACCGAAAACAAACCTGATGCTTTTTCGATCGTCCGGACCGCTGACTTATTTGGTCCAGCCAAAACACTTCTTCCTCGCGTGTGTTTTTTTTATCCGCTGCTCGCATTTATGCCGCTGGTAGAACGGATGCTACATCTCACTGTATGACCGACTGAACACGCCTCCTCACTGCATGTATATGGTTTCAGATTGTTCGTGTACCTCCATTGAACTTACGTGTATGCCGTGAAACCTACTCGGCCACACGTCCGTCCGCGAGCCGCCTATCATTAACGCAATGTCGGTTGGCTCTTCGTGTCCGTCCGATATTTAAAGAAGGCCCAATACCGCTCCACATCTCCTTCTTGCACCATACTCTCAACACTCTCCATGGCACCTGGTGAGTAGGAAGAAGAGTTCTCCGGCATAAAATCTGGCTAGGTGGCCCGGAGTGGCCGGTTGCTCCACGTGGACATGCGGGGGAGAACGGCGGCACGGATGCCATGGATGACGCAGTGTAGTCCCGCTCATGTGGTCGCGCCATCCGCCACAAACGTTGATGGAACCACGCCTTGCCGGCAGCGGCGGCCAACACGTCCGCGGCCGCTGCCGACACCGAGGAAAAGTAGACCATCGGAGGCGAGTGGACGTGTTGAACAGGATAGTGGCCGTGATTCGCATCCTATCAGTGCCTCAGTGGTGAATATGCTTTGCGCCGTGAACCCTCGCGTGCGTGTGCTCGTGCTGGAGCTCCTGCTCTGTGTCACCCAGCTTCACGCGCTGGAGTTCGCCGGCCGTGTTGCGTACTACGGCCGAGGCGGTGACGCGAGATGGGGATGTCAGCCGTGGAGACGACGATGCATGCATGTGGATGCGGTAAGGCCTTTGACGCGGGTTGACGAGTCATGGATGCGGAGGGCAGGACGCCCACCATGGACACGGCCGGTGGAAAAAGCTACGAGACAAAGAGATAAGGAAGAGAGAGAGGCGGGCAAAGCAGTGGGCTGGGGGAGGGCATTTTCATCCCAAATCGCTTGGAAGGGAAATACGCACTACACTGCACTGTGAGATATGTATCGACGCGTTTGGTTGGAGACAGGTAACGTATTGGGCATTGTAATCAGGATACTCCGTATTAGGTGACGTTTTTAGCGATTACATGATTTGTTTGGTTCAGCCAAGGTTTGGCTTGCCATTTCAATGGAGGTGAGAGCCTGAGAGGGAAGAGGAGAGGTAGGGGTCAGGGGCTGGCGGGCTGCTGCTCTGGGTTTGTGGCGGAGGAGAGGGACGGCGAGGGGAGGTCTGCCCGCGCTGCTTGTTCAGGGCTCGTGGTGGAAGAGTGGTTCTCCGGCGGCCGGCAGGCGAACGGCTGCGTTGCTCGTTGCGGCTGCGGGACGACGCGAGAACAGGAGGGGACGAGGCGACGCGAGGAGAGCGGAAGGAGACGAAGCGAGGCCGTTATTGGATACCAGTCGATAGGGGCCGTATTGGGTTTTGTGAACGAGCGCTTTCTGACTAAAGGGGACCTGAAACCGGGCCAGCCCAACCAAACGAAGGTAACGTATTCAGAAGGCAGCGTTATCGGAAGACGGCCGAAAAGTCACGAACCAAACGCGTCGTATATCTCTAAAAAACGTAAGCGCACTGCAACAGTGTGCGCACTATATTTGAGAACAGAGGGAGTAACACATGTCAAAAATATTTTTATATTACCCTCAAAAAAATATATATATTTATATTATGTAATGGAGGGAGTACTACTATAGTCCAGACCTCCCTGTAGGCTGTAGTACTGTGCGCGTAGTCAATTATTAATAGACAAGACAATTATTAGAGAGAGCGATCTAATGTGGCAAGAGCAGTGTGACCACTGGCTCACTCATTCACTCGCTGTGCTGCGTGTCTTTCTTCTCTTCTCCACGGCCTGCCCTGTGTTGTTGCAGCTCCTCCTAAGCCCTAGCCCTAGCTCTACCTTGCTCTCTCTCTCTCTGCGCTCAAACGACAGAAGAAGAAGGAAGAAGAAGATCGGAGGAGGCAGTGGACACTGGAGTTTTTCCGGCATACGAACGCCCTTTTCTTTCCCTCGAGCACGAACTCGACATGTCCACGAGCTACACAGAGGTGAGGGGGTTTTATACCCGCGAGCACTGACATGCCAGGCCTCGCCCACACGCACTCGCTTCCCCCACTCCCCACGCCCCGTGCGCTCCGGCTCGCGCCTGTGCATCGTGCACGCACACGATCGCCGCGGCCTCCCCGCGCGCCCGACGCGGTCGCCTCCCCTGGTTCCTCGCTAACAACCCGCGTGGCCCCGTGAACACTCGCGCTAGCTCACGCAAACACACACACACAAACCTACTCTCGGTCGCGCACGCACGCACCCGAGCCCTGCCACGGGCCGAACCCAACGCGGCCACTGCACACACGCACGCGCACACCGCGCCCCGGGCTCGCCGCGGCTTATTGCCCAACACACTGCTCTTCACATCTCTCTGCCTCGCCGTACTGTAACGCAGCTCCGTTCGCCTCTCACCACGGCGACGCCGGTTCCCGGATCTGAACCAGCCACACGCTACCGGCCGCCGCCTATCAGCAGCAGGTCAGTAGCGCCTCTCTCTCTCTCTCTCTCTCTCTCTCTCTCTCTCTTCGCTGCTCTGTTTCAGTGCCTCCATTTCTGTACCCTCCCTGACCCGGCCCGGTGTGACTCAACCCCCATTTGCATCTAAGCAGGCGGCATCCCTCACCGGCAGGAAGGCAGGCAAGCGGCATCCATCACCGGCAAACCTCCGACGTACAGCAGCAGGTTAGATCTCTGGCCCATTGCTAGTGTTGGATCTGTTCGGCTGTCCAACACAATAGTAGGGCAAAAAGATGGTCATGCTTTACATGTAGATTATGCAATTTTGAACTTGTTCACGTTTGAATCATCTTCCGACCATTTTCAACACTTTACATGTAGATTATGTATGCAGTCCTGCCGCCTGCGTACGCACTCAGAGTGATTTTATCATCTTCTGTGCAGTGCTTTCTCTTGGACACTTCCGGTCTTCTGTTGCAGCCACGATTTATCTTATAACAAAGTCTTAAGAGTACACCGTAGGTACTTCTTTCGAAAATAAAAATGAAAAAAACACAATCATTATGTTCATACTTTGCATTGGCTCATAATAATGCTTACTGCCTTCACATGTTGCATGGTGCTAGCTGATCATTTTGTCTTGTCGATGTCATCAATTACTCCCTGTGGTTTAATCTGGGTACACCCTAATCTGACCCAATACCCTCCAATTGAATTGGAATAGAGTGAGTGAAAGTGTACCCAAGCTGGCCCCAAGACTGGACAACTTTTCTACTGTATTTCGGAAATGGAAGTCTGATATTTTGTGTTTCATGATTCTCTGAGTCATTTCAGACGCTGAGTCTATCTAGTAGTCTAAAAAATAATGGGCTTGCTCTTATTTTTCACTTTTTTTTCACTTTCAAGGATACCCTGGAATCTAACTGCAAATGGATTGCCTATCAAGTACAACAAAAAGTGACCTGGAGCGCATGCTATTTGATGAAACCGAACAGCCCAAGGCCCTGCCATTATCACTTTTGGAAGAAATCGCAGATGGTTTCTCTGATAAGCAGATAATTGGCCATGGTGGGTTTGCAGTGGTCTACCAGGTATGTCACAACTCTCAACTGTCCGGGTCTCAATGAAAGTTGATATTAAAACTCAAGTAAGTCATCTTCTGCGACTGAAGGGGATGCTCAATGGTGGGAAGGTTGCTGTGAAGAGGCTGTGCAATACGCTTATGCATGAAGAGTTCCAACGAGAAGTTGTATGTCTCATGATGGTGAAACATAAAAATGTAGTGCGGTTTTTGGGATATTGTGCTGACACACAAGGGAGTATGGAAAGGTACAATGGAAAATTTGTCATGGCGGATGTACAACAAAGGTTGCTCTGCTTCGAGTATCTTCCCAAAGGGAGTCTTGATAAGTATATCACTGGTAGGATCATGTGGCACGTAAAGTGTATTTTAACCTTTCTTCTTTCTTAAGTTTACATGGTTCAGTATTCCACATATAGTACCCATCATGTTGTATCGAATATTAAGGACCTAAAGTATCTCAAATAATACTAAACGTCATTTATCCTCTCCCCTTCGTAGGTACATCTCGCCAACTTAAGTGGAGAAACTGCTATCAAATTATAAAAGGAATTTGTCAGGGGCTACATTATCTTCATGAGAAAAATATTGTCCACTTAGATCTAAAGCCCGGAAATATATTGCTGGATGACAATTTTGTACCGAAAATTGCTGATTTCGGTCTCTCAAGGTGTTTTGATGAAGCTCAAAGCCGGGTTTTTACTGTGAATAATATAGGCGGAACGTTGTAAGTTTGCTAAGCCTTTTAGTTCAATTTTTTCCCTCTATGATCTGTACCATCACTGCATTCCTCGCTCATTAACTAATTGCATGGATATGTATCTATGCAGGGGATATTTGGCCCCAGAATTTCTTAACCGTGAAATCACATACCAGTTTGATCTCTATAGTCTTGGTGTAATAATCATAGAGATACTCACCGGAAAGAAGGGTTATCATGCTGTTGACACTGTAAGAACAATTTATGTCTTCTTTCGAAAATAAAGATCAACTTTAAAACCAATGCATTATTTTCCCAATATAGTTTTCTCCTCTTAGACGCAGCATGATATCGCTGTCTTTCATTTTTTGTAGTAAATCCAGTATGAGCAATATAGTGATCCTATGGCATTATAAATATGCACAGTAGGATTTGAACCTCCGGTGGATGGAGGGCACACCCACAACTCTAGTACACTTCACCAAGAGGTGGTTCAACCATATATGAAAAGTAGGATGTGAACCTCTGGTAAATTGCATATCAGGCATTATCATGTTGCACCAATATTTAACACTTCAAGTCCACAGATTTGTATGCTGAACCAGATTGAAATCATGATTTAGCTGTAAAATTTAGTGTCACGTGGCGGATTTCTAAAACATGGTTCAACATATGATTTCTATTAACACGAGACTAAATCGACCTTTTGTTTTCATGTTACCTAATATAATTCTTGGTCCACGACTGAATCTACCTTTCCTTTTTCATGTTGCCTAATATAATTCTTGGCAACAACATTTCAGTTCGACTTCTCAAGCATCGGGATAACATCGAGATTTACAAATGGAACAAAATCATGCTCCTTGTAGCCAGAGACTCTGCTAGCAATAATAAAAATAGTGAAAATGGAAATGAAAGACATCAAAATATATGGTCGGATGAGTAAAAACTTTCATGAAAAAAAACTTCTATACAAATTTGTTTTGATGGATGAGAAAATATGAATTTACATGACCCTATATTTGAACAGGAAGAAAATGCTCCAAATGAGGTGAAGTGTTCTTAACTGGTTATTTGAACAGGAAGAAAATGCTCCGAATGAACTGCACCAAGATAGGCCTAAGGGTCCAGGAGAGACAAGCTCCATGGGAAAACTTAAACTGTTAGAAGAGTTAAAGGTATTTCAAGTCAATAAAAGAAGTGATTGGGAGCAACTAGAGCACTTGACCAAGCTAAGGGAGCTTTGCATTTACAACCTTGAGAAGATACATTCAGAGGAAGAAGCAACTCAAGCAAAACTGATCGGGAAAAAATACTTGAGGATGTTAACATTGGACTGGGATAGTAAGAGTTCTAGTATTGAGCCTGGTGTGGAAGCAGCGGTTCTTGAGAGCCTTCAACCACATGAAGATCTTCAAATGTTGTGCATTAGAGGGCACGGAGGTCCTTCATGTCCAACATGGCTGGGTGATGAGTTCACTGTTAAAGCTCTACAATCTCTTTATCTTGATGGTGTTTCTTGGGAAGTTTTCCCTTCTTTAGGGAATGCGTGGCATCTTCGTGAACTGAGGTTTGAGGATATTGCAAGACTGAAGGAGTTTATCATAGAGAGAAGTTTCTGCATGCTAATAAAGCTTGAACTCATTGGCCTAGGAAGTTTTGAAAAATGGGTTTTCCCAACTGAACAAGAGTCTTCCCAATGCTTGCCAATGGATGCTCATGTGTTCCCTCTCTTGCAATTGCTGATTATTAGAGAGTGTCCGAAATTCTTGGAGTTTCCGGTTTCAAACCACATTCTTTACCCAGATTGGTTTCCCAAACTACAAGAGCTTGACATACAACACTGTCCAGAATTTTTGTCTCCCATCTCCTTGACTGAAAGTCTGCGTAGTGTCAAGTTAGCAAATGTGAAACTATTAAAGAGGTTTGAATACACAAAATCATCCATTGTCGTAAAATTGAAAATTGAGGGAAAGGGTGATTTGCATAGCTTAGACCAAGTGTTAGTTTTCAGTAAAGAAACGGGTCTTGAGAGGCTGACACTCGGGAGATGCCCACCTCTGGAGTTGAAGCAACTTCTGGTACTAACCTCGTTGAAGACATTGATTGTATTTGATTCAAATGGTCTGGTAGGACCACTAGAAGGTCAAGGTGATGAGGAATGGCAGCTCCCTGTTGAGCGTATGGATGTCCGTGAATTAAAAGGTAATACTGGGAAGGAGTTGACAGAGCTCCTCCCCCACCTCCCAAAGCTCTCCAAATTGCATATACAGGGTTGTAGAAACGTAAAAAAGCCGGTAGTGGGGTTGGATGTGCAACAAACAACGTCAAAAGCATCAGAGATGGGGGGAGGTGAAATAACAGCAGCAGTAGCAGAGGAAGAGGATGATGGGGTGCTGCTCCTCCCAGCTCATCTCTGTGACTCACTATGGGAATTGGAGATTTGTAGCTGCCCAGAGCTGGTCCTGGTGGACCCGCCAACTCTTGTCCCCGGTGGAGGATGGCTCCAAGCCTTGCGATCCCTCCAGAGATTAAGAATAGATTGGTCCCCAAAGTTTCTATCCACCTTCTCGTTTTCCCATCACCTTTTCCCTTCCTCCCTGCAGTTCCTGAAACTCTCGGATGTGAAAGGCATGGGGACACTGGAGCCCCTCTCAAACCTCTCCTCTCTCACCAGATTAGAATTGTATGGGTGTGGAGAGGATCTCAAATGTCAGGACTTGTGGTCTCTCCTTACCACCGGGGGGCAGCTCAAAGAATTAAGAGTCAATGTCAGCCCCAAATTCTTTGCTGATTGGGATCCCAATTCCAGATGGGCTTTGGAGGATGTTGAGGGAGGTGAAGAGCAGCAGACACAGTTTGTTTCATCCACACTGCGTGAGCTCGGGACAGATGACATAGCAGGACTTCTTGCTGCACCCGTCTGCAGTTTCCTCTCGTCCTCCCTCACCAAGCTGAAACTTTGGGGGGATTGGTGTGAAGGGATGGAGCGCTTCAGCAAGGAGCAAGAGGACGCCCTTCAGCTTCTCTCCTCCCTCCAGCAACTTGAGTTTGCGCGTTTCAGAGACCTTCAACAACTCCCTGCAAGGCTGTGCAACCTTGGTTCACGTGGTGCGAGAGGAATGCCCGGATTTTCCAAAGCAAGGCGTCCACCGTAAGTGCAGTCTTCAACTTGATGATTGATGAATTTAGGATATGGAACCAGGCTGGGCGTCATAGGATTCAGCTGTTTTTGGACAGACCTCGAGAGCCAGACTGAATTATGTGCTAATGTATGTTGCTGGGTTGCCGGCTGTTGGCATAGTGGATGTATAGCGGCCTGCTCCGACCAAATACTTGTAACACCTTTCCTCTTATAAATGAAAAAGAGAAGCTGCTCCGACAGCGTTTCGTCAAAAAAAGGCTGTGCAACCTTATCAGGCTCGAGATATTAGTAATCTTCATCTGCCGAGCCCTCTCCTCGTTGCCCAACGACGGCCTCCCCAAATCACTGCAAGTGCTAGATGTCTATGCATGCAGCGAGGAGCTAAAAGAGAAGTGCAGGGGGCTAGAGGGAACCATCCCCGAAATCAGAATAGGCTGATCCAAGGTAACACAAACATACTTTCTTGTGTTTTCCACTTGGCCCTTTCCCTGCAATCCTGCTTAATAACACTGCCTTTGTTCCCGTCCACTTTGCAGGGCTTTGCCTTGTAGTACTCTGCTGCTTCCGTACATACACACTTGCCACATGAGGGTCTTGTGGCAGCCGTTTTCCTTCCTGTACATAGATCTGGTAAGCACATCTGCTGTACCATAACAATTATACCCACTTTCACTTATACTCGCTGCAAAAAATATATCCACTTATGCTCCTTCTATATTAGATTTCCATTTTTTTCTTAATGGTAGTGAAAGTATTTAAGATTTCCTTCTCAATGTCCCTTGTCTTTACACACAAGTCAAGAAAGTCAGCATAATTATTAGCCAATGCCTTCTGCAACTCTCTCTTCTTTTCTTCCTAGCCTAGATGTAATTACCAATGAAACCTGTGATCACCATTTGTTTTTGTTATGTGTGCAGGTGTTTGTTCAATCTTATAGGCTTCTTCATATTTTGCATTTAAATTTGGGTTATTGTTATTCATCAAGACGAGGAAGTTTACTCCCCTATTTTGGGTGTCATGATCAAAATATAACTCCAGCATCAGTATAGAATAAATGAGACTTTGGGTCAAGCTACTGATATTAAGGTGATTATTTTTCTTCCCTATACTGCTATGTTGCTATCAGTACCAGGCGTTCTTACATTTCTAATTTCTGTTGGCTTGTTGTTCAGGTGTTCTTAACTTCTTATGTTTGTTTGGTAGGCTGTTGTAGACACTTCTGTTTACATTTTGTTCGAAACTCATGATGACTTGATGGTGTGCTTGTAAGGATCAAAAGACCATCAGGCATACTGATAAGGTTTGCAGCTTTCCAAGTTAGTCAACTGATTCCAATTATCCTTACATTTTTCATAACTGTTGCCAATGAGACTTGAGTAACTAGTGATGGAGCTGTAAGTGTCTCCCTCGCTCTGGTCGATCTTTTATCTACTTCTGTCAGATATGCATGCACTGTTGGTAGCTAATTTCAGTTGACGTACGTTGCCTTGTTTTGTAGATCAATCTCCTTGGAAGCAAGAATGGTGTGGTTGACTGAGGCAGTCTTCTGCTACTGGATGGTACGCCCTCATGCATATACTGGGATCGATATCTCTGAATCTCAAGTCTGCCCCTCATTCTATTCTTCCCTGAGTTCAGTGTACCAATCAAATCCATCCTAAGCATGTGCTGGCCTCTTAGGAATTTCCGCAGACGTTGCCCCCCGAGGCACAGAACAAGTAGCAGTTGCAGAAAATATTTCGAAGTTGGCCCGTGCTGCGGCTGCAGCATCGTGCAATAAGAGAATCAAGGTCAGGCCTAAATAGTTCAGACCTGCTTCATTTTATTCACTTGAAGAGTCGATGCTTTATACTGATTACTAATCAGCAACTCCTCTCTGCAGGCCATAATGGCAAACAAGCAAGAAATATTACCATTTCCTTAAGCCCCAAGTAGCAGAAGATGCAGCAGCTGGCACTGCAAAGGTAAGGAGGAGATTCTGCTTGTCTGCTCTTAGTATAGTATAATCAGCTAATGGAATGGCTGGTCGAATTTTGCAGGTGTAATTGGAGAATGTTTAGATGCTGCTTAGCAGTTCAGAGCACCGAAAGGAAAATCACAGTAGTAATTTTGCAGGTTTATCCAATCTGCTCAGCTGTATGAAGGACTGCTATACACCTGCTCGATGACTCCAACATTTAATGCAGGACGATCATTCATGCGAGGTAAATAGGCCACAGTGAAGTGCAACTCCGTGAGATAGCTACATGTTCTTATTATGTTAACCGACTTGAAAACGTTTCAGAATCGGCTGCCAAGGAAGGTGATAAATTGACTTGCAACTAGTCCGTGGAATATCTGAACCCATGCTAAGGAAGAAGCATAAACACTGCCTAAGCAAGAAGAAGCATAGCCTGCAGCTAGGTGGTATATCTGAAGCCCGTCAGCCTTGTGATGGCACTCAGAACTTGTCTATTCACATGCATACCGTGTGTGCGATGGTTAGTATTTCGGTCATTCAGTATTAGTGTAGTAGAAAATATTCGGAGCCTGACCGGCAGAAAACATCTCCTTGTCAGGAACCAGGCTGCATCTTCTCAAGAAATCGCACTGTCATGTTGTTAACTGAAGAAATCGACACCCAGCGACTGGCACCAAATCGGGCGGGCTCATCGTCGACTATCCGATCTCTATCTCCAATAGCAACTTACCGCTTCGCCCCGAGTTACGACACACACCACCCTGAAGAGTGCATCCAACGGCTCTGAAGACACACACCACCCTCAAGAGTCACCATTTGAATTACTATTGCCTTTACTGTCTCCTTGTTCACCTGCTTTACTAGTTAAAGTTGAGACTGCCATTCACTAGTTGTGATGGGTATAAAACCTCAGACCTATTTGAGAGCCCTGTACTAGGGATAAACCATGTCCTGAAGAGCGTAAACGGTATCCTTAATTTGCTATATATTTCTCTCGTAATCATCCTCTGAATTCACCTAGCTAAAACTTGGTGTGATGTGTGAGTGATTTGGTTTTCTCAACTAGTTGGGTCTTGATGATGAAATATATATGAGTTGCTGCAGTAGACTCTGACTGGCATAATCTCAGGAATGAATGAATGATAGAGTGATAGTATTGTGCACGGCTAGGGAGTGCAACGATACAAACCAGCATCGGCAACAAGTCCGGTTCAGAAAGGCTTGATGCCACGGGGTTTCAGAGCGGCGACTGCTGCGGTGGTTGGCCGTCATCCGCCACCACCATGGGGTTATGTGCAAGTTGACCGCAATGAACTCACCATGCTAACTGAATGAACGCTATTTTCTTCCTTCAATTTTATTTTTGTAACTATTCATATCTGTTTCTTTGCAGGGCCGATACGAATTCAAAACCACATCTCGCCCATGCCCGGAGAGAAAAACAGTACTAACCACATCCCTTGGATTTTCCTTTCACTCTTCCTCGGAAAATTTTTGTGTTTTTTTATTTTTAGTTTCATTTTTGGTGTTTCTTTCTGGTTTTCTTTTCAGTTTTTCCATGACCTTTTTTTATTTTTCAAAATTAATGATCCTTTTAAAATTTCTGCACATTCTTCTGTATTTTTTTCAAATTCGTAAATACTTTTCAAATACATGAATATTTGTAAAATGCACGGTTTTTAGTGAACATTTTCATAATTCATGAGTATTTTTAAAATTTAGAATAGTAACCCCATGAACATTATTTATAAATGCATGGACATTTTTAAAATTCAGGAACATCTTTTTAAAATTTGTGAATGTTTTCTTATTTTGTGAAAAATTTCAAATCTGCCAAAAAACCAGGAGCGGTTATATTTTGGCCAGTGGTTGCTTCTTCTTCTATTTTAGTTCATGCCGGCCAGCTGTTGCTGTTTTGTTTAGCCTAGCGCCATGAGAAAAAGTGCAGCGATGTGAGAGGCCGTGGCCCATGAAGCTAGTGACGTGTCAAATTGTTGCTTCATATGCCAGGCCCAACAGGAGGAGAGGACGAGTGATTTTCTTCCGAATATTTTTTTTTCATAGGTTTCATACCGGTTTGTCTGGTTGGGTGTCTTCATTTCTGTTTTTTTTCACGGGTTTTCTTCAAGTTTTTTTCTTTTATACTTTTCCCTTTTTATTTTTTATTTTTCTTATTTTTTGGAGTTTCAACTCTTTTAAAATATGCTTAAATTTTTTTCTCAATTTTTTTTCAAAAATCATAATTTTAAAAAATATTGATAGAAGTAGTCGTACTAAACCAGTGAAAAGTAATATGGATTGGAAGGAGTAATTCCACACGCCTTTTCAAAACAATGTTCATGCAATTAGATAAGTGTTCACATTTTTCTAAATGCGGTTTTATGCCAAAGAAAAAACAGAAAGGCCTACTAAAAGCAAAGTAAACCCTTCAGTACATAAACAATGGCAAATGCCTAACTGCATTGACGGTCCTGTAACACAATGGCAGAATGTGGGCTATATGGCAAGCAGAGGATCGCCAATGTAACGCTCTGTGTCAATTTGCTGCTGTTTTGCATAGGTGCGCCCCTGACCGTATTGGCCAATTGCAACGCAATGTAGTGAGACGACACTTGGGACCACACCGACGATTTGGTTCGAGATCGCACATTAGCGGCTCGGGTTACTATGGTGGCCGATTCTGCTGACGGCTCGCCTATGTTGCATTCTACCATTGGCGCCATGCCCGGCCAGCCTAATAGATACACATCCAGAGTGCATGTGTGGACTCTCACACTAAATAACCTGCTGACCCTCAACATTGCCCCCCCCCCCCCCCCCGCCCTAGGACGATTGCCAATACGTGATGACTATTGATCTAGGAACTAAAATTTGATTAAGCACTCATTAAATACATTAGTTCCTTTAATGATGTATATCTTTATTTTACCTACTGATAAATGGGCTATTGTTTCTGCCCGCTCACCGTCATGATACGCTTCTGCCCATGGTGGTAATATGCTTTTACGTTTCGTTCAGTTCAAAGGAAGGCAGGATCTCATGTTTTGGAATTAACCGATGTGGTACTAATGGAACAGTTCGTTTTTTATTTCGTGGGTGTAGCACGATGGCTGACTTGGGCCTGCTTTAGTCCAGCCCATCCACGTGCAGCATTTTTGGTCTGTCACTTATGCCGCAATCAATTGTGTTAGCCTAAACATGCTACAGTTAAAATAATCCCACATTGCCTTATTAACTGTTATATATACGTACGGCCTGTAGAATCCACAAGCGGCATCAATCAAGAAGGGAATGAACAAAGAAACAAGCGGGGGAGGGTGAACAAGGCTGCGACGCGGTTTCTTCCGGCAGAAATCCTTGGCGGGGCCGGAGCGCCGACCTTCGCGGGCAGAGGAAGGAGAGCGGCGCGGAATCGGCCGGACCTGCTGGGGCTGACTGTCGCGCAGGTGGTGGAGGTTGTGGGCGTCCATCATCACTGATAGAGGGGATGAGAGAGAGAAGATAAAAGGGAGCTGCAGAGGACCCCGCTGGGAGGCGACGACAAAGGGGTGGAGTAGCTGGAGGCTAGGAAAAAGGGGTGGCAGCAGGAGGACTGAGGAGGAGCCAGCTCGGCTGGGGGCTCGCAGACGGGCGCGGGCGGAGGCGGCCAGGGGAGCACTCGGTCAGACGCACTTGCAAGGGGGGGAGCCCCATGACGAAGCACGAGGGAAGGGGTTAGGCCAACTCCACCGCGCGACCCCAAACGGACGTCCGTTTTGTCCGGTTTCTGTCCGTTTGGGTAGGGATTTGGGGTCGTATCTGGGCCTGTCCTGAGATGCGGTGGCCGCATCCATTTGCCCCATCCTGTCCGTGAGGGCCAAAAATGCCTAAATTTGCATCAAACTACCTCCAACCCAAATATTTGTCTGAAAATTAAAATAGTTTTACAACCCAATTGAAATTGTCTTAAATAAAATAGTTTTACAACCAAATCGAAATTGTCTTGACTGAACATAAAATTGAACCAATACATCTATTGGTTGCCAATGTGATCCCAGACGTGCTCAACCAAGTCATTTTGAAGATTCAAATGAGTGTGCCAATCACGCATCTCACGGCGGAATTGAACAAACTGTTCAAATGTGACCGGGTCTTGGTGCAGGGGCTCAATATTTTCACCTTGAAAATCAAATCCTTGGTCGAAGATACTCTCATCACGCTCGTCCTCGACGATCATGTTGTGTATGATCACACAAGCAGTCATCACCTCCCAAAGCTTCCTTTCATCCCATGACAGTGCAGGGTTTCGAACGATACCCCACCGGGATTGAAGCACACCAAAAGCACGTTCCACATCCTTTCTAACACTCTCTTGCATTTGGGCAAATCTCTTTCTCTTCTCACCTTGGGGTTTCGAGATTGTCTTCACAAAAGTTGACCACTGAGGATATATACCATCTGCTAGATAGTATCCTTTGTTGTACTGGTGGCCGTTGATCTCAAAGTTGACAGGTGGGGAGTTTCCTTCTGCAAGCCTCGCGAAGACTGGAGAACGTTGGAGCACGTTGATATCATTGTGAGAACCTGCCATACCAAAGAAAGAATGCCATATCCAAAGATCTTGCGATGCCACCGCTTCTAATATGACAGTGCATCCGTTAACATGCCCCTTGTACTGGCCCTGCCAAGCAAATGGACAGTTCTTCCACTCCCAATGCATACAATCAATGCTGCCAAGCATGCCTGGAAAGCCTCTAGCTGCATTGGTCGCCAACAATCTCTCTGTATCAGCGGCAGTTGGCTGCCTCAAGTACTCTGGCCCAAACACCTCGATCACAGCCTGACAAAACTTGTACATTGACATCAGACATGTTGTCTCACTCATACGCACATACTCGTCCATCAGATCGCCTGGAATACCATATGCAAGCATGTGGATGGTCGCGGTGCATTTCTGGTAAGAGGAGAATCCAAGCTTACCAAGGGCATCCGTCTTGCACTCGAAGTATGGGTCATGAGCAACCACTCCCTCTCGGATACGATTGAACACATGTCTTGCCATACGAAAACGGCGACGAAATTTATCTGGCTTGAAAAGCGGGGTGTTGGCAAAGAAATCGGCATAGAGCAGGGAGTGGCCTCTCTCCTTGTTGCGGTTCAGGTTGGGAGCCTTGCCAAGGAGTGACCCCCTGTACCGAGGAAGCTGCCGTTGAATATGGTCGTTCACGACCAGTGCAGCCACCACAAGTTCTTCATCATCCGACGATAAATCGTCCGATGAACAAAGGAAGTGATGGAAGAAAAACTCGTCTCCATTGTCCATACCTTTGTTGGCAAAAGGTCGAACACCTTGCGGTCGCGGTGGCGAAGCGGCCGCGATGATCACCTCGACGTAGCAGGGGTGGTTGCCGGCCGGCTACTGGCCGCTCTGGAGCTCTCGTCGGAATCTGCCTCGGCCGCCGTGGTCCGTCGCCGGCAGTCGTGTCCCCTCCGGCACCGGCAAGGACGACGACGGCCAAAACTACGACGAAAGCGCGGGC
The DNA here is from genome assembly GCA_963921465.1 of Triticum timopheevii. Lineage (NCBI taxonomy): Eukaryota > Viridiplantae > Streptophyta > Magnoliopsida > Poales > Poaceae > Triticum > Triticum timopheevii. Next base: position 2,643,199 of record OY997264.1, read on the forward strand.
GTGGTGGCGGCCATGTCCAGACGTGGTTTGTTATGGATGGCGGGGGGGGGGGGGGCTGCGCGGTGAGGAGGCGGCTGGAGAATACAGCGCCGCCGGCGGCGGGGCGGGGCGGGGAGAGAGGGTGAAGCGTTGGGGAGCGGAGGGACTGCTAGTGTCCCTGACAGGCGGGCCACGGGGGGGGGGGGGGGGGGCAAGGGCGTGCGTCGCGGTCGTCCGCGCGCGTCCGTTTCACCCCAAACCGTACGCAAGTTTGGGCCGGGGATGGGTCGAAAACGGACGGAATTCGAACATTTGTCCGTTTGAGGCCGTGCGCTGGGCCGTCTCTTTTGTCCCTTTTACCCCAAACGGACGGAGCCGGACAGGATAGGGTCGCGCGGTGGAGTTGGCCTTAGGGAGGCAGGGTCGATCGAGGGTCTAGGGCTAGGGTTGGATGGTTCGATTGGTGTTGGCTGGCCGGCCAAATAGGCTGGTTATAGGTGGGCCTTGGCTTCCGGCCTTGCTGGGTTGTGCAGGCTCTCTCTCTCTCTCTCTCGATAAAAATACTTAGCTTTTTATGGAATTTGTTTGCGGATTTGTTGGAACATGAAAATTTGGACAAGTTTGAATAAAATTCAAATAAGTATGAATTTAGAACCCCCCCGACATACGAGTTGGACCAAGTGGACCCTTGACCTTTTTTTTGAACTTAAGTGGGCCCTTGACTTGATTATGTATGAGCATAAGAGTTGGAGAACTTGCACAAAAATACGTGGACATGACACAATGTGAAATAAGGATATGACTAAGTGGACCCCCGACATACGTGGGAAACACTGACATGGCTAAGTGAACCCAACAAACCTGATAGATGAAGCACATTTGTACTTCATTTTCATTAAATCCGAGCGTTCCTTAATTTACGCTCCCGTTGCAACGCATGGGCATATGTGCTAGTCAACACTAAAATCAATATAGGCTTAGATGCACTTCTAGTATAGTTTAGTGTTTTAGATTGCCGCTAATTACAAATGGTGTGTTTTAAAAAAACGTTTCTTACAACGAAAACAAAAATTAAAACTATTTTGTAAGCACACACACACACACACTACATATGTGCAAAAATTCATAACATTTTACTTTCACATATGGCATACAAAAAATATGTATTTTCAAATGGGCCGGAAGTTTTTGTTTTTCGTCCGGAATTTTATTTATATTGTACAACTTAGAAATTATATTTTTTTAAACAAAAATTGATGAATTCGTAGTGAATACATAAAAGTTTTCACAAAATTATTTTTGAATTGTTTTGAAACTTCTAAAGATGGGCACCATGGTGCCCGAGCACACAAACTTCACACTCTTTTGAGAGCTCACTTCACATTCATTTCATAATTGCCAAATCATTATTTTACTTTGTACAAGATTCGGAAACATGATGACCTTAAAGCTCGGAAGAGGGAAACTCACACTCATAATATTCTTCTGCCAGAACTCAGAGATATGACAACGAGGATTGACACATTCATGGTTTTAAGTTGCTGATATAAAGGAGAGTCGATCATCACGAGGCCGCTTCATGTTGGCACATAATATTTATATTAAACATTTTTAATTTTTATATATTACTTCACCAATAAATCTTGGCCTTATTGTCATTGATAAAATTTTATACAATATTTTAACTGGTGTTTTCATTGGATTTAATAACATGTTATGTCTAATCTATAGATATTACTTCACCAATAATATTTAACAACTGGTGTTTTCATTGGAAACAATAAAAAATATATACTATTTGATTACATGTTATGCCTAAAATATTTCATTGAAACATTCCCTGAACCGAACTCCGTTTAAGTCCAAGCAAAACATGAAAGATGTCATTCAATTCCATTTTGTGGAATAATTTGTACCACTTAGGTGTACCTAATACGTTCATATATGTTTACAGCTATTTAACTCTATAATGTACGATCTTATAAATACATTCATAGAGCACATATGTCTTCGTACTATCATTTAAAAAAGATAGTGTACGAGGTGCCAATACCGCCAATTTGAGTTCAAATCTACTTCTCTCTCATTAGTGCGCGTCCTCATTTGGTCATTCTTTTGTGGTCAAATCTTTGGTTCATCTCCTCTACGTTTTACTATTGGTCAGATGACAAAAGTGTTTTTAACATGAAGAATAACTTTGGCTTCCACGTCTGGAACCAACCCAACCTATGTAAACTCAAGCATATCAGAAACGATGATGCTAGGCGCTAGTCGACCGGCATCAACATCTACGCTGGTCACATCCCATATGTCCAATGCGTTGTGTTCCATCCCCCCCCCCCCCCCCCCCACCAAAACCACACGCAGGGAGAGAGAAACCAGAATGAGCAATGCCGTCGACCACCTAACATGGACGTGTGAGGCTCCCTGACCTTGAAGCACCGCCAGCTCGCTACTGCTCGCCGCACTAGCAGCGCCCATCCTCGCCGGTTCCAACAGGACGCAGTCACAACACCGAACCGTCACCCTCGTAGCAATGCGTGCCGTCGTTGAACAATTTTTTCTGTGTTCCGCGTTCCATTCCCCTAACTGAAGATAGAGAACAACATAGAATAGGAAATAAAATCTATTTAGAGACAAAGTGAACAAGCACACATGAGAATATTCACCTTATTGCTCCCCGACGACGGCGCCAGAAAAGGTCTTCATAACCCACAAGTATAGGGGATCAGTTCCGGTTTTCAGTCTAAGGTAGATCGAAAAGCTCTCTTCGGCCTAGGCATGGCTGAAGTATACTTCTTCGGCCTAAGGAAGACCGAAAAGCTCCGCTTCAGCCTAAGAGATGCCAGCGGGTCATACTTTAAAAATTTAAAAATTAAGGCATACGTTTTCCGAATTTGTTAAAGATTATATTTAAAAAAATTCCAAGCTTAAGTTGTTCAAAATTATTGTATGCGTGTGTCCATGTCCGGGTGAAGGACTGTGCTATACTAATGGATACCCCGCACATTGCTGCGGAATTAGATTATTTCTAAATGTTGTGTTCAACAGAAATTCATTTCTTAACATATGAAACATGTAACAAGTTTCTACACAAATATAAAGAAAAAATCTTAAATTTAAAAAGTTCAGCATGTCATCAATATGACCAAATTAAAATCCACTTAGAGCACAGTAATACATGTTGCATGGTAGGAAGACTCTCATATCCAATCACATGGGTACTAATGTGCAAACTAGCAAATACAACGGAGAATTTTTTTAATTATGTGGAAACACACATCTACAGCAAAAAATATATATTATCGAAGTAAGATATACAGATGTCAATGCAGAGCATACGCGTAGGTTTCCATTGATTGAGCGCATGTGTACATGTTATTGCGGTAGTGTGTGTGCACCAAGGAACATGCAACACTGCTAAGTGGTGTAATCCCATCTCCGTCGGCATCCGATGACCGATTATATAATAGCAGGGAAAAGCTTGAATACAAATCTTATAGTGATTGGCATACATAACACATTAAAGTACACATACCGATGCACACACAATTAATAGTACATGCACAACATGCTTGTACATAGAGTTGCATATGTTTTACTGGCAGCATGTATCTCTTCAGGCCAGCTTTCCAATTGTTTGTTGCTCAGTCATTCGATTTTGATTGAGTCTTGATGCCAGTCGCATCCTTAATGAGTTTGACGGACTCGGCAAAATCATCTAAAAGTTGATGGCAATCTGGAAATTGTGTTTCATCAACTGCCAGGGTTACCTTGATAGTGCTACCATAATTTAGGTAGTGCATGATCAGAGCCTACAAGAATCCATACAAATAAAATTCAAAATGGATCAAATATAATACTTTAGAGACTGAACTTTGATATATTGTAACAACAACTACATATGTGTTTGTACAAAATAGGATAGATCAAACTTTTTCATGAAAATATAAGGTGATCATTTTATAACATGGTGCACAACTATGATTTTACAAAGAATACTCTAATATACATAAGAGTTAATAGGCAAACCGTAAACTTAGTTAAAGACCCCATCCTTACATGTGCAACTGCCTTTCCATTTACTAAATGCAAGGTAAGGTTACAATTTTTTAGGGGTAGGAGTTCTGGGAAAACATGAGCCCTGCCTACACGTTAAAGAAGATATAATATCTTCATAGCTTGTGCCTTATTTATCAATGCACAGTTGTCAATGAATCCACCAGCTTCACCTGGCTTAGTAGATGAACACTCTTTGGACCTATAGTTGTTGCTTTACCAACATTTCTTACTCACGACCCCCACCCAAATGCCCTGGTTTTGAGAGGATTGCGTCGAACATGGCTGACATAACTCACTAACCTCGCCTACTAGCTATGAGCTTGTATTTCTTTTATCTCTTATGCACTTACACAGTTCGTATATCTACATAACCATACTCTAGGACTTTATTTGATGGATCAACATTCACTGCGCTATGTGTGTATGTTTCCCTCTCTTTCCGGTTGATAGAGCCCAAGTTGAAAATCAACTAGGACTCAAAAGGTGCCAAACAAAGTCAAAATATGTTGACAGGCTGAAAAAGAAAGAAATTTCTCACTGCAAAACCTTGCAGGATTACGTAACACAGCCATCCACAAGTTCCACAACATCGGCCTAACGCAGCATCCACAATAACAAATGGTGTTGTCGGCTTCATGGTTTCGTAACATAGACATAAAGTCATGGAACATATAGTTCATGCCGGTGTATTCCATGATTAAATCTCCAAAAGCAATTCAAATCTGTAAAACACTCTTTTGAACTAGAAGTTCACATGGGGAGCCTTACCCCACAAGTTTCAACAAAATGATAGAATTTATATACAGTGCCAGGCCTTTCTTTACCTCATGTTTTTTAATGAACATCTAGTAGTTGACCCCATTAGTAAAGGAGGATATTTGGGACTCCCAACGGTGGTGGGGAGATCCAAAGATGGCACGTTTAGATATGTCACGGAGTGCTCCAAGGGTAAGGTAACTGGATGGAAGGGACTAGGTCTTTCCAAGAAAGCAAGAGAAGTACTTGTGAAATCTGTCTTACAGGCGACTCCTACTTTTACCATGAGTTGTTTCCACCTCTCAAAGAAGATGTGCCAGAACCTGACTTCAATCTCCTCAAAATTCTGGTGGGGTGCAATGAATGGTGAAAGGAAAGTGCATTGGATTGCATGGGACAAGATGTGCCAATCTAAACGTACTGGTGGTAGGGGCTTCCGTGACCCTGAGGCTTTTAACCAGGCGCTGTTAGCAAAGCAGGCATGGAGGATTCTCAAAGTGCCGGGCTCTCTATGTGCCAGGGTACTGCGTGCTCGATATTTCAGTGACACTTCTATCATGAGTGCCACCTGCCCGTCGAGTGGATCATACACATTCCGGAGCATCCTACATGGGAGAGATCTACTGCGGGAAGGTATTATTTGGCGCATCGGAGATGGTTCAGCTGTCAACATCCATCATGACCCATGGATTCCGTGCCAAGGATTGCTGCTGCCACTGGGCGCAACTTACTCCCACGGCGTGGTAAAGGTGGCTCATCTTCTAGACCATACGGGCACTACATGGGATGACACCAAGCTACACGAGATATTCTCGACGGACGACGCTGCTGACATCAAACAGATCAATGTTGGTGGCCCAGGTGTGCAGGACTATATGGCGTGGAATTTCACGAACGATGGCGTCTTTACGGTGAGATCGGCATACCATCTGAGAATGGCGTTGAATGACGCAAAGCAAAGTCGGCCGGGTCCTTCTTCTACTGTTGCGACTCATAGGGGGTGGCTGTCACTTTGGGGTACATCGGCGCCAGGCAAAGCTAAAATCCACATGTGGAGGCTCATGAAGAATGGACTCGCCACGGGAGCTGAACTTCTACGGCGCAGAATCAAGGCCGGGGTGTTTTGTGTTGCGTGTGGACATGAAGAATCTGGTTACCATAGATTTTGGGGGGTGTCCTCACTCCATGTGCTTCTGGAAGCGACTTGGCTCGATATTGGGAGTCTCGGTGGCGATCCCACCGTGCAACTATGATTCCCAGAGCAGGTTGGCTAGTTGGTTGCTGGAATGGTTCGCACAGGCGCCGGAGTTTGACAAGTCAGTAATGGTACAGGCTGTGTACTCTCTTTGGCTTGCTCGCAATGAGGCGAGAGATGGACGGAAGATAGCTGAGGCACATGAAATATCACTATCTGTGGCTGCGTATGTGAGAGAGTGGGAGGAAATCCACAAAAAGGAGGTGCAGCCAAGGGCGGCGAGGGGAAGAGAAGCATGGGAGCCACCGGAGATGGGCTGGATCAAAGCCAATGCAGATGGATCCTCTTCCAAGCACCGGGAGAAGGGGGGTGCTGTTGTGGTGCTGCGAGATCACACAGGTGCTTTCCGAGCAGCTTCGTGCCACTTTCTGGGACATGTAGCTGACCCGGACAAGGTGGAGTTTCTGGCATGCAAGAAGGCAATCGAGCTGGCGAGTAAAATGGGCGTGTCAAGGCTTCATCTCGAGAGCGACTCTGCAAGGGTGGTTGCCATGCTTAACATGCAGGACATAAACCTCTCCGCTCTGGGGCCGTTGGTGGAAAGAATCAAGGCGATGCTGAGATCTTTTGTTTCGTTTAGAGTTTCGTGGGTTCGCCGTTATGCAAATGCCGCCGCTGATAGGTTAGCTATGGTGGGAATGGGTGATGAGCGCTCGCAGGAGTGGCTATCATCTCCACCAGACTGCATCCTTGAGATTGTATCGGATGAAATTCCCGACTTCTTTTAATAAATAAAGCGGCGACAGTTAATATCAAAAAAAAGAGTAAAAGAGGATGTGAACCACAACTGCAACCTCCCTACAAACACATTTGTGTGCACTATGCGCAAACAAATAAATTTTGGCAGGAACTCTGGCTCATCTTCAGAGCAAGAAAGCAATGATGGAGAAAAAGAAAAAGAAAATCTGAAATGAAGCCCGGGCTACATGGAACATTCTTTTAACAATTGAAAATAATATTTTTATACCACAAAAGACCAGAAAACAGTTGTAAATGTACTTATAGACGTTTAGTATGAGTATGCTTTGTCAACGATATATATGTAATGTGGTTAAGTTTTTGCTTAGCTACCAATTTTTCTTTTTCTGGTATAAAAAATCTGATACATATAGGACAGTTATGTAAAAAAGTAGTGAATCCTTTAAAAATATTATTTTATAAAAATCAGATACATATAGGACTGATATATGTATCCTTTAAAAATTTGAATTTCTTGAAACTTTTAAATATTTGTTTTGATATTTCTGAATGCCAAGTACTATGGTGCTCGGGAGCCAAATTGCCTTCATTTATGAAAAAGTAGTGAATCGTAAAAAATACCTGAATATAGTTTGATTTAACTTAGAAATGTGGGAAGGATTATTTTAAAGAAGGATATTGGTTCAAAATTTACTAATTGAGAGCGATACATCCATGAGCACCAATTGTTTTCCCCGCAAAAATAGAACACCAATTGTCTAGTGGTTTACTACGCAGTTTTGGATACTGTATGAGGCAGTTTTTTATTAGCAACCAAAGAATGCATATGTTTTGGATGTAAGAAAACAGGTGACTTACTTGAGGTTGCCTGTAGGCGCTAATTGCCATGAAGGAGATTGGGTGCCCACATAACGTTATATATTCAGCAGGCCCAACGACATTTGATAAGAGTATGCTTGTATGTGTGGCAATGCGATGGGAGACAAAATCTCCTATCTGCTAGCATTGAAAAGTTGCGGCATAATTAGAAACATTAATGAATTGACATGGTGCTGCTTTTCTTCAGGGTATGTACAATGCAGTACTGGAAAGGTTATATAAAGTACAAAAAAGCAAGAAATATATATACCTTTGCACCAAAGTATTCCACCAAAAATTTACCAACCACATGTACGAACGTCACTTCTAAAGAGCTCTTTTCCCTATGCATAGTCCTTTTTGCCTTGCGAACATACTCAAGAGGGTCATTGTGCAGGGCTATTTGAAATGGATAAATAAGGCTGCTAACTCGATTCCCTGTCTCTACCTTGGTAACATATGTCTGTTCATAATTGTAATAAAAAATTAAAGCTATTAATATTGTACAAAAAAATTATGAAGGAGGTTTTATAATTTTTATGTGAGATTTAATCAGTATGTGTTTATTATATATTTGTTCAGAGAAAAATAAAGTTCTTACTTGTCTGCTAGAGAGTGGCCTTATATTGACTGGGAGGATTGATCGCAAGCGAACTCTCTTAGTTTTAGCATCACCTAATATTGAAGACAATAAAGCAAAGACATTTAAATTAGATGTCTATAAAACACATATGTGTAGCCGATGTCACACAAACCACTTACTGGACTTCCTAAAGTAATATCGTGAAAGTGCTGCTGAAGTCACACCAACTAGCACATCGTTGATAGTCTGCAGAAATGAAAAAGAGAAATCAAGAAGTCTACTTGTAGTAATATTTAATTTTGTCAATATAAAGTTTAAATGGCTTTTGGTACGCAGTTCATGGCAGTCTTAATGAGCTTGATGTCGTCCAGGCTAAGGCTCCGGTGCACCAAGCGCTTGCGGCGAGGAGGCTCGGCATTGTCCGGCACATGGGTGAACATTGTGGGTGGATCTCTCAAGAACAATAACGTCGCATTAAGCAGCACGACATCCACGAGCGTGTGCCACATCAACACAAAGTATGACCAAATCCATGCCAGGTACTCTCCTAGCGACGACACTGGAGGCCGTGGCAGATGCTGGTAGATCGCGCCCGTGCATCTAGGCGGTGGTGGCATGGCCGGCAGCCTCGCTGGATCAGCTGTGCTCCGGGACGAGGCCATGAAGACTGTCATTATCGACATGCCATCGCCGATGGAGTGGTGTAGGCGGAGCACCGTGGTGGAGGTCGCCTCAGTTGTCGGGAAGTCGAGGAAGTGGAACTCCCAGAGCGGGTGACACCTGTCCATGAGGAGCGTCGACAATGACGCCACGTAGTCCTCCACGGCCTTTCCAGGGTCAGAGGCCGCTGCAGCGGGATCCAATACGGGGAGGATGATGTGGTCATCCACGTTCACCGTTGATTGCACCCAATGCGGCTTGCCATTCTTGGAATCATCCATTACCTAGACATGCATACGTTAAGAAGGATTGGAGAGCGAGAAAAAGGTGCATAATATATATAGTATTTCTTTTGTGGGTTAGTGCTGAAGTATAAATGATGGCTCATTTTAACATGGTCCCTCTTGCCTCCTCTTTTCACATAGAGGTAAGAGGGACCATGTTAAAACTGCTTATCAATTATACCGACATTGTTGGTAGGGAATTTGGACATGTTAATTTATATCATTAGGTGCTAATGAATTGTGATCTGACGTATAAACAAGCCTACCCATATATACACAAACTAATGGAGAGATATCATTAGGTGCTAACAAATGAAGTTGTTAAAATTACTTGGATGCTGCGGAAGTGCGGGAAACGAGGTATCAGCTCCGTTTCGATGCCGGCGCGGAAGACGGGCAGGTTCACCGGGGTGCTGAGCCCCATCACGAGGACGATGTAGATACCCATCTCCTCCATTATTCTGCCAGTAGGGCTCATGGGGTCCTCGGCACATTCCGTCTTCGTTGATGACACAACGACAGAGAGCGGCCGGTTTGACGGAGTGGCTATTACGTCCATGGGCGATGATTGCGAGGGTGTTTGTTTCCAGGGACTTATTGGTCTAGGAACTTAAAAAGGTCCCTATATGTCCCATCTAAACCAAACAGGAGGGACTTATAGGGACTTAAAGTGGGCATTTGGGACTTATGAAATAAGACTCTCAAGGAGGGACTTATAGGGACTTATAGTTGTAATATGGTCTTATAAGGACTTATAATTCTCAAGAACCAAACAGGTAGGGATTTTTTAGGGACTTGGAGCTTATAAGTTGGGACTAAAAAAAGTCGTAGGACTTATAAACCAAACAGGGCCTGCATCGGCTACATGCATGGGTGGTGCGAGATATATAGGGGTGGGCGCGCGGCGAGGTAGTCCCTACTAATTACTGGAACGTGCAATACTATACCTACTGGAAGTAATGACAAGTGTGATAAGATTTGGTCTTGCCCGTGCAATACTGTTACCTACTTAATGATAATTAAAATGCTTCCGTCTTTGCGCCTAATACTACTGTACGTACTTATAATTGATAAGGAGTGAAGGGCGCCCACAGCCACTGAATTATTCTGTACCATGCCATCTCGTCCATGGGATTGATAAATTAACTTGTCTATGTTGTGCACATACGTACGGTACGGTGCCCACTCATAAGCTTCCATCTTGCCCCGTGCAATACTGTACCTACTTACTAATGATAATTCGAAAGATCTTGCGCCTGCAATATATACTACTGTGCCAACTTAATGATAATTGATAAGGAGTGATGTGTACTCACAGCCACTAAACTATTTGGTACGTAGCGTGCGCAATTTCGTCCCTCAAGTTAGAAAATGCTCGTCTAGCTAGGTCACCGGAACTTGTCTATTCGGTGAACATACGTTCATAGTAAATACTACAAGAAACCTCTGTATTCTACTGACGTGTCACATACTGCCTCCGTCCCAAAATAAGCGTCTCGACTTTGTACTACCTCTAGTACAAATTTGTAATCAGCTCAAGACACTTATTTTGGGACGGAGGAAGTACCTGTTAGCTCGGACTAGTAGTGTATACAGGTAAGAGCAACTCTAGCGGACCCTGCATCCGGCCGGCCCGCAAAACGTGTTTGCAGTTCGGGGGAAACCGCTTTTGCGGGCTGGCTCGGACGGCCGCAGATGCAGACCCCTCAAACGGACCCGTACAAAAGGATATTCGCGGAATATACTTTTTTTACGGGTCGGCTTTTGCGGGGTCTGTTCGCACAATGCCGCGTCGACCCGGAAACAGAAAACGCTCAATTCTCGCATTTGACATAAGTTCCCACAAATAAGTTCAAATTCAAACAAACATAGTTTTACGCGGAAATAAAAGCCAAGTTCAGTACGGCAAGTTTACTACATCGGCTGCCACGTCAGATCCCACATCAGATGATGACGTGGTAGACAAGTTAACGCCGTTATGAGCATGTTAGTTGACTGCCATCCATGACGGCTAAGAACCGTCATGGTTCGTGACGGTTTTGGATGATCCGTCATGGAGCATGCAGTGGTAAAATTATGACGTCCGTCACGTATGCCCTTGCATGACAACTTTGTGCAGGTCGATGACGGATTGTAGCCGTCATGTATTGACAGATTTCTTGTAGTGCGTGTCCAAGAGGCAGTTGACCGCCGAGGCATCCCTGGTTCTCATACAACGTCGGTTCGGCGGCCGCTTTGGCAAGCTTAGGCCGTCCCAACGGCAGGTGGAGGAGGCCACCTGAAGGAGCCAGAGTACATAGGTATATTCCCCCCTTCTCAGTGATTTTGATTATAGTGATTAGAGTCAGTACATATATTTCCACCTTCTTAGTGCTTTTGATTACAGTGATTAGAGTCAGTAGGTAGTGATTAGAGTCAGCAGGTAATGCTGAATATGGTAAATTTCATTAGAATATGACTTGCAAGTTGATGGTTTCAGAACCTTTGTGTTGTGAAAAACAGTTGCGGTAGGAGATTCAGACACTATTCTTCTAATTATGTACTGGACTATGGCCATTTCCCCTTAAAATTAGCTAGTAATCTGTATATTTAGGCAGGGTATGGCGCCAGATGCGGGGGTTTGACCAGCGAAGTAATAAAAAAATCACACATGACCATAATACCCTTATTGACTGAACTTATTTTTTTAATTAACAGGCTAAAATCAACGGTGGAAAATAAACTGTGGGGGAGTTACACGAAATTACAATTCGTAACTCTCCAGTCTCCTAAAAGAGCTATTTTATTTTGTTTGGCCTCTGTTCTCGAAATATGCTTTCACCCCACTTTATATATAAAGCAACAACCACACAAAGTACACAACCGAACGATACAAGATGGTGAGGTGACCCTCTTACAAAGCCGGTCCCGGTATAAACAGGAAACACCGCTAGAAACTACGAAACCGAAAGATATCACAGGAAGACCTGAGAACACCGCCACACAACACCCTAGAACACCTAAGCTCCATGCCTGGGTTCCGGGTGAAAACCATTGTCTGTTTGGCCTCTGTTAAACACCTTAATTGGTGAATTAGGAATTTTTTTTTCTCCATTTAAAAAAATCGACGCAAATAATCTTACTGAATATACAGTACTCCATGGTTAGGCAGTTCTTAGATTCACGTAAAAGTCAATAAAATAAAATAAACAACTAAATGATATTACTGGGAGCGTTGATCTGTTCTAATTTCTACCTGGTTTGGAAGCGATTGGTATACTAATCAACAGTCTAGGCTGCTTCCAGCCCTGAGCCGCTGTACTATACGTTCCTTCTTCTATATAAAGCAAGTGATCAGTAGAAGTCGATTCACTCATACCCACAGACCACAGCCGCAGACCAGTCCTTGTTGTGCAAATGGCAACCAGCTGCTGCGACTACGTTCCTTCTCTGCCACTGGACGACATGCACAAGCCACGGCCTTATCGTGCCAGCCCATGGGGTGACTACTTTCTGACCTTCAAGCCATGCACCCCATCGCAGGTACGAGTTTCTCCCGTATTCATTCCATAATACTAGGAGATGTTTGGTTCGTGCTTTTGTATCGTAACCTGATTACAGCGTCAACGGATCCCGTCAAATCGTGTTTGTTTTGGTTGCTCCGTAATCACATAACGTGGTATTAGATCCCAGCCTAGTTCAAATCTGTTACCGGTCGAAATTATCCGCAATGAAAGCCGCTGCGGTGTCTCCCTCCTCGCTATCTCCTCTGCTTAAAGCGTTTCTGCCGCCACCAGCTGTCCACATCGCCGCCGCAAACAGCCGCCACCGTCGCCGTCGTTGCGTCCGCCGCCGGCGCCGCCGCAAACAGCCGCCACCGTCGCCGTCGTTGCGTCCACCGCCGGCGCCGACGCTGCAGCCGCCACCGTCGCCGTCGTTGCATCCGCCGCCGCTCCGGTCGCCGTCGTTGCGTCCGCCGGCGCCGGCGCTGCAGCCGCCGCTGCTGTCATTGTGTTAGCCTCGCTGTCAGGCCCTCACTCCCAAGACACGAACGATGCCGCCTCCTTCCTCGCCCGCCATGCACAGCTTGGATCTGCTTCCAGCCAGCGGTTCGCCCTCGGCTGGTACTTGCCCAACTCTGGTATTCATTAACGTTACAGCGTAGGTAGCCAAACAAAGTATGATTTTTGCCCATACCGTTTACGTTAACAGTGTAACCCAATTACGTTTGCGTTTGCATTACCGATCTGCAACCAAACACTTCCTATATATATAAATAACTGGTAAACAGCATGTGAGCGCATGTAGTGGTGTGAGCGTGTTTGTCAGTGCCTACGTTATATTAGGTGTTTCTCAAAAAAAGCTCTCCGAGAATTCAGATAATAAAGCAAAACACCATGACCTTTCCAATTAATCTGCAAGATTTCAACCCATACGTGGACTCTCACAGAGGCCTTCTCTGTCAACAAGGATCGAACTAATGTAATATAAGCTCGACGGCACACCTTCCCCTCTGAAAAAGGGCCATCGAACAGAAGAAAAAAGAAAAACCAATGACATACAATACGATGTATTTTACTCCTACTTTTGTTTTAGTTCAGTTTAACAGTCATTTCTCAGAACCTGCAAACTGGATCGATTTACTTTACTTTTCTAGAAGTATTACTACTCCATATATGCCTACCAAACCATGCGACGGTTGGTCAAAGTAGTTGCCTAAGAAGATGAAGTGGAAGAACTCCTAATTCGATTATTAGTGGATCTGGAGGGGGTTTATTCTCTTTTAGATGTGGCAGATGTACACTCAAGATGTGAATCAACTGCAAGGTTAGATATTTTCTGTTAAGAGTACTGGGAGAAGTGCTGGTTCACATCTGATTGCCACCTGAAAAAAACTTGAGTGTGAAGCTATCAACAATTAATGTAAGAGGGTGCTTTGGCTCCCCGGCTCACAAGCACATAAGTGAAAAGTAAATACATTATAAATAGTAATCAGTTTTAAAATAATATTTCTTTCACAAACAAACATGCGCTCTAAGAAGGCTATTATAGAAGCATTTCAGAGCATCAATTTTGTTTTACTTTTCAGAGCACCAGAATGTCATGTCATCATGAAATTTGGCACGCTGCTAGTCAATAAACATGTTTTCTTCCTTTTTTTAGATTTTTTTAAATTATTTGTTGTTTTGTGTCATATCCATCTTTTTGTTCTTGTTTATCATGTCAATGTCATGGGTTTGGCATTCCTTATGCATTATTATGAGACTTTGTCCTACATCTTACAGTGGGGTACAAATACATACGGAGGAAACTTAATTTTCTGTCAATTTTCTATCAATTTTCTGTCACCGCTCTTTTCTTTTATTATTTCTCATGGACTTCCATAGGAACTAAAATAAATCATATGAGAAACAATGATTCTAAATCATTTTTCCACATAGATTTTACGGTCATATAACTGAGTATTCAGAGATATAAAATTGGTGACAACAATTTTATAATGGCTAAAATAATTTAAAACAAACTTTGAAGGTAGCGCCCATGCATATTCATGGGCCACTTAGTTAATTTCTTGACGTCGTATGAGCTAAGTGCGACTAAGAGCTTGTCATGTCATCAATCAACATGTCTTGCAGTATTTATCAATGGAAGACAGGGCAGAAGCTAATAAGCAAGAGGTGCTGAAAATCATACTAGACACCGTGAGCTCCACTGATCTACCTCAAAAGCTGGAGCTTGTTGACACATTGCAGCGTATTGGGGTGGACTATCACTACCGACAGGAGATTGATGAATTGCTGCGTGATATATATGGTGACAAGCATGAAATTCATGACCTTTATACAGCTGCCTTGCGGTTTTACTTGCTTAGGAAACATGGCTACCCTGTCTCTTCTGGTACGTGAACATGTTTGGGTGACGTTACAGAACATGATGTTATACAAGCAAATATAGCTGTATTATTTCCATTCTACTGAATATACAATTGAAAATATAGCTGTAGTAGTTCCATTCTACTAGTAATATATTTTTTAGTTGCTTTAACATTTTGGTATAATTATGCAGATGTGTTTACCATGTTTGTTGATGAGAACGGAATTATTGGGAGCACTGATGCTATAACTCTGTTGGTTCTCTACAACACTGCACATCTGAGAACCCATGGAGAAAAAATACTTGATGATCTTATGACTTCGACAAAGCAGCTCCTAAAATATATGGTGAACCAGTTGGATCCGACATTGGCACAAGAAGTGCAATACACCCTAGAAACTCCCCTTTTCAGGAGGCTTCACCGAATTGAAGCAAAGCGCTACATCTCAACATATGAGAAAAAGCACACACGAAACGATACCATATTGGAGTTTGCAAAGCTGGACTACAATATCGTGCAAAGTTTGTACTGCGACGAGCTTAAAGATCTTACCATGTAAGGCTCTGCTATATTTATGTGAATTAACTCATTTATTGTTAACACTTCATATATTCTTAACAAATTAAATGCATTGAGCCCTTTTGTATGTGTCGATTTACAGATGGTGGAATGGATTTGATATAAAAACCCACCTACTCTGGGCACGTGATCGAATGGTTGAGATGCACTTTTGGATGATGGGAGTTTTCTTTGAGCCCCATTATTCATACCCAAGAACCGTGCTTACAAAGTTGATTACCCTTGTGTCGGTTTTTGATGACTTCTATGACAACTATAGCACCACAGAAGAAAGCACGATGTTTACTTCAGCAATTGACAGGTTTCCTTTGTCCTTAACACCTATTCAGCCTATTTATTGTGCTCACTTGCAAGCTTCTACTATTTTTATGCACACCATCTGTTCAAAATAAATGTACTATAATTTGCCTTAAAACACAGGTGGGACGAGCATGCAGCTGAGCAAGTCCCAACATACATGAGGCCATTCTACAAGGGCACCGTTTCCACCATAAACTGCATTGAAGAGGACTTGAAACTTCAGAAAAATAAGCATGCTGAATTGGTTAAAGAACTGGTATGTATTTATCGTCTTCACTTCATTTAATACAAAACTGTTTTGAGATATAAAAGTAATATAGGTATTCCACAGTTAATTGTTTAACTATTTATGTGAAAAGCAATATTATTAATTTAAAATCTAGTATGTTGCCAGGAAATACAGAAGTATGAGTCAATGTTCTTTGATTCCATGTTCAAATCAAAAAACTTTTCAGGATTTATTTTCTAGGTAACTAATGGCAATTATACAAGATACTTTGCACTTCACATTTTCGTGTGCATATTTATGTAGATTATCGACACTGCAAATGGCTATAATGCTGAAGTAAAATGGCGTGATCAACAATACGTCCCATCTAACCTTGAAGAGCACCTACAAATATCTGTTCGTAGCAGTGGATGTATGCACATATCAAACCTTGCATTCCTATTAATGGGAGATGTCACGCCCAGTGAGACTGTACAATGGACTTGGACATACCCAAGAATCATCAGAGCCGTATGCATAATCGGCCGTGTTATGAACGACATTACATCCCATGAGGTAATAAGATTATCATATAGATGTAATATATATCTTTGCACTGTGAAAATATATTATGTTTCCCTGGGAAAAAAGATATGTAATAATTTTGTTTCCTTTTCTGTTAATGAAGCGGGAACAAGCTTCGCAGCACGTGGAATCTACTGTGCAGACCTACATAAAGGAGAACGGGTGCACAGTGCAGCAGGCAAAAGAAGGGCTTAACCAGATAGTTGAAGAAGCATGGATGGATATCAATGAAGGATTCATGCAGCCGACGGCTCATCCATTCGCAGTCTTGTCAAGAGCGGTCAATCTCGCAAGGACGATGGATTTCATGTACAAGCGTGAAGATGCATACACCACCTCCGAGTCGCTCAAAGATACTTTGGACTCTCTATACATTCTTCCGATTGATGTTTGAAGAATTCAAACTTATAAATAATGGTGGAGTTATGACAGTCGTTTACCTATACAGATTGTATATCGTACACTATATATTATTATATGTAGTGTTTGTATCCGATCATTGCACCGCTATGTACCAAATACATGCATTTGGTCCTTGATCCAATGCAATGCTTGTAAAGTCTTAACAATACTATATTGCTTAAAATAAAAAGGAACACTCAAACATAAAGCTCGGGTCAATGCCCACAACTTGCATGACTATCTCACCCTGGTCCTCGCCGGATTAGGCCACAACTTCAGGGCGCATGGCCCGCCCGGGACCGGGATGCGGTTCTTCGTCACGTGCGACCCTGCTAATGTCCGATACATCTTCACAACCAACTAAACCAATTTCCCCAAGGGTGTTGAGTTCGCTGCCATTTTCGACGTCATGGGTGGCAGCCTCTTCACTATCGATGGTGAAGACGCTACCACCCAGCATGGGAAATTGAAGAGCGTGCTCAGCAACCCGCGGATGATTGCCAGTACGGAGGCTTGCTGCCGCAACAAGGTGGAGAACATCCTCCTTCCATTGCTCGCCTACATGGCGAGCACCGACACTCCTTTTGACATGCAAGAACTGATGTCGAGGTTTATGTTTGACCTGGCTACTATGTCTATCTTTGGTGTGGATCCTGGCCTCCTATCATTAGACAAACCACCCATGGACGTCGTGGTTGCTCTGGACACAGTCATGGAGGTGGGATTTTTCCGGCACGCCATGCCAGCCTCTTGCTGGAAATTAATGAGGTGGCTAAACATCGGCCCCGAAAGAAAGCTTTGCACAACGCAGAAAGTGCTACGAATGTTCCTTGTGGAGATGATGGAGAGGAGAAAGATGGTGATGATGGAGAGGAAGATCAACACATGTCATGTTGGTAATGAAGAGGAACAAGATGGTGTGGATATTATGTCTTCCTACCCAGACTACGTTGACGATGACTTGTCCTATGCCAAGAACATTGGCTACATGCTTGTTGCAAGGGACACAATTGGAACGACCCTGACATGGATTTTATACAACCTCGCCCAGAACCCAAACATTGTGTCATTCATCCGTAGTGAACTCTCGCCTATTGCATCATGCAAAGTAGCAGCTAGTGTGGATGCCATGATGATCTTTGAGCCGCATGAAACCAAATCTCTAATCTATCTGAGAGTCGTCTTGTACGAAACTCTTAGGTTGTACCCACCGGGACCTTTCGAGCGCAAGAGGGTGGCCGACGATGATATAATGCCGAGTGGCCATGAGGTGTGCACTGGTGATACCATCCTTATTTCTCTCTACTCCCTGGGGAGAATGGAGGGCGTGTGGGGTAATGACTGTCTCAACTATAACCTAGATAGGTGGCTCTCGGAAGATGGCAACAATCTGAGGTACGTACCATCTCACAAGTTCTTGGCATTCAACTCGGGCCCAAGGATATGCCTTGGCAAGGAAATTGCGTTATGCAGATGAAGACTGTCATCGCCTCAGTGTTGTGGAACTTTGATGTGGAGGTGATAGAAGGGCAAAGTACCCAGCCCAAGCCATCTTGTATACTGGCGATGAAAAATGGGCTCATAGTTAAGCTAAAGGAGCAAGAGATGTAACATAAGATTCTGGTCATATGTAAACGTACTTACGGACTACCAGAACAATTTTATCTTTCCCACGGCCACATTATTATCGAATAATAAAGGCCTCTATGAATAAAAAATTATCTTTCTTTTACGAAAGATAACCAACATGTTGGCAATCATTACTCCGTTGTATGGAACATGGTATGAAGGCATCGAGACATGGAGAGCGGCGATCTAGCGGACCGCCAAAGCTCTTGGCAAACAGCTAGCATCTTTGTCTCCGTACTGGTTTGGTGCCAACGCTGGTGATCACCGACAACAAGATGCAAGACAACATGTCAATTATTGTGCTTCACAGCATGGTAAGAAGAGGTTACGTGGTGATTTCTCATGCATCAGCACCAAACGCCAATCAGGCTGATGAAGAGGTCAGCAGGCGCATGCCCAAGCTCGGTAAATTCCTCCATTGCTCATATTCCACACACCCCTATGTTCACGATGACAATTGCAACAATGCACGGGAAACACCAAAGCTTGAGTTTAATAGTGTGGATTTCTCTCAAAGGGTGAAGGGCATTGTAGAGAAACTGCAACTTATGCATAATGAGGTTAGCGAGATTCTGCAATGTTGTGGCCCTAGAACTGTTCCAAACACTGCCTTGAGTCGTCCCGGCACCAAAGGTCAAATTGATGATCCAAAACTGTTGTTACAAGCTCTGGGTCATGAATAGCATCATACATGATATTACCAAAGGTCAATATTGTGACAAGGGTCTAATTGTGCTTCCGGTTGTTGGTCTCGGGGGGATGGGGAAGACAACTTTGATACAACACATATATCACAACGAACAAGTGAAGAATTATTTTCCAGTCATGATTTGGATTTGTGTGTCGCTCAATTTTAGTCTGGATAAGGTGCTAGAACAAATTAAACCATGTACCACTGCAATTGAAAATGAATAGAAAGGCAGTACAACTGAAGAGCTGATTGAGCAAAGATTGAAATCTAGAAGGTTCTTACTTGTATTGGATGGTATATGGTAGATTAGTAATGGGGATGATTGGGAAAATCTGCTGTCGATACTCAATCAATCGTAAGAAAAGGGTTGCACAATTATAGTCACAACTCAGTTTCACGCAATAGCACGGAAGGTTAAAACTGGTCAGTCAATACAATTGAACAGTTTAGAATTTGAAGAGTTTTGAAAGTTATTTTTGGCATTTGTCTTTGGCGATGAGCAGTGTGCAAGGGATAAACATTTTCTGCTTGAGACTGGAGATAAGATAATGCAAAAACTAAAGGGATCCCCTCTTGCAGCAAAAACTGTTGGCAGAGTACTCAGTAAAGAACTTAGTTTGCATCATTGGAAAAGGGTGCTAAAAAGTAAAGAATGGGAGACCAATAACAATGGAATTATGCCTGCCTTAAGGCTTAGCTATGACTTTCTCCCTTTCCATCTGCAACAATGTTTTGCCTATTCTGCATTGTTTCCTGAAGTTATTGTGGCACAAGCCACCAGCTCATTGGCCTATGGACATGACAAGATATTTTGATACCTGGTGGTCAAAACCAAACATTGGAAGATATAGATTTGACCAATTTAAATGAGTTTGTCATCCATGGATTTTTCAGAGAAGAGGAAACTTATGCAGGTCTGTGGTATGTTATGCATGACCTACTGCATGATTTGGTATTGAAGGTTGCATCACTTGATTGTCTTAGTTTACATCTCCCTAATGTTGAGTCAGTAGAAGTTCAGCCATCGACCCATCACTTATCTATAAGCATGGAGGACTTAGGTGAATATGATGCAGTGTTTGGCCAAAAATTAAAGAGTGAACTGGAAGAATTGAAGACAAGATTGAATGTTGAACATTTGCAAAGTTTGATGTTATTTGGAAAAATGGATGAAAGTTTTGCCAAGGTATCTGCTGATTTTTTTGGGGAAGCAAATGCTCTTCATGTTCTTTATTTGCCCAACATGATGTATCCAGTGGAATGCATGTTGCATAACTTCTCACGACTTGTCCACCTACGATTCCTGTGTCTAGGGACATGGGACAGACAAATGCATTTACCATTTAACATGTCTAAATTTTACCATTTAAGGGTTCTAAATCTTTAGTCATGGTATGGTAGTCGTGATTTGCCTAGAGACATGAGCAACCTTGCCAAATTGTGCCATTTTTATACCCCAATTGATTGTTTTAAAACTGGTCATTTGTATTACCCCAATTTCATGTGAACAAAAAGAGTGAAGGATTTGAACCAAAGCAACTAGAGACTTTGACCAAGCTAAGGGAGCTTGGAATGTATAACCTTCACAAAATACATATAGAAGAAGAAGTGGATGAAGTAAAACTGATAGAGAAAAACTACTTGAGGAGGTTAACATTGGATTGGGATAGTAAGCGATCTAATGTTGACCCTAGTCTGAAAGCATTGGTTCTTGAGAGACTTCAACCACATGGATATCTTCAAGTATTGTGCATTAGAGGGCATGGAGGCCCTCCTTATCCAACATGGCTGGATGATGAGTTCTCTATTGAAGCTCTACAGTCTCTTTATCTTTCCGGTGTTTCTTGGGAGGTTTACCCTTCTCTAGGGAAGGCGTGGGATCTTCGTGAACTAAGGTTGGAGCATATTCGCACACCAAAGGAGTTTATCATAGAGAAAAGCTTTTGCATGCTAATAAAGCTTGAACTCATTGACCTAGAGAGTTTTGAAAAATGGGGTTGTCCAGCTGAACAAGGGTCTGCCTTGGGTATGGACGTGTCGCCACCGCATGATCATATGTTCCCTCTTCTGCAAGTGCTATTTATTATGAATTGCCCGAAATTCTTGTGGTTGCCTTCTTCAAACCATATTGTTTCCCCGGATTGGTTTCCCAAACTACAAGAGTTTGTGATTGTGAACTGCCCACAATTCTTGTTAGTGAATCCCATCTCCTGGATTGAAAGGCTGGACCGTTTCCATTTATCAGGTGTAAAGCTACTACATTTGTTTAAATACTCAAAATCATCTGATGGAGTAGAATTGACGATTAATGGAGAGGGTCATCTACATAGCTTAGACCAAGTGTTAGTTTTTGATAAAGAAGCAGGTCTTGAGAAGCTGATACTTGGTAGGTGCCCACCTCTTGAGTTGAAGCACCTTCTGATGCTAACCTCTTGAATTGACGATTAATGGAGAGGGTGGTCTACATTTGTTTCATTTCATTTTATGGCACCGAAAATGGGCTTGGGCGGGGCCAATCATTCAGCGCAAGTCCCAGCCATGTTTATCAGGACCCTATTCCCTTTATGTTGTTCTGAAAAAAGAAACTTCTGCAAACAACAGCGTATATCCTCTACTTCAGCAAAGAACTCAGCTCTCTTTTATCATTCTCTAGTCTAACCAAAGCAGCTCTCCTGTTACGCTGCAAAATTAAGCTTCTTTTCATGATCTTTTATCTATTTCAGTCAGACATGCGTTGTTGGTGTGTAATCTCAGTGATGATGTTGCTTCCTTTTGCAGATGGAACTCCTTGGAAGCAACAGATGAAGTTGGGGAAACCTGAAAAGGTGGCGTTGAAGGGTTACCATACCTTTTACTAGAAACAATTGTCGAACTGCGTGCATGGTACACACTCATGCATATACTGGAATCGGTATCTCTGAATCTGAAGCCTCCCCCTCATTCTATTTTTCATTGAATGCAGTGTGCCAGTCAAATCCATCCTAGGCATTAGCAGGTCGCTCAGAAATTGCTGAAGTCATCCCACCACCCACACACACAAGGCACAGATCAAGTAGTTTTGACGGTGGCCTGCGCTGCGGCATCATGCAAGGAAAATAAGAATGTCAAGTCTAAATATTCAGATATTCGGATGGACGGATGATGCTTTTTTTACTAACTATCTAGCAACTCCTCTGTGCAGGTCATAATGACAAACAAGTAAGATGCAAGCGACAACCTTCTATTACTGAAATTCGGCACTGAGAAGGTAAGGAGAAGATTATGGATGCCTGTCTACTCTGAGTAGAGGGACATCATGTATAACCAGCTAATGGAATCGCTGGTTGAATTTCACAGGTGTGACTAGCTCACTGGAGAAGCTTTAGATGCCGCTGAACAGTTCGGGCACCGAAAGTAAGACTGTACTCACACTTCCCATCAAGATCGGCACACAAGTACTGCTACCTGCACAACTACTTGACGACTCCAGCAATTGGTGTAGACAAAATAGTGCAGAACGTTTGTTCATGCGAGGTAACTAGGCCCCAGTAAAGTCAAGCCAGCTCCTTGTTCTTATCAGATTAGCCAACTTGAAACCATTATTTCAGACTCAACTGCCAAGAAGGGTAATGAATTGACTTGTAACCAGTCTGCGGAGTAACCGGAGCCTTGCTAAGGAAGAAGAAGCAGAAGAGCTGCCTAGTCCCCAGAAGAAGCTTGGTATATCTGAAGCCTGTCAGCCTTGTGATGTCACTTCAGAAATTGCTGTGATGAGTATATCATTCACATTCATACTGTGTGTGGGATGGTTAGTATTTCGTCCATTCAGTATTTGTTTACTACAAAATATTCTGACCTTCAGGTACCATGCCAATTACTTACACATCTCCCTCCTTGCCAGGAACGAGACTGCTTCATCTTCTCAAGAAATCGACACTTGTCATGTTGTTAACTGAAGAAATCGACACTTGCCATGTTGTTCATCTTCATCTAACGTATCTGAAGACTGGAGCTGTCGCTATTTGAGTTACCTTTTATTTACTGTCTCCTTGTTCACCTGCCTTACTTTAGCGTTAAAGTTAAGATTACCTTTCACTGGTTGTAATTAATGGGTATAAAACCAACCCGAGATCTATCTAAGAACCCTGGACCTCATCTTCCTGTACTTGGGGAAAACCCTAGCCGCCGTGTCCCAGCTGGCGTAAACGCATATCCACTCCTGTAATTCGCTATATTTCTCTTGTGATCATTCCCTGAATTCACTTACTTGGTGTGATCTGGTTGGGCTGGGTCGTTCTTGTCCACTACTCATTTGCTGCTGCTTTGCCTAGCAGATGTAACATGGAATGGAAGGTACTCATTTGCTTCTGCTTTGCCAGATGCCAAAATAATGCTTCTGCTTCTTAGCTCAAGAATGCCTGCTCGTCTGGCTTGCTTGGTCTCGCGTTGTATTCCGGAAATGGTATTTCGTGTGCCTGCTTAATTACTGGAGCATGCGCCGTTCGTTGGTCATCACTGAAGGCAGAGAGGAGAGGAGCACTACCGTCTCCAGGGAAGACGCCCGAGTTGGTAGGTCTTCTTCAGACATGGAAGTCTGAATGAGCTTCTTCCCAAGATGCTCGTCAAATGACCTTCTTCGCATCAACTGCCTGATCCTGTGCTCCAGACTTGGTTAACTAAAGAAATCGACACTCCTTGTCAGGAACAACCAGACTGAATCATCTTCTGAAGAGATCGACATTTGTCATGCTGTTAACTGAAGAAATTGACACCCAGCGGTCGGTTGGCGCCAAACCGGGCGGGCTCATCATCGAGAGCCCTGGACCTCATCTTCATCGAGAGCCTGCTGGTGAAATAAATGGCCAGCTCGTGTTCTTCTCAGCAAAAGAAAGAATGCTAGCTGCTCATCTCATCTGGCTACTGGCTTGCTTGAGGTAGTCCTGGCTGGCTTCAGTTGTGCAAACTGAAGTTTCTGTTTTGAAGTATAAAATTAAGGAGAAAAGACATTCTATGTAGTATATTATTATCATTTTATTTATGCCTCGAGTTATAATAACGGCGCACCTTTCCTTCTAGTTACACTGAACGTGCTCTGTTATTTACTCTGATTGTAGCGCGCGCATATTAAAAATTTTCAGGGGGAGATGTGGCTCCTTCCCTTCATTGCCAGTGTGCTTCTCTGCTGCTCATTCATGTTGGCGTGTTTCTTGTTACGAGGGTGTTAGTGTGCGCGCCCCATGTGTGTAAAAAACCCAAAAGTGGATTTGCGGGCTGTTCTCTTTGATTTTACTGAGCGTTTTTGCTCCATCACAAAAAAAAAAATTGGAGCTTAATCAGTTTGAACGATGCAAAGGTTGGCTTGAGATTTCTTTCTTTCTTTGCATGCATGCGGACCCAGAGTTTGGAATTTCCTGATGATGAAATATGGATGCAGTAGACAGGGCCTGACTCTGACTGGCATCATCTCAGGAACGAATGAATGATACAGTACTAGCTGCGACTGATGATGTGCAACCATAGAAACCTGCATCAGCAACAAGTCCGGTTCAGCAAGGCTTGATGCCGCGGGGTTTCAGAGCCGCGACTGCTGCTGCGGGTGGCCGTGATCCGTGACCGTCATGGGGCCGCATGATGCCTGTGGTGTATGCAGATGTGGAGGAGAGGAGGCTACTCTGTCTTGGGTCTGAATTTGTGTCTTGGGTCTGAATTTGGTGGTTAAGTCCTCTCAAGACTACTCTGTCTTTGATCAAGAAGATGATTGATGACCACCACATATTTTCCCTTTTCATTTTTCCATTTGTAACTATTCACGTCTCTTTCTTTGCAAGGGCGTTACAAATTCAAAACCACATCTCACCCAGGCCAACAGAACAAAAATATACACCCCAACCACATCCTTTGGGTTTTCATTTCATTCTTCCTCTATGTTGTCTGCAAAATCTCTTTTTTGGGGGGGATGGTGCCCTTTTCACCTGGGAAGCTTCTAGAAGCCTTTCACTCATTTTTTTCTTTTCTTTTCTTTTCTTCCTTTTTTACATTTTTTTCATATTTCCTCTCTTTTTATTTTATTTTAAAAAATTAATGAGCATTTTAAATTTTCATCAATAATTATCTTTTTTTTTCAAATCCACGAGAAATAATAAAATTGCAGACATTTTATAAAAATAAACATTTTTCATAATTCTTGAATATCTTTTAAAATGTGTATTAACCCATGAGCATTTTTTAAAATTCACAAACATCTTTTTAGTTTTTTTAATGTTTTCTAGCTTTGTGAAAAAAAAATTAAATCTACAAAAACAAGAGAGTTGGTTTTTTTAGCCAGCGGTTGCAGTCTTGTTTGAAGCTAGCACAATGAGAAAAACTGCAGCCTTGCATGCCAGTTAGCGTCATGAGAGTAGCAGGAGAGCTAGTTATTGCTCCCTTTGTAAATTAATATAAAAGCGTTTAGATTACTAGTACTTTAGTATTTTAAAAGCTTTTATGTTAATTTATGGAGGGAGTACCAGACAACCACAACATCAACGGCGTGTGTCCCATCCGCATCAGATCGGTTTGAGCACTTATTACACGACTACGTTCTGCCCTTTTTACACGGCCAATTATTACCACTAGCTAGTAGACTTTCTACTGTGGTGACGTACCAATCTTTGCCAGGAAAAAGGGAAAATAGTCTTTATTCATTCGATTTCGGAAACAACCCCCCCCCAGATAGTCTGCATTGCGTTTGGCCAGAGCGCCTAAACTCCAAATTAACGTAACATATCAAAGAATACTTGTTTAGTTATCCAAATTTACTGACAACCACTCCCAGGCCCTGCTTACGTAGTAGTATAGTTTTGAATCAGTACATTCGCATGGCAGTGCCAAATTATCGGCCGGTGAGAAAAAATTCCCGACACCGAAAAGTCTCATACTGGATCCCCACAGTTGCGCACAAGGCGCGCAGCGTCGGTAGACCACCCACCACTGACTCCACTGTCTAGAAATGAATGAATTGGGTGCTATGCTTCCTTCTCCTAACCGTGTAGTTATTGTATGATGTGGGAATTACGTGTTGTATTCCTCAGGTGCAAACCCACGTATATATGATGTACAGGAGTAGGCTACGACCTCAACTATACAAGGCAACTAGGAGGTGGACCCAATACATAAATATGCACAACACATATACTCAACACCCCCCCGCAGTCGAAGCGGCACCGCGGCTGACGCAAAGACTGGACCGGAACTCCTCAAATGACGCTGCAGGCAAGCCCTTGGTCATGATATCTGCAAATTGTTGGGAAGTAGGAACGTGTAAAACACGAAGATGGCCAAGGGCCACCTGTTCCCGAACAAAATGAATATCCAACTCAATATGCTTGGTCCGTCGATGATGCACCGGGTTAGCGGAGAGGTAGACCGCCGAGACGTTGTCGCAGTAGACCACCGTGGCACGGTCAACAGGGCAAGAGAGCTCCTGAAGCAGCTAGCGAAGCCACGAACACTCAGCGACAGCGTTGGCCACCGCACGATACTCAGCCTCAGCACTGGAACGAGAGACCATAGGCTGCCGCTTGGACGACCACGAGATAAGTGAGGGTCCAAGGTAGACACAATAGCCCGAAGTGGAGCGACGAGTGTCAGGGCAGCCCGCCCAGTCTGCATCGGAGTAGGCGGTGAGGGCGGTGTCGGCGGAGGCATGAAGCGTGACGCCAAGATCCATAGTGCCACAGATATAGCGGAGAATCCGCTTGACGGCAGCCCAGTGAACGTCTCGAGGAGCATGCATATGAAGACACACCTGCTGCACGGCATACTGGATCTTCGGTCGAGTCAGAGTGAGGTACTGGAGAGCACCAACGAGAGACCAGTAGAAAGCAGCATCCGAAACAGGAGAACCATCCGTGGTAGAAAGCTTGGCCTTCGTATCAACAGGCGTAGCGGCAGGCTTGCAGTTAAGCACGCCGGCGCGCTCCAGGATCTCGTGAGCGTACTTCCGCTGATGAAGGAAGAAGCCATCCGGACGACGCACCACCTCAACACCGAAGAAGTAGTGCAAAGGACCCAAGTCCTTGATGGCGAACTCAGCGCGAAGACGAGCCGTGAGCTGACTGAGGAGGCCAGCCGTACATGCCGTCAGGATGATGTCATCGACATAAAGCAGCAAGTAGGCCCTGATGACGAAGAGCGAGGCGTGCGAGCGGGTAGAGCGAAACCCAAGCTGGTGGAGAAACGTCGCGATGCGCTGGTACCAAACGCGCGGAGCCTGCTTGAGTCCGTACAAGGACCGCGAAAGCAGGCACACGTGGTCGGGAAGCGCCGGGTCAACAAACCCAGTGGGCTGCTGGCAGAAGACCTGCTCCTCGAGGTGACCATGAAGGAAGGCGTTCGAGACGTCCATCTGGTGCACCGGCCAAGCACGGGAGACCGCAAGGTGGAGAACCGTGCGTATCGTGCCGGGCTTGACGATCGGAGCGAAGGTGTCGGTGAAGTCGATGCCAGCACGCTGTCGGAAGCCACGAACAACCCAGCGCGCTTTGTAGCGATCAAGGGTACCATCAGGACGGAGCTTGTGTTTGAAAACCCACTTCACGGTAATCACGTTGGCGTGCCGGGGACGGGGAACAAGCTGCCACGTCCGGTTGCGCAACAGGGCGTCAAACTCCTCTTGCATCGCAGCCATCCAGAGCGGGTCACAAAGAGCGGCTCGAACGGAGGACGGCAACGGGGACGGCTCAGAGGTGGACGCCGCATGGACGTAGTCATCAGAGGCTTAGCGCGAGCTCGGCCGAAGGATGCCCGTACGGGCGCGGGTGACCGGACCGGCCACATGTGCCGGGGGAAGCGCCGACATCGAGGGTGCCGGGGGCGTCGAGGGGGCCAGGGGCGCCGAGGGGGACGACGACACTGGGGGCGTCGGGGGCGCCAAGGGGGGCGTCGGGGGCGCCGAGGGGGGCGCCGACACCGGGGACGCCGGGGGCGCCGGGGGGGCCGCGGGCGCCAATGTCGGGGGCGCCGGGGGCGCCAACGTCGCAGCTGTAGGAGGCGCCGCAAGCGAGGGGTGCGCCTCAAAGCCAGGGGCGGGCCAAGAGAGGCGCGCGATCGCCTTGGGACAGGCATCGAAGAGCCCGCGTCACCGATGGCGGGAGGAACAGCCGGGGGAACCTGCTGAAACGGAAACACATGCTCATCAAAGTAAACGTGCTGGGAAGTGAAGACACGATGGGAGACGGGATCGTACCACCGATATCCCTTGGAGTTAGAGGGGTAGCCGATGAAAATGCAACGACAGAACGAGGTGCGAGTTTATGAGGAGCGGAGTCGACAGTGCTAGGATAGCAAAGGCACCCGAAAATACGCAAACCATCATAAGATGGGGGCGTACCGAAGAGAAGATGGTGAGGTGCATAGTTCCACCGTAGGCAGCAAGGGCGAATGTTAAGGAGAAGTGAAGCAGTAGCGAGTGCGTCCGGCCAGAAACGAGGCGGCACATTAGCATGGAACAAGAGTGTGCGAACGCAGTCGTTCAGAGTGCGAAAGACGCGTTCGGCTCGACCGTTCTGCTGTGAAGTATACGAGCATGTGAGACGAAAAATTGTGCCGTGGTGCGACAGAAAAGTGCGGAAAGCAAGGTTATCGAACTCTTTTCTATTATCAGTCTGAAGAGCAAGAATGGGACGCCCAAACTGCGTGCTGACATAGGAGTAAAAAGCCGTCAAAGTGGAGAGTGCGTCCGACTTTCATCGTTAAGGAAACGTCCACACATAGTGAGAATAATCATCAAGGATAACCAGATAATATAAATAGCCCGAATTACTAGGAACCGGAGAGGTCCACAATCGCTATGAATCAACTGAAAAGGAAAAGAAGCTATGGTGGTGGAGTTGGACGGCGGATGCACCGGATAGAGCTCGTCGAGGCTGTCACATTAGTGAAGTACCATCCTGGTTCGAGCGTCCTTGACACAAAAATCAAGCTCGTCAAATTCAACAGTAACAAGATTTTCACGGGTTAAACAATGAACGGAAACAAGGTTCTTAATAAGATGAGGTGACACAAGTATGTTAGACAAAGTAATAGGCATGGAATTAGAAGGAAAAGAAGTGTGCCCGACATGTGTGATAGGGAGGGTGGAACCGTCGCCGACAATGATGTGGCGGTCGGTGGTGATGGGAGTGAAGGAGGCAAGATTACCAGGATGAGCAAACATGTGAGACGTAGCCCCGGTGTCCATGAACCAATCACCGCCTCCAGTGTAGTTGTTCGGCGTAGGCGCGGTGTGCAGCGCGGCGAGGAGCGCCGGATCCCAAGGAGCCGGTGGCAGGGCCGGCGAGGGTGGCGGCGGGGTTGCGGGGAGACCGTAGGCGCCACTTAGCTGAGGCGGTGGGTATCCTCTGTACGGCTGCGGAGCCGCATAGTACGCCTGATGCGCCGGTGGGCGCGGCACAGGAAGGGTCGGTGCAGGATCCCGTGGAACCGGCATGGTGTAGGCATGAACGACACCGGTCCACGGGTTGTAGCCGGAGGCCCACGAAGGGGGCACCTGGAACTGCTGCTGCTGCTGACGAGGCTGGCCGACACCCGGCGGCTGCTGCTGCTGACCACCGCGGCGGGCCCCCACCGTGCCGACCCCCGCGGCGCCGTTCGGCGGGAGGGGCGGGAGGGGCGGGCAGCCCATAGGGCAGCGGGAGCAGCCCCGGCTGCTGGGTGGCTGGGTACGGCGGCGGCGCCGGGGATGGCGCTGCGGAGGGGGCGCGGCCGGGGCGGCGGGAGGCACCGCGGAGGCGCCGCGGGTGGTGCCGGCGGCGAGAGCAGTGTGGATGGCCCGCGCCTTCACCTGCTTCATCCGCCGCTCCTCCAAGCGGAGGTACGCAACGAACTTGGCGAAGGACGGGTTGGGGATGAGGCTGAGATTCGCCGCAGCGTTGCCGAAGTCCTCGTTGAGCCCGGCGGTGAGCGTGCTGAGGAGGAGGTCATCATCGATCTTCGCGCCAATATCGCGGAGCTCGTCAGCGAGAGTTTTCAGGCGGCGACAATACTCGTCGACGGAGG
Organism: Triticum timopheevii; assembly: GCA_963921465.1. Taxonomy (NCBI): domain Eukaryota; kingdom Viridiplantae; phylum Streptophyta; class Magnoliopsida; order Poales; family Poaceae; genus Triticum; species Triticum timopheevii. The sequence continues at coordinate 2,673,599 of OY997264.1, forward strand.
TGTTGTCCTGGTGACACCCAAAAAACTCTTGCTGCAAAAAAACGCGACGCTGGAGCTGATTGTCGATGAAGAGCCTGTTCAGCTTGGTCCACACGGCGCAGGCATCGTCATCGTCCGCCACGACCGTCTGGAAGAGGTCTGGCGAGATGGTGAGGAAAAACCAGCGGATGATCGTGGTGTCGATGGTGGACCAGTCATGGAACTCGGGGACGAGGCTGGAGTCGACGGTGCCGTCCACGTGGTCGATGAGGTGATGCTCCCGAAACACGAGGGAAAAATACGTCTTTCACGTGTAGTAAAAGGAGTCCGCCTGGGAGAGATGAACCGGCACCCGCTCAAAGATGTTTAGGTTGTGGAGGACGTTCACATCAGGGGGATTGGCGTCGGCGAACGGGTTGGAGTTGGCGGACGCGGAGGAGGTGACGGACGACATCGGCGAGGGTGAGACGGCACGGTTGCTGCGGCGAAAACTGGGAGGAAAAAGACGGCTACGACACGAAGCGGCGGGGGCTGCTAGGTGGAGCGGCTCGAAGCTAGCGAACGCGGGCGGCGTGACGCGGCGGCGATGTGTGCTAGCGAGCTGGGGTAGCGATCAACAGGCTCTGTGATTGATTTGTTGGTAGCTAGCAGAAAAGTGTGCATGCACGATCAATGGTTTGGCGGCTAGCGGGGAAGTGTGCAAGCGCGATCGGTGGCTGGCTTTGTTTGGCGGCTAGCGGGGAGGTGTCCTGGCGCGAGCGAGAGGCGGCCAGCAGGCGCGATCGGGAGGCAGCGAGCAGCGCGAGAGGCGCGCGGCTAGCGGGGAGGGAGGTGCGTGGCGGCGGCGGCGGAAGCAAGGAGAAAAAAACTGATACCATGTATGATGTGGGAATTACGTGTTGTATTTTGTTGGAGTTAAACACGAATACGTCCGTGTCCTGAAATATACATGTACGTATTTGTCCGTGTTAGCTTCAAAATTGTCACCGAGTAGGATTAGGAGATAGTAACCGTGTAGGTTAGCTAGCTTGGTCCTAGCTTCTATATATATGTATGTATAGCCCCTTGTAAACACAACCGATCAGAAGCAATAAAGAAAACAACGGGAGCGACACGCTCCCGTGGCAATCCACATCGATTCTTTTGTGCCGTGCTGTGTACGTGAGCTAGCTTAGATCAAGTTGAGTGATTACAGCTAGAAGTGCTCGTGCGTACTACTAGTATACGTCCAGGTGAAGGATCGATCAGGAATTAGCTAGTTGAGGCTAGCTTGTACTGCGGTGCAACTCGTTGTAAAGCACTTCGTCGAGTTTGTCAGTGTTGGTTCGCTTCGTCGTCGTTCGTCGTCGGTCGTTGCCGTCGCCGAAAAGTACTCGGTGTCGGGTCTGGGCCAACAATTGGTATCAGAGCAAGGTTGATCTTCTAGTAACGGAGGATCATGGTGGACGACGAGAAGGACAAGACCAAGCAACTGGCGGAGTACTCCGGTGCGGCTAAAGTAATTGTTGCTCCGGTGAGATCGGAGTATCCACGATTCGACCGTGGGAACTTTGTGGTGTGGGCGACCATGATGGAGTGGGCGCTCGAGGCCAATGAGCTCTGGGAAGCCGTCGACCCCGGCGGTGAGGAGTACCTGAAGGGTGGTGCCTTGTATCGAAAGGATCGCCAGGCTATCACGGCCATCTGCTTGGTGATGTCGGTGGACGTGCAACAGCATCTAATCTCGAAGACATCAGCGAAGGAGGCATGAGACACGCTCAAGACATTGCATCTAGGGCACTCGCGTGTGCGCGAGGCGAATTTGCATACTTTGCTGAAAAGTTACGAGAATCTGAGGATGGGAGAAGATGAGACAGTGGATTCCTTCGCAGCGAGGGTTGCTTCCATGGTGAACGGGATTCGCGGTCTCGGGGAGAAGTTAGAGGACATCTCCGTGGTCCGGCGTTTCCTACGTGCCGCTCCACCCCGCTACATGCCGATTGTGTCAGCGATCAAGCAGTGTGTTGATCTCAAGACTCTCACTTTGGATGATCTGGTTGGTCGCTTCAAGGCCCATGACGAGCGGATGAAACTGAGTTACGGTGACGCAAATCAGGATGAGTACCTGATGCTTACACGTGCTCAGTGGATGGCAATGGTTTCCAAAGAGAACAATTTCGAGAAGGCGTCCGGTAGCGGCGGAAAGTACCGTCCCGCAAAGGACACCGACGAACAGTCGGAGAAGCCAAGGAAGAAAAAGTTCGACAAGAGGAAGATCCGTTGTCACAACTGTAATCTGCTCGGACACTTCAAGTCGGAGTGTAAGAATCCCCCCAAGGAGAGGGCGCTCATGGCCTAGCAAGGTGATGAAGGTGACATGATGTTGATGTGCGAACTCGTGGACAAGGTGGATCCAGTTCTTCAAGCATCGGCTAAAGAAATTGTCGTGCTCCGTGAAGAAAAAGTTCACTGTCAAGATCATGGTTCGGAAACTCATGTCGACGCTACGGACATGGGGGGTGATTCCGAAACCTACATCGATGTTACAGGCATAAGTGCTAACTTCGCTGGAGCGGACGCAGCAATTGCCGCGTGTGCTCGGCCATGGAGAAGCAGTCTCCGTGCAATGCGTCCAGAAAAAACAAAGGCGTACGTGGCGCCGAAAGTCCACGAAGCACAGTTTGCTAGTCCAAAGATGAGCACGTATACAGCGACAAAGGTATCGGACGCTGGTGTAACGTGCCCTACACGTCATAGGCCAGGGGAGCACGTCGCTCTGTTTGGTGGCACTGGAAGCCAGCCACCGTGTGACACAGCACCGGCTCAAAGGAATTCGCATGCATGCACGCAGCAAAGTGCAGACATGCTAGAGGCCGACGACCGAAGCAGCCTAGCAGCAGGATGGGTGGCTAGCTCACATGGTGGTCTATGCCAAGCAAAGCAAAGGAGCAGGCCAGAACAGCCAGAATATGGCAGAGAAGATGCAGCGCCAATTGCATGCCCACGGGATGTGCTTGCATCACTTGGTGGCCAGTCAAAAAATATGTTCTGTACACTGCCTCTTAGGCAAGAAGCGAGCATCAGTGGTGGCTCGCGGTTGTCAAGAAAATTGTACGCAGGGGAAGAGGCTTCTTCGGCACCTGCGTTGCCTCCGAAAGTACTGGAGGAAAGGACATTGTCATCTAGATCATTGTTGCTTCAACCGGAGTTGCACCCGTATCCGGAGAAAATTCTTCGGACGATTGACCCGGAAAAGGTGAAAAGGAGTGGGCGACGGTGTCTAAGCGCCAAGGAACCGGCGGATTTTGAGGATGCGAACACGAAGAAGTGTTGGCGTCACGCTATGAAAGAGGAGTTGAGGTCGATCCACGACAATGATGCATGGGAGCTTGTCGATCTTCCCAACAATGAAAAAGTCATGGATCACAAGTGGAAATTTATGGTCATGAAAGATGCCGAAGGGTCCGTGAAGCATAATGCAAGGCTAGTGGCCAAAGAGTACGTGCAAGAGGATGGTGTGGACTTTGAAGAAGTGTTCGTTCCCGTTGAAAGGATGGAATCGGTGGCTAGTGGCCAAAGATGCCGAAGGACTCATTGCTCTCGCGGTTCAGGAATCATGGAAGATACATCACATGGATGTAAAATCCACTTTTTTGAACGGAGAGTTACAAGGAGACGTTTATGTGGCCCAACCACCGGGATTCATCAAAGAGGGAGAAGAGCACAAGGTACTGAAGTTACACAAAGTCTTGTACGGGCTACGGCAAGGCTCTCGGGCATGGAACATCAAACTTGACCAGACGATGATTTCTCTTGGATTTGAGAAAGCCCCACTAGAGCATGCGATGTACAAGAGAGGTGAAGGAAGGGATCGTCTACTAGTTGGCATCTACGTCGACGACTTATTGATTACTGGAGCAGATGAAGAGGTGATTGCAAAGTTCAAGCTACAAATGAAGGAGCTTTTCAAGATGGATGATCTTGGTATTTTGAGTTACTACCTCGGGATCGGGGTACATCAAAGGCCGAAGGGGATCATAGTATGCCACGAGGCATATGCAAAGAAGGTACTTGAAAGCCGTGGCATGAAAGATTGCAATCACATTGTTGCTTCAATGGAACCTCGTCTTGAGCTGAGCAAGAAGGAGATGGTGAAACTACTTGGCTACAGTGGTAGTGACAAGGAAGGAATTGTCGACGGTCGTAAGAGTAATTCGGGCGTGGCATATTTCCTTGGAGGAAGCATAGTAAGCTGGCTATCACCAAAGTATAAAGTGGTGACATCGACTTCAAGTGAAGCAGAGTATCAAGGTGTGTGGCTAGGAAGGCTACATGGTGATTTCATGGATCGAGATCCGGAACCGATGGTGCTCAATGTTGACAGTGAGTCTACGGAATTTCTATGCAAGGATCCAATGCGACGTGAAAGGAGCAAGCACATTGATACGATGTATCATTATATAAAGGACTGCATGGAAGAAGGTAGGACGGAGGTCAACTACATTTGCACCGATGATCAACTGGCAGATATGGTAACCAAGACTTTGGATCGAGAGAAGTTCTTGGAGATGCGAAGAAGGATCGGCGTCGGAGCTGTGACGTGACGATGTCGTGTTTAGGGGGGTGATTGTTGGAGTTAAACACGAATACGTCCGTGTCCTGAAATATACATGTACGTATTTGTCCGTGTTAGCTTCAAAATTGTCACCGAGTAGGATTAGGAGATAGTAACCGTGTAGGTTAGCTAGCTTGGTCCTAGCTTCTATATATATGTATGTATAGCCCCTTGTAAACACAACCGATCAGAAGCAATAAAGAAAACAACGGGAGCGACACGCTCCCGTGGCAATCCACATCGATTCTTTTGTGCCGTGCTGTGTACGTGAGCTAGCTTAGATCAAGTTGAGTGATTACAGCTAGAAGTGCTCGTGCGTACTACTAGTATACGTCCAGGTGAAGGATCGATCAGGAATTAGCTAGTTGAGGCTAGCTTGTACTGCGGTGCAACTCGGTGTAAAGCACTTCGTCGAGTTTGTCAGTGTTGGTTCGCTTCGTCGTCGGTCGTTGCCGTCGCCGAAAAGTACTCGGTGTCGGGTCTGGGCCAACATATTTCTCAGGTGCAAACGCACGTATATATGATGTAAAGGAGTAGGCCATGACCTCAACTATACAAGGCAACTAGGAGGTGGACCCAATCCATAAATATGCACAACACATATACTCAACAGTTATAAAACCAAACAAAATGATAACACTACCCCTACAAGTGTCAAGCAATGAACACTGCGAAATTTATCTTTTAACAGTCATCACACGTCGAATTAGGCGTTGCCCTTGAGCCTCCATAGGTGCTCCACCAGATCGTGCTGCAGTTCTTGACGCACCTGTGGGTCTCGGATCTCCTGCCGCATATTGGGGAAGGCAGCCCATGATGCCGGTAGCTGGTGATCAACTTGGCCAAAAGGACCCTGCCTGTAATATGGTTCGGTGTCGAACACTGGCTCTTCCTGCTCGCTCTCAATGATCATGTTATGCAAGTGACACAGGAAGTGATGACTTCCCACATTTGATCTTTCGACCAGGTCAGAGTGGTTTACCGGACAACAGCAAATCAAGATTGGAGCACACCAAATGCCCGCTCGACATCCTTCCTGCAAGCCTTCTGACACTTGGTAAACTAGGAGTTCTTGCCTCCTGGCACAGGGTCTGAGATAGTCTTCACAAATGTGGACCATCTCGGATAGATGCCATCTGCTAGGTAGTATCCATTGTTGTAGTGGCGCCCGTTGACCTCGAAGTCCACCGGAGGAGCATGACCTTCAACAAGCTGGGCAAAGACATTTGAGCACTGCAGTACGTTGATGTCATTGTGTGTTCTTGGCATACCAAAGATGGAGTGCCAAATCCAGAGGTCCTGTGTGGCCACTGCCTCAAGTACCACACTGCAAACTCTTTTGGCGCCTTTGTACATCCCCTGCCAAGCAAATGGACAGTTTTCCACACCCAATGGATGCAATCGATGCTTCCAAGCATCCCAGAAAATCCTCTTGCTTTATTTTGTGCTAGGATTCGAGCAGTGTCTTTCAACATTGGGTGATCACAAGTACTGTGGATGAAACACTGCCATCATTGCCCTGCTGAACTTGTACACACACTCAATGGTGGTGGACTCGGGCATGAGTCAATAGTCTTCCAGTATATCACAGGGAGCTCCGTATGCAAGCATCCTCATAGTTGCCGTGCACTTCTGGAGTGAAGTGAATCCAAGTGTGCTGGTGCAATCCTTCTTGGAAATGAAGTAGTTGTCGAACTCCCGGATGGAGTTCACAATCCTGAGGAAGAGCTTTCGGCTCATCCGATAACGGCGCCGAAATACTTTCGCCGTGCAGTGGAGCATCGGTGAAGTCGTCGGTGTAGAGCAAGCAATAGCCCTCCAGTCGATGCCTCTGCTTGCTCTTACGGTGGCCCGGCGCAGAGCCACCTCGCGGTAGCTTTGCATTGCTCGCGAACAAGGCGGCCAAAGTGCCGAGGACCATGAGGTTCTCTCCATCCTGGGTGTCAGCCTCGGTTTCCTCCTCCAGCAGCACCGCAAACTCCTCCTCGTCGTCGAAGTCGATCGCCGAATAGGCAAAACGCCGAACACTTGGCGTGCATGGTGGGCGTGCAGCCGCCGGTATCCCCTGTTGCCATGGCCGGAGCGCTGGAAAGCTCGCCCAGGAGAGGCATGGAGGCTGCAGCGGCGAAACCCTCTCTTTCCGGCGGGGAAATGGCCTTTCTAGCGGCGCGCTAGCGGCTGTGGGCAGGTTGGCGGCGCCGGGATCAGTGTCCTGGTACTAAGTCTGACAGTAAGTATAGGTGGTACGTATGGAGAGGCAAGGTCCTAGCTACGGCAAGGTTGTACGCAAGTGTTTACGAGTTCAGGCCCCTCTCGGAGGAGGTAAAAGCCCTACGTCTCGGAGCCCGGAGGCGGTCGACTGAAATGTTTGAATGTGTATGTGTTACAGGGGGTGCGAACCCTTGTCCCAGAGGAGGGGGGTGGCTTATATAGAGTTCGCCAGGACCCCAGCCATCCCCGTTACAGAGGGTTGAATGTACATAAAGATTGAGGCGTTACTGGTAATGCCATCCTTGAGTGTCTTTAATGACCTTAAAGACTACTGAGTGAATGCTCACCCGTTGCTGTTCTATGTGACTTCTGGTCTTCAGTAGGTCGAGTAGTTTTTTATATGGTCGAGTGGTTGACTGGTCGTGTGACTTCGGGAAGGAGGGGTACCCGAGTGGTTCATTGGTCGAGTGGATTGCACTCGACACCTTTACTGGGTACCCTCTGTTGTCTCTTGAGCTTCTTTGCATCTAGGGTAGTGACCTTGGGTAGGGCGTATAGGTCAGGCCTATGACCCTACCCTAGGTCTGTATCCTCATCATTAGCCCCCGAATGGATTAAGGTCCGAGTGGAAAGAAGATTGAAGTTGATCTTGCTCCGACCCTTGCGTTTCACAAGTATTTACGCAGGACGGAAGACTCATGTTAGAACTTCACCTTCGCTTCAGTCGCCTTGATCGATTCAGAAAGTTGCCGAGTGAATTTGTAACATCATTTGTCGAGTGTTGTTTCTGGGCGCGGGATCTTTGGCGCGATTGGTTACGGCGTATCCCGGATCTCACGGGATTCGAAATTTCGGGGAAGCGCGCGGGACGGAGCGTGCCGCGGTAAATGGGACGGATAGACAGGAGTGCCTCGATCTCTGAGCCACCTTTTTCGCCACGTACCCAGCGCACGACTATTGCGGGATTTGACAGGATGCCTGGACCCATACGTCAGCCACTCGGAAGTGGGCCTTTATAAGGCAACGGAGCCGAGGCACCTGCACTGTGCGCATCTATTTTCTCCTCTTCTCCTCTGCTTCTTCTCCACATCCGGCTCCTCCGCTCTCAACGCCGCCGCCTCGCCACCATGGTGAAGGACAAGACGGCGGCACTGGAACACGCGAAGAAGGCGATGGGGGCGATGAAAGGCAAGAAGCAGAATCGTGGGTCGTCGTCGCGCTCGGCGCTGCCGCTGGGTTGGATCCAGGGCAATTGGATCCGATCTTCGCGCCGCCAGGACGACTTGGACGAGCTGGTGGAGTCCGGGCTAATCGCCAAGGGTGCTGCACGGTTGCCGGAGGGGGAGACGAAGCTGCAGCCGTGACCGGGTGAATGTGTTCTGCTCGCCACCCATGTCAACCGGGGTTTCTCGCTCCCTCCGCACCCCTTTTTTCGGGGTTTCCTGAACTTCTTCGGCGCCCAACTCCGTCACTTTTCTCCCAATACCATCACATATCTTGCTACATTCGTGTCCATGTGTGAGAATTTTCTAGGGTGTCGACCGCACTAGGGTCCTTTCAAGCACATTTTCACCATCCACTCTCAGTCCGTGAAGAAAGCAAACAAGAGTGACGAGAAAACACATGTCATTCAGATGTGTGGGGGTTTGGGTATCCAGAAGAGGAAGAGGAGCTCTTTCCCTTCCATGACTCTTCCCGAGTCGGTCAGGGGCTGGCAGTCGACCTGGTTCTACTGCCAGGACCTCGCAACTCCAGGCCAGTCGATTGGACTTCCCCATTTCACCTTTGATCATGTTCAGACTCCTTCTTCGCTGAAAGTGACTGCTGCTGAGAGCGTGGAGACAAACATGCTAGTTAAGAGGGTGGTCCAACTGATCAATCAGGGCATCACTGGCATGGATCTGCTGGAGGTATTTCTCAGTCGACGCATCTAGCCTCCCCAGGCTCGTGACCACCCTATGTGGATGTACTCTGGGGTCGACAACACCGCTCGGGTTCGTCCAGAGGAAGTTCCGGCCAAGACGGTAGCCTTGTGGTTGAAGAGTATTACGGGCAACAAGGACAACCCCAGAGGAGCCAGGAGAGTCAACCCCTTCAGTGACAACAATCAGCCAGACAAGGTATGTCCTCCGCTACCGTCTGTTTTTGGATACATATTCCGACTGCCTTTGAATCCGACTGACTTTTACTCGACTTCTTGTCTTGTAGGTTTTTACTGAGATTTACTTGATGCCCAATGGTGAACAAGTTCTGGAGCAAGGCCAGGAGGGAGAGGACAGCGCAGAGGAGAGCGGTGATTGGGAATCTCTGGATGATGAAGCGAAGAGGAAAGCGACGAGTCGGACAACGAAGAAGCGGTCGACTCACCGCCTCGCTTGGAACGTCGATCCAAGCAACTCCATGACCCAGCGGGCGGGCGCGGTAAGAACGTGGCCCCATGCACCCAAACGCAGAAGCGCACTCGGACGTCGACTTCGGAGCCAACAGAAAACGTCGCCAAGCAGCCTAAGGTTGCTCCTCCAAAAGCTCGGAAGACTCTGCCCAGGAGTAAGATGGATGTTCCTGTTGCCTCTGGGTGAGTATCCTTTCTGTGTTTTCCTCTACCGACTGATTCTACTGTACTGACCGAATGGATCCTACCATTCTAGCCCAACCTCTGCCGCGACTGACATGGATGTTGACAAGGCCCTAGGAGATGAGGAAACCGATGACGCGGCCACCTCTAGAGCTGGCAAGTCCGCTCGACTAAAACTTATTTTGTCGATTGAGTTGTCGGTCAGATGAATTTCTGATGTTTTCTTTTTGTCGCAGCTTCATGAGACATTGTCGTGCTTCCAGATGATGAAGAAGAAGAAGTGCCTTTGAAGGAGAGGAGGAGGAGAGGCAAGGGCTCGAGCGGGAGAGCGCCTGAGGTTCAGGTCCCTCGGTCGACGCCGGTGCTTGAGACAGTGGTCGAGCGATCAAGAGATCCAGTTCGGACCAACATCACATTCGCCGACCCGCTGACGACTGATCGCCCATCAGGGTGGACTGCTCAGACTCCTGCTGCTCTAGTGCAACTCCATACGTCCGACCCAGTGGCTGCTTCGACTGCCTTGGCACCATCACTCTTTGCTACATACCAAACTCCAGACGACTCGCCGAGTGCCGCCAGGGAGGCTCTTCGCCAGGTGAACCTTGTGATGGAGCAAGTGAAGGTGATGCACGAGGCCAGTCAGGTGGCCATAATATAACAAATAACATCATAGTTATTATTTAACAATATTTTACATGGTTAATCATTGATGATTAATTTATAGAAAAATTAAACTGGTATAAAAGTTTAGTATAACCATTATTTACTTTAACCCCATTCCCCTCCAATGTGTTATGTAAAGTTTAGTCGACTGCACTTGTGGTGCAAGCCCACCCCAAGGGAAAGGACCGACATCTGATGACGAACCAAACTACTCTCTACGCTCAATTAGGGGAATAGACGAGATTTTCAAACTTTGCAGACAAGGTGTGTGGAAAAGATTAAGGCTTGGTCCAATAACACATACACTATCGTTCAAAAGATGGTTGAGATGTGGGACAAGTTTCATCCAAAATATTGATTGCAGTCAATTACGAAGTAAAACCTTGGGCAACAATATATCATAGACAATAATTTGAAGCAAATGGTCGCACTCACACTCAACCTCCTCGCGTCCGGGCAGTGGAAGCACTCCAAAGGCTGGCTGGCCCTCGCAGCACTCGTGATCGTGTTGAGTGGCGCAATGCAGGTGATTCTGGGTGAGATGGGGGGGGGGGGGGGGGGGGTAGGACGGCATGGCTTGGGATTAGACTCTAGAGATCGGCATCGTCGCTGCAGTACCAGGCATTCACGTGATCGTCGCATGCAGCGCTACACTATGCTTGGAGTACCTCATGGCGACGAGGATGGCCTGACCAGTGATGGAACTTCATGGGGGCCAAAGGGGGCCATTGCCCCCCCCCCCCCCCACCCACCCCCCACACTCTAGGAAAACTATTAAGTGTGGCTTAGTGAGTTCGTGTTCTGCTTAGTGAGCTACTAATATTCCATCAGTAGTAATCTTCGAATATTAGAACAGAGCAGAAAAGGGGAGAGAGAGCGCGCGCAGAGCAGAGGAGGAGCATGGCCAAAGGATCCACGGCGGCGGTGGCGGAGGCGGCCGGGTATGTAGTTCATTAGTTCCCTTCCCTTCCCTTCCCTTTTAGTTCATCAGTTGCCACCAGTCACCACTTACTGTTTCTCCCCTTTCGTGCCTCGTTCGTACCAACAAGGCGCATGGCGGCCAAAGGATCCACCAGGCACAGGGCGGTGCGCCTCCTCCTCGTCGTCGTCGTCCTCCTCCTCCTCCCAGCGCCTCCAGTTGCACAAGGTGAGGGATTCATTCCTCTAGCTGGGCTGGGTGCGGGACGTGCAGCATTTCTCATTCTCAATTTCAATTCCTCCCCACAGAGGCAGGAAGCTGCCTCGACTCAGCCGGCGCCGGCCACCCGGACAACTGCCTCGACTCCCCGCAGTAGCATGTGTTCATTCTACCAAGCCTCACTTTCTTGCAAGTCTCAATCTAGGCTCTGTTGAAGTGCAACTCTGCAAGATAGCTACATGTTCTTATGAATTTCACCGACTTGAAAACATTTCAGAACCGGCTGCTGAGGAGGTGGCGAATGGACTTGCAACCACTCTGCCGAAGATCTGAAGCCATGCGAAGGAAGAAGCAACGGAAACACTGCATAGGCTAGCAGAAACGTAGTCTTCAGCTAGGTGGTATATCTGAAGCTTGTTAGCCTTGTGATGTCACTCAGAAATTTCCACGATGAGTAGGTACATTCATACCGTGTAGTACAAACTATTCTGAACCCTGGCCGGCAGAAGCAGAACCATGCCATTTACTTGTACATCTCCCTCCTTGTCAGGAACAACGAGACTGCATCGTCTGAAGAAATTGACACTTGCATGTTGTTAACTGAAGAAACCGACACCTGTCATGCTGTTAACTGAAGAAATCGACACCCATCAGTCAATTGGCGCCAAACGTGCGGGATCAACGTTGATCATCCGATCTTCATTTAATGGCAACTTACAGCTTTGTCTGGAGTTATGGCACACAGCCACCCTTGATCGGACATCCAACGGTTCTGAAGACGGGTGCTCTTGCTGTTTGAATCACCTTTACTGTCTCCTTGTTCACCTGCTTTACTTTGTTAGAGTTAAACTTGGTTACATTTCACTGGTTGTAATTCGTACAGAACCCCAGATGTAGCTGAGAGCCCTACCTCCGCCTGTTGCTGTGGCTGGCAGATGTACGGAGGGTACGTACCTGCCTCCACCTGTTGGTGAAATAAATGGCCAGCTTCTTCTTCTCATGTGAGGTAATAAGGCCGGCCCCAGTGAGCTGCAACAAGTACACTAGCTAGCTAACATGTTCTTTAATTATTATGTTATCTGACTCGAAAACGTGTCACCAAACTGAGGGTGATAAATTGACTTCAACTTATGCACCATGTTTGCTGCTGCTTTGCCAGGGGGCAAAATGTTTGGCTTATTCTTCTCAACAAAGGAATACTGGTCATCTCATCTCATCTGGGTTGCTTGCTTGCTTGCTTGGAGTAGTATCTGCTGGAAGGTGTCTGCGTTGATTGTTGCTGCAAGTCTATGAGTTTGAACATCTGCCAAAGGTCGTGCTGTTTTCTGTCTTTGATTTTCCCGACTGTTTTTCTTTTCCTTTTTTTGAACTGTTTCTCCGAGTGTTCTTATAGGTTAACCGACTAAAAACATTTCAGAATTGGCTGCCAAGGAGGGTGATGAATTAACTTGCAACCGGTCCGTGGAATATATGAAGCCATGCCAAGGAACCAGACTGCATCATCTTCTGAAGAAATCAACACTTGTCATGCTGTAGTGAGGGTTTCCAGCAGAGGAATAGGAACGGGCGATGGGATCTCTCAATATCCAGCGAGGCAGGGGAGAAGAGCCAGTCGTGGGCGAGTGTGGCGGCGGCTGCGCGAAGGAGAGGTCGCACGCGGGGCCCTGGCTCGAGATCCAGGGGTGGGAGGCGTGGACAGACCGTGTGATGCAGGGACAAAGAGGTGGTCGAGCCGGGGTGTTTTTTTTCCCAATAATCCAACACCTACAAACGAGTACGAAAAGGCTACGTAAACCTTCCTTCCCCAATTCTCTGCCCCCCCCCCCCACCGATTTTCAGTGGGGGTGGGCCCCGCCTCCCCCTAACACCAATCAAAATCTGCCAACTGCCTAATTACGTAACATTACGTTAACTTCTTTCGTAAGTGTAGCATTACTCTTTTTTTCCCTACTGAGCGTGGGGTGGACTATCGGCTTCGACAGAAGAAAACAATCGGCGAGGAGGGGAGCGAATGAAACCGAACGATACGACATACCAACTCCCCAATTAGCAATAGAGATCATTAGTTCAATTATATATTTCCTATATCTAGTTTAAAAGAATTTGAATTTTAAATTTTGTTCGAATTATGTTTGGTATTTCTCAGTAACTGAACTAATGATCACTTTTTTTTGAGAGAAAGTCAATTCATCACTTAGGGTAATATGCATGATCACGTTTTGCTCCCCAACCATTTTCTAAGCACTACTTTGTTCTACCTTTATCACGAGTTTTTGATTACTCTTTTTATGTTCCCATCACCATCTAATACGGAGTAATTTAATTTGGTCTGATCAAGTGAACAGTGAATCAAGATGTCGATTATGCCGGGGATTTACTTGCTGCTCAACTGGTTACATGCGATACTTGAGTAACTAGTGATGGGGCTGTAAATCTCTCCCTCGCTCTGATCGATCTTTTATCTACTTCTGTCAGATAAGCATGCACTGTTGGTAGCTAATTTCAGTTATGATGTTGCCTTGTTTTGTAGATCAATCTCCTTGGAAGCAAGAATGGCGTGGTTGTTGAAATATATTGCCCACCTCCCTCCATCAGTTCGGACTTTTGGATGAGTTGGCTGGAGCATGAATTCAATATGGTAACAGAGCCAAGAGGTCTTGAGTTCAAGACCCTGCCAACGCAGACGTGAGGGGGAGTGTTGAAATATATTGCCCACCTCCCTCCATCAGTTCGAACTTTTGGATGAGTTGGAATGACCAATAGATGGATGTGGTTTCAACTGTTCCTCGAGATGCCTCACACTGTGTACTTAAGAATGACCAATCTCATTTGGTTCTTCCACTTCCTTGGATGCAGTATACTTAAAATGGCCCATCCTAGTACGCCTTCAAACTCTGCGCTCTACATGATGGTTAGTATTGTGCCCATTCCATACAGTATACTTAAGATGGACATCCTGGTACGCCTTCACACTGTATCGCGAAGTATTTTTACCCTGTCCGCAGAACCAGGCCAGGTACTTAAACATGTTTCTCTTGCTGCTGTTTGGCAGCAGATGTAACATGGAATGGAGTACCTGCCTGGAAGAAATAGTCAGCTTGTTCTTCTCGGCAAAAGAATGCTTGCTTCAACCTTCAAGTGTTGATCTTCAGTTCTTGCCGCGTGCTTGTTCTTAAACATGTTTCTCTTCTTCTTTTTCTTCTCCTTTTGTGTTTGTGTTGCTTGTATTGATCTTCTTATTCTTCTCACAGTTCTTATTATGTGTACTGATGTATACTACACAACTTATTTTTGTAGACTCGTGTTAGGCCTCCAAGCACATGGTTTCGTAGGGCAGTAGCAATTTTTTCTCAAGTGGATGACCTAAGATTTATAAATCCATGGGAGACGTAGTATGAAGATGGTCTCTCAAACAACCCTGCAATCAAATACAAATCTTTTGTGTCCCCAACACACCCAATACAATTGCAAATTGTATACGTGCACTAGTTCGGCGAAGAGATGATGATACAAGTGTAGTATGGATAGTAGATATAGATTTTTGTAATCTGAAAAAACCCAGCAAGGTAGCAAGTAACAATAGTGAAAACAAATGGTATTGCAATGCTTAGAAACAAGGACTAGAGTTCATACTTTCACCAGTGCAATCTCTCAATAGTGCTAATATAACTGAATCATATAACAATCCCTCAACATGCGACAAAGAATCACTCCAAAGTTCTTATCTAGCGGAGAACATAAGTTGAAATTGTTGTAGGGTACGAGACAACCTCAAAGTTATCCTTTCCGATCAATCTGTTGAGCTATTCCTATAAGTGTCACAAACAACCCTGAAGTTCATACTAAAATAACACCATATGATACACATCAACCAACTCTAATGTCACCTAGATACTCCAATGTCACCACAAGTATCCGCGAGTTGATTATTCGATATGCATCAAACAACTTCAGATTCATAATATTCAATCTAATACAAAAATATTCAAAGAGCGCCCCAAGATTTCTACCGGAGAAAGTAAGACGAAAACATTCATCAACCCCTATGTATAGATTACCCCAATGTCACATCGGGTATCCGCGAGTTGAGTGCCAAAACATACATCAAGTGACCCGTTGTCACCACGGGTATCCACATGCAAGGCATACATCAAGTGTTCTCAAATCCATAAAAGTATTCAACCCGATAAGTCTCAAAGGTAAAAAAGTAATTCATCACAACAAGATAGAGAGGGAGAAACACCATATGATCCAACTATATTAACAAAGCTCGTGGTACATCAAGATCGTGCCAAATCAAGAACACGAGAGAGAGAGAGAGAGAGAGAGATCAAACACATAGCTACTAGTACATACCCTCAGCCCCGAGGGTGACTACTCCCTCCTCGTCATGGACACCACCGAGATGATGAAGATGGCCTTCGGTGATGATTTCCCCCTCCGACATGGTGCCGAAAAAGGCTCCCGATTGAGTTTTCATGGATACAAAGGCTTGCGGCGGTGGAACTTCTCATCTAGGGTTCTTTTGGGGGGGGGGGGGTTGGGTATTTATAGAATTTTTCTATGTTGATTTCACGTCAGGGGGGCCACGAGGGAGCGACAAGCTCAGGGGTGCGCCCGGGGGGGGGGGGGGGGGGTAGGCTTGTCATGCCCTCGTGGCTCTTCTGGCCTTTTTTCGAAGCTTCAGGGGTCTCTTTTTGTCCATAAAAATCATTGTAAATTTTCAGTCCATTCTGAGAATTTTATTTCTGCACAAAAAACAACATCACGGTAGTTTTACTGAAAAACGTAAGTTCGGGTTAGTTCTAATCAAATCATAGCAAAACCATATAAAATTGTTGTAAACATGGCATGAAAACTTCATAAATCATAGATACATTAGAGTCGTATCATGTACCTATTAGTACCATTGTTTGATGTCGCGGTTGATCTAGAAAGCGCGACATTTAGTTGATTATCTGAGAAAACCGGTTCAGGAAGAGGCAGGTATATATCGACCTTTGGTATTGTCTGGCCTTGTGATTTGTTTATTATTGTCCTTGCGAAACTGAACCTGTGTGGACACTATTTTTCTTTAAAACTTATTTGGTTTATCTCTAGCTAGTTTTATTCTTCACTATAGGAAACTTGTTTTTCCACACCTTCGTTATCTGGAACAACTTTTGTAGCGACGTCAACACCCGCATGGAGGTTGAGGCGTTTGATATTGTTAAATACATATTTTCTTGACCTAATGGATTAGAATAAACAGACATGACATTTTGATATTAAACATTTTTATTTTGTGATATAGTTTTCACAAAATGCATTGTTTTTCAATTCGTTACTGCACATACAATGTTAAATAATATATTACAATACCCACAAAAAATATTACAAAAATAACTAGAACAATCAACAGTGCCGTAAGACTCTGTTTCCTTTTAGTTTTAGTTTGGGACATTTAGGAAATTCTTTTCTTAAGATAAATCTCACTCCACCAAATTTATTTATGTTATTTATCTACTCAAAGTGAAGGTGTTATCCTACTCAACAAAATTAATTTAGGTCAT
The DNA here is from genome assembly GCA_963921465.1 of Triticum timopheevii. Lineage (NCBI taxonomy): Eukaryota > Viridiplantae > Streptophyta > Magnoliopsida > Poales > Poaceae > Triticum > Triticum timopheevii. Next base: position 2,690,311 of record OY997264.1, read on the forward strand.
TAATGAATTGGAATGCATCTAGCTTTATCCATGCCACACCTAAATATTTACTGAACTTTCAAACTTGGTAGAGTCCTTTGTACTGTACAAAACTGGCATATAACTTTGTAAATGTTTCTAAATTTACAAAGTCTGATATTTTTAGATTTAACAAAAAAGATAATTCAAGAATGTATGATGTGGCAACGATTATTTTGTCCTAGATCCCCCGTGTTTACCATTGGTTGTGGTGCTGCTTTCTTAGTCTGAGAACTTGCTAACAAATCATAACATTTAGAATTCAAGTGTCCCAAGGCTAAACTTTATACATTTGACTGTTATAGTAGTTCTGACAACAATTAGATGATCAAACTAACAATTGATGGTACTAGAGTTAACAACGATGACATGTCCATGATTTAATCGCTGAGACAAAAAGTTATGGCCAGCAATGGTAACGGGATAGCTACGCCCAATGGTAACATAAAAAAGTTCAGTAATGAAACTTCTGACATTATACTATTGTTGTATACTAAATTACTGACACAAGTGGTGATATGTAATTGAAGTTCTTAATGTAGCATATTAACCTGCTACTTATCTGTTCACATGCCCTCTAATCAAGTGTGTCATTTGCGAAATAGTTGTATGAAAATTAATGTGTCACGAATGATAATAACTTCATAAGTTACAATGAAATTTCCAATTTTTGTATTCCCCTGAGATGTCTCAGTTCCATACTATGCGCACTCCATTGTTACTGACTTGCTAACTTATGTCCATTCTTATGAGAACTTTGTATGGTCTATGTAGTGAAATCTACTTATTGGAGCTTGTTGGTCCTATAGTAAGGCTTCTTAATTACCTTCAAATTAGCATTTGAAATTGGTATTGTACATAAGGCTTGTTACCTTCAAATTAGCATTTGACATTGTATTGTTGCTGTATATTGATAAAAGTGATGATGCATATAAATAATTATATAGAAATATTTAACTGAGTGCTTAACGCAATATTACTGTCTCGCTACTTGCATATACACTTGTCTCTAATCAAGTGTGTACAATGAATGCTATAATAACTTCAGCAAGTTACAGTTCGTACCATGAGCCAGCTCTGCTTGAGAAAACGAACACGAGCAATCATTGCTTCATTTTTTTGTTTTATAGTCATACATCAATAGATTTTGTGCTTGAGATGATTTTCCTTGACAGCTGCCACACCTGTTGGAGTTAGTCAACCATCGCATTGTGTGTCCTATTATGTTGCTCGCACATTCGATGTAAAAAACTTTGCATAAATATCACCTTTGTTGTTCTAATAGAAAATTATATCAGGCAGAATTTAATTTGCTGAAGAGACTATTATTGTTGCAAATGTTTTTTTTTGTCAGCCATGGTCACCATGTCTAGTCTTAGCCGCTCACCGAAGCCGTCGCCATCCCTGGAGCCAAGGGAGCGGATGTGGCGAGGATTGCTGTGAAATTAATGGAGGTCCCCGCCAATGGGAGACATCGCCGAGAATTAATGATCACCTTGTTCAACAGTATAGGGCAGAACAATCATGGACCATCAGCGGAGTCGGATCCCAGGTAGACTCAGCAGCTCTGTTCTGTGACTTCCGATATTTATTCAATACTTATTGGAGTTGTGTCATGAGGAATTTTTTGAAGATTGGAACGGTTAGGTTGATCTATCTGTCTGTTGTTTCCTAGCCTTTATTGTACAATCAAGACCGTGGTCTTTTAATAGACCACTCTGATAGACTTACAGCAGCTTTGTTTTTGTGGTTCTATTGTTGCAAGGAAATTTACAAAATTTATTATCGCGATGCCTCAGTTTCATATTATGCTTACTCTAATGTAAATTTATTGTTTTTGTGGTTTTATTGTTGACGTTTAGGATGTTTGTGGTGAAATGTTTCTATTGGAGCATGCTGGTCCTATAGATAAGACCTCTTGTCTTCTAATTAGCATTTTAAATTACAATGTTTCTGTATATTATGGCATTATTGTCTTGCTGCTTATCTGTACACCTGCCCTCTAACATTAAGTGTCTCTAGGCATTTTGCTCCCTGGCTCAACGGAGTATGACAATTTACTAGGTTCTTCTTGATTTTTGTAAAAGACACGCTGAATCTAGTTTTGGACGAGTCTCACGGTCTGAATCTAGTTAAACCGCTGAATCAATTGACACAGAGTGTGGCTATTTTCTAGGTCTTTCTTGATTTTTTTTTAAAATAAAACCATAACGTACTTAATTTAGGAAGTACCCACTTATTTATTTTTTTCTTTAACGTTCCTTGCTTTTCTTTCCAAAAGAACTTCGTGGTTGCTGTAATTTCTACAGCAGTTTTGCTGGACATGCACATGGCAGAAATTATACTATGGTTCTGTGAATTTACAGATACGTATCGCTTTCTTCCTTCCTAAGAAAGGTGACCGCGATCTCGCCTGCCCACGAGTGCTTCCTTCTGCCGCCGTCTTCCGGCGGCTCGCCTCCACTGACGAACTCGGTCATCAGTAGTGAGAGGGGTCGCTGAATCCACACATGTGGATCGCTTTAGGCAATATTAGCTTAGCATTTTAGGTTGTTCGTCATCTTGACATTGACAGGGGCGATGTCGATGCCGAATAAAGAATCTTCATATCCACTCATGATGAGGCGTTCGACCCTATGGTTGGGGATAGATTTGGAAATTAATTTGTTGTGGCGGCGGCAGCTTCCTCATGGTGGACTTGTGTCCCCAGGCTCTGCCGTTGCGACGACGTTTGCTCCAGCGCCGGCGGAGATTGAGATGTAGTCCAGGAGCGGATGCGAATTGTGGTGTGCATCGACGGCATCTGGAAGATGGTGGCTCATGTGCTGGGTTGTAGTTTATGGATGGTAGGTACGGTTTCCTTCTCCGACAATTTAGTGGTGCAAGGGTATCAGATCTGGTGCAAGGGTACGTGTCCGGGGTGTTGCCCCGGTCTGATTCTCTCATTGATAATGGTTTTGTCTTTGGCAAGCCACCTGGAGGTCCGCAAGGCTGCATATCAGCGATGAAGTCGCTTCAAGCTCGGGTAAGGAGGTGATCCGTTATTTTTTTTTCTTGGGTGGCTGCTGTGGTGGTGCCAGAGGCAGTTGACGGGCGTTGGTGTAAAGCTCAAAAGATTCTTTTGTCTTGATTGTAATTTTTCTATTGAGTGGTGTTCCTTTGTGCAAAGGCTAAAGTTCAAAAGATTCTTTTGTCTTGATTGTAAATTTTTTATTGAGTGATGTTCCTTTGTGCAAAGGCTAACATTGTGCTGTCTTTTTAGATTTGCGAGGTCGACCTTTACGCTTCTATTATGATTTTTATGATATAAATGAGACATGTATTATCATGCAAAAAAATTGTACTATGGTTAGCATGAGACATTGGTCACGCAACTTCTATTTGCTGCTCACTGCAGAAAAGTGTTTGTTTTTTCTGGTTTTAGAAAGGTTCTAGAAGGTTTTTCTTGCCTAGTTTTTCAAAAAAAAATCTTCTATTGTTTCTCTACTACTCCCTCCGTCCCATAATGTAAGACTTTTTTGCTACTACACTAGTAGCAAAAAACGTCTTACATTATGGGACGAAGGGAGTAGTTTTTTGTTTTTTATATATATATTTTTTGCATTTTGTTTTTTGGTCTTTCTTTTCTTTTAAAAATTGTTCATGTTTTGTAAATGTTGAGAATTTTACAAGATGGTCATGAAATTATTAGAAAATGTTTGCATTTTAAAAAAAGGTTTAAGTTTTCTTTGAGATGTTCTTTTTTAAAGAATGTTCACAAAAGTTTCTAAAAAATGTTGTTGTTCTTCACATAAACAAAATTCGCGTTGTGACGCATCAAAAAAAAAAGCCAGCCCGGCGGCAAATACAGGCAAACCATTCCTTCCTTCCTTCCTTATCTGCTCTCCGAGAATAAATTGCAGAAAACCACCACTTTGAAGGCAACTTTGCGAAAACCACTATAATACATTTTTTTGCAAAAAACACCGTGTCTACCGTAATCCTTTTGCAAATAACACTAATCGGCGGATTTGCCTCTGTTGAGTATGTTTATGACAGATGGAGCCCACTAATCAGGCTGATGTGGCACCAATTTCTAACACCGTTAAGTTTAACCGTTTTACTGGACATGGAGCCCACTTGTCAGCATTTCATCCTGATTTCTCTCTCTGCCCCCGAGCTAGCAACATGCAGCAGCGCCGCGCCGCCCATCACGATTGCCCCTAAACTCCACGAAATTCACCGCCGTTAACCAGCCCTCACCCAGATCCGCAAGAATCGAGTCGCCGCCCTTTCTATACATCGGTTTCGTGCTCCTCCGCCGCGAGCGACGGCCGCGAGCGCCGGCGGGACTTGGATGAGGTCGGCGACCCCGGCGATGCACGGCGTCCTTGGCGCGTGGCGGAAGGCCGCCCCTCGGCCGGGGGCGGGACTGGCGGCGTCCTCTGCCTCCCCTCGGTGCGGCAACAGCGACGACGGCCCTTGCCTCGGCTGGGGTCGGGACAGGCGACGGCAACCGAGCCGCCGGCGACTTCCACACTCAGATCCATTCTCCCCGCTCCAATCCAACTGGTGCCGCTGCCTCTGCGCTCGAGCCGCCATCGACGTAGGAGCTGCAGCAGCCAGTGAGCAGGGTGGTCGCCGTGGCTGAGGAAGGAGACGGTGACTCCCTGCTTGAGCACCACGGTGGCTCTGGTTCGGAGGAGGTAGCCGTCAAGATGCACGAGACAAAGCAACCACGTCGGCGGCCAGCCCGCTGCTCCCTCCCCTTGTCAGATCGGCGGGGTTGTGCCATACGGCTCGTCAGCGCGTGGTGGCGTCGGGCGCACGTCGGGTGCGGGCCTTCGGGCATGCGCCATTGACCACGGGGGTAGGACGGGCGGCAGCGAGCTGGTGAAGATAAGGCGAGAACCAGATTTTTTTTATTTTTTGTTTTAGTGACAGGTGGACCCCACAGGGCTCCACACAAGAGGATAACGTCCCAAACATCGCCGTTATATGCGAGGTGTTAAGCGGTGCCACATCAGCCTGATTGACGGGCCTCATCTGTCATAAACATACTCAACAGAGGCAAATCCGCCGATCAGTGTTATTTGCAAAAGGATAACGGTAGACATGGTGTTTTTGCAAAAAAAAAATGTATTGTAGTGGTTTTCGGAGTAAATTGCTGAAAGCCACCACATTTGTGGCAAGGATACTGCAAAACTACCATCTTTGCCAAAAATCACAAAAGACCACCACTTCTGTGGCAAGTGAATAACAAAATGCAGTAAACAGAAACTGAGCCGCGTCTAACAGTAGAACTGACGGGTTGGCCCCACCTGCCAGGCTGATCTGGCATGCCTATGTGGATAATACGCTGAGGTGGATGGTGGACCCACCTGTCAGCCTCCTTCATTTAAGCTCCCCTTTTTTTTCTTATTGCTCCTGTTCTTCTCTCTCTCTCGGCGAAGGTGCTAGTCCGACCATGGTCGCCGGCAGGCAGAGCGCCCCCCCCCCCCAAGCCCCGCCGCCGGGAATCCTCTTCCGCCGAGAAGCCCCGCCGGTGAACACCGGGGACGGCATCTCCTACCCGCTTCCTGCAGCGCCCTGCATCGCCGTCGGCTACCTTCGCCGTCCTTCTCTCTCTCTCTTCCTTCAATTGGGAGGCAGGGGAGAACGCCGACAGACGAGCGAGACGACGATGCCGTGTCCTACCTCACCCGTGGGATGGATCCAGATATTGGGTCACGCTCGCCGCCCTCGTCAGCCTGCTTGGGCGGAGGGGGGGCTCGTCGTGGACTGCTTTGCAGCGGCCACTTCGTCCTCTTGCGTCGGAGGTAGATGCAGGGGGGCGGCGCGGTTGTGACGCTGCCGCGTGGGGGAAGCAGGGTCGGGGCTGGTGGGTGGAGGGGAGGCATCGCCGGAGGGAGCTGCGGGGGCGGCGCGGCCGCGTGGGGGAAGCAGGGTCGGGGCTGGTGCGTGGAGGGGAGGTGGCGCTGGAGGGAGCTGCAGGGGGCGGCGCGGCCGCGTGGGGAAGTCGGCCGTGCGGCAGATCAGATGCGCCGCAGACCAGAGCCGGCGGCGGGCATGGCGTTGACTATGAAAGAAGAAGAAGAAAGTGAAAAGAGATAAGAGGCTGACTAGTGGGACCATCTTCCGCCTCATCATACTATCCACGTAGGCATGCCAAATCAGCCCGACAGACGGGTCCCGCCAGTCAGTTTTCCTGTTAGACGCGGCTCACAGCACGTTTAGTGCTTTTTGTTACTCACTTGCCACGGAAGTGATGGTTTCTCGTGATTTTTGGCAAAGATGGTGGTTTTGCAGTATCCTTGCCACAAATGTGGTGGCTTTCAGCAATTTACTCTGGTTTTCGCAAAGCTTGCCTTCAAACTTCAAAGTGGTGGTTTTCTGTAATTTACTCGCTCTCTGATGATGAGTCCAACAGCAGACGGCGGCGACAGCGACAGCGACGGCGACGGCGAGGGGACACCGAACGGCGGGCAAGGACGGGCGCGTGCCGTCTTCCGGCTGCTCTGCTCGCCAGCCGGCCCGACCTCTGCACCGTCCGCTGGAAGTGGAAGGAAGCGCACTGCCATGCCACCGGGTCAGGTCAGGTCAGCTTTCATGCGCCTGCCCGCCCGCCATGTGTTTGTGCTTATTCCCGTGAAGTTGGTTTCCACCGCGAAGACTGGCTCTCAACTTATTCATTCCTACTCCTAATAATGCATGCTAGTACAATACAGTGAGCAGCCACGCACGAGGCTTGCTTCAATGGCCGGCACAGTCTATCAAAAACCAACACCGGCGATCGATCGATGACAGTCAATCAATGCATGCATAAACGCACCTTTCTGAAGAAGATCCAGTCCAGACAGACACTCCTGGAGTGGAGTGGACCCTAGGCACTGAATTACAAACACCAAATAAGTTTGCTTGCTTGCTTTGCTCTGGTCGTGTTCATCACAAAGCACTAGTCGAGTGCTGCTGCACACACACACACACACACACACACACACACACACACACACACACACACACACACACACACACACATTCTGCAGGACAGCAGGCAGCAGTCTATATACCTATGCCGAAGCACACCCCCCACGTCTCATTGCCAGAGATAAAAACCTGCTGCGAGCGAGCGAGCAAGCTCAATACATTCTTCTTACTACTACTAAACGCACCAGCTGCTACATCCATGTACGTAAATGTGAGCACCACATTTCTTTTTATATGTCCATCCATCCATGCATGGATCTATTCATTCTTGCCAGGGGCGGAGCCCAATGGGCCGACCCCGAGGCACAGGAATACGGGTCCAATTTCATATTTACTAGTACGTGTCATCTGAAAAAGGCTTGGGCATCAGGGTTGAGGTGAAGCGGTGCATCAGGGTCCACGATCGCAGCCGCATGACGGCCTACGCCCCGCACACGCGTCGTCCACGTGCGCAACCCACACAGCCCACAACCCACAATTGGGCCACACAGCGGTTTCCAATCCCCACTCCCTGATGCCAAGTGGGGGCGGCCGATCAAGGCGACGCCATGCGCAGGAGTGCCGTGCCGATCGACGCGACTACGCCGGCTTCGTGAATCCATCTCGGCAAGAACGTGATCTACTTTGTCCAATCGTTCGTCTACACTTCAGATTGCAGCCAATTCTAGTTCTGTCTGGGTAAAGCAGTTGCCTCTTGTCTAATTCTTTTCAATAATTATTCTCAATCCTGGTAGTTTTTTCTATGAATTTGCAATCAATCGATTCCAAAAAAGCAAAGGATATATTCACTGCTCGGCATATATATACATCCGTCCTTTCGTTTTCCTTTGCATAGTAAATGTTCTGGGCATCCCACATTTGGCAGCTAGGACTCCATTTAAATCAATGGGTTTTGGCCGAACATAGGCATTGGAATTTGTAGTTGTCAAATTTTTCATGTCCCACGTGGAATTTGCTAGTCAAATTTACATATACCATGGACATGTTCTTATTCAAAAGTAAAGCATTATCACAAGATCTCCGAAAGAATTGAATCTAGAAGAGGAGATCCATTTCGATAAGGGCAAAAGGAAATTGATAAAACATGAACATCCTAATTTGAGATATTCGGTAAGAAGGAAGTACTTGGCTAATGAACATTGTCAGGTTGAGAAAATAATTTTTAAATATTTGAGAGTCTGGGACTAAAAATATTGGTTTCAAGAATTAAGAGCCCGGCTTGAATTTAGCTACTTAAATATTTTCATTTCACCATTCTTCTTTGTTCCACTGAAAAATTTAATTCTATTCTTTTTATATTGTAGGATATTCAATCTTAGTATCTGATGGCGTATTTTGGAGTTTCGAAATGGAAGACATAATTTTCAAGTAATTTTATTCGTTGTTTCCTTGTTTTTCTAAGCATTTGACGGCTATGTTTTGTATTTAATCAGTCTTCTATTATGTCAGCTATAAGTTATAAAAACACACTTTTATTTAGTATGTCGTTACTTGAAATTTTACACCATGTTAAAGTGGTGCATCAGGGTAGCATTTCCTCCAGCTCCGCCCCTGATTCTTGCAAGCAAGCAAATTGTTGAAGATGAAGCAAGTCCCACAACACATTAATCTCAACAGTAGGACAATCACACGTACTACCGCTGCTCCGGTGACCATGACAAAAGCTTAACACCTACCTACTCCTTCTAATAATGCTTGCTAATTCAAGGCACTGCCTTCCCGTGATCGACTCGCTTGGGCTCCATCCACGATACATATCCTCGCATGCCAGCCAGCTGGTGAACCTCCCAGTATACTATATGGGTCATTGTCATTCATCAGGACGTGGTAGTCTACTTCCCTATTTCACGTTTCACGGTCAAAATATCAGTACTAGGTGATCAATTTTTTTCATACACTACTATGTTGCTATCTGTACCAGGTGTTCCTGCACTGCTAATTTCTGTTTGCTTGTTGTTCAGGTGTTCTAGTGTTTGTTTGGTAGGCTTTCTAGCCACTTGTGTTTACATAGCCTGCATACCATAGCACTGCACCCCTGGAGCCAGTTCAGATCATAGGGAACAGTAGTAGTCCAAAGGTAATGCATTGCAGGGCATGTGCAATTTTGAAATTTCAGAAACGCATCAAGTTGCATGATTGCAACCTATTCAATATGTTTTCAGTTTTGAGCTATGAGAAGATTACATATTTGCTATTTTTGAGCTACAACAGTTTCCGGTGTTCGATCTTTCCAATCTCCTATACTGAATAGGGACATACAGTTTCCCATGTTCTGTGATTTCTTTTTTACTGCTCCCGTCACTGCTGAATACAGGTAAAGCAATTTGTTCTGATCAAGTGCACGGTGAATCAGGACGTTGATCAATTCCTAACTAGTGGTTCACTTGCTGCTGAACTGTTTACATCATGTGAAACTTGCCTAACTAGTGATGGAACTGTAAGTGCCTTGCTCTGACTGACCGATCTTTTACATATTTCAGTTGGACGTCATGCATGTACCGTTGATAGCTAGCCTCAATTATGATGTTGCTTCGTTTTGTAGATCCACCACTCAAGGATCTCCAAGCTGCACGCCTCCAATAATGTTGCCGGTGTCATGGCTCTCCACGGTGCTGAAATTGTTGAGAGGAATGTCCTGAAGAAACTCAGGTTGCAGTCATGGGCCATACTAAAATACAGTTTCCATGTAAGAATTATTACGGTAAAGTTTACAAGACCTTGTTATTGACGAAATAATAGAGTGTGCTGCCCTGCTGGAGAGATAGATTATGTTGGTTACAACCGAATAACTAACTTTTATGTTTCTGCAGTATGGATTGAACCAGTAAATAGCCTGAATCCGGGAAAAGGGTCAAAGTTGGATTCCTGAATCGGATATGTTTCTTCAGCTGTTCAAACTTCAAACTGTTCTTCATCATCAGTTCAGATGATCACGATTAGCTACTGTTTTGGGGGGAAAAGTAGAGATACGATAGTACAGAAAATATGAAGCTCACAATGATATGATACTACCTTTTTTGTTTTTGATCAGTAATATGATACTATCTTTAACCCTACAGGCTCACAATGATCTTGCTTGAGTGGAAGTGGGCAACTTTATCTGCAAAAGTGCCCAACTTTGGGGGTAAAACTAGTGGATGGCACTAGAAAGTTGGGGGCACCGAAAGTTTGTGTATCCCATCCTCTTGGAGGTACTCTGACGACTCCAACAATTGGTGTGCTTTTAACACTGCAGAACGTTCATTCCTGCAAGGTAATAAGGCCCCAGCCAACTTCAACTCTGCAAACCAGCTCTATCCGGTTAACCGACTTGGAAACATTTCAGAATCGACTGCCAAAGGAGGGTGATGGATTGAGTTGCAACCAGTCCACGGAGTATCTGAAGCCATGCTAAGGAAGAAGAAGCAGAAACACTTCCTAGGCTAGCAGAAGCGTAGCCTGCAGCTAGGTGGTATATCTGAAGCCTGTCAGCCCTGTGATTTCACTTCAGAAATTATCTACCATGAATACATCATTCGCTTTCATATGGTGTGCACAATGGTTAGTATTTCGTATTAGTGTATTACAAAGTATTCTGACCCTGACCGACAGAACCATGGCAAATACTTACACGTATCCTTGTCAGGAACCAGACTGCATCTTCTGAAGAAATTGACGCTTCGTCCCGAGTTACGACACACCACCATGCTTCACCGCGCGCCGAACAGCTCTGAAGAGTGGAGCCGTCGCTATTTGAATTACCTTTCACTGCTTCCTTGTTGACCGGCTTTACTTTAGCGTTGAAGTTAAGCTCATCTTCCTATTACTTGGGGTAAACCCCTAGCTGCCGTGTCGTGAGTGGCGTAAACGTGCACCCTTAATTCGCTATATATTTCTCTCGTGGTCATCCTCTGAATTCACCTAGCTACTTGGTGTGATCTGTGAGTGATTTAGTTTTCTGAACTAGTTGGGTCACGCGTCAAAAAGAAAAAAAAAACTAGTTGGGTCCTGTCCACTGCTTTGCTGCTGCTTTGCCTGGCAGATGTCGATCATCGCCAGAGAGGAGTTGAGCAGCTGAACATGCTCTGGAAATGATGAGCTGCTTCTTCGCCATCAACTGCATGATCTTGTGCTCCAGATTGGGTATCTGTGGATTGCTTCTGTGAAGATGACCAAGCTAGGTGTTTGGAATGTGTGCAGAAGCATCAAATTTCGCCATCAGGCCTTGATCATGCAGCTGTTGAATCTGTGTTGTTATACAAACTGAAGTTTCTGTATTGAAGTGCGCATTCATTCATAAATGGGCTTCTGTGCTGCTCATTCATGTTGGTGTCAGTGTGCACGCCCCCATGTGTGTAAAATACTACTCCCTCCGTCCCATAATGTAAGATGTTATTTGACTGTAATGTAGAGTAAAAAAAAAGTCTTACATTATGGGACGGAGGGAGTAAAAACGTTGTTGCTCCATCACAAAAACAGAGCTGCTTAATTAGTTTTCAACGATGCAAAGTTTGGCTGTGGGTTTCTTTCTTTCTTTCTTTCTTTGCATGCAGACGCGGAGTTTTTTTTGACTGAAACTAGCAGGAGATCTGCTTTTCAATCAAGTAGAGGGAGAACTGTACATTCACGGGGCCTGAGTTTGGAATTTACACGACGATGAAATATGAGTTGCTGCAGTAGACCTGACTCTGACTGAGTGACTGGCATCATCTTAGGAATGAATGAATGGTACGGTAGTAGTATTGTGCACGGCTAGAGATGGGAGTGCTAGCCTTGATGATGTGCAACGAAACAAACCTGCTTTTAATTTGCAACAAGTCCGGTTCAGAAAAAGCTTGATGCCGCTGGTGGCCGTGATCCGCGATGGGGAGTGCCGCTGGTGTGCAACTTGACCGCAATGAACACATCATGCTAACTGAATGAACCATATTTCCCCCCTTAAATTTTCATTTTGTAACTATTCATATCTCTTTCTTTGCAAGGCTGTAACGAATTCAAACCCACATCTCACCCATGCCTGCAGGAAAAAAAATCACATCCCAACCACATCCCTTGGATTTTCCTTTCATTCTTCCTCCATATTGTTTGCGGAATCTGTTTTTTTTTTTGTGTGTGTGTGCGGATGGCGCCCTTTTCACCACTTTTTGGAAGCTTCTAGAAGTTTTTTCGCTAGTTTTTTATTTCCTTTTCTGCGTTTCTTTCTGGTTTCCTTTTCGGTTTTTCCATGTTCATTTTATTCCATTTTCCCTCTCCTCTTTTATCTTATTTTTCAAAAATAATGACCATTTTAAAACTCATAATTTTTTTGTCAAATCCATGAATATTTGTAAAACTCAAAGACATTTTTCAAAACAGTGAACATTTTTTATAATTAATGAATAGTTTTTAAATTGTGAATATTAACCCATGAACATTTATTTAAATACACGAACATATTTTAAAATTTGTTAATTCTTTTTTATTTTGTGAAAAATTTCAAATCTGAAAACCAGAAAGCTGTTTTTCTTTAGCCAGCGGTTCACTGTATTTTTTAAGCTAGCGCCATGAGAAAATGTGCAGCTATGCATGCTAGCTAGTGACGTGAGAAGAGCAGGAGAGCTAGCGCTACTAGGCCGTGGGCCATCAAGCTAGTGAAGTATAGCACTAAAGGCGCGAAATAGGCACTCCTAAGTGGAAGCGGTTGATCTTAGCTCAAGCTCATGCGAGCTTGGATAAACAGTAAAATAAAAAAAATTCAAAAAGTTATGAAGTTTTTCGTTGTAAACAATGATAACTTTTTTGCTTAATTGCAAACTTTCATCATGGAGTGCACTCGTGGAAGACGTGAAAAAATTATATCAATGCTCCAAAAATGTTATTTTCAAAAGCATTTTGGAGCATCGATTTTTTTTTGCCACGTCTTTCATGAAAGTCATTCCATGTTGAAATTTTGCAAGCAACCAAAACATTTGTCAATATTTGCTAAAAAAATCAGAATATTTTGAATTTTATCTTACTGTTCACCCGAGCTCGAGATGAGAAAAGGACTTTCGCTCCCGAGTTCCCTATTTGAAGTTTATAGTGTCAAATTGTTCAACAAATACATAGGGGGCAGCCTCATGTGTCAGATCTCAATAGGAGGAGAGCATGATCAATTTTCTTTCGAATCGATTCTTTTTCGTTGGTTTCATAGCAGTTTGTCTGGTTGGATGTTTTTCTTTCATACTTTTTTTACCTTTTTTTATTTTTCTTATTTTTTGGAGTTTCATTGTTAGGCTCCATGCATGAGGCAACCCTTCAAATTTATAACATAGTAATGAAAAAAGTATAAGACAATGGGTCCATTGTTAGGCTCCATGCCTGAGGCAACCCTTCAAATTTATCGTTCATCTGTCTTCTTGATTTACATTTGTCGATCCCTTTTCACTATAGGAATCCGAACCCTTGCCGAGTGCCCGAGTGTTTGTAGCGTTGATTTTAAGGGGCACCCGGCAAAGTAAATGAAACCGAGTGGGAGAAAAAAAATCGGCAAAACGGGTGCACTCGGCAAAGATAGTACTCTTTACCGTGTTCGGCCTACGTGGCACTAGGCAAATACATCTTTTTATTTATTTTTCTTCTTTTTTTCTTTCCTTTGTACATTATTTGTTTTCTCATGTCATGTGTGATCATTATGTTCTGGAAACAAGAGACAATCTGTTTTCCCGTGTGAGTTTGTTGCTACTTGCTGGAGGTACATTTGTCCCACCAGGTCTCCCCTAGTTGCTGGCACCCATGCTTGATCCGCCTTTTGCTATGGATATAATCATTCTAGTCTGTTGGGTCATTTGAAATACTAGAAATGAGTTCATTTTCATAGTTCCCCCAAGTTTGTATGCCTTTTTACGAAAAAAAGGATGAACCCCGGCCTCTGCATCAGGACGATGCATGCAGCCATTTTTAATTATTCATCAAGACCTTACAAAGTAATACATCAATAAATCGAAGCCATCATCTTGGCAACAACTATCGCTACTCGTATCAACTTGATGAAGGGGTGCAACTTGTCGGGGACGCATACCCAGACCTCGCACCAAAGCGCAACATCTAAAGCCGAAGGCCTCAACCAATCTGAATTGATGGGTCTGGATCCCACACCGGTCTGGCTCACTCTCAGCGGGCACCGCATGTGCATCGTACGTGCAGAGGTCGTCACCACCATCTTCCACCCTAGAAAAGGACAAAGGAAAGAAAATAGAAAAGAAAACCGGAAAACCAGTGAAGGAAAACAAATGAAAGGTCCTGGAAACAGCTCAAAACAATCCGAAATCAAATATTTATCGTATATTAGAAATGTGGTTGTAGTATAACCGATGTGTTGGTGCTAAATCCGGCATATCTCAAGGTAGGGGGTCCTAAGCTAGACGTCCTGAAGCGATGGTAACATGGACACATGATTTTACCCAGGTTCGGGCCTTCTTAATGAGGTAAAACGAGGGGCAGGACTTGTGTCACAGGAGATGAAGAAGCTTTGCGTGCGTAGGGAGGCAGTTTATGTGTTCATTCAGCTCAACAAGACACGGACAAAATAGCTGCAACCTGTGTGCAAGTTGATTGCAACGAGCATGCCATGCCATGCCCGTGTTAATTGAATGAACGCTATTTTCCCTTTCAATTTTCCTTTTGCAACTATTCACGTCTATTTCTTTGCAGGGCCGCTACAAATTCAAACTCCCATGCCTGCAGAGAAAACACACAACTCTTGGATTTTCATTTCATTCTTCCTCTATGTTGTTTGCGAAACCTGTTTTTTGTTTGTTTTTGCGGATGTCGCCTTTTTCACCACTTTTTTCACTGTTTCTTTATTTTACCTTTTTGGTTTTCTTTTCAGTTTTCCATTTTTTATTTTCTTCTCCTCTTTTTATTTTCTTTTCAGAAAATGATGAGCATTTCAAAATTTTGGCACATTTTAAAATTATTCAATAATTGTAAAACTCACAAATGTTTTATCAAATCCACGAATATTTGTAAAATTGGAAGACATTTTTTCAAATAGTGAATATTTTTATAATTGATGAATAATGTTAACATTGTGAATATTACCCCATGATTTTTTTAAAAAAATTCATGAACATATTCTAAAATTTGTTAATGCTTTTTTTTGAAAAAATTTCAAATCTACCAAAAACCAGAGAGCTGTTTTATTAAGCCAGCGACGTGAGAGGATCAGGAGAGTTAGGCAGTGGTCCATCAAGCTAGTGACGTAGAGCGCTAAAGGCGCTAAATAGGCACTCCTAAGTGGAAGTGGTTAATCTTAGCTCGAGCTCATGCGAGCTTGGATGAATAGTAAAATGAAAAAAAAGCCAAAAAGTTCTGAAGTTTTTTGGTTGTAAACAATGACAACTTTTTTGCTTAATAGCAAAATTTCATCATGGAATGACATTCATGGAAGATGTGAAAAATATATATCGATGCTCCAAAAATGTTATTTTCAAAAGCATTTTGGAGCATCTTTTTTTTCCACGTCTTCCATGAAAGTCATTCCATGTTGAAATTTTGCAAGCAAGCAAAACATTTGTCGATATTTGCTGCAAAATAATCACAATATTTTTTATTTCTTTTAATCTTACTGTTCACCCGAGCTTGAGATGAAAAGAAGACTTTTGTTCCCGAGTTCCCTGTTTGAAGTTTATTGTATCAAATTGTTCGACAAATACACAGGGGCGGCCCCATGTGTCAGGTCTCAATAGGAGGAGAGCATGAGCGATTTTCTTTGAAGATTCTTTTCCATAGGTTTCATAGCGGTTTGCTGGTTGGATGTTTTTCTTTCTGTTTGTTTCACAGGTTTTTTTAAAATATTTTTTTACCATTTTATCTTTTTCTTATTTTTTGGAGTTTCAAATCTTTTAATTTTTTTAATTTTTTCTCGCAAATGTTCAGGTTTTTTAAAAATTCAGAATCAAAAAAAAAATTCATTGAAGTTATAAAGTTGTTCTTGCATAATTTTGAAATGTATGCACATATTTGAAAATTATGTATATAAATTTGGCAGACTCTTTTTCTAAATATTCTTCATGCAAGTAAATAAGTGTTCATCTTTATGAAAACACAGTTTTATGTCAAATACAGACTTACCGACGAAAAGCAAAGTAAACCCCTCGGTACATAAACAATCCCAAATGCCTAACTGCATTGATGATCCATAACAGTGGCAGAACGTGGGACATCTCTTATATATGACAAGCAAAGGAGCGCCAATGTAATGCTCTCAGCATTAATTTGTTGTTGTTTTCACCCCCCCTTCGCTCCCACGAGCCAAGCGATCAGCTAGGGTTTCGCTTGCCTCTTGTCGGCGCCGCCATCGGTCCGAGGCGCAAGCTTTGATTTTCTCTGGAAAAAAAATAGCAGCTACTCCTTTTATTTTAAAATAAGTGTCAATGAATGCACTAATTTTTCGAGTTGTCTTGTTTTTTTCTCTGATTTGAGTTGTGAGGATACTACTGGTAGTAATGTAGGCGGGCCCTTGAACAGTCACAGCATCGCCCTGGCCCACCTTTGACCAACTCACAAGGCCACCACCATTCATTCCCCGAAGGATTGCTCGTTTTTCCCTCTCGCTAGGGTTTCTGTTCTCTCGCCGCCTTTGGCGACGTTGAGTTTGCTTTCCCTCGCACCGGAGAAGTAGGATCGGCAGCGTCGGGTCCAGGGTAGTCCTGCACTGCCAAGGTCCGGGGGCTGATCTCGCAGTTTTGGAGCGCTAGGGTTTACCACCTTCGAGCAGATCGGTTTGCCCGTAGGTCTGATCGCGATGGCAGGCAGGGGAAGGCGTCGGCGGCTGATTGCAAGGGGAAGAGCAATCTGGAAGAGATAATGCAAGATTTGGCCCTTAAGGAAGATGATCTAGATGATGTGATTTTCGAGGATGACGATGCCCCAGAGGAGGCGGCGCTCCGATGGATGATCATAGCTCGAGTCCATATGGAAAAGGACTTCAGCACCTATTGGTTCTTCTGCAATATGAGAACAGCATGGGACCTTGCAAGGCCAATCAAGATCAAGACTTTGGAGGAGAATCTTTTTCAGATGCAGTTTGATTGCTTGGGGGATTGGGAGAGATTATCACAGGGGGGCCCGTGGCACTTCAGGGGGAACCCAGTCATCATCGCCCCGTATGATGGTTTCTCAAAACCAGCGTCCATTGAACTGTGGACTTTCGAGATATGGGCAAGGATCATTGAGCTTCCAATGGCTTACCACGGGAAGATCCAGGCGCTTGCATCAAAGATTGGCGAGTTCGTCGACTCAGAGCCTTCCTCGTTTGATTTTGAAGGAAATTTTTATAGAGTGAGAGTCCATTTGGATGTTCGTCAACCGCTGAAGAAGGCCATATCCTTGATCCGGGGAGGCCAGAGGGAGATTTTTGCGGTGAAGTATGAGCGACTGCCGCACTGGTGTCAGGTTTGCGGCATGATGGGGCACGAGTTTAAAGAACACGGCGACGGGGTGCATCCCCCTTCTGCTCTTGTGTTCAAAAATCTTAGGGCCCCGGCAACCACTGCCTGGGGAACCCGGCGTCGCAACAGGAACAGGCAAAACAACTTTCAGAATTAGCAGAAGGAGGAGCATATGGTGCATAACCCCGGGACAAGCCATGATGGAGAGGTAGCTGAGGGCATGGAGCTGGACAACACAAGGAAGCGGGCATCTGACCAGGTTGTTGTCTCCTCGAACGCCAAACTGACGGGGATGGAACTGGTACCGGTGCCGAAGCCTATTGGGAATGAGAAAGGGGTCCCAATTAGTCCACCACCGAAGCAAGATACAAAACGTTCAAAACTCATGGGCCAGTCGGGGAAGTCAGCAAGTTCAAGTGACAAAGAGGGGTTGGCTGATACGGTGAAGAAGAACCCCAATGGGGTAAAGAGCTCGGACGCGAGAGCGGCGGCCTCCGTGACGGAGGACCGCCGAACGCAATGAATCTTCTTTGCTGGAACTGCCGGGGGATTGGCAACGCCCCGACAGTTCAAGAACTTCGCGAACTCGCGAATAAGTTTTGCCCCTAAAGTGCTTTGTATAGTTGAAATCCAAATAAGTGGGGAGAGAGCTGAAAACTTAAAAAGTTCTTTAGGTTATGATTGTTCTTTTGCTGTTGATGCCTCCGGTAGGAGTGGAGGCTTAGCTATGTTTTGGAATAATGAAATAAACATCGATATTTTGGGTTACTCCAAGTACCACATAGATGGCAAGGTGACAGGTCTAGGAGATCAACCGTGGAGGCTTTCCTGTTTCTATGGTGAAGCCCAGACCCATCTTCGCTATCACACATGGAATACGATGAAAAATCTGTCCACTCTCCAAGATATGTTGTGGGTGTGTATTGGGGACTTCAATGAAGTTCTGAAGCATGATGAACATGATGGTATTGGGTCGAGAAGTCAGTCCCAGATCCAGGGATTCAGAGATGCGGTAGATGTTTGCGGTCTACTCGACCTTGGCTACAAGGGCATGAAGTGGACTTATGAGAAAAAAGTAACAGGCGGATCGTATACGCGAGACAGGCTAGATAGAGCTTTGGGATCGGTGGACTGGTGTGGTCTGTACCCACAGGCGGCTGTACAACATGTCATATCAGCGACATCTGATCATTCGGCTATATTACTGCAGCTAACCCAACCTAGAGGAGGACCGAAGCAAACGAAGCAGTTCAGGTACGTGGTGATGTGGGACACTCACCCTGAATTGAAACCCATGGTGGATGCAGCCTGGGAGCCCAACGGTCATAATCAAACGGTGGGTGAAGTTCACGCAAATCTCGAGGCCCTAGCAAGTAACCTTGGCGTATGGTCAAGATCAACTTTCGGTAGTGTGAGAGGAGAGATACAAAGCCTCAAGAAAGAGCTAGATCACCTTCGGAGTGACATAACAAGGGCCGGACCTTCTCATGCGGAGATCAAAATTAACGACCGTCTAATCGAGCTCTATTTGCGTGAAGAGTTGATGTGGAGACAGAGGTCTTGTTGGGGATATTACCACTAGGTGTAAACCGGCAGTTTGGGCCGGGTTAACTCCGTTAGTGGTGTAAACAGAGAAAGGCCCAAGGCCTGTAGTCGGTTTAGAGCTTGTAGCCGTAAACCGTCCTGTTGTATAACTTGTGTTGTAAGTTAGGAATAGAGAGATACCAACCGGGATACGAGTATGAACCGGTTGGGACTCTATGAACCGACGGGCGTCACCCGTGTATATAAGGGGACGACCCGGCGACGGTTCAAGGAGAGACAACGACAACTCGAGCCTAGGCGAAGCTTGTTTGCTCCCTAGCCATCGATACCACATCAATTCCATCACAACTAGACGTAGGCTTTTACCTTCATCGAAGGGGCCGAACTAGTATAAAAATCCTCGTGTCTTTGTGTCCGCTTTAACCCCTTCAAGTAAACCCGCAGCGATGGCTCCACGACTAAGTCCTTTTGCTAGGACATCTGCTGTGACAAATCCACGACAGTTGGCGCCCACCGTGGGGCCATCGCACGATGGTTTGACGATCTTGGAGGGCAAGCTCAAGGAACTCGAAGGCTACGTCGTGGGCCGGATGACCAAGAGTCGCCGCGGCCGGATCTACATCGATGACGCAGGATGGGGTCCCGAGGCCGATTCGATCGAGTACGGATACCGGGTCCCCTTTGGTGGCATACACGTTTTCATCGGCAAGATCGGTGAGCCTGGGCCTGAGCCGGACATCTGCACCGACCTCGTCGAGATGGCTCAGTGTGCGCGACCTACCCAGGTTAAACCGGCCATGAAGCGTGTCTTCGTTGGAGTCGTCCACGGAGGAGAACGCGAGGACGGTTCAGAACACGGTAGTGAGACCGTCGTCTATTCCGGCGACGAATCTTCAACAGGAGAGACTGAGTCATTGTACCAGTTACAGGACGATATGATCAGGGGCTGTTCCGATGGCGACAGTATTCCGGACCCCCCGGGCCAGATCAACCGGATTGGAATATTCATGGCCGGTACGCAGGCGGCGAATCATTCATCGACCGCCGTAGCGATGCTTTCCGGACCAGCAGCGGCAGCGGCAGCAGGGGCAGGAGGCCTTGAGCGCCCGCCGGTTCAAGTCCTATCAGATCTGTTTGATGCACTAGCTGCGCTTATGGCAGAGGACAATCCGGCGGATCAGGAGGCCCATAATGCAGAGATTGCGAAGGTGACAGAGCAGATCACGCAGGCCAAAGTGGATCTCGTGACGGAAAAGGAGCGGATGGCTGCAGAGCAGGCCGCTCTGGACGCCCAGGCCTACAAACTCATGCTCGACCAGAGTGCGTCGCAGGAGGTGTTGAAGCGGAAGTATAGATCGCGCCTGCCATTAGGGTTTGACCCCAGAAACCTCTTTCAGACCCCGGGAGCTGGACCCAGTAATCCACCGCAGCACCGGGAGGCAAACCGGATTGAGGCACCAGGGCTAGGGGCGACGGTCCAACCGCGCCTGATGGAGCCTCCTCAGCAGAACATTGTGGTTCCTCCACCAGTTCAGGCACCCCCAGGTCATTATTCTAACCCTATGGACAACCTTGTTGCAGCCGCCGCGCGATTGGAGGCTATCCCGGTCGAAGGGGACTCCCCGCAAGCGGCGGAGACGCGCCGGGTTAAGGAGCTTCTCCGGACTGCACTGATTCAGCAGGAAGCATATTCGTATAGCCGTGATCAGATTCATTCTACGCCCCGTCCAAGCCGGAGCTATAGCAGGCGCGTGGATGAACCGGCCATATCAAGCAATGCGCGGGACCGTGAAGTGGCCCGTGGCAATAACCCGACAGGTGGCGTCCGCGATGCTCAGGAGGTGGTGGACCGAGCCCGAGCACGAAGGGAGGCCGAATTAGCAGCGCAGGATGACGCAGGTCAACTTACACCGGCCCGCCCTACCACCTTCGCCGGACCAGGGGTCGCATCCGCTTTAGGGGTGCCTTGTTTGATCCCCGCTTTACGCAATGTGCGCCTGCCTAAAGATTTCAAGGGTCCACGCAAAGTACCAAATTACACCGCCGATTTGTCCCCTGAAGCGTGGGTGGAAACTTATGAGATGGCCATGGAGATGCTAGACGTAAATGAGACTGCGTGTGCAAAATACTTCACCATGATGCTCGAAGGCACGGCTCGTACCTGGTTGAAAAGCCTACCACCCAACTCTATCAGCTCATGGGCCCAGTTGCGGGCCCGGTTTATCCAGAATTTCAAGGATACATGTAAGCAGCCGAAATCCATAGTAGACCTGGCGGCTTGTGTCCAGGAGGAAGGAGAATCAACGACCCGTTGGGTACGCCGCGTTTCGGAGATTTTGCACTCATCTGACAGGATTAATGCTGACTCGGCAATATTAACCCTGGAAGGCAATTGCCGGTTTGAGCCTTTAAAATTGAAATTGGGGCGCATGAAGCGGTTCTGTAATGACATGGGAACCCTCATGGCCGCTTTAGTGAAGTATGCTGATTCAGACAGTACCAAGGATCCCGAGGCTGATGCTGATGAAGCAGGGAAGGGAAAGAAGAATGGCAACTCCAAGGGGCAACAGTACAAACCGGCGGGTCACGGAAACAGAGGCAAGCGTAAAGCGGATGGCAACATGGACTTTGTGGCCAATACTAATGCACAGGACAGGGGGCAGCGGCGCAGAGGTAAAGCGGCAAATCGTAATGGGGGTCCCAATCCTAACGCAAGCCGTCTGAATTACTTGTTGAATCAGCCTTGCCCAAAGCACGGGACGAAGGAGTCGCCGGCTAACCACCTTTGGAAAGATTGTTATATTATGCAGGAGTTCAAAAACTCTAATGCCTTCCGGTATGACCAGGGGTCAGGTGGCGGTTCAGGATCCGGTTTCCACGGGCCGGGGCACGATGGAGCTTTCGGTTCAGGTCTTAATCAGGGTGGTCACAATAACCAGAATAATCAGAACGGCCAACAGTAGCAGCAACATCAGTCGGGTTACCAGAGCCAACCAAAGCAGTTGAACAATGGGCAATATCATGTTTTCACGACTAGCTTGGATAAGCGTGATCGAAAACTCCACAAGCGAGCAGTGAACTCTGTTGAACCGGCTTTGCCACGTTACTTACGCTGGTCGGAGCAGCCTATCGTGTGGAGCAGAGAGGATCATCCTCCCCGGGTTGATAATCCGGGCCAGCTAGCATTAGTGGTAGACCCCCAGGTGGGGGGTTATAAATTCACTAAAGTGCTTATGGATGGGGGAAGCAGTATTAACATACTATACTATGAGACGTTCCGCCGCATGGGTCTAACAGACAAGGATCTCAGACCATCTAATACGGTGTTCCATGGTGTGGTACCGGGCAAATCTGCCTATCCTGTTGGTAAGATAGCCCTGGAAGTGGCTTTTGGGGATGAGCACGATTCCCGGTCTGAAAAACTAACCTTTGAGGTGGTGAAGATCTGGAGCCCGTATCATGCCCTGTTTGGGCGGCCGGCTTATGCTAAGTTCATGGCGCGACCTTGTTATATCTACTTACAGCTCAAAATGCCGGGTTACAAAGGAACGATAACGGTTCATGGGAGCCGCAGAGTCGCTTTGGAATGTGAGGAAGGTGATGCAGCTTATGCAGAATCAGTCTGTGCCACGGAGGAGTTAAAGTTCTATAAGGACAATGTTGATCCGGCAGATATGACCCCTTTGAAGAAGCCGACTACAAAGCATGACTCGGATCTAAAGTTTAAATCGGCAGCAGAGACTAAGCTTGTTGACTTCGTGCCAGGCGATTCGTCCAAGCAGTTCACTGTCAGTGCCAACCTAGATCCCAAATAGGAAAGCGCGCTCATCGAGTTCATCCGTGAGAATCGGGACATCTTTGCATGGAAGCCATCTGACATGCCAGGTGTACCGAGGGAACTCGCTGAGCACACTCTTAACGTGGATCCTAAGTATAAACCGGTGAAACAATTCCTCCGCCGGTTTAACGAAGAAAGACGCAAAGCCATTGGGGAGGAAGTGGCCAGGCTTTTAGCAGCTGGCTTTATCATTGAGGTGTTTCATCTGGAGTGGCTTGCTAATCCGGTGCTGGTTCTTAAGAAAAATGGCACTTGGCGTATGTGCGTGGATTACACAGATCTTAATAAGGCCTGTCCAGCGGATCCTTTTGCCCTCCCCCGCATTGATCAGATCATTGATGCCACGGCAGGTTGTGAGCGCTTGAGTTTTTTGGATGCATATTCCGGATATCATCAGATCAAAATGGCGGTTAAGGATCAGGAAAAAACAGCATTTATCACTCCCTTTGGAGCTTTCTGCTATGTGTCTATGCCCTTCGGGCTCAAAAGTGCTCAGGCTACCTATCAGCGGTGCGTACAGAATTGCCTGCACAAACAGATCGGCCGCAATGTGCATGCCTATGTGGATGATATTGTAGTAAAATCAAGGCAGAAGGAGACGCTGGTGGATGATTTGAAGGAAACCTTTGACAACTTGCGCGTTTACAAGATGATGCTTAATCCGGCCAAGTGTGTTTTTGGTGTTCCGGCAGGCAAGTTATTGGGTTTTCTGGTGTCTAACAGAGGAATTGAGGATAATCCGGAGAAAATTAAGGCTATTACTTCCTTGGCTAAACCTAAGTGTATCAATGATGTTCAGCGTTTGGCGGGCAGAATCGCCGCACTGAGCCGGTTTATCAGCCGCCTCAGAGAGAAGGCCATCCCTTTGTACCAAATGCTGAGGAAGACAGATAATTTCGTCTGGAGTCCAGCTGCTGATGAAGCATTTGAGGATCTAAAGCGGCAGTTAGCTAACCCGCCCGTTCTTGCAGCTCCGGTTGACAAAGAGCCACTCATGTTATATGTAGCAGCTAATGCTCGAGCAGTTAGCGTGGCTATTGTGGTGGAACGCAAGGAGGCGGGCAAGGAGTATCCGGTTCAGCGGCCGGTTTATTATATCAGTGAGGTGCTCATTGAGTCCAAGCAAAGGTATCCGCATTGGCAGAAATTAGTATATGGTGTTTTCATGGCCAGCCGGAAATTGAAGCAATATTTTCAAGGGCACCCCATCACAGTGGTCAGTTCAGCTCCCTTGGGTGATGTCATACAGAACCGGGAGGCGACTGGCCGGATTGCCAAGTGGGCTATCGAGCTTGGGCCACATGGACTGAAGTATGTACCTCGGACGGCGGTGAAGTCTCAAGCACTCGTCGATTTCATTAATGATTGGACGGAGTTACAAGCGCCAGAGGAGAAGCCGGATCACACATATTGGACTATTCATTTCGATGGATCCAGGCAGTTGGAAGGCTCGGGGGCTGGAGTTGTTTTAACTTCCCCACGAGGTGATAAATTTTGTTATGTTCTCCGCTTAATGTTCCCTTGTACTAATAATGCAGCTGAATACGAAGCCTTGCTCCATGGTCTCCGGATGGCTAAAGAGATGAACTTAAGCCGGGTTAAGTGCTTTGGTGACTCGGACCTTGTGGCTCAGCAGGTGTCTGGTACTTGGGATTCTAAGGACCCGCTCATGGCCGCATATCGTCGGGAAGTGGATAATATTGCGGGTTGCTTTAAGGGTTATCAGGTGGATCATGTTGACCGCCAGAAGAATGAAGCGGCGGACGCTTTAAGCCGTTTGGGTTCTCAGCGCAAACCGGTCCCGCCTAATGTCTTTTTGGATGTATTGCACAACCCGTCAGTCCAGCTCCTAGGTGAAGCGGATTTGGCTATTCCTGATCCGGAGGCTCAATTAGTGGCAGCAGTACATGCTATTCCGGATTGGACGGTTCCTTTTCTTGCGTACATGACTCGAGGGGAGTTGCCAGAAGATGAGATTCTGGCCAGGCAGATAGTCCGGCGATCCAAGTCTATGACAATTCTCAATGGTGAGTTGCATCATTGCAGTGTATCAGGGGCGTTTCAACGTTGTGTTTCTCCTGAAGAAGGCTGTGAAATCTTAAGAGAAACCCATGAAGGGGATTGTGGACACCACGCCGGTTCAAAGTCTCTGGTGGCAAAGGCGTTTCGTCACGGGTTTTACTGGTTGACAGCGCACGCTGATGCGGAGGACTTGGTTAAACGGTGTGATGGATGTCAGAAATTTTCAAGACGTGCTCATGTACCGGCACAAGAGTTGAGGATGATCCCAATAACGTGGCCGTTTGCAACTTGGGGGCTGGATATGGTTGGACCCTTTAAACGATCCAAGGATAAGAAAACCCATCTTTTGGTGGCAGTAGATAAATTTACCAAGTGGGTTGAAGCGGAGCCTGTCAGCAAGTGTGATGCAGCAACAGCAGTGCAGTTCATCAAAAAGGTGATTTTCCGGTTTGGCTTTCCACACAGTATCATTACTGACAATGGTACCAATTTATCCAAGGGTGCTATGAAGGAGTTCTGTGAACGAGAGCACATCCGGCTTGACGTGTCATCAGTAGCACACCCCCAGTCCAATGGATAGGCAGAACGAGCTAATCAAGAGATCTTACGAGGCATCAAACCCCGGCTTATGGTCCCATTACAGAGGACACCAGGATGCTGGGTTGAAGAGCTACCATCTGTGCTATGGAGTATCAACACTACGCCAAACCGGTCCACTGGATACACACCGTTTTTCATGGTCTATGGAGCAGAGGCAGTTCTCCCCAGTGATATCCGGCACGATTCGCCTCGAGTGGCAGCTTACGTTGAAGCAGACAATGAGACGGCACGGCAAGACGCTCTGGATTTATTGGATGAGGAGCGTGATATGGCAGCTGCCCGTTCAGCGATTTACCAGCAAGATCTCCGTCGCTATCACAGTCGCTGGGTTAGAACCAGAACCTTTCAAGAAGGAGATTTGGTGCTTCGACTCATCCAAGACCAGACAGATATGCACAAATTATCCCCGCCTTGGGAAGGACCTTTCGTGGTCAGCAAGAATCTGCACAACGGGTCATACTATCTGATTGATATTCGAGAGCATCAAGACTCACGCACATCAGAAGAGGAGACCAACAGGCCTTGGAACATAGCTCATCTTCGGCCTTACTACACTTGAGCCATCGGCTCTATTTATGTACATATCATGACAATGTATATATTATCTTCGATATAATAAAACCGGAGCCTCAGCTAAAGCGGGGTCTCTGTCTTTCTTATCATGCGTGGTTACATGGAGTACCTCTCCGGTTTACCCCTTGACATTTGCTTTTTCATATATCACTAGGGGCCTTGGTTGAGTCCGAACCAGCGCACACCTTTTGATAGGCGACAGCCACCAGATCACTTGGGGACATGGTCAAGTCTGAACCAGTCACGCCTCTTGGTCGGCCTAAGGCCATCAAATCACTTGGGGGAATGGTCGAACCCGAATCATTACCACGCCTCTTGATCTGGCATATATGCCACGAGTCATTTGGGGACCTGGCTGACTTGAATCATTGTCACGCCTATTGGGGACTTGATCCTGTCCGACCATGGTAATGCCATCTGAACAGCTCAGTATAGCGTATGTTGGTAAAACGTTTTTATCATTGCCTTGGTTTCCATGTTATTTTCATGGCTTTTCTGATCTTTGTTTTTGTTGGATTTCTTGTATATTAACAAAACACCTTTTTTCCGGTTCAGCCCATGGATTTGATTTCCCTTTAAACCGGAGACATATGCCCGGTTTACCTTTTTCTTGTTATCCTCATCGAGTAACAAGGGGGCTTGTGTTAATTCAGCACGGTTCCTATAGGAGCTGTTCTCTCCCCGCTTTATTGATGGTAATGGTTTATAAAACCTCCGGTTCAAGCTTGGCTAAGACAGCTTCATGACCGGGCATGGCAGGTATTTGTGTCACCTATTTGTTGTATTACTGATACATATATTCAAGATCATAAACCGGCTGGCGGTACAACCGCCGCCGAAGTTCAAATTTTTCTGATTGCAGGAAATACGAGTCGAAGTTTTTCAAACAAAAAGCTTCAGTACTTATGCACGAAGGCATACTCAAGATAGAAGTATTAACTATCCTATTACAAGGCAACAGGGTGCCCAAATAAGATCATTGTTCTTTCGGACAGCTACCAACGACAGATATTCAAACCGGCCTCCGGTTCAAGCCTGCTCCTCATCCTCCGCCGCTTCAGCTTCCTCGTCTCTACCCATTGGCTGGAAATCAACAGTGGTCCAGTCGATTCCCATTAAAGCTTGGAAAACAGCCTCTTCATGGATCAGGGAAGACGGTTCAATATCGGGAGCGTAAGTATGCTTACGGTTTGGAGGGATCAGATTTTCCGCTTCAAAAGTTGGGGCAGGTACTCGCTTGTTCTGGTCATTGTACTGTGCTTGATAATGCGTCAAGTCTGCTTCTTCAGCCACCTGACAAGCCAGAGGGCGCACTGCACGGTTTATCGCCCGTAAATCCTCTTCATTAAATTCAGAACCATCTTCCTTCACACTGGGATAGCCTTGAGCTGCTTCCACAGGGTCAAAATCTGGTACCCATGCCTTGGCTCAGATCAAAGCATTAATAGCTCCGGTTCGGGCAGCAGATTTTTTCACCTCCTCTATCCGGGCCGGAAGCATGGACAACCTGTTCAGAGTATCCTGGAGTAAGGAAGGTGCCGGGTTGTTATGAGAGGCTGTGGTGATGATCCGCTGGGCTCCGGTATATAGCTGTTCTACTAAGGTGTAGACAACCTTCAGTTTCTTCCATACATCATTTCCTAAGTGCCCGATGCGTGTGCCTACAAGAATAAAGAGATAGTCTCAAACCGGATTTATACTACAGCAGGTTTAAAACATCACAAATGTTCAAAGGATCTTACCAA
Source organism: Triticum timopheevii (assembly GCA_963921465.1). NCBI lineage: Eukaryota > Viridiplantae > Streptophyta > Magnoliopsida > Poales > Poaceae > Triticum > Triticum timopheevii. Next base: position 2,718,009 of record OY997264.1, read on the forward strand.
AGATCGCCGCGGTCATGGAGTGTATTTGCCGCTTTACGGCTGTAAGATCATCTACTACCGGTTTAAGGGCAGCTTCAGCATTTTCCGCTCGTTTGATTAAAGTGGCCTTCTTAGTGGCCCAGTCAGCCTGCTCTTTCTTGAAGCCTTCCTTTAGCTGTTCAGTGGTGTTCAAAGCAATGGTTAATTCTTTCTTGGCCTTGTCTGTTTCGGCCTGTTGGGTTTTCAGTGCCTCCTGTAAATCGGTAATCCGGTCCTCTTTGATCCTCACCTCAGCCTGCATACAGACAGTATTTTCCACATAAGGTTCAAGAAATTGAAGTATCAACCACATAACAAAGTTATATGCCTGATACTTGGGGGCTAATGCACCTTCAATTTTTTGTTATACATGTTACTAGGTGGCAAAGTCCCAAGCTCAATACAAGTATTCAACTTGGCACTTGGGGGCTAATGGCTATTTGATCTACGTATGTTTCCAAGGACAGTTTTTATTAAAGCCCCAGTTTAAGTATGCTAAGTTAAACCGGTCCTTGGGGGCTATGCAGATGGATTTCAAAATTGTTAAGGAATATATTCAAGTCCCGGTTTGATCAAGATTACAAATCGGCCCTTGGGGGCTAGAAGGACTGATATAATGGCAGTAAGTAAAGGAGTGGGTTACCTCAAACTTATCCCTCATCATCTTGACCAGGCCAGCTTCACAGTCACGGCTAGTATAAAGCCGGTTTAAGTAGCCAGAATGAAGGTCTTGGGCGCTCAGAGCAGCATATGTCTCCAGTTCAACATCCCATTTTCCTTTATTCAAAGCGGAAAAATCTTCTTTCACAGTGTGCCTGGTTAAAGTTGCAGGATTCCCCGGTTCAGAGCGGCCCATACCAGTAATCACAACGTCATCATCTTTGGACTCCACGGATTGTGTGGGCACGGCCGTTTTATCAGCAGGATTGTGGGATTTATCAAACCGGACGGAGCTGGCAGGCGGATCGGCAGAGATTGAAGTGTTAACAGGCATCTCTTCAGGAATAACATCATCTTGCAGCGGAGGATCATTGGGAATATTTTCAGAGGCAAAATTTTCAAGATCTGGCGCTCTCTCATGATCTGAGGTGGCATCTTCTTCAGCCGTTTTATCCAAACGGGCCTTCTTGCTTGGTTTCGGTTTGGTTCTAAGAGAAAAAACAAAGAGTCAGGGAAAAGCATAAGCCATTATACAATATATTAGAAGCATATGCTCGGTTTGGCTTACCCGGCAGCTATCTTCAACGGTGGTAACTGAGTGGCCGATGATTCACCAGAGGATGAATGGGAAGTGACCTGATAATCAGAGTCGGACGGATTAAGAGATTGACGGAAGAAACCCGCTTTAGAATTTAAAGCAATAAAAAGGTCGGAGACCTCGGAGCGGCGTTTTCGAACCGGGCTGTTTGGTAAACCGGCAGAGGTAACTACCTGACCACTGTGCCGGGTTGTGCGGCGAGCTTCATGTTGCTGTGTCTTTATAAGAAATTTGGGATCCAAATAAGCAAGAGGGTGAGAAAAATTAACTTTCCGGTTTGGCTGGCGAAATTTTGGCAAAGGCAAATTTTCTGAATCGGAAGAGAGAATAGTTACCTCAGCGAATCCTGCATTGCTGGCCTCAGCGTCGTCCTGACAAGCATCATCATAAATAAGGCGTGTAAAAAGTAAGCCAAGAGAATCAAGTTCTACCTCAAGATCCGGATTACCCACATCATCGTCAATGGCTGGGTCAGATGAAGCGGTGTTTTTTCTCTTGTGAGCTCGTTTCTTAATAACTTTGGTCTTGGGCTGGGTTGGCCGCCCTGTTTTCTCCGCTTTATCTTGTGAAAGTTTCTTGCTCCAAAACGGATTATCACCCTGGATCAGAAATAATTAAATGTCAGACACATAAAGCAGTAACAGGCTTAATGGTGGAGCAACTAAAAGCTTACCGATGGCGGTTTGTTGGTGGTGCAGTAAGGAGGCAGACCGGTTTGAGCACAGAGATGCTCCGGTTCATTCAACATCTTCTTTACCGAGTCTGTAACTTCATCATCAGAGAGTTGGATTTTGGTGTGTCGGAGTTTGTCGTCGACACTATCAGTATACTGGCACATCAAACCGGAGCGCCGGCTCAGAGGCAATATGCTCCATGTTATCCAGCAGCGTGCAAGGTCTATTCCCGTCAAACCGTTGGCCATAAAAGCTCGAAGCTTGGACAGTTGCGGGGCATATTTGTTTCTATCCTTGGCACTCAGTCTTTGTGGAAAAGGATGAGTGTTGCTCAGCCTCTCTGGACGGAAGCCAGGTAAGGGATTTTCATCCTCAGGAGAAGTATCTTTGCAATAAAACCAAGTCGCATTCCACTCCTTGGGGTGAGTATGGAGTTTGACGTGGGGATAAGTGATCTCCTTCCTCTTTTGAATAGCCATGCCACCCAATTCAGTATTGGGGCCGTCGGTGAATTCAGTGCGACGGTTTAAATGAAAGAGGTCTCTAAACAGTTCAACAGAAGGTTCCTCTTGAAGATATACTTCATATAGTACTTGAAAGTGGCATAAATTGGTGACGGAGTTGGGGCCAATATCCTGGGGACGGAGCTGAAAATTGGCTAACACGTCCCGGTAAAATTTAGAACCGGGCGGTTTGAAGCCCCGGGCCAGGTGATCTGCGAAGACCACAACCTCTCCTTCCTGGGGTGTAGGAGGACATTCCTCTCCAGGGACCCTCCAGTGGATTGTATCTTTATCATCTAAAGCGCCAATCTAGACTAGATCATCCAGTTGTGATTCGGTGACGTGAGAAGGAACCCAGTTGCATTCATACACTTGTTTGGCCATGGTAAGATCTACAAGAAATAATTGATCCGGTTCAAGAGCATGCTTGGTACAAGGTGTTGATCTCAACTACGATAAACCGGAGGCAGTATCTATAAACCGGTTTTCTGTAATACAGTATCATGAGGATTTTGGCGGTTCAACCAGGGGACTAATGATATATATATGCCGGTTTAGCGATTATTTCTATGATAAGTTAAACCGCCTGACCTAAGCATCGGAAGCGATTGAAGCTATGGATAACTAAGTATGCAGAAACAAGTTTCGCAAGATTATATTACAGCTGCGGATCAAACGTGAAGCTTACAGAAAACAGAAAATGTTTCGAGAAGTAAGGCAGAAACAGAAGTGAACTATGGAGCAGGTATATGCGGAAGATCTATGGGCTTAGATGAGACACTACAGCGGATGCGCAGGGAACACTATTAAATACAGCACAGGTTCATGGATTCATTCAAGATCAAAAGAACAGATATGAACGCGCGAAGAACACGGCATGAAACTGGAACCCTAAAGAACAGATCTAGGTCAAGAAGGGGAGGAAGCTCACCGAGAACGGAGAAGACGCGGAAAGAGGCCGCAATACTCTGGTACGTTCAGGTCGATGCAGCGGCCCAGGACGAGGCAGAAGTCGATGACGGTGGCGGAGCTCCGAGACCAGCGGTGCGAGGAAGACGAAGAAGAGGGGGCGAAGGGAAAGGAAAGAAATGACCCTTCGGTCCTATTTATAAAGCAACCGAGCTAGGTCAAGCGCGCGGATCCAGGGACTGCTATTAAAAGAGGGCGTTATAAATGATAAGATTTCAGGATGACGTCATGCCGGTTTACAATATCTGGAAGTGATGAAGATACGGCGGTTCACCAGTCCCTAGAAGATGTCCAAGATGCAAGTTTAGTGAAGGATTGACATGAACCAGTTCAAATCAATCTGGGGCCTAATGTTAGGGATATTACCACTAGGTGTAAACCGGCAGTTTGGGCCGGGTTAACTCCGTTAGTGGTGTAAACAGAGAAAGGCCCAAGGCCTGTAGTCGGTTTAGAGCTTGTAGCCGTAAACCGGCCTGTTGTATAACTTGTGTTGTAAGTTAGGAATAGAGAGATGCCAACCGGGATACGAGTATGAACCGGTTGGGACTCTATGAATCGACGGGCGTCACCCGTGTATATAAGGGGACGACCCGGCGACGGTTCAAGGAGAGACAACGACAACTCGAGCCTAGGCGAAGCTTGTTTGCTCCCTAGCCATCGAGACCACATCAATTCCATCACAACTAGACGTAGGCTTTTACCTTCATCGAAGGGGCCGAACTAGTATAAAAATCCTCGTGTCTTTGTGTCCGCTTTAACCCCTTCAAGTAAACCCGCAGCGATGGCTCCACGACTAAGTCCTTTCGCTAGGACATCTGCTGTGACAAATCCACGACAGGTCTCGTGTCCAGTGGCTAGCTGAGGGGGACCGTAACTCTCGTTTCTTCCACATGCGAGCCTCTATGCGCAGAAGGAAGAATCTGATAAAGGCCTTGCAGAAACCAGATGGAGAATTGACCACGGAGATGCAGTAGATGGCTTTGGACTTTTATAAACAGCTGTACACTTCAGAGGGACTGGAGGGGGTGCAGGACGTTCTTCAGCATGTGCCTACGAAGGTTACTGCAGAAATGAATGCAGCATTGCTTGCTCCGTATGAAGCGAAGGAGGTTAAGACCGCTCTTTTCCAAATGTTTCCTACGAAAGCTCCCGGTCCAGATGGGTTTCCAGCACACTTTTTCCAGAGACACTGGGATGTATGTGGAGAAGCAGTCACGAGAGCAGTACTGGCCATTGTTAGGGGCGAGGAGAGCCCTGCATGTCTGAACGACACCCTTCTGGTCCTTATTCCTAAGGTATCTAATCCAAACTTGTTATCTCAGTTCCGGCCCATAAGCTTATGTAACGTGTTTTACAAGATCGCCTCGAAAGTGCTAGCAAATCGCCTCAAGATAATTCTTCCGGAGATAATTTCCACTACAACAAAATTGAGATACTGTGACGAAAATCCGCGTGACGTTGGTGGACAACGTCACGAAAATAACTAATATGTGACATTTTCATAGGTGGCATCACTGATTACCACAAATCGGTGACGATAGATGTCACTAAATCGCCTCGCCCATAGAGCGCACCTGATTGCCAATTTATATGACGTTTTGGTAATTTCCATGACCAACCTACCTAGAGTCACCGAATATTACAAATGCCCGACGATCGACTTTTTGTTATGTAATGTCGAGTAGTGGCACCCCCCATAGCTACGTCATGGTTTATGGAGCGGCAGGACCCAGACGTCAGTGTTGGTAGTGGGGAGCGATGTAATTATTTTGTTCCATCTAATATGAATATGTATAGTGCCCAAGTAAAAACTTATTGTGCTATATCTTTTTTTACGTTGTGTTCTATCTAATATAAACAGGTAGTCGCTGGGAAAAAATGTTCAACCTGACGTTCGTGAGCTGATGTTGTTTTGTTCAGTCTAAAAATAAAAATTAAAAATAGGAGATTGAACGAAAAATGAGAAAACCTAGAAATAGGTTTCGTTCTATCTGAAAAATAAGTTTTTTTGTCCACCCACTCTGAATCGGGCTCTTGTGAGCTGATGTTTCGTTCTATCTAAAAAAAATGACATAGGAGAGTCGATGGGAAAAGTATGGCACCGGAAGTTCGACCAAACTTCCGGAAAAAAAAAGAAGTTCGACCCCAAGGGAGTTGACAATGGGAGTTTTCTTTTTGCCGGAATGGGAGCACAATTTATGTTGTTCTAAAATATATGTATTATTCCCCCACAAAATAAATACTCTGTATGTATTAATGTTCGTGGGACTATACGCCTATATCAACAGTTTAGTTATTCTTTATAGAAATGAAAAGTTTAGTAATTTCTAGTTATTTCTATCCGGGCCTGTGTGACTCGCTCTGGTAAAGATTAAGGGACGCATTACCTTTTTTGGATTATGAAGAGATGTAGTACTGGAAATAGCGACCTGCGGCTCATGTGCGCTCAAGTCTTTGACACCTCAAAAAGAAAAACCGTGTGCCCGCCAAGTAACCATCAGACAAGATATTCAACATATAAACTATAAAAGATAATTATTTTTAGTGAGAAACTAATTGACCGAGCAAAGGATTTATCTTTTTTGCCCACAAAAGATAGGATTTATTTAGAGGAGATATTATAGATAGCCAGAGCCAGGGCTCCGCCTCCTCCTCCTCCTCCAAGAAAGAAAGTCAGGGTCCGTGCTTCGCGCCGGCGCCGGCGCAGGTCCGCCTCGTCTCCGGTGGCCCTAGGGCCATGGAGGCACGGTGAATCCTGGCAAGGGCCGGCGGGAGGGCTCCGTTTTTAGTCGTTTTTTTCAATCTTGTTAGGGTTTGTGTCCTACTTAGGAAGGCGAGACGGCGGCGGCTCCCTGAAGATGGAATAAAGGACTCCCCGCCTAGCCCCCGTTCCGGCGGTGCGTCTAGCATCGTTGGTGGGCCCGTGGAGGTGTGTCTCCAGCAGATCTATCTTTGGTGGATTTGTTTGGATCTCGTCGTTATTTGTCTACGTTCGTGTGTCTTCGGTTTGGATCCTTCCGATCTACATTATTTTTCATCGGCGGCGGTTGCTGTTCTGGGGTGCTGGTCCTATAGGGCCTTAGCACGACGACTACCCGACTGTCTACTACAACAAGTTGTGCCCGGCTCCGGCGATGGAGGGGCGATGACGGCGGCGCGTCTTCGGCTCGCTTCGGTGCTTGTAGTCGTCGCTAGGTGGTCTACGGATCTGGATGTAATTTTTATGTCTGGTGTTCATTGTACTGCCATGATTGAAGGTGAATATATTCGAAGTTTTTTTGAAAAAAAAGATTGGATTTATTTTTTGCAATCTAGCAAAAGCATGGAGACAGGAGAAAAATTTCAAGAAAAGAGGGGCAGGTCGTGAAGTCTATGCGGGGCTAGAAATATGAGTGACACGTTCTCCTAACACAAATATCTCCTCCCACGACTTCTAGAAAAAAAAACTCCCACGATCCCACGTCTCTTCTCTAGATAGTATACAAAGCCAAATCGCTACCTAGTACTAGTAGATTAGACGCCGCCGCCACCGCGCTGAAATCTCGATCTGGCACCAGCGGCGTCATCCTCGGCTGCGAGCGACATGGTTGGCCACCTCTCCACATCATCCCTCCTTCACTCCAGCGCCTCAAACTCGTGCCCTTCCTGCAAGTTGCGAAGGCCACCGACAGGGCGTTCATCCACCTTCGAGCTCACAACCGATCTGACCGCCCCGGATTCCATTGCCGCCCGGCCAGATCGCCATGGCACTCGATCGACGCTACCAACGCCCGGCCAGATCGCCATGGCACTCGATCGACGCCACCAACGCCCGGCCAGATCTGGGTGCCACGAACACCACCACCGCCACACCGTCTTCCTCGCCAGTCTAGATCCACTTCCCCTATCTCACTCGTGGTACGGGTGCCAGTCGCAGCGGAGAACTATGAGGCATCGACGATCTAGCCGCCGGCTTGTTTTTTTTTTGTAGGTAAGCCCTATTCCAGCCGCCGATCTAACATCATTCCTCTCTACACAGGATGAACAATGCGGCACTCCCTCCATCCGGATCCAACAGCGCATGGTAGCTGCGACTCCATCTTCCTCCTCAACGATGTTGTTCCAATTTTTTGGACTTTTATAATCCACACCGTACACGGTTCTGCATTGTTGCGTGTGTGCCAAGGTGCTAAATAAGCGACATGTTTGTTCCCTGTGTGATTAGACCCCTCATCAGCCAATCGATGATTGTTTTGCAGGTGGAGTAGCCCTCATGCCAGAATCAAACATAATCTGAAACAATTGTCATTCTCTGTAGATGCTAACAGGTACCAGTGAGATTGCTCACCTCCCCGGTCTGTCTTCCCTAAGTAAACCAAAATTGCTCTTGCTCGCAAGTAATGGATCTGCATGGATTTATACATGTGCTGATAGTTGTAATGTGATTTATATATGTGCTGATAATTGTAATGGGTCTATAAGTCTGTTAGCTGCACATGCACGATATAGCAAGTCACTACTAGCCTTATAATCACAGCATGCCTCTTCTTTTGAGTTGTTTACGAGTTTATTGCAAATTCTAATCCTGTGCTAGCTTTTGACAGGATGATATGCAAGTCACCTTTGAAGAAGCCGCGCTGGACAAAGAAGGGTTACAACAACTTCAGTTGCCTGCAAGAAATTAGGAGAAGAGACACCAAAAAATGTTCCTTCCTTTGATGAAGACGAAAGCTATACATATGTTTGGGGGCCAAGACAATACTCATTTGTTAATGTAGTCCTTAGTGCCCATTGATGGTACTTGTTTCATCACGTTTCTATGTAAATTGTGTTATCTCGGCTTATGTAGTATGTGAACTATGATTGTCATGTTTTGTTTTTAATAAAAAAAACCATGATCCTGATGTGTGCTATGAAATCATATGCAGTAAAAGAAGTATGTGTGGAAAATCGAAAGATGGATTGAATAAGCAGAAAAAATAAACAATTAATTAAAATAATTGGCGGAAAATGGATATGGCCCAATAAAAATTGAGTACTGTATCAAACTATATTGGGCTGCAAATTGGTCATGGCCTAAAAATGGATATAAAATGTAAACCAAACAATTTATCGGGCTTGGCCCATATAGAAATACCGTGTGTGTTGGGCCATCAAGAATCGAGTGACGTCAAACGTCACTGAAGGTCCCATATTGAGTGACGTTCTGTGCACGCGCCGTGTCTAGGAGTAATCTGTGACGGGGATTCCGTGACGATGCTCGTGACGCACGGAAAATGTCATGCAGGGGTATTTTGTGACGTTAATGGATGTTTCATGACATTTTTTAGCTCGTCATAGTAGGCCTGATCTCTTGTAGTGTTCGGAGGAGCAGTTGGCCTTTGTTCCAGGGAGACTCATTACGGATAACATAATTTCGGCTTATGAATGCTTGCATTTTATGAAGAGAAACAGGTCAAAGAATAATAGTTTTGCAGCACTGAAACTTGACATGATGAAGGCATACGATCGAGTGGAGTGGTCCTACCTGCGATCGATTATGGAGAAGTTGGGTTTTGCGGCACCATGGGTTTCCGTTGTGATGAATATGGTGAGCTCAGTTTCTTTTTCAGTCATGTTCAATGGTGTGAAGTCAGAAGTTTTTCATCCTACGAGGGGGATTCGACAGGGAGATCCAATCTCTCCATACCTCTTCTTGTTAGCAGCAGAGGGCCTTTCGTGCCTCTTAAAATCCCAAAATCAATCATCCCAGCTCAGCGGCATTAAGGTGGCACCGTCGGCTCCGGCGGTGAATCACCTTTTATTCGCGGATGATAGCCTGCTGTTTTTCAGGGCGAGTGTTGATGGAGCGGAAGCAGTATCAAACCTGTTGAATACATATTGTTTGGCATCAGGCCAACGGACCAACAAAGATAAATCTTCAATCTTTTTCAGCAAGGGAAGCCCAGAGATAGTACGTGCCGCAGTCAAAGGCCATTTGCAGGTTCCTAATGAATCATTAAGTGACAGATATTTGGGTTTGCCAACAGACGTGGGCCACTCAAAAAAGGGTACCTTCAAATATTTGAGTGACAGAGTTTGGGACAAGGTAAAAGGTTGGATGAGCAAATGCCTATCAGCAGGTGGAAAAGATGTGCTAATTAAATCAGTGGCCCAGGCCATCCCGGTGTTCTCGATGTCATGTTTCAAACTCCCAAGAGGTTTATGTGATCATATAAAATCCATAATCAGGAAGTTTTGGTGGGGATGCAAACAGGGACAACGTAAGCCGGCTTGGGTTTCCTGGGATGTGATGACACGTCCTAAACATCTAGGCGGGCTAGGATTCAGGGATCTAGAGATTTTCAATCTAGCCCTGTTGGCTCGCCAAGCGTGGCGACTACTACAAGAACCAATGAGTTTAAGCGCAAGAATTTTGAAGGCCGCATATTATCCAAACAATTCTGTTCTTACTGCGGAGTTGGGACCAAGGCCGCCTCAGATTTGGCGGGCTATATTGGAAGGACGGGATCTGTTGAGGCAGGGGCTCATTCGTCGGATTGGTAATGGACAATCAACGGAGATTTGGATGGATAACTGGATTCCGAAGGAGATGACGCCACGGCCTATTGTCTCGCTGGTTGCTCATCCTCCCAGGTACGTTTCGGAGCTGCTCTCCCCGGCGACAGCCTCATGGAATGAGGATTTGGTCCGGTCCGTGTTTTTGCCTATAGATGCTGAGGCTATAATGAAGATTCTGGTATGCACCCGCAACGTTGAGGACTTCTGGGCGTGGTATCCGGACAAGAAAGGCAAATTTAGTGTCAGTTCGGCTTATAAGTTTTTGCTTAAGACAAAATTACAGAGGGAGGAGTGGTTAAATGGAAGTAGCGGAACATCTCACACCGAGAAGGACGAAAAAGCTTGGACTTCCTTGTGGAAATTTAAAATCCCGTCGAAGGTGAGGATCTTTCTATGGAGGCTAGCTCATCACTCACTCCCTACAACGGATGTCCTGAAAAGAAGAAACATGTCAGAGAGAGAAGTTTGCCCGCTGTGTGGCTGTGAGGATTCTTGGAGACATGCGTTGGTAGAATGCACGATGTCTCGGTGTGTGTGGGCTCTGTCGAAGGAAAACTTGGTGTCAATCATGGTTGAAAACGATGAATCCAACGCAAGAATATGGCTGTTTGATCTATATGAAAAACTGGACCAGGCTAGCTTCACAAGGATGGTCATCACACTATGGTCTATATGGTTTGCGAGGAGGAAGGCTATCTATGAATCTATATTCCAGAACCCCCAGCAAATGGCTTCTTTTATAAATAATTACATCGATGAGCTAGGTCACCTAGTTGTGGGACGAGTGCATGAACAATCTGTACCTGCACCACCACAACCGAAACGGTGGCTTCCTCCTCCTACAGGCACTGCAAAAATTAATGTTGACGGGGCTGTGGGTCTCTCACGGAGAGGAGGAGCGGTTGCTGCCTTTTGCCGTGACCAGGATGGGCGCTATCTGGGCTCCTCGGCTATGGTTTATTATGGTATTACGGACCCTCTAACCCTGGAGACATATGCATGCCGGGAAGCTCTTGCTCTAGCAGATGACCTAGGACAGCAGAAGATTCACGTGGCATCGGACTGCCAAGAAGCGGTAAATGACATCAACAGGGGTACAGGAGGCCCCAATGCTTCGTTGGTGCATGAAATAATGAACCATTGTAATAGTTTTATTACTTGCTCTTTTGTTTTCGAGCGTAGGAACTTCAATTTTGAAGCTCATAATCTCGCCAAATTTGCTTGCAACCTAGATATAGGTAGACATGTTTGGTTGGGCAATCCTCATGATCCCAATCTTGTACCTATGACAATTGCTTCTGAATAAATAAAACAGGCAAGATTTCTCAAAAAAAAAGAAAAACCATTCATTCCCTCCTCCCCTGCTCCGTTTCTAAAAAGAAAATGCTCTGCTCCTGATCACGGCGGCGACGGCGACGGCGACGGCGAGGAGACGAAGGCCCGTCGACTTGAAGCTGCTATTATCCCAGCCCTGCCCTCTCCTCTGTCCGCTGGAACTGGAACTGGAACTGGAAGCGCCCCCACCAGGTCAGCTCTCACCTGCTCTGCCCGCGCCCTGCCCTGCAGGTGTTTGCGTTTATTCCCACCAGCTTCCTTCCACTGTGACCTAGCTAGCTCGAGTACTATGGTCACCAACCAACCACTCAGTTGCCTACCGCGTGGAATCGCAGCTGTCTCCGTCTCTCTGGGTGCGTGCATCCCCAGAAATTAAGTAGTAATGGCCAGCCACCTCAAGGGACGACGAGCTTGAGCTTCAAGCAAATAAAGCTGGGCCTTGTGGGAGCCAATTCAAGTACAGTACTATAATATGATCAACTAGAGTCTAGGTGCCTGTCATTTAACACTCGCTTGCCAAGCTCGTCGTTCAGATGGTATGTGCTTGTGCCGGCCATCGCCTTGAATACCGCAACACCACCAGCGCCAGACCCGCAGCCTAGTCTTTATTTTTACTCTTGGATTTGCAATTAGTTCGGTTGACCAGATCCGGTCGTAGCAATGTGTAGATGATCATAGCAATAGCTCACAACATAGAAAAAATCTTCCGACCTCAATGTCACTGTTTGATTGATATAGCAGCCTACCTGTGTGCAGGTTAATTGCAATGAACATCTGTGTAAGTTGCCCAACATCTAAGCAGTTTCTGCTACAATAAACGAAGTCAATTAAAAAAAAAGTAAAACTACTGCAAAAAGAATTACTAGTGATGGACTTATACATGGCACACCAGCCCAAATTAATTTTAACATAGCAATGTTCTTACCAACCATGACATTACGAGTTCAACAAACTGAAAACGGTATTGCAAAGTCCCACCAAGTCACCAACATAGGACCAAGTGATCCACAAGCATGAAACCAAAGGTAGCGATAACAGCCAGCACAGGGCCACCATTACAAATTTATTCGGGGAAACACATCAGCCTTCAAACTAGATATTGCGGTGCACGAAATCTCCGGTGCACCAGATATCTTCCTGTGGTTCGTTGTTGCGGCAATAAAGTCGTTCGATCTCTCTTCCTTGCCGGCGAGAATATCTCGTAGCATATTGTGGTAATACGCTATAAATGATATTGTGTGGATCAGTTTTTCTCCAGTTTCAAGATATTTTGCCAATCCGTTAAGAGCCAGGACGTGCATCCAGCAACAATTTCAACATTGTCTACACAGGGAATAAATAGCTTCGTCTATCTAAAACTACATGACAGAGACAAAACAAGCTGGAGGACCAACATCTCTGGTCTAAGAAAAGAACTAAGAAACATCTCTGGTCTAAGAAGAGAACTAAGAAACATCTCTGGTCTAAGAAGAGAACCTAACTATAGAAAAAAAAGTCGCAATTCTGTATCCAGTAGCCATTATCACCACCTACTGTACACCACGTGCATGTTGTATGAACTACTTGGCGAGGAATCAAGTCTTGGACGACTTACCAAACATTACAAAAACAAAATAACTTATCAATTCATATGACGCGGTGTGCCGCCGCGCACTACACGCTAGTATGTTTCTATTTTAACAGGTAAGTCTCAGTTTTCCCTTAGCTACACATTTTGCTGCTACATTTGCATATACACATAGAATTATTTGTATAGCTTGTACAAACATAATGGGAATCATCGAGTGATCAAATTTTTAAATAACCATCTATGAGTTATTGGACAGTTTATAAAGAAATATCCATTAATATGTTAGTGGTTCAGGGTGAAAACATCCTCCTTCAAGACGATAAGTAGTTTTCGAATTCCAACTCTGAAGTTAACATTTGGATGGTTCTATAGAATGCAAGTTTGAATTTAATGTTAGAAAATTAGAAATGCAATGTGTAACAGTAATGGTTAAGTTGGTCATAAATGAATCTATGAAGTTAAACTAAATTTTCTAAAAAGAAAATTGAAAGGTTGCATTACCTATTTGTTGAGGACTACAGTGTAGACAATATTCTTTGTGTATGTATTGCATGTACTTATACAAAATATTGCCAAATAAATATTTTCTAGACCTAATGGGTTAAAATGCACCGTCATGATATTTGATACTAAATATTTTTACTTTCTGATATATTTTTTCATTTAATGATTTATTTTCAATTCATTACTTGACAAACAATGTTAATTACTATATTCCAAAAATAACTAGAACAAATAACAATGTCATAACACCTTGTTTCCATTTAATTTTAGTTTGGGACATTTAAGAAAATATTTTGTTAAGATGGATCTCACTCCACCAAATTAATTTATGTTGTTTATCTAATCAATGAGAAGGTGTTGTCCTACTCGACAAAATTAATTTATGTCGTTAATGTATTGTAATGCATCTATCTTTATCCATAGTTATATATACTCAAATATGTTCTGAACTTTTGAACTTGGTAGAGTCATTTGTATTGTATGAAACTAGCAAATAACTTTATAAATGTTTTTAAATTTGCGAAGACTGATATTTTTAAATTTAACAAAAAAGAAAATTCAAGAATGTATGAAGTGGCAAAGATTATATTGCCCTAGATCGCCAGTGTGTGTGCCATTGGCTGTGGTGTTGCTTCCTTCGTCTGAGAACTTGCTATCAAATCATAGTATCTAGAATTCAAACGTCCCAAGGCTAAACATTGTTCATTCGACTGTTATAGTAGTTGTCACAACAATTAGATGATTAAGAACTAACAATTAGTGGTACACTAGTACTGGTGTTAACAACTTTTTTCGCTAAGACCAAAGGTTATTGTCAGCACCTCAGTTGACCATTGATCCTTTAACCGCTTGTAGTTGACCGCATTGACTTTCCTAAAGTTGAGAAAAATATCATCGATTTTGACAAAGCAAATTCATAAATTTGGAAAAAGTTCATGGGATTTCAAAATTTTCATCGATTTTTGAAAAACAATGTTCCAATATTTGAAAATGTTAATCGGCTTTGAAAATAAGTTCACGGATTTTAGGAAAGTTCACCGGGTTTTGATAAAAAATCAGATTTCGAAAATGTTCATTGATTATGAAAAAAAAGTTCGCCGATCTGAAAATAATTCATTGATTTGAAAACTAAATCATGAAATTTGAAAAAGCTCTCTAGAAAGTTGGGAAAAAACAGGAAAAAATCTCCCAGAGTAGAAAAAAGTTCGTGAAATTTGGAAAAAATTCAGGCATTAATTTTTTTAACATGAATAAGAAAAATAAAAGGAAATGGAAATTAAAAATAAAAATGAAAATGAAAATAAAAGAACAGCAAATAAAAACAGAAGAAAAACCCCCTTAAACAAAAGCGAAAAGAAAAAGAGAAACCAGAGTCCTTTCTTAGCCTTACTATTTGATGCACAACAAAAGAAGGAAAATCGAGGAAGTTGGCACAGAAGGTGCGGTGTCCTGGTGGTTGTCGTGTACGCGCATTTTTTGAACTCCGAAGAAACGAAAAAAAGAAAGTAAATGGGCCGAGCCTAGGATGGAGGGGAGGGTTGTGCTGGTTTGTAGAAGTGCATGTAACCGGTGTTGAGGGCCCCAAATAGGAAATGAAAGGAACGAAAACCGGAAAATATATGATGCTACAGTACTACTTCATCGAGGGACGATGGGCCGGCCCAGTCAAGCGACCCCATGCATTTTACTGCCATTTTGACATTCGATGGTTCTTTTCATGTTTCGTTCTTTATACTCAAAAAAGGATTTCTCAACAACATGATGATAAAAACCCAAAGAGACCCAACATGATGACGATACAGTGGTTGGGTTTCAAAGGTGGACAAAATTCCAGTGAGCAACATGTTTCATTCTTCGAAACCTTTGCATCTTAGTCCACCTTTTGCAAGTCTGTCTTTTTTGTCGTTCTCACTGGATTGTCTGGAAAACCCAAGACTATCCATTGTTCAAGTTAATTTTGATTTATTTATCAAGTCTGATGTGCTTTTATCGGTAATAAAGAAAATCCGATCATTTGGTAAAAAGAAGTTTAAGCGGGTGGGGCAAATTCCTATGCCTAACCCTCAACTATTCATGCTACTAATCAAACAAAAAATAAATTTTGTCTCTCAAAATTTTGACACATAAATTTCGATTGATGCCAATCAAAGGATGATGACTAAAATGAGATACATCAAGTGTTCTCAAATCCTTAAAGACTCAATCCGATAAGATAATTTCAAAGGGAAAAACTCAATCCATTACAAGAGAGTAGAGGGGGAGAAACATCATAAGATCCAACTATACTAGCAAAGCTCGTGATACATCAAAATCGTGCCATACCAAGAACACGAGAGAGAGAGAGAGAGAGAGAGATCAAACACATAGCTACTGGTACATACCCTCAGCCCCGAGGGTGAACTACTCCCTCCTCGTCATGGAGAGCGCCAGGATGATGAAGATGGTCACCGGTGATGGATTCCACCTCTGGCAGGGTGCCGGAACAGGCTCCCGATTGGTTTTTGGTGGCTACAGAGGCTTGCGGCGGCGGAACTCCCGATCTATGGTGCTCTTGGATGTTTTCAGGGTATATGGGTATATATAGGCGAAAGAAGTCGGTCAGGGGAGCCATGAGGGGCCCACGAGGGTGGGGGCGCGCCCAGGGGGGTAGGGCGCGCCCTGGACGCTCGTGGCCACCTCGTTGCTTCCCTGACGTCTACTCCAAGTCTCCTGGATTGCGTTTGTTCCAAAAATAACCCTCCCGAAGGTTTCATTCCATTTAGACTCTGTTTGATATTCTTTTTCTGTGAAATGCTGAAATAGGAAAAAAAACAGCAATTTGGGCTGGGCCTCCGGTTAATAGGTTAATCCCAAAAATAATATAAAAGTGTATAGTAAAGCCCATTGAACATCCAAAACAGGTAATATAATAGCATGGAACAATAAAAAATTATAGATACGTTGGAGACGTATCATTCACCATGTGTTTATTTATTCAATATTCGTTTATGGTTGATTGCATGTTTCTTATAATCACATGGTATGGGACATGCGTTGGTGGTTCAATATTTGCCTGCTAGTGACTCTTTTCCAATTCACGTGCTCAATCGGCATTTACAGACCACATTCTGTTGAACAGTTAGTTAAATTGCAAGTATTGGTGTACTAGGATATTTGCTCTTCTCTTGTGCTTTAGTGCTTTTATTCCCTCTTGTCCCCCCTCTTGATGAAGGTTAGTAGCCCCCTTCTCTTTCTCCCACCTCGTTTTTGGTTTTCCATGTTGATGCCTTCCCCCTAGCTACCCCAATTGACGAGCTCATTGCAGATCCACAAACGTCACCCGTTTCCTCGCGGGAAAAGGGGACGCGAGGGAGAAGAAGGGAGACCTGATCTATCTGCAGGTACGTATTCCATGGATTTAATATGCTCCTCTTGCTTTCTTGGGTGTTTCATGCTCCTGTTGCTTTAATTTCTTGGACCTCTTGCCTAAATGGCTTTTTCTAAGAAACTATGCCTTTCATGGCTAGCTTAGGGCGTTTCTAACCGATCCCATAAAACATAGAGGGGTAAACCTAGTGGAGTATATTTACTCAACTAAGGTTTGGCCGGACCTAGCCGATCCCTTATATATAACAGAGTAGCCTTAAATTTGGTTCATACATTTCGTCAAACACTTGCTATGCACCTCCGCAGAGAATATATTTTAAAATGTTCACGTTCTTCAAAAAAATTGTTTATGGCTTTTTGTAAATTGTATGTTTAATATTAAAAAAGTAATTCATACCATCCAAAATAAATTTGTTTATAAAATGTAAAAAAATGTTTGTGGTAGTTAATAAAATGTTCACGTGTTTCAAGAATAAGTTCATGACATTTTTTAAGAATGTTTATATAGTGAAACAAGTGTTCACGTAATTTTTAAAAATGCTTTGTATCATTAAAATAAGGACAATGATATTTGGCACACATGTGCCAGATTGCTAAAAGTGCCACACCACTCTTCTCCCTTCGATCCCACCTCCTCCCGAGCGACCGCCCTCCTTCTTTTCAGGTCTGTAGTTTAAAATAGGCAAAAAGAAAGGCATTGAAGGGGAATCGAACCCAGACCCTCCAAGACCCTCCCACACGAAACTAAGCTGCAACATCCAGTTGCGCTAGCCCACTTAACTGATTAAATACAACTTACATACTAATTGTATCTTCCAGTGACGAGAATAAACAAAACAAGCAGTGATTAGTAACTGAAAATCCAAACTAGCAGCCTCACTTCTACGGGTTTTGGAACAATGCCCCCCCCCCTCCGGTCATTGTTACCATGGTGTTTGTACGTAAGTACTCAAATCTGCGGTGAGTAAATTATCACGTTATTTAGGCAGAAGTTATCGCGTGTTCATAAAAAATCACTTGGCCAAATTTACTATGGTGTTTCATACCAAAGTTACCATGTTTGCGTTGTGTAAATCATCATGCTAGGTACATAGAAGGTATTGTGTCTACGTTTTCAACATTTTTTTTAACCCCAGATTAGAAAGTTACCATGATGTTCATACACAAGTTATCAGATCTGCATGAGTAAACTATCATACTATTTACAGAAAGGTTATGAGGGATATGTTTTTATCAACTTTTTCCTGGGTCAAAAATTACCGTGGTCTTTGTACGAATATTATCACGAACGTAGTCTGTATATTACTGTGTTATTTATACACAATTTATCGTTGTATGTTTCAACATCTTTTTCTCCGAGTCAAAAGTTAACACGGTGTTTGTACATAACTTATCAAGTTTGCGGTGCGTGAATTACCGTTATATTTACATAGAATTAATGGGGATTATTTTCTCAATAATTTTTCACCTAGTCAAACTTTTTCCTTATTTGGTCAATGTTACCGAGGTATTTACATCCAGGTTATCAAATATGCAGTTTGTATATTACCATGCTATTTACAATTTATCTAGGTTATGTTTTTGAACAACTCTTTCCCCTGATCAAAGTTACCGAGGTGTGTATGTAAGTTATTATTAGGTCTACGGTTCATATATTATCATGCTACTTACACTGAAGTTACCGGAGGTATGTTTTAACAAACTTGTTTCTCCGGAGACGAAAAGTTACTGCGGTGTTTGTACATAAGTTATCACATCTGTTGTCTGCACATTACCATGCTATTGAAGTTATCAGAGGGTATGTTTTTCAACAACTTCTTTCTTCGGGGTTAAAAAGTTATCGTGGTGTTTGTACATAAATTATCACTTTAGTTGTGTGCATATTACCATGCTATTTGCACAAAAGTTAATGGAGTGTATGTTTTCCAACAACTTTTCTCCCGAATCAAAGAAGTTACCGTGATATTTATATGTAGGTTACCATGTTATTTACACAAACGTTATCGGGAGTACGTTTTAAACAAAAAAATTCTAGCTCATACTATCACTGTGTTTGTATGTAAGTTATCAGGTTTTCGTGTATATATTACCGTGTTATTAACACGAGATTTACTGGGATAAATAGTTCAGAGAAAAAATGCTTTAGAACTAGCAATATCCTAAACAATGTGCAACAAAAGAGATGGAAGTTCAAAATAAAATGTCGTTGCGTTCTTGTTCTCTGTCGGCAGTAGCAAAAAATCCACAATCTAAAACAAATGTAGGCCTACATGGAACATCAAGACGTGCCGGAGTGTCCCAGCTTGAGTACCTGCTTCATGGGAGATAGGTTCAAATGAGGTTCAAAAGAATGTTGAGATTCTGATGCAAGAAAAAAAAGTAGTTCTAAGCGGGGTAGTAGCTTTTTTGCATCAACGGTGAAGTGCATAAGTAGGCAATGTCCAAAATTCACATGAGAGAGAGTAAGAGAGATGGTGATGGATATAGAGCAGCAGCCTGCATCGGTTGACGAGGACGTCCACATCAACGTGTGTCTGTCAGCGGCACTTGAACTTTTATCCCAATTTTCCTTCTGAAACTGCAACCTACTAGTACAAGCCAGCAGTGCTCTTCTTCTCCGCCGATGAGGGGCAGACCCTGGTTGATGTCTCCCAGTTGACATGTCCAAAAAACAATCCAGTAGCAGGTGTGTGTAGTGTTGGAACGAACCACCCGATGGACCAGAGTGAATGCAGATCAAGCGACCAAATTTAGTTGGTGTGGAACCTACAACTAGGCTGCCAAACTAGTAGTACACGTATGTGCGTGTTGTGATATGAAAACATCCTCCTGGAGATTGAGACAGGTCGAGCTCAAACATGTCAACCGAGAAGAAGCATGTTTCAGTTCATAGGATGAGCTCAGCCCTCTCTCAATTAACATGTTAAACACAGGGGGAAATCCAGGGCGACGATGCAGAGGCCGAGCTCCCTGAGGTTGGGAAGGTGGCGGAGCACGGGATGGCGACTATGTTCGGGAGCGTCCAGGCGCTGAGGAAGAAGTGGGTGAGGCGCGTAGCAGAAGAGCATGACCGTCAGTGCACGTTGGAGAACAAGAGAGGGCGGCGATGGGGGTCCTCGACGGAGAAGCACTTGGGCAGGCTGCGTTGGTGAAGAGTGGAGGCTGTGCACGCCTGCACAGTCGCCGGAGTTGAGGAACCGGGTGGGACGGGGCTGGAAGCTATGCCGACGGCGTCAGCCCCTGGGCATCCACTTCCTAGGAGCAAGCGATGCTGGTGCGGGGGTCGGCGAAGCTGGGAGGGGCCGCGCGAGGCAGGCGGTGGCGGTGTGCAGTGGTGTGACGATGGTGGCCGATAGAGAGCCGGCGGCGCGCGTGAGGTAGTGCAGCGGCGGCGCGAGGTATGTGATGTAAGGTTGGGAGGTTGAGGAAGGGCCCAGCTTTTCTCAGGTGCGGGGATGACCCCGTCCTGCGGGACGAGGATGCGAACGAGCTTCACCGGACGAAGAAAAAAGGTGTCGTGCGATGCGGATCGAACGCCGAAGGAACCGTGTGGCAGTTTTGCAATCGGGCACAGCGTTGCCAAATACATATTTCGTTAAAATAATGTTCAACGTGTATTTTTTGCATGTATTTATAAAATGTTCAAACATGTATTTTAAAAAGTTATCTCATATATTAAAAAAAGTTGAACGTATGTCAAAAAAGGTTCCACGTGTATAAAAAAATGTAGAACATGTATTAAAGAAGTCAACATGTATTTGAAAAATGGAAAAAAGAAGCAAAAAAGGGGACAAAAGAAAAGAAATATGACAAAAGGGAACAAACATAAAAATACCTGAAACAACATACAAGAATAAACCAACATGTCCCTCAAAAAAAAAAGAATAAACCCACATGGAAGCTTCTAAAACCGACCTATAGAAACATCCAAAATCTGCTCGGTGGAGCTATAGGACTAGGTTGGTCCACTAGCCCTAGTGGCACCTTGTGTCGGTGACCTTGCGTCATTGGAGCCGACGGTGATCGCTGCATCACAGCTCCAAGAGCCGTCGGCTACCTCTGCATTGCCTGCTCAGTAGCAACACCGAGGGCGAAAAAAGAAACTTGGACGCAGCACCGACGGCACCCGACGAAGTTTCATTGGAGCTCCAGCGAAGCTTCATTGATGCCCCAGCGAAGCTTCATTGTAGCATCGCTGCTGCAATGCAACTTTGCCGCCGGGAATCACTTGGAGCTCTCTACTACAGCATCGTCATACCATCACCTGATGCAGTGCAGTTCTGCCATCGGCCATGGCAGCAGCTCCTGCTCCAATGCAGCTCCGTCATTGACGTGGCCGCAGCGTCGTCGTGAATCGTCTGCTGCAACGCAGCTCTGCCGCCGGCCATGGCAGCAGCGTTCTCTTAGCATGGCCTAGAGTAGCACGAGGTGAGCGACCACTTGGGGTTGCAGCAGATCCACCCCCCACCCCCCCCCCCCCGCCCCGAAAAGCAAGTTTGCAACGACGCGGTGGTTTGCAGCAACGGTGCAGCGACGCGAGCAACAGTGGTTTGCAGCAGGGGTGGAGCGTTGGAGGTGTGGGACATGCGTTGTAGCATCACGAGCCGTGCCGCTGTGCCGGCACCAGTCTATAGCGGCGGGGCAATTAGTGCTGGTGTGTTTTTCTATGTGCTCGAAGGAAGAAGAAAAGGAGGAAAAGGAACGAGTGGCTCAAGCTTATGGAGGAAATAGATAAGGATGGGTGAGCGAGCCGGCAGGGGACGCATGGCACGCGTCAGAAGCGGTTTATGCCCGTGAGAAATCAATCAGTCAGGTGATTTCGATCATTTTCCTTTAAAAAATCTAAAAAGGAAAAAAGAACATGTAAATGAAAACAGATAAAGTAAAAGCAAAAAAGAAAAGAAAATCCAATGAAAAAATATATAAAGATTCAGGGACAAAAAGAACCGCAAGCTATATGGAATTGAAGTCGGGGACATTGATGCCAAATCATGCACCGTACCTACCACATGATAGATGAGGTCAATTATCCCACGTTGATGAGCATTTGAATGAATGATGATGTAAGAGGAGGAGGAGGAGGAGGAGGAGGAGGAGGAGAATGAGAAATCAAACATTTTCTTTCTTTCAAACAAGCCCATTTACAGAAGAAGAAGATAACATGAGCCCAGCCGGCCAGGGCCCATCTACCCGACCCTGTAAGAAGAGTTACAAAGCGACCGAATCTAGTGTTCTTGTCTCCCGCAGATAGCCACTCAATCCTTGCTCGCTGGCGCCACATAATCTCTTCTCGATGATACATCTCGATCAATCTCTCGTTGATCTTAAGTTCTGCGTGGGAAGGGCCTGTGCGAGACGGACCCCCCTGCAACTCAGCTAGTTTACCCTTAAGCTGTTTTATTTCCTTTCTCACACTTCCGAAAGTGTCACTACTCCATCTCTGCAATCCCTTTGCCAGGTGTGCAAGCTTCTGACGCATCTCCTGTACCGTGGTGCATGGTGCTCCCGTATTCCAACCATCCACTAATGTGTCATGGAGACCCTCATGTTGTTCCCACATCACTTCATATTTGAAATCTCGTTTTTTTATGGTCCTCTTTCACTCTGCCAAAATCCAGTAATAGTGCCGAATGATCCGATGTGGCTGATATCTCATGTGTCAATGAAGCTAGGGGAAATTTTGCCATCCATGACGTGTTTGCAAAAGCTCTGTCCAGCCTACAGCGGGTATAGGTACCACCAGTAACTTTCTTCTCAAAGGTCCAGAAGTGACCTTTATAGCCCAAATCTACAAACATGCAAATATCTGTTGCGTCTCTAAAAGCCTGAATTTGAGCATTGCTACGTTATCCAACCCCCTCATGTTCACTTGGACATAACACCTCGTTAAAATCCCCCATGCACAACCAAGGGAGAGTACTCAAAGTGCTAATATTTTTCAAAACCGTCCAAGTCTGGTGACGCAAGTGGGTTTGTGCCTCTCCATAGACGCAAGTAAATCTCCACTTGTCGCCCCCTTGCTCTTCAACTGAGACGTCAATGTGATAAACCGAGTAGCCAAGAATCTCGATCTTTATTTCATTATTCCAAAAATTTCCAATACCACCACTCCTACCTTGACTATCTATTGCATAAGCATTATCATACCCAATAGCACTAGCTAAAGCTTCTACCCTTGATCCCTCAATCTGAGTTTCGACAATACACAACAGGGTAGGGGCAAACTTCCTCGCAAATTCGCGAAGCTCTCGAACTGCCGCAGGTTTGCCTACTCCACGGCAGTTCCAACAAACGACACTCATTGATCTCGGCGGCGCTCCTCAAAGGAGCCCGCCAAATTTTTAACTGCTGAAATACCTCCTTCTTTGCCAAAATCTTCTATCCTGCTTCTCTTCTGGTCTCTCGTTGGAGGGGGGCTCACAATGGAGCTTCCCGCAGGTACCAGTGCTAGCTCTTTCCCACTTGCGGTTACTTTCTCCACTACAGCCGAGTGCTGCTGTTTTGCATACATGGCCTCTCTCTCAACCCTCTTCCTGTTTAGCTCCTCCATATGAACATCCTGTGTATACCCAGCCATGTCTTCATCAGCCCCCGCATCATCTGTACCTGAACCTCTGAACAGTTCTGTTCTAGCAGAACCGTTACTGTTGGTTCGTCCTCTCGACCCTCCTCCTCTGCGTCCTCCACGGCGGCCACGGCCCCCTCCGGGGCCTCGCCCCGTGCTCATGACCCAGCTCGCCCTGAGTTCCTTAAAAACCAACGCCGAGGGAGGGTGAATACCATTACCATGTTCCTTGAACTGATGTCCCAGCATGCCACAGACGGCGCACCAGTCAGGTAACTTCTCATATTTGACCCTATAAATCTGCCTCTTGCCTTCTCTGATCATAGAAACAACATTCTTCATTGGTTTGTGCACATTGATACGAACCCAAATGCGGTAAAAGTTCCCAACAAAATCAGTACTAGGTGGTTCGGCAAACAAGACCTCTCCCACCTTGGCCGCAGGCGGAGCAACAAGATGGGCATACAAATCAGGAACGTCATGTATCTGAACCCATATGTCAATCATTTCCAACTTGACGGTAGATGGTTTGGAAATTCCGTCATAGGGCGCTAGGATCACAGCATCCCCTCTAAAATTCCATGGTCCATCGTTCATGACCCTCTCCCAGTCTCCCAGACAAGAAAATTGGACCGTATATAGGTTTTCCTCCAGGGGCTTGAACTTTGCTACCTGCGCAATGTCCCAGGCCGATCGCATGTTGCGATAAAACCATGTCTGGCTGTAGGTCTTGGTAGTATTAACCTTGGCTATCGCAGTCCACCTAGGCTCCTCAGGAGGCGCCTCTTGCTCATCGAAAATCACATCGTCCAGATCCTCTTCCTTCAGGCCCAGCTCTCTCATCATCTGTTCCACATCGCTTATTCCCGAGGAGGCCGAAGCCCCATCCGAAGCCATCAAACCCTAACCCGATATCAAGATTGCGATCGGGTGTTGTTTGGAACCCCAGGCCTTCCACACCCCGGACAGCGTCCTAGACCAGACGAGAAATGATCTAGAGATCGTCTCTGCCCGCCCGATTTGCCAGAGACGGGGCAAAACGGCGGCGGGGAAGTCCAGAACTCAACGGCGGCGCAGTCGCCTCTGAGAGGATAAAACCCTAACGAGAGGGGAAAAACAGTTTTTATGGCCGGATTCTTCCACCTCCGGGCTAGTTTGAGGAGGAAAAAGAATATGATAAAAGCGCTACAAAATTCCTTGGGTGTGATTGTTGTTGATCCGGATGAGCTAAAATCAATGGCAAATAATTTCTATCAGACCTTGTATGCCTCTGAAGGGGTACAAGGAATGGATGCAGTGCTAAATCATGTACCAAGGAAGGTGACAGATGAAATGAACTCAATGTTAACTGCTGATTACACTGCAGAGGAGGTCAAAAAAGCGCTCTTCCAGATGTTCCCCACAAAGTCCCCGGGTCCGGACGGATTCCCAGCTCACTTTTATCAATGGAATTGGGATATTTGTGGAGACGATGTCACACGGATGGTGCTAAGGATAGTCCGAGGGGAAGAAAGTCCGGAGGCGATAAATGATACGGTGCTGGTATTAATACCAAAGGTACTAAACCCTTCGTTGCTATCTCAGTTTAGGCCTATTAGTCTTTGCAATGTTCTTTATAAGATTGCTTCGAAGGTAGTGGCTAACAGACTTAAGGAGATTTTGCCTGATATCATATCCGAGGAACAATCTGCTTTTGTGCCCGGGAGGTTAATCACAGATAATATAATTTGTGCCTACGAGTGCTTACATTTCATGAAAAGATCAAGATCAAGGTCTAATAGTTTTTGTGCGTTGAAGCTCAATATGATGAAGGCTTATGACAGGTTGGAGTGGCCTTATTTGAGAGGAATTATGACTAAATTGGGCTTCTCTCTTCATTGGATCAACATAGTGATGAGCATGGTGTCCTCGGTATCCTTTTCAGTTTTGTTTAATGGAGAGAAGCTTGAGTCATTCATACCAACTCGAGGTATTCGGCAGGGAGACCCAATCTCCCCCTATTTATTCTTGATTGCAGCAGAGGGCCTTTCGTGCCTCCTTAAATCCAATTCTCAGTCATCAGTTGCAGGTATTAAGGTGGCCCCAACGGCGCCCACCATTAACCACCTGTTATTTGCAGATGACAGCCTATTGCTTTTCAAGGCTAATGTAGAGGGGTCAGATGCACTGTCAAACCTGCTAGAAACTTATTGCAACGCTTCTGGTCAGAGGATCAACCACGATAAATCGTCGATCTTTTTCAGCAAGGGATGTCCTCCTCAGGTAAAAGAGTCTATCAAAAACTCTTTAAATGTGCACAACGAAACTTTGAGTGAGCGTTACCTGGGAAGGCCTACTGATGTTGGTCACTCAAAAAATGGTACTTTCAAATACTTGAGAGACCGTGTGTGGGAGAAAATAAAGGGATGGATGGAGAAGTTGCTTTCGGCGGCGGGCAAAGAGGTGTTGATCAAGTCGGTGGCGCAGGCCATACCAGTTTTTTCAATGTCATGCTTTCGTATTCCTCGGGGTCTGTGTGAAAATATAACTTCCATCATTCGTCAATTCTGGTGGGGGAGCCAGAATGGCAAGAGGAAACCAAGTTGGGTAGCATGGGATACAATGACACAACCCAAACATTTGGGGGGTCTTGGCTTCAGAGACCTAGAAATCTTTAACCTAGCGTTGCTAGCAAGGCAAGCTTGGAGTATCCTAACGGACGAGGCATCACTTAGTGGAAGAATTCTGAAAGCGGTATACTTTCCGGATTGTACCCTTTTGGAAGCGCAGGTGGGAGCTAACCCGTCTCAGATTTGGCGAGCGGTTATGGACGGCAGAGACATTCTAGCACAAGGGATAGTCAGAAGAGTTGGTACTGGGGAGACAACTGGTGTCTGGAACCACAATTGGATCCCGCGGGAGAACTTTAAACGACCTATCACGTCGCTCATTCAGCATCCTCCAGCTAAAGTGTCAGAACTCATCGACAACACCTCTGCTCAGTGGAGGAAAGAGCTGATCAGGTCAGTATTCACGCCGTTTGATGCAGAAGAGATTCTGAAAATCCCGTTATGCACTCGCAATGTTTTGGACTTCTGGGCGTGGCATGAGGAACCCAAGGGTAATTTTTCTGTCAGGTCTGCTTACCAGATGATTTTGAGAACAAAGCTCAGCCGGGAAAGATGGTTTTATGAAGAAGCAGGTACTTCAAACAGGGATAGCGAGTTTTGGTCGTCCCTTTGGCATATCCAGGTCCCATCTAAGCTCCGTTTGTTTCTTTGGAGACTTGCGAGACAGTCCATGCCCACCGGGGAAGTTTTAAATCATCGCCATATGGCGGATGAGGATACGTGCAGGCTATGTGGAGCACGAGACACATGGAGGCATGCACTTTTATCATGCTCAATGTCCCGCAGTGTTTGGGCTCTCGCTCCTGAGGAGCTTGTCGAGAAGGTCATCAGCTACCAACAGGACGACCCGAAAGAGTGGCTTTTTGCCCTATATGAAGCTCTGAGTACGGACGATTTCCTTCGATTAGTTGTGTCAGCATGGGCAATATGGTGGGCGAGGAGAAAAGCAATATATGAAGACATCTTCCAGTCACCCTTTGCTACGAACAGTTTCATATCAGTTTACCTGGATGAAGTTCGCCAAGTTAACACCTGAACCCAGAGGCCAGCTAGCGCACCAGTTGTAAGGAGATCATTATGGATACCTCCGGACCAAGGGAGAGCTAAAATAAATGTGGATGCAGCTGTGTCACCAAGAAGGAAATGTGGAGCCGTCGGGGCGATTTGCAGAGATCGAAATGGTGACTTTCTTGGGGCCTCGGTGGTGGTTCACAAGTTCATCACAGATCCTCCCACACTTGAGGCAATGGCTGTTCGGGAAGGGCTATCCTTAGCTGAGGATTTATATGCCCAGAATATTCAGATTGCGTCTGATTGCAAAACGGTGGTTGATGAAGTGAGAAAGGGGTCTCATGCGGCCTATGGAGCAGTGATCCAAGAGATATCTGAACGATCCTTAATTTTTAATTCTTGTAATATAGTTCATGAATTTAGGAGCTCGAATTATGAAGCTCACAACCTAGCAAAGCACGCTCTCTCTCTCGGTACTGGTCGACATGTTTGGTTGGGCCAACCGGGAGATCTTTCCTTCGTCCCTGCAAACATTGTGACGTCTGAATAAATAAAGCTTTGCAGGTTGTCTCAAAAAAAAAGTTACAAAGCGACCAACCCGCCATTGTTTTTGCTCCTGTCCCTCTCCTCTGCTGGTGAGTGGTCGAGTCCAGCTCCAGCAGAGCGGACGGCGGCCAGTGACGAACGGCAGGCATCGTCTCCGAGCTGCTCTGCCTCTGCTCCCGGGCCGGCATGGTCGCATGGCTGGAACCGGAAGCAAGCGCACTACCAACAGGTCAGGTCAGTTCAGTCGCTGTCACCACCTCCAGCTGACTGCCCGTCATGTGTTTGTGTTTATTCCCACAGGATTCCTTCTACTGCGACACAGTATTTCCTCGGTGACCAAGCAAACCACTGAGTTGGCCTCCCTGCTTTGCTTCTGCTTGCATGCATCCCTACAAACTAACTACTTCTACTGCGTAATGGCCATCCATACAGCTCACCTCAGCTCTCATCCACCTGCGAGCCCTGACAACTTTACAGGTGCTTGCGATTATTCCTCTAACTTGCGTTCCACGACCGCAGTTGCCGACCGCTTGCTTCGGTCGCATCGCTGCCTCCGTCTGTCTGTCCCTCCGTCTTGGTGCATCCCAGGAATTTACTGATGGCCATGCATCAATTAGCTGGATCTTGGGCCAACTCAAGTATAATTTGATCAAGTCTAGATGCCAGTTGGTATACATATATTTGCTTCCCCGTTGCCACCGATGGGGTCTCTGCCGCCGCTTCCTCTGCCACCACTCTGTTATACTGGAGTACTCCCTCCGTTCGAAATTACTTGTCGCGAAAATGGATGTATCTAGACGTATTTTAGTTCTAGATACATCCATTTCCAAGACAAGTAATTCTGAACGGAGGGAGTAGTTCCCAAGGACTCCGCGTTTGTGTGCAATTTCTGCAAAGTTAATTAGGGATAGCATCGTTGATCTCTCCGCTTTCTGATGGAGCGTGAAAAACAATACTAGCTGCTACTCCTATCTACCTTGTGTAGCTAGATAGGGACAATGCCGCCCTTTCATTTATATTCACAAGTTGACGTGCCTCTGGAAATACTAAAAATGATTCAACTTGGCCAAGCAGTAGCTTAGCTGACATAACATGCCAAGGTGTTGGCTTCAAATCAATAGCAATTTGACAAGACATGCCATTGTTGCCGCTAGCTACTGACAGCTTTTCCAATGGCATGTCTTACAAGGAATGCGACATGTATGAGACCAAGTCCTGGTGCATACCCTTGTCTTGGTTTATCTTCTGATGTTTTACATTATCTTTTATTATGTATATTATACACGATGTCGACTCGGCTAGAGTGAAACCCTATGTTCACCAAATGGTGTCATTATGTTATGGTATCCTGTGGAGTAGCTAGGTATAGATTCATGCATTGGCCAGCAAATCAAATGAAGGCCGGCAGTTCAGTATGAAATACAATTAGCTAAATGTGGAATTGTGGGCCCAATTGGGTCCATTAGCACACTCATTTCCCACCACCTAGCTAGGTACGTAGCTATAGCCTACAGCTAACTTCAATTAGTTCCTAAAAATAAAATATATGAAGATAAATTTTTCACTAAGTTTGTGCTCTTTATCTGACTGTAATTTTATACAAATAGCTTCATGAAGGACAAATTCAACTTTGGAACCTTCTGTATGCTCGACGATGTAACCAAGAAGCAAGCTGTCTCCCATGTGCTTCCTGTTGTCTTCCCGTTGTCACCGACCGTTGCTTGTATTCTTCATCCCTCTGAAAAAACTTCTGCCGCCCTCTCCAGCAATGAGAATGAGAGCACGATTAAAGTATGCAGGCGATTGAGACTTGAAACTCCGGCGACCGGCGTCCTTTAAAATTCTCTTACCACGTTCATCCCTATGGTATTTCGTGTGCCAGCAACGTGAAGACTACAATGCCACCAGCGTGAGATCCACCGCCTAGTCTTGTTTTTACGGTTTCACTTCACAGGATGCGTGTTCTGCTAGCAGCAATTAATTATCATACCAACTTACCAAGGGCTCTGTACCGTGAAAGAGCTCTGTTTCTAGATGATGACAGTCCCTTGCACAACTAGCTAGACAGCACCTGGTATCTGATCCAGATCAGATCCGTTGGGGGCATTTCCGGACTTACAGCCATTCGTTTTACCAGATTTACAGCTGCAGGCCTCCTGCAACGGCTCAAACCAAGACGACCCTTTTGCAGCTAGCAAGGCCTAGGCAGGCGGCATCCATCACCGGAAGACTGCGTCAACGTATGTACCTATGCCCGTCCTTTAATTTGCAACTAGCTTGTACAAGCACAAGCTCCTCTAGGATTTATTGCTTCTGATTGTTGACATCGAACTAATACATGCATATATCTACGAATGGTTGGATTACCTTTGGTTCCTGGATCGATGCAGGTCAGAGATGTTTCTGGCCCTAGCCACAGCACAATGGGTGGTGGGCAAGGCGCTAGGCCCCGTTGCGGATGGCGTGCTGGGGGCTTGGGCGGCCACCAGAAACTTTGGTCCCAACATCGAGGCCCTCAGCATGGAACTGCTGCTTGTGAAGGCCACCCTCGAGCAAGCTGCCCTCAAGGAGCTCAGTGGGCCAGCCATGGAGATGCTGCTACAGAAGCTCCGGGATTCGGCACACAATGCCGATGACTTGTTGGATGAGTTGGACTACTTCCGCATCCACGACGAGCTCCATGGCACATACGATGCTGCCGACCAGCACGGCGCTGGTGGCGTCCGCAACCTCGCCCTCAATGCTCGTCACACCGCCAAAGCTGTTGGCAAACTTGTCAACTGCTGCCCTTGGCAGCGTGCTGAACGTCGGCAGAGCTCACGTGGTGATTCCTCCTCAGCGTCACACGCCAATCAGGAGGTCAGCGGATGCATGCCCAAGTTGGGTAAACTCCTTCCTTGCTTATCTTCTCCACATCCACATGTTCGTGGTGGTGATTGTGGCACTGCGCAAGAAAGACCAAAGCTTGATTTTAATAGGGTTGATTTCTCTCAAAGGATAAAGGACATTGTAGAGAAACTGCAGCCTATGCGCAATGAGATTAACAAGATTCTCATACATTGTGGGCCAAGAACTGTCCAAGACATTGCCCTGAGTCGTCCCGTCACCAAAGGTCGAATTCATGAGCCAAAACTATACGGGAGGGACTATGTCATGAATAGCATTATACATGATATCACCGCAGGTCAATACTGTGACAAGGCTCTGACAGCGCTTCCGATTGTGGGTCCGGGGGGAATTGGAAAAACAACTCTGATACAACACATATATCGCAACCAACACGTGCAGATGCATTTTCCAGTCAGGATTTGGATATGTGTGGCACTCAATTTCAGTCTAGATAATGTGATAGAACAGATTAAAAGATATATCCCCGAAGTTGAAAGTGAAAACAAGTTCAGTACAACAGAAGAGCTGATTGAACAAAGATTAAAATCTAAACGATTCTTACTTGTACTAGATGACATATGGCAGATTAGTAATGGGGATGACTGGGAAAAATTATTGTCGATACTCAGTCAATCACAAGTAAAGGGTTGTATGATTCTAATCACAACTCGGTTTCAACGAATAGGGGAGAAGGTTAAAACAACCGGCAATTCAATAGAATTGAATGGTTTAGAATCTGAAGAGTTTAGGAAGTTATTCCTTGCATTTGTCTTTGGCGATGATAAATGTGGAAAGAATAAACATTTTTTGCTCGAGACTGGAGATAAGATAATGGAAAAACTAAAGGGCTCTCCTCTTGCGGCAAAGACTGTTGGTAGATTACTGAGTAAAGACCTTAATTTGCATCATTGGAAAAGAGTCCTAAAACGTAAAGAATGGGAAAAGCAGACGGATGACAATGGAATTATGCCTGCCTTGAAGCTTAGCTATGACTTCCTTCCTTTCCATTTGCAACAATGTTTTTCCTATTCTGCATTGTTTCCCGAAGATTTCAATTTCAGAAGCCACGATCTCATCAACCTGTGGATCGGACTAGATATTTTGATACCTAGTGGTCAAAACCAAACATGTCAAGATATAGGTTTGAGCAGTTTAAATGAGTTAGTTATTCATGGTTTTTTCAAAGAAGAGGAAACTGATGGTGTTCTGTTATATGTTATGCATGACCTACTGCATGATTTGGCATTGAAGGTTGCATCGCATGATTGTCTTAGTTTATGTCTCTCTGATGTTAGATCAGCAGAAATTCACCCATCCACCCGTCACTTGTCTATAAGCACAGGTGACTTACGTTTATATGATGAAGTGTCCATTGAAAATTTTATGAGTGAACTGGAAGTACTGAAGACAAGATTGAAGGTTGAACGTCTGCAAAGTTTGATTTTTCTAGGAGAAATGAATGAATTATTTTTTGCCATGATATTTGGTGCTTTTTTCAGGGAAGCAAATGCTCTTCGTGTTCTTTATTTGCTCGGCATGATATGTCCTGTGAACTCCGTGTTACATAACTTTTCAGGACTTGTCCACCTACGATGCCTATATCTAGGGACAGAGGACAATGAGATGCATTTACCACAAAATATCTCTAAATTTTATCATTTAAGGATTCTAAATCTTGAGTTGTGGGATGGCAAACGTGATTTGCCTGAAGACATTAGCAACCTTGGCAAATTGTGCCATTTTTATGGCCCAGGTGATGATGAGATTCATTCTGATATTCGTAATGTGGGGAAACTTAAACTCTTAGAAGAGTTAAAGGTATTTCGAGTCAATACAACATGTGAAGGATTTGAACCAAAGCAACTACAACATTTGACCAAGTTAAGGGAGCTCGGCATCTACAACCTTGAGAAAATACATACTGAAGAAGAAGCAGCTCAAGCAAAATTGATGGAGAGAAACTACTTGAAGAGGTTAACATTGGACTGGGATAGTGAGAGATCTAGTGTTCAGCCCGGTGCGGAAGCAGTGGTTCTTGAGAGGCTTCAACCTCATGGAGATCTTCAAATGTTGTGCATTAGAGGGCATGGAGGCCCTTCTTGTCCAACATGGTTGGGTGATGAGTTTGCTGTTGAAGCTCTACAAAATCTTTATCTTGATGGTGTTTCTTGGAAAGTTTTCCCTTTCTTAGGGAAGGCATGGGACCTTCGTGTACTAAAGTTGACGCATATTGCCAGACCGAAGGAGTTTATCATAGAGAAAAGCTTTTGCATGCTAACAAAGCTTGAACTCATTGGCCTAGGAAGTTTTGAAAAATGGGTTTACCCAGCTGAACAAGAGTCTTCCTTTGGTGGAGACTTGTTTCCACATGATACTCATATGTTCCCTCTTTTGCAAGTTCTGATTATTAGGAACTGTCCAAAACTGTTGGGGTTGCCTTTCTCAAACCAAATTGTTTCCCCAGATTGGTTCCCCAAGCTAGAAGAGCTTGAGGTACATGACTGTCCTGAATTCTTGCCAGTGATTCCCATCTCCTGGATTGAAAGTCTGCGCTCTGTCACGATGAAATGTGTGAAGATGCTTAAGGAGTTTGCATACTCAAAGTCATCCGATGGAGCAGAACTGAAAATTATTGGAGAGGGTGATCTGCGTAGCTTTGACCAAGTGCTGGTTTTCGATAAAGAAACAAGTCTTCAGAATCTGGAACTCGGTAGCTGCCCACCTCTGGAGTTGAAGCACCTTCTGATGCTAACCTCTCTGAAGACATTGATTGTACAACGTTCAGTTGGTCTGGTTGGACCACTACGAGGTCAGGGTGATGTGGAATGGCAGCTCCCTGTTGAGCATATGCAGCTCAGGGGCTTAAATGGTAATATTGGGGAGGAATTGACAGGGCTCCTCCCCCACCTCCCAAAGCTCTCCAAATTGGAAATATACCTTTGTAATAGCATAAAAAAGCTGGAAGTGGGGGTGGATGTACAACAGACAACATCAGAAGCATCAGAAATGGGGGGAGGTGAAATAATAGCAGCAGCAGAGGAAGAGGATGATGGGGTGCTTCTCTTCCCAGATCATCTATGTGACTTACTACAGGAATTGGAGTTTGATGACTGCCCAGAGCTGGTCCTAGTCGACCCACCAACTCTTGTTCCTGGAGGAGGGTGCCTCCAAGCCTTGCGATCCCTCCAGAGATTAACAATACAGTGGTCCCCAAAGTTTCTCTCCGCCTTCTCATTTTCCTGTCACATTTTTCCTTCCTCCCTGCAGTTGCTGGTGCTCTGGGGTGTGAAAGGCATGGGGACACTGGAGCCCCTCTCAAACCTCTCCTCTCTCACCAGATTAGAATTGTATTGTTGTGGAGAGGATCTAAAATGTCAGGGCTTGTGGTCTCTCATTACCACCGGCGGCCAACTCAAGGAATTAGAAGTCAGGGGCAGCCATAGATTTTTTGCTGATTGGGATCCCAATCCCAGACGGGCTTTGGAGGATGCTGAGGGAGGTGAAGAGCAGCAGACACAGCTTGTTTCATTCACACTGCATGAGCTCGGGACAGATGACATAGCAGGATTTCTTGCTGCACCCGTCTGCAGATTCCTCTCTTCCTCCCTCACCAGGCTGAAACTTTATGGGGATTGGTGTGAAGGGATGGAGCGGTTCAGCAAGGAGCAAGAGGACGCCCTTCAACTCCTCTCCTCCCTCCAGGAACTAGTTTTTTGGTATTTCAAGGACCTTCAACAACTCCCTGCAGGGATGAGCAACCTTACCAGCCTCAAGAAATTAACAATCTATGAATGTCCAGCCCTCTCATCATTGCCCAAGGATGGCCTCCCCAAATCACTGCAAGAGCTAAATGTCAGATTCTGCAGCAACCAGCAGATAAGACAGGAGTGCCGCGGATTAGAGGGAACCATCCCGAAAATCGTACTATAATGATCCAAGGTAACACAAACATACTTTATTGTGTTTTTCCACTTTGCCCTTTTGTTGCAATCTTGCTTAATAACAGTGTGTTTGTTCCCATCCACTGTGCAGGACAATGCCTTGTACATTCTTTCAGCCTTGTAGAGTCCAACTCTTTTCATGACATGAGGGTCTTGTGGCCGTCGTCTTCCTTCCTATACAAAATTCTGGTGAGTACATCTAAACTGAAACTTTACTCCTGCTGTGCCATATTAATAATACCAACTTCCACTGCTATATTAGAAAGTACTCCCTCCATCCGGAAATACTTGTCATCAAAATGGATAAAAGAAGAAGTATCTAGACGTATTTTAGTTCTAGACACGTTCATTTTTATCCATTTTGATGACAAGTATTTTTGGACGGAGGGAGTATTTAAGATTTGTTTCTCAACGCCCCATGTCTTTCAAATAGTCGAGAAAACCAACGTAATTATCAGCCAATGCCTTTTTCAAGTCTCTCTTCTTTTCTGCTCAAGAGTAAATACCAATGAAACCTGTGATGACCATTTATTTGTTTTGCTTCATGCCTTCATCTTATAGGTTTCTTCGTATTTTGCATTTAAATTTGGGTTATTTTCATTCATCAAGACGTGTTAGTCTACTTCCCTATCTTGGGTGTCACAGTCAAAATATCTATATGGCATTAGTATGGCATTGAGGTTATACATTTTTTCGCACTGATATTAAATGCAAGCTATCAAGCTACTGATATTAAGGTTATCAATTTTTCACACTGCTATGTTGCTATCAGTACCAGGTGTTCTTGTATTTCTAATTTCTGTTTGCTTGCTGTTCAGGTGTTGTTATGTTTGTTTGGTAAGCTTTGCAGCCACTTGTGTTTACATTTTGTCCAGAACTCATGATGACCTGATGGTGTACCTGGAACGTTCAGTTTTAAGGATCAAAAGACCATCACGGCATACTGATAAGGTTTTGCAGTTTTCCAATTTAGTCTACATTCTACTGAACGTGGTACCTTTACATTTTGCATAATTGTTGTCAATGAATTTTATGGGCAGCATATTGTAGCAGTTCAGGCGTGGAGTCTGAAGGTATAGTGCATATCCGTGCTGAATCAGTGAATTTGTGCAGCGTTTTACAGTTGAGGTAATTCTGAAATTGTTGTTAGCGGTAGAGGTAATCATGTGCCGAATCAAACCAGTGAATTTGTGCTGAATCAGTGAATTCACATTGCAGGGCATGTGCAATTCTGAAATTGCACAATCCTGAAATTGCGAAAAGCTCAATGAGGCATGATTGCAACTTTGCTCCCCAACCATTTTCTGAGCACCACTTTGTGCTATCAATACTCCGAGTTCTATGATTTTTTTATGTTCCCATTACCTTCCAATACAAAGTAGTGAAATTTGGTCTGATCAAGTGGACAGTGAATGAGGATGTCGATTATGCAGGGTATCTACTTGCTGCCCAACTGTTTACATGCGATACTTGAGTAACCAGCGAGGTAACGACAAGTGCCTCTGATCGATCTTTTATCTACTTCAGTCAGACATGCATGTACTGTTGGTAGCTAATCTCAATTATGGTGTTGCTTGGTTTTGCAGATCAATCTCCTCGGAAGCAACCAAATGAGTTGGGGAAAGGTGTGGTTGACTGAGGCAGTCTTGTAATACTGCAACAGCCACACAAGCATGGCACTGTTCGGTGGATGAGGTTTTAACTGTTCCTCGGATGCAGTGTACCTAAGATGGTCATCTTAGATGGATTTTGGTACACATTCATTATTAT
Organism: Triticum timopheevii; assembly: GCA_963921465.1. NCBI lineage: Eukaryota > Viridiplantae > Streptophyta > Magnoliopsida > Poales > Poaceae > Triticum > Triticum timopheevii. The sequence continues at coordinate 2,754,077 of OY997264.1, forward strand.
ATGCACGCTACACGATGGTTAGTATTGTGCTCATTTGGTATGAGTGCATCGCAAAGTATTTTTACCCTGCCAGCAGAACCATGCCAAGTACTTACACATTTCTTTTGCTGCTGCTTTGCCAACAGATATAACATGGAAACGAAAGGTACCTGCCCGGAAGAAATGGTCAGCTAGAGAATGCAGCTGACTCTGCCTTGTTTGAAATGTTGACCTTCAGTTTTTGGCGTGTGCTTACTGATCATCGGCAAAGGCAGTGAACTCTCAAGATATCATCACCGGAGAGAGGCACCATTTTCTGCAGCTCGCGCATCGAGCAGCTCAAGGTGCTCTTCAAATGAGCAGCTGATCCTAGCATCAGAGCAAAAGATGCTCATTTGAGTCCTCTTTTTATCCACTCCTTTGTAAAGAAAACTGAATTCAAATGGCTGGTTGAATTTTGCAGGTGTGAGTAATTGGAGAAGGTTTTGTACTCATGGTTCTCGCCAAGAACTGCAACTCCAGCAGAACGTTTATTCATGCGAGGTAATAAGGCCACAGTGAAATGCGACTCTGCAAGAAGTAGACTAGCTAGGCAGCTAGCTAACATGTTCTTATTAGCTTAACCGACTTGGAAACAAAACGTTTCAGAATTGGAGTGCTGCCAAGGACGGTGATCAGTTGAATTGCAAGTCTGCGGAATAGAAATGCTTGCTGGAGCCTTTCCTAGGCTAGGCTAGCACAAGCGTAGCCTGCAGCTAGGTATGTCTGAAGCCCGCCGTTTTATGATGTCGCTCAGAATTACACTGCTGTATCGTTCACATTCATACTGTGTGTGTGATGGTCAGTATTTGGGTCATTTATTCAGTAGTATTAGTGTAGCAGACAATATTGTGACCCTGACCAGCAGAACCATGCCAATTACTTACTTGCACATCTTCCTGTCAGGAACAACCAGACTCCATCATCTTCTGAAGAAATCGACACTTGTCATGTTATTAACTGAAGAAACCGACACCCAGCGGTTATGTTCATCAAATCTAACAGCAACTTACCGCTTTCCCCGGAGTTACGACACACTGCCACACCCTTCATCGCGCATCCAACAGCTCTGAAGACTGGGGCTGTCGCTATTTTGGATTATGACCTTTACTGTCTCCTTGTTCACCAGCTTTACTTTAGCGTTGAAGTTACCTTTTACTGGTTGTAATGGGTAGAAATGCCCGGATCTAATGTATATGAGAGCCCTGCCCTGGAGCTCATTTTCCTGTTACTTGGGGTAAACCCCTAGCCGCCGTGCCCTGGGTGGCGTAAACCTGCATCCTTAATTCGCTATATATATATATTTCTCTCGCTGCCATCCTCTGAATTCACGTACTTGGTGTGATATGTGAGTGATTTAGTTTTCTGAGCTAGTTGGGTTGCCTGGCAGATGACCCACATCTCCCCCTGAATTTTCATCAGCTGCTTCATGGGTTGAATACAAACTGAAGTTTCATGGGTTGAATACAAACTGAAGTTTCTGTTTTGAAGTGTACATTCATTCATAAAAAGGCAAGGAGAAGATGATTGGTGGTCGGTCACCACATATTAGACATTCTTCTATGCATATTATCATTGTCATCACCATCCTTTATTTACGTCTCGAGTTATAACGGCGCACCTTTCCTTCTTTGTTACACCGAACGTGCTCTGTTATTTACTCTGATTGTCGGCTCTAACTAGTAGTAGTAGCTAAGATAAGACGAGGGGCAGGAGTTGGTTGTCACGGGATCCTTGACCAATTGCTCAACATCAGATCCAGTGTGTGTTTCTGGACGTGTACTATCGCTCACTGTCGGGGAAAAGAACATGTAGTAGTAGTGCAGCTGATGAAAATTCAGGGGGAGATGTGGGTTCCTGCGTGCTTCTCTGCTGCTCATTCATGTTGGTGTGTTTCTTCTTGTTACGGCGTCAGTGTGCGCGCTCTATGAGTGTAAAAAAAACAAAAACGGATTTGGGGGCAGTTTTCTTCAAATTTCCCCGAGCTTTGTTGCCCGATCGCAACAACGGAGCTTAATTAATTTCAACAATGCAAAGGTTGGCTGTGGATTTCTTTCTTTCCTTGCATCCAGATGCAGAGCTTTTTGACTCAACTAGCAGGAGCTGAGTTTGTTGACTGAACTTGCATTTCAATTAAGCAGAGGGAAAACTGTGCATTCACCGGGCCTGAGTTTGGAGTTAACCCTGACGATGAAATATGAGTGGCTAATACTATGTTGAACATGTAGTAGTATGTTGCTATCCACGACCGCCATGGGGCTGTGTGCAAGTTGACCGCAATGAACACAGCATGCTAACTGAATGAACGCTATTTCCCCCCTTACATTTTCATTTTGTAACTATTCACATCTCTTTCTTTGCAAGGCCGTTACGAATTCAAACCCACATCTCACCCATGCCTGCAGAAAAAAAAACATCCCAACCACATCCCTTGGATGTTCCTTTCATTCTACCTCTAGGTTGTCTGCGAATCTGTTTTTTTATGGCGCCATTTTCACCACTTTAAATTTTTTTATTTTTGGTGTTTATTTTCAGTTTTCTCCATGATATGTTTTTATTTCTCTTATCATCTTTTTTATTTTATTAAATTAATGAGCATTTAAAAAAATTGCTCATTTTAAAATTCTTCAATAATTTTCATACACCTGATTTTTAATTTTTTTTAAAGAATTTCTTAAAACTAGTGCACATTTTAGAAATTTCATGCATACATTTTAAATTGCGAATATTAACCCATGAACATTTTTTAGAAATCTTTAATATTTTCAAAATTAGTGAACATCTTTTTAAAATATCAGATTGTTTTATAATTTTGTAAAAAAATTCAAAATTACCAAAAAAAACAGAGAGCTGGTTTTTTAGCCAGCGGTTGCTGACTTTTTGAGCTAGCCATGAGAAAAAGTGCAGTGATGCAAGGTAGCTTTTCGTTTGTTTGAGGAAAGCGATGCATAATTTTTTTTGTGATTTTTAAAAAAGATTGCACATTTTCAAAAAACTACGCACGTCTTGAAAATATTCAAGCATTATGTATAAAAAACCACACACTTTTAATAAATATTTTGCATGCAATTAATTGAGCGTTCACATTTTCTAAAACATGGTTTTATGCAAAAACAGAAAGGCCTACTAAAAGCAAAGTAACCCGTTCGGTACATAAATAAATCCCAAATGCCTAACTGCCTTGACGGTCCTATAATACAATGGCAGAATGTGGATACCTCTCCTGTATGAGAAGCATAGGAGCGCCAATGTAATGCTCTCTGCATCAATTTGCTGCTGTTTCAATGTAATGGGAGCTCAGGGTGCGATCTGGTTGCCTGTCTTCGGATCGGTGGATCTAGGTGTAGGAGTGGTTCGTGGTTCCCATGGATCGTGTGCAGGTTTTCTTCAACGGCAAAGATGATGACGGTTCTACTGGCGTGCTGGTCCTTCGGGGCCGTAGATCGGGGTCTTCCCGTCCGCCAGATGGTTCCCCCATTACCAGATCAGGCCGCCTTCGAGTGCGCAGCGGCGGCGGCGCGACTGCATCTCGTTCTGGTAACTGAAGTTGTTTGGTGCTCTGTGGACTAGAATGTAATTTTTTTTGAGAAACTTCTGGTTTCTTTGGGGTCCTTTGTACTGCTGTTGATACATTATAATTGATCTGGGGGCCTTTTCACAAAAAAAAATTGCTGCTGTTTCCCATAGAAGAGCCCCTGATTAGAGCATTACTAGTAGAACCCCTAAACCCTCAAACCCTTGTAGCAGTTTTAAGGGTTGAGAAGTGCCACTTTTTGACACTTTTAAGGGTTGAAAAACAGGGGCAAAGACTAGAACCCTCAAACCCAACCCTTAAACTGCTTTAAGGGTTGGATTTGAGGGCACTAGTCTTTGCCTCAACCCCAACCTTTAAAACTGTCATTTCATATATCACACATTTCATCACATTTCATCATATGACATATCACAAATTCCATCACATTTGACATAAAACAATAATCATTCTAGTTATTATTACAACACCGAATAAAACAATAATCATTCAAATTATTACAACAATGTTTGAGCAAATTACACGAATTGTCAGTGCCAACAATGAATCAAAAAGGAAAAAAAATAAAACAAAAAGGAAGAACAGAAGCATACCTGCGGGTTGGGGGCGGGCGACGGCCGGCGTCGAGGGGAGGCGAGGGCGTCTGGCGCGGCGGCTCGAGGAGGCCGGCCTGCCTCTGGCCTCTGGGGGGCGGGAGGCGGCTGGGGGCAGGAGGCGACTGGGGGGCGGGGGGCGGGGCCGAAGGCTGATGCGGGCAGGCGGGGGCGGGGCGCCGGGCGGGAGGCGGCGGCGCGGGACGCCGGGACAGGAGGCGGCGGCGCGTGATGCCGGGGGGCGGGGCTCGAGGCGGGGCGGCCGGGGGCCGGGGCGCGGGGCGGGAGGCGGGGGGCGTCGAGGGAAGGTGGGGAAGGGCGGATCCGGTGGCGGGGAGCGTGGTGCAGGGGCGGGACGGCGGCGGCGTCGAGGGGAGGCGGGGGGCCGGCCAGATTGGCGGCGAGGGACGGCCGACGGCGCGGGAGGCCGGGAGGCGGGAGGTTGGGAAGGGAAACTTCCCTCCCGCGCGACGGGGGAAGGGAGTGCGGGCTGGGGTCGAGCGCCCCCCTCCAACCCTCACTTCTACGGTTCGAAATTGGGTTTGAGGGTTGGACCCTTACTTTTTTTGAGGGTTTGAGGGTTTAGAGGTTCTAGTCTTTGCGTTTTTTTTTGTTGCAACCCGCAAAAAAACGGTTATTTATGAGGGTTTGAGGGTTTAGGGGTACTACTAGTAATGCTCTTATGCCGGCCGGCCCATTGCGACGCAATGTAGCGAGATGACACTTGGGAACCAGCACTGCAGCGACTTAGTTCGAGACGACTCTGTACCGTCTCTGCTTACTATAGTGGCAGATTTTTTTTCTAGTATTTTTTCATTCATTTTTTCGACAACACAAAGAAATATATTTTAAAAATAGCAATTTTGAAGAAAATAAACATTTTTAAAGTGCAAACCTTTTTCTTCAAAAATTGGAATATGTTTAGGAAAAAGTGAACATTTCCTACGAATGTCAAATATTTTTTTTCAAAAATTGCTGGTGGCCTCCGCCGCTTCCCCAAGCGTGCGCTGTCTTGATTAGCCTCAACATCACGATGGCGGAGGAGCAGCCAACACTGGCCCCTATGTCGGTGTTTCGGCAGGCGCAAGAGAATCAGTGTTACAACCTCTTCCTTCTCGAGCAGCACCTGTTGGTGGAGAGCCAAATCTATGAGAGCATGCGAGCGATGATGTCGTGGTGGCCATGGCCACGGCGAATCCCAACTTCGTCGTCGAGCAGCGGGTGCTCTACGTGGCAGCCGGCACTCATGTCGCCGCTCGTAACACAGAGGTGGCGCAGCCGGACGCTGAGGCGGCGTTGCGGCGCACGCGATCGCGGACAAGAACATTGTGAGTTACGCGTCCTACGACGCGTCCCCAACAAACTTTCGAGCACGCCATTGGCACGAGGATTGTGTCGCCCCGCCCATGTCCATCGTGGACCTCACATCCACCAGTGACGGACAGGCTGCAGGCTCCGACGAGGAGTAGTGCATCGGAGGCGGCGAGCCTAGTGTCCCAAGTTGGCCGGTCCATCTTCCATCTCCTACTCTTCCACTCGACGGGTGTTATTCCCGCCACTCATGGAGATGGTGAGATGGACCCCGCGATTGCCGCAAGGGGACAACAAGGACGTGTAGGATGGTTGCCGCGGTGGGCTATGTTTAGGTCCGGTCTTTTTTTAATGAAAAATGTCGAAAATGTAATGAAAATGCTTCGGTTTATGTGAAAATCATCCGGTTTGTTGCGGCTACGGTTGTAAGACTGGCTCCACATTTGTATTGGCAGAGTGATCCCACCGGTCTACTTGATGGGTACCGTGTCCGGTTTGAGTCAGCGTTCGAGATGCCTTTGTAGAGTAACCAACTACTCCCTCCGTTCTTAAATATTTGTCTTTCTAGACATTTCAAATGACTACTACATACGGATGTATGTAGACATATTTTAGAGTGTAGATTCACTCACTTTGCTTCGTATGTAGTCACTTGTTGAAATGCCTAGAAAGACAAGTATTTAGGAACGGGAGGGAGTATGTACGTACGTACTCTTTCAGATCGAATGATTAAATATTTAAATCAAACTCTAGCCAGGTAGTTGCATGCCTGCATAGTGCATACATAGATATATCTTATATATCTGTACGCCGGTGATCCTTATCCTTATGAAGAAAATATAAAAAGTAAATGTGGCAACGAGGGCAATTTTCTTTAGTAAGCATGGAAAATCCTGGCTAAAACTGAACATGACAAGGATTTGTCATGCTTGCTAGAAGTTGCCGTCCCCGCGACAATATAATTTATTATAAAAAAGTTTGATTTGTCATGCTAAAAAATCCGATGCTTAATTTGTAGTGAAATCCATATTGTATGGTTGTTTAAACAAACCGCAAAAGCACACACATGACAGACGTGCTCGAAAGTTGTTTGGATAAGGCGGATTTATTATAACATCGTAATGCACTAAAGTATAAGACAATAGGTTCCATTGCTAGGCTCCATGCCCGACACAATCTTTCTTATTTATCATTCATCTATCTTCACATTTATCTTCACTGATCCATTTTTCACTATCAGAATGAACCTTTGCCGAGTGTCCGGGTGTTTGCTGAGTGTATTTTATCCGGGCACTCAGAAAAGTAAATGAAACTGAGTGGGAGAAAAAAAAACTCAGAAAGACTGGTGCACATGGCAAAGACAGTACTCTTTACCGTGTTCGGCCTACATGGCACTATTTTTTCCTTCTTCTTTTCCTTTTTACATTTTTTTAAAAGGACGGTCATCCCGGCCACTGCACTAAAATGATGCACGCAACCATATTATTAAGCAAAAGGTTCAAAAGGTATGTGTACAAGCTCACTGGGGAGCCAAAGTAAATTGAAGATAAAAGTTGCCACAACCGGCAAAAAAGGGTCAGGATGACTAAAACATCTAGCCTATTATTGGAACACCATGCAAACCTGTTGTAAGGATCCTGTGCTACCGTCTCCGAACAGTTTCGCCCATAGCCATAAGCTCCTTGACTACTGCATGACTGAGTAATGATCACGTATGGATTCAAAAGGTAGCTCTATATATGACCTGCAAAAAAATTATAAGAGTTTGCGTGTTAAAAATTATGTCATTTTTGCAGTTCCATATAGCCCAAAGTAATGCGCATACTCCTATTCGAATATGTCCCGCAGTAATTGGCTTCACTTCATTTAGTCATATCCCAAATAACGTGTTAATACTATTTGGAGGTCAGACATTAGAGGCTACATGACTCGTACGCCATAAAAACATGGCGAGAGAACATTTGAGAAAGAGGCGTTGTATAGTTTCATCTTGATCAGAAAAGCAACATCGTTTATTACCCTCCCATCTCCGTCGGCAATGAGAGGTCGCCGATGATGATCACCTTGTTGAACAATATAAGGTAGAACAATCATGGACCACCAGCAGAGTCGGATCCTAGGTAGACTCAGCAACTCTGTTCTGTGACATACGGCTTGGAGTTGTGTCGTGACGAATTTTTTGAAGACTGGAATGGTAAGGTTGATCTATCTATCCGTCTGTTGTTTTCCTAGGCTTTATTGTACAATCAAGAATGTGGTCTTTTAATAGGCCACTCTGATAGACTTGCAACAGCTTTGTTTTGTGGCTCTATTGTTGCAAGAAACACTACTAGGGAAAACCCTAGTAGTAGCGCGGGTTTTGAGGCTAGCAGCAGCGCGGGTGGCCGCGCTACTAATAAGGCGCTACAGCTAACTTATAGTAGTAGCGCGGCCCGTACCCGCGCTACTACTGTTGACGATATCAGCAGCGCTTTTTGTGAACGCGCTACTATTACCTAGCTGTAGCGATTTCGCAGTCCCTCGCTACTGCTATATCTTTCATGATTTTCCTCCGTAGCCCTTTCCCTTTCAGTTTCCCTTTCAGATACTAGATACTAGGTACTGCTAGTAGATATCAAATTCATAAACCATTACTGGGTAGTACTTCCTTCGTTCCAAATTACTCGTCGTGGTTTTAGTTCAAACCACTACGAGTAATTTGGAACGAAGGGAGTACTAAATAACAATTTCATGCATAGTCAACATGCATCCTCAAGCAGTACAAGGTCATATCAACGGCGATCATCATATGTAGTTCTAGATGATATCGACGACGATCATCATATGTAGTTCTAGATGATATAGCCACACACACATATGTAGTTCTAGATGATATAGCCACACACACATATGTAGTTCTAGATGATATCAAAGACAATCATCATCCTCAAGCCTGGGCGGTTGGTGTTCCTGATAGTAATTAGGATGGCCTGTCCAACACGAAGATTCTTGCCATCAAGGAATTTCTTCCACCCAACCGAGTTTAAGTATGTGCGACCGTCCGTGTCCACGCGGTAAGTACAGATTGTGACGGAGCCCCTTGCAGTAAGGCGTAGTCCAGCTGAGCCTTCTTCATCAGGCTCGATACCATAACTCACAGATATGCTCTTTGCCAATTTTTGAATAAGAAAAACATATCAATTAATAAATAGCCTCGCAAATAAGTACATATTGATTATCTACACTATTAATAGTTTCCTTAGATTCTACACTAATAAGCTTGTGATCGAACTCTACACTAAAACATATCATCGACTAGATTCCACACAACATACCATATCATTGGACTGTAGACTAAGTATTTCATCGGATAATTTGCATTTGTAAGTATAAACATACCATATCATGTCGATCAACCATGGTATTTGTCAGTCGGGTCACGAATGGCACCCCGACAAAGTCAGCACGTGGCGGAATTATGTCCCACAGGTTGGACACCTCCTCCTCGCTCAGCCTTGTTCTTTGAGCTACGATGGCTTCATGAAGTGCGTCCTCATCATCTTCATCGAGTGGATCCTCATTATCTTCATCATCTTCCACCAGGTTGAGATAAATGACAGCCAGCTTGGGTCTTTCTGCTCTGAAGGAGAAGCTGATCAACTCACCACCAGTAAGACGCATGCGAGCGAGGAAACGGGCCCATCCATCTCCTCCAATCTGTGACATATTGCGTCCTTTCTCGACCTCCATAGTGTACGGCCCCTCAGGAGCCTCAAATGTCACAGTGTCTCCTGTTAGCTTGTTGAATTTCAATCTCACATTGCATGAGACGATCTGTGTAAGAAAAACAAAATGACACAATGCAGTAATGCCAACACTAAAAATAAAATAGTTGTTACATTTCATCTAATTTCTTACCGCCGCATGACGAAAACTCGGCTGGAAGTAGATGCCGAACAACTTGCCAGTTGCAAGGCTGCTGGCGCACCTTGACTTGCACAGTCGACATAGTGGTGGTGGTGGTGGCGCCATTTTGCTAAAGCAATATGAGCAAAGGATTAACGATTAGATGACAAGGTACCACCTACCAAAGCATTTCGATGGCACCTATTGCCTAAGATAATTGATTAAAAAACAAGTGGCAAATTTATCTAAATTGGCACCTACATTTTGCCAAAAAAAATAACTTATTACAAAAAAACAAAAGCATCTACCTGTCCATGTACAGAAAAAATAACAATAAAATGGTGCATACTAAATCAACTAGCATACTAAATCCACTAGCACACTAAATCAACTAAATGACACAATGTTCTAAATCAACTAAATCAACTAGCCTACTAAATCAACTAAATCAACTAGCCTACTAAATCAACTAAATGAAAATGTTCTAAATCAACTAGCCTACTAAATCAACTGAATTATATCAACTAAATCAAAATGTTGCATATAAACTAGCCTACTAAATCAAAATGTAGCAGGGAGGAGGGAGAAGGAGGGGCGACTCGAGGAGGGAGTAGAGAGTATGGCGGAGGAGGAAGGCGGAACGAGGAGGGGCCGGCTGGCGGCGAGTGGAGGGAGGACGGAGGAGGAAGGCGGAGCGAGGAGGGGCCGGCCTGCGGCGAGTGGAGGGAGGACGGAGGAGGAGGCCGGTACCGAGTCCAGCGAGGAGGATGAGGTGACGGCGGCGCATATCGGAGGAGGGGCGACGGGGGAGGACCGGCGGCGCGGGGGGTTGAGGGGGAGATCGAGTGAGTGTGTGGATCTGTGGGTTATTGCGACTAGTTAACTTAGCAGCAACGGTTATTGCGTAAATGCGCTGCTACTACGGCCCGTAGCAGTAGCGCTCTTTGTATTAACGCGCTGCCGCTATAACTGGCCTCGCGGCGGCGCCGTGGGAATTTTAGCAGTAGCACGTCTTTGAGTGTACGCGCAACTGATAAACTTGTTTCAGCAGCGAGTTTTGTCCGCGCGCGCTCCTGCTACTTAGCAGCAACGCCTGATTTTAAAGCGCGCTGCTGGTAAGATTCTGTGTATAGGCTTTTCCCTAGTAGGGAAAACTTACAAATTTTTATGTCCCGATCGATGCCTCATTTTCATATTATGGTTACTCTACTGCAGTGGCGGAGCTAGCCGAAGATCAGGGGGGGGGGGGGGGGGGACAAAAATCTTCAGTGTTTGGGGGGGGGGGGGGGGCAAATGCTAAAAAAAGTCTAATCTAAGCCTCCCTAAATAAATTTTCTTCAGGAATTGATCAAAGGCTGGGGGGGAGGGGGGGGGGGGGGGGGAGTGGCCTCCCTGGCCCCAACATAGCTCCGCCATTGCTCTAATGTACTCCCTCTGTAAACAAATATAAGAGTGTTTAGATCACTATTTTAGTTATCTAGACGCTCTTATATTTCTTTACGGAGGGAGTATATGGTTTACTATGCTTATTATGTTCACGTCTATGATCCTTGTGGTGAAAATGTTTGTATTGGACAAAAGTCACGTTGTGACGCATATAAATAAACAAAATAGAAGCCAGCCGGGCGGGCCCCTGCAGCTCCGGAGTGGGCCACCAGTTCCTTCCTTCCTCCTCTGCGCTGCTCTGCTCCCGTGACGTTCGTTTCCATCGCGACCTATCTATCTATCTATCTATCTATCTGGAGTGGTTTTCAAATTATTCATTCCTAGAGTACAGTGCAGTGAGCAGCCACGCACGAGGCTAGCTCCCACACTGGCCATCTTTCACAGTCAATGTCAATCAACGCATCTTTCTGAAGATGATGCAGACACTCCAGATACAAACACCTTCTTCTTCCTCTAATAAGTTTGCTTGCTTGACTGCTTTGCTTGTGCTTGTGCTTGTGTTCATCACAAACTAGTCGAGTGCTGCTGCACACACACTGCACAAGGCAGCACCCACGTCTCACTGCCAGAGATAACAACAACCGACGAGCTCAATAGATTCTTCTTACTATTAAACGCACCAGCTACATGTAGATTTATTTATCCAAATTATGCTTGTTTATTTATCCAAATTTACAGACAAACACTCCCAGGCCATACCTAGTACAGTTTTGAATCAGTGCCATGGCAGTACCAAATTATCCGGTGGGAAAAAATTCTGACAACGAAAAGTCTCATCGTGGATCTTGCAATCGCGCAGAAGGCGGATCCTCCGTTCTCCCTCCCCGAGGCGCTCCCGGGAGGAAAACCTAGCGCCGCCTCCATGCCCCCCTCACCGCCACTGCAAGAAAAAAGGGCCAAGTAAGCCGCAACCACAAACAAATGCCATAGCCGTCCACCCTCAGGACAGCCCCACCCCACAGAGTTTCATGCTGTCTCTGCAAGTTCTCCGTGTTGCCACAAATAATTTTTCTAAGGAAAATGTGCTTGGCCGTGGCGGATTAGGCATCGTTTACAAGGGGGTGCTGCACGATGGAACAATTATTGCTGTGAAGAGGATGCTGTCCATGGTGATAAGCAACGAGCACATTGATCAGTTCCAAGCAGAAATCGCAATCCTGAAGGTGCAGCACCGCCACCTCGTGTCTATACTGGGGTACTCGGTCGAAGACAATGAGAGGCTGCTCGTCTACGAGCACATGCCCAATGGTTCTCTGAGAAAGCATCTCTTCCGGTGGAAGCTGCTAGGCTTGGAACCCCTCTCCTGGAAGAAGCGGCTCAGCAATGCACTAGACGTCGCTCGTGGTATGGAGTACCTCCACTCGCTGGCGCAGCACTGCTTTATCCACAGGGACCTAAAGCCGGCGAACATCCTGCTCGGGGACGACTTCCGCGCAAAGGTGGCAGACTTCGGGCTGCTTAGGCCGGCACCAGACAGGAATGCTTCGGTGAAGACAAACGTGGCAGGAACTTGGGGCTATTTAGCACCAGAATATGTTGGTATGTTAATTTCACCTCAATTAATGGATTTTTTGGTTCCAAAATGAAATACGCGTAGCAGACGATTTTTGTGTCTCCAAAATCAAAATACGCGTAGCAAATGAATGGTCAAGGTTTATCCTTGTCACCATTTAGAGCCATACTCATCAGCATATTCTGAATCTCCCTCCATTGACCCTGTTCATACGCGTAGCATATTTTGGATTAGCATATTTTCTTTGAAAATGGGTCCTCCTATGCCGATGCGCTTGAACACCAAGTTGCACTTGAAACACCGAGTGAGTCTGAAGCCTGTTTCCAAGCAAACACTTTAACTTTAGGAGGTACAAAATTATTTGTAGAACATAAAATCAACATGAACAGGGGGCAATAGCGCCCCCCCCCCCCCCCCCCCCCCCCCACACACACACACCCTGTCGGTGCACTTCACGATGTTGTAATTATTCAGTTGTTATCTATAGCTGAATACATATATCTTATAATCACTAGGGCATAAAAATTAATAGCTCTGAGCGAAAGAATGAGGTGCTTTTTCGCCATCAACCATAGCTTCAGTTCGTTACCGGATTTGATAGCGGCACTATCACTCTAACAGTCGATCGCCTTGGGAAGATGACCAAGGTGGTAGTGGTGCATGCAATGGGCGCAGAACCATCCAATTCTAATCCAGGTTTACCATCAGGCCTTGATGCAGTTGGTGAACCTGTGTGATGTTGTACAAAGTGAAATTTCGCTTTTGAAGTGTACATTCATTCATAAAAAAAGGCATGTAGAAGATATTGGTGTTCACCACATGTTAGACATGGTATGTACTCCCTCCATTCCTAAATAGTATAAGTCTATTTAGAGATTTCAATAACAGCTACATATGGATGTTTATAGATATATTTTTGACTGAAACTTAGCAGGAGCTCTGCTTTTTAATTAAGCAGAGGGAAAACTGTACGTTCACCGGGCCCGAGTTTGGAATATACCCTGTCGATGAAATGTGAGTGGCTGCAGTAGACGGGGCCTGACTGGCATCATCCCAGGAAGGAATGAAAGCATTGTGCACGGCTAGGTGTGCTAGCCATGATGTGCAAGGAAAGAAACCTGCTTTTGCAACAAGTCCGCTTCAGAAAAAGCTTTCAGAACGGCAACTACGGCTGCGGGTGGCCGTGATCCGCGTCCATGGGGGTGTGGTGTATGCAGATTCACGTCCCTTTCTTTGCAAGCGCGTTATAAATTCAAACCCACATCTCATCCATGCCCGCAGAAAAAACATACACCCCAACCACATCCCTTGGATTTTCATTTCAATCTTCCTCTATGTTGTTTGCAAAATCTTTGAGGATGTCTCCCTTTTCACCACTTTTTGGAAGCGTTTCGCTATTTCTTTTCCTTTCGTGTGTTTCTTTCTGGTTTTCTTTTTGGTTTTTTCCATGTTCTTTTTTTCATTTTTTCACTCTTCCTTTACGTTCTTTTCAAAAATTAATGAGCATTTTAAATTTCTTCAATAGTTTTCACATTCATAAACATTTTTTCAAATGCATGAATATCTGTAAAATTCATGAAACCTTTTTAGAATAGTGAATTTTTTTCATAATTCATGAATATTTTTAAAATTGTGATTATTAACACATGAGCATTTTTTAAAATTGAATAATATCTTTTTATTTTTTTAACGTTTTCTGATTTTGTGAAATATTTTTAATCTTCCAAAAAAACAAAGAGAGCTGGGTTTTTTAAAGCTAGCGCCATGAGAAAAAGTGTAGCGATGCATGCTAACTAGGAGGCTAGGCTTGCTGCAGATTTACATGCGCATGTTTTTATTTGTCCGAAAATCCTTCCCATATAACTCCTTTTCCTAATACGCATTTTATCCAATTTTGTATGTTCCATGTTGGACTCGGCCTATACATGTCATATGTGTCCCTCCGGATAAACTTTCCCACCTTCCGGTAAGTTTCCTTTTCTAATTAGTTTTCCTTGATCTAGTTTTGCAGATTTTGGGATTTTGCAGATTTGGGATTTTGGACGCGGACTCGGACTCGGACAATGTAACCTTTGGGACTTGGCGCTTGCTAGGTGTCATCCGCCTGATTATAGGGGAAACATAAGCCGCCTCCCGCACCGTCAGATAGAGCATCTCCAACAGCCGCGCTATAGCGCCGCGCGCAAAAAAACTGTTTAGCGCGCGCGCTGCGGCATGTTTTGCGCGCCTGGCTGCGCTGGCTCCAGCAGCCGCGCCATAATGCAGCGCGCGCGCGCCGCTCCAGCAGCCGCGCCATAATGCAGCGCGCGCGCCGGGCATTTTGCATATATGGATATATGGATATTTTGGACAAAAATGAACATGTAAAAATTTGACACAAACAAGTTGATGAATAAAAGTTCATGCCCACAAGTTCATCAAAATTATGCCCACAAGTTCATCCAACCAAGTTCAAATGCAAACTAAAAGTTCAAGACATGAAGACACATCAATCTTCATCTTCCTCTTCTTCGTCTTCGTCCTCATCTTCCGAAGACGACTCTTTCGCCTCCGAAGATGAACCTTCCTCCCTATCCTCATCACGCACCGCATCACGCACCGCATCATGTGAAGCTCCGACGGTGTTGGCAAGATCTTCAACGGCATCTTCATGAGAATGTGTGTGAGAAGCCATGGCGGCCGGAGGTGCACCCATACCTCCCATGAGAGAAGCAAAACTCATGCCTCCCATGGCGGCCATAGCGTCGGAGGGTGCTCCAAAGCCACTCATGCCTCCCATGGCGGTCGGAGGTGCACCCATGCCTCCCATGGCGGCCATAGCGTCGGAAGGTGCTCCAAAGCCACCCATGCCTCCCATGGCGGCCGGAGGTGCACCCATGCCTCCCATGCCTCCAAAGCCACCAATGCCTTCCATGGCGCCGAGGCCACCGCCACCCATGGCGCCGAGGCCACCGCCTCCCATGGCGCCGAGGCCACCCATGCCTCCCATGGCGCCGAGGCCACCGCCTCCCATGGCGCCGAAGCCACCCATGCCTCCCACGGCGCCGAGGCCATCGCCACCCATTGCACGAACCAAGGCTCTTTTTCGGATTAAGACTTCTTGTTGGGCAAGATTGACATACTCCTTTTGCGTCGCATTGAGGTTAGATGTGTCCATGAAGAACAAGTGCTTCTGCCATTCCAACAACTTAGCTCGCTCCTCGTTGCTCACTTTCCTCTCCTCCAAAGTCACCTTTCTCTCCTCGGCCGCCACCCTTCTCTCCTCGGCCGCCAACCTCCTCTCCTCGGCCACGGCATCTTGGGTCCTTGCCATTTTCCTCACCTCATTTGCTTCAACCCTTGCCTTCACAATAGCTTCCATAGCATTTTTGAGCTCATCATCTCCTTTCTTCTTCTTCTTGTCGGTTTTGTCTTTCTTGCACCCATCCGGTCGTTTTGGCTTCGAGTATGAAACCGAGTTGGGTGTGGGGCTTCTCTTGCCGTCATCACTTGATGCATCATCCTCCTCCTCATCATCATCCATCTCAATTGCTCGCTTCCGTTTGTTGCTCAAATGCAAATCCTCCAAACCATCACGCTTCTTCCATTTCTCATCATCCTTTAACAGTTCATAGCAATGAGGCAAGGTAAAGATCCGGCCTTTCTTGATCTTCCCCTTCTTGGTTGTCCTTGTCTCATTTTTGAACAAGTTTTGTGCAATGTTGAACTACAAGAAAAACAAAACAAGTTAGCACTTCGGTCACCAAAAACAAGTATGATGAACATATATGAGATGCCACTTACTCGATCATCCTCATCTGTGCCACTTGGGTTAATCTTGTCCACCGACTTTTGCGCGGCCGCCCACTTTTGACAATCCGAGTTGATTGTCGACCATCGGGACCGAAGTGATCTCTCGGAGCGGTAAATTCCACTCTTGTTGTGAGCATTATAGTATTCTGTCATTCGCCCCCAATACGCGTCTCTACTTTGATCACCTCCAATGGATGGATCCTTGGAGACATGCAAATAAGTGTTGCATAGTAACTTGTCATCGGTGGTGGAGTAATTGCCCGCTCTTCCTCTCGGCGCCTCGACAATTCCCTCACCCTCCTCGTCCACCTCAAACTCATGGTCTTCGAAATGGATGTCATTGGTTTGAGACCAATGCGAATTGTTGGACCCAACACCCATAGTGGACATGTATGCATCATCGTTGAGACTACAATTTTTTTGAACAATGCAAATAGGCTATCTATATGTAAAATGATGATGCATTGAAAAAATAAGAAGAAAAAAATACTTGGAAATTTTTTCACCTTGGGGGCATTTCGTCGAACACTTGGTGCGCGTCGGCGGCCGGCTCAACGAGTGAGCTCGCCGACGCTTCGGTAGCCGCCGCGGCCGTCGAACGCCCTGCAAGCTTTTTTCCCCTCGCCATGCCGGAGCCGTCCGCCGCCTTGTTCTTCTTTGCGGATGTTTTTCCCTTCTTCGTCCGCGCCGCATTGGGTACTTTCTTTGACGGTGCGGCGGCGGCACGGGATGGCGCCGGCGCGACGCCACCCGGCGCCGGCGCCGTAGTCATCCGCGGCGGCAAGAAGAGGCTGCGCGCGAGGCCGACGCTCGGCGGAGCTCCGGCGGCGGCGACGCCCGCGCTCGCCGCGCTAGGGTTTCCGGCGGCGGCGGCGGGGGGGGGGGGGGGGGGGGGGGGGTCGCGGATGTATAGCGGGGTGAGCGGGGCGCCGGTGTGCGCGTCCATGGCGGGGGGCAGGGCGCCGGCGCCGGCGCGTGCAGGGCGTAGGACAAGGAGAGGGCGAGAGTGCGGGCACGAGCGCTCGAGTGCCGCGCGCTGTAGCTGGCGCTCCAGATACACCGCGCGGATAAGCGGTTTTGACCGCGCGCCCAACCCGGTATCGCGCGCGCGCCGTTTTTGCGCGCCCGCTGGAGCGAGCCGCCGCGTAGCGCGCGCGCTAAAATGGCATTTTTTGCAGCGCGGCGCTCGTTTAGCGCGGCTGTCGGAGATGCTCATAGTGCCGCATCTGCCGTTGGATAAAATAGCTCATCCCGCTCCCTCCGAAACCTTGCGGGTGCTGCAATGGAGCACGGTCGGCACACTCCTCCTAATCAGTGCTTGTCTTTGCGAATATGCATCATCTTGATAAATAATACTCCTTGTATGTCTTTGCCTTTGAGAATGTTCATCATCTTCATCTTGAGAAATCCTTGTATAGTCATTAAAGTCTCCTCCAAAAACCCTGTGGGAAAAATATGAAGAGAACAGTGTAGATATGTTGCTAAAACTCCTTTAAACCCAGTGGGAAAAATAATAAGGAGAAAATGATGCAACATATAATGATTATTGTCTCTTGATAACTCATATGAGAAAAACCTTTGAAGAAGGAGAAAACTCATCAGCGAGTTTAGAGAACAATTAATATGTCTTGAGTACTTTCTTTAAAAAACCTCGATAGGGAAAATAGAAAGTATGACGTATGATCTTTAATAAGATATTGCCTCGTTAAAAACCATTATGAGAAACTTTGAGAGCAAACTCATAAGGGAAAAGAGTGCGATATGATATTCCATTGAAAACTCCTTTAAAACCCAGTGGGAAAATATAAGGAGAAAATGATATGACATATACGGGCACTTGTCTTTATATTGTCTCGTTAAAAACCTTTATGAGAAACCATTAGGGAAAAACTCATGAAGGGAAAAAGAGTACAAAATATGCAATCTTAGGATTGTTAATAGGTTATAGAGTTTGGAGATTACTCCCCCTGAACTTTGCAAACCTGGAGAATGTGTAATACAATTCCATTGATACGATCATGACATCATGAATAATATGTAGGACTTTCAAAGTATGTTGTTTGCATATTGTTTCCTCACTTGTCTATAATTCGTGAGGATAAGTAATTTTGAGCAATCTGCTTTATGATATTGCTTTTCATATAACCCGTAGGTATTGAGTAACACAAGTGGTAGTGTCTTGATAAATCATGTTATGTGATTCTGATGAATCTCAACCACATGATTTTGAGTGTGGTTAATCATTCTGTTGTGCCATGCATATTTTGCAATGCTTTTAGATAAAGCAATTATGTTAGAATGATAACTGGAAATAGCCATTAAAGCCCATTTAGATGACTTCCATATGAAGGCTATTCCCGCCAATTCAGTCATTGATATGGCATTGTTGGGATCAAAGAAAGAGCCAATATCATTATATCATATCATGGTCATATCTTGTATTTCCTGATGGAAATATTCAAGATTTATTGTGAGCTTGAGATATAAGCTAATATTTCTTATATCGTCCATATACCTTTTATTGGGGGTTGCACTCTGAACAAAGATAGCAAGTATAGTGTCAGGCCTGACGTAGTTTAGAACTATATGAGTGCTTTAGTGTTAGTGAGATGTAGAACTTTAGGTTCTAATATCACTTCATTATCACCCCTAGGTATGAATGGATTCGTACCCTATCAGGGGTAGTATGACCATATTACATGTCTTTATTGGTATGATATATCCCCATTGAACTTCTCATATATGTATTGGATATATGTCGACTGATATGTATTCTTGAGAGAATGCTCAAGTTGTAAGCTTAAGCTAAATTTGGTTGAATCCAAATTTTCCGTCTTAAGATGATTTTGTGTATGTTTAGGTCTTGTATAGACATTGATGATGAGGTCATCAATATACATTGAGGTGATGAAAGGTAATCAAATTTGGGATTCCTTTATTAAACATGTGAATAATCATCATTATTCGAGTAATCCTTTTGAAGAAGGAACTCATTTAGTCGGTAGTACCATATGATTTCCGACTATTTCAAGTCATAGAGTGACTTATGAAGTATTACACAAAACTTGTTGCGATTTGCTTTTGGATTTGGAAGTATAAGCCCTTCAGGGACTTCAATAAAGATTCCGAAATGAGCGACTCATATGTGTATGTAGCCATTTCATCCATCAACTGCATGGATAGTATTTTTATTTTTTATTGCCAACGATATTTAGTATCGAAACAGAATTCCACTCATACCAAGAGGGCATGTTACATCATAATCGATGTCGGGTCTCTGCGTGAACCCTTTGCTACAAGCCTCGCTTTCTCACCACCTCATTGACTTTGCCTATGAATGAGAAGTTTTTAGTATTCCAAATGGAAGATACTTATGAGGAGTGTGTATTACTGCGGTAAATACTACTTGTTTGCAGAGCGAGTACTATTCTTCATTACTTGCTTCCTTTTATGTGAACCAATATGAGTGCAAGAGGCACTCTACCATATGATTCTAATGGAATCATTGAAGTTTGTGGATAATATATTCATTCTTTTTTAACTCCTTGTGATTTCCTACAACAAATGGAGTCAAGGTGTTTCGATGTCCCGGCACAAAAACATTTGTGCACATTTATGCCGGGCTTTGGATGATGAGCATCCAGTGAGGTGTCTTTCAACTTGATGTGGAATTACATTTATTGGATGAGGATTTGATTTCCTCTGTTTCCGCGGAAGCATATGAGAAGTTATATCTCATTTTGTCAGATTTTCTCCCCCTCTTGCTCTCATTTGAGGAGAAGAGTGGTTTGTCAGGTACCTCCACTCTTTCTGACACTTTACTGCAGGAATATAGAATTTAGTGACACCTTGTCATTAGTAAATGTATGTGGCAAATTTGCAATGTGTTGCAAATATATGATTCTCTAAACTTCTAGTTCAGATTCTTTGAGTACGTGGATAAAAGGATTGAATGTCAATAACATTTCTAATTTATTTCTCGGCATTCTTTGTGGTACCTATCTGCCCCTAATGCCGAAAAATATCCTTATTGCTGATGCAATCAGCATACGAGCTATGAATAATTTTGAGTGACGGATAAATTGTTATTCCTCACATAGATCCCTAATTTTCTGTTAGTGCCCATTGATGTATGCTGGAGTGGTGATATCGGTATGTAACCGAATTATCGCAGATGGGAAATACTTTGTTGATTTCCACGTAGTTACTACAAGCGGAAAGTAGTATGATATGCAGTTGTTATGATTTAGATCATACTTACGGTGTGTAAGGCCGTATGTGTCCAACAAGAGGCTGTAAATTAGAATTCTTTAAAAGTGGTCATGTAATTCATTTGACTATTTTTGATAAGGAATTTAGTTAAATCATCCTGGGTATGTAATTAGGGTAATGAATGCAATCGGAAAATTCTCGTGAAATGAGTTCAACGACATTATCCATTCGAATGGGTTTATCCTCCGTTCAGGAGAATTTACTCCTACTTTGTGTTTGACACGAGAAAAATCTTAATGGGGCACTCCGTGAGAAGGGATGAGAAGGAGTGTGGATTTCTCTCATGCGCCGGGGAAAAGAAAATGCGGGCGTGCCAGTGTACCGTAGTACACAAAGAAAACAAAGATATGGGAACAGTATTTTATTAATCTCAAGGATAACAAATACAATTCCCGATATGCGCTCTGTGGCCTACTAGCGCGGCCTGCCTGACTAGCGTTGTGCGGTCTCCTGGTTCCCGGGGCCTCGAAAGGCTCCCGGTTAAATACTCCCGCGGGTTGCTCCGTGAGATACCCCCGATTAAGCCGTGTGGTCGTCTTCGTCGTCTTCACTTCACGTTCTCCATGCATATGATGATGGTGTGTGTAGGTGCGGGCAGCGGCAAAGCCTGTGTCCTCGTCGGTACACGTGCCGCTCAAAACATGGCTTTGTGCTAGCCACGTCCGCCCTCGCCGTCGCGCCTCGTCGGTCTTGACAGCGTTGATGTAGTAGGTATTGGGGTAGCATGGATCCTGCTTGGCTCGGACTTCTTGACGTTCTAGCAGCTTCGTCGGGGTATGCAAGGGGTTGCCTCACGGGAGTATTCTTTTGTGGAGACTGTCGTCAGTGTAAAACCAATGCACGCTCGCATCGGCATGGCCGGTGTAGTTGGTGTCTCATCTCGACTAGACGCCGTGGTTACGACAGTCTGCGGAGACAAAGACTCCGCCTTACAAGGCCGTGAGAGGTAACGCCTTAGAGGGGCGTAGTGGATGCCTCGTCTTGGTTAGACGCCGTATTCGGTGGTCTACCAAAACAAGGATCACGCCGCGGGGCCGAAGAAAGGTAACATCATGCAGAGGCACGGTTGATGCCTCGTCTCAGCTAGACGCCGTACTCGGTGGTCTGCTAAGACAAGGATCACGCCGCCTGTACGACGATGAGACCTGTATGCAACAAAGGGTGCACCTCGTCTTGGCTGGACGCCGTATTCGGTGGTCCACCAAGACAAAGGCGGACATCGCGAGGCCGAAGAAGGATGACATGGAGGGGCGTGATTGATGCCCTGTCCTAGCTAGACGCCGTATTCGGTGGTCGGCTAAGACAAGGAGCACGCCACCTGTATGACAATGAGACATGTGCAACAAAGGGTGTACCTCGTCTTGGCTGGACGCCGTAATCGGTGGTCTACCAAGACAAGGGTGAAACATCGTGGTGTTGAAGAAGGATGGCTTCATGGAGGAGCGTGATTGATGCCTCGTCTCAGCTAGACGCCGTATTCGGTGGTCTGCTAAGACAGGGAGCACACTACCTGCACGTCGAGGCCTATAAGCCATGAAGAGTGCACCTCGTCTTGGTCAGACGCCGTATTCGGTGGTCCGCCAAGACCAGGGCGCTGCCTCACAAGATCAAGGAAGGTGACTTTGTAGAAGGGCGTGGTTGGGCTCCGTCTTTGGCGAGCTCCGTCCGCACTCGATCACGACGTGCAAAGACGAAGGGCTCGGTGTGGACAAACTCCAGCGGTGTTGGTGTAATCTCC
This sequence comes from Triticum timopheevii, assembly GCA_963921465.1. NCBI lineage: Eukaryota > Viridiplantae > Streptophyta > Magnoliopsida > Poales > Poaceae > Triticum > Triticum timopheevii. The sequence goes on from OY997264.1 coordinate 2,776,177, forward strand.
TTGGTCGATGAAGTTCTCTCCGGTGCCGGCGGCGGAATTGAATGAGCGCTGTCTTCGGCAACGAGCACGTACCCTCCGTGTAGTGCATGCATGCTGGATGTAAGGAGGAGACAAAAACAATTAGACATTAGTCTCACCTTCCGGAAACATGACCATTGCGTTCATCGCCACCGAGGTTCTTTGCGCGGATGAGGGTACGCCGAGTCGCCGATCTCCTGTCAACGTGCGTCAGCTGCGTGCGCTTTGCCTCTTGATGGATGTGGCTATAGGCGTGATATCCGAAAAGGCTACCGAAGGACTTGTCATTGGGAACCGTCGAAAGACCTTGACGATTGCAACTCAACAACTTGAATAAGCTTCGGTGTACGTGTATGAAGACACTGTGTTTCGGGATGCTTCCAAAAGGCAACGGAAATTCATACTCTAGCCCATCATCATACTGAGGACCCACCACAGCTCAACATGCCCCCTGCGCACGCCATCATGAACCCAGAGACTTGGGTGTGATAAGTTCAGGGTAAATGGTTTTGGGTCAACGGCTTGGCGATTTTTCTTCATGCATATTGAGGGGTGGTGAACAGCTACCTCCCGCCTTCCTTCGAGTGGGTTTCTTACTGCTTGGGACTGCTTGATTGCTTCTTGTACTGTTGGGAGTTTCTTTCTTGAATTTGCTTCTTGTACATTCGGAATTTCATCTTGATTGCTCACGCGGATGATTGATTGGCCACGGACTTCACGTACTTGTTTTGACATTCGGCTCAAACTTCTTGGGGATTCTTTTTCCAGGATTTTTGCGGACCCACCTTAGGAACTTGGAAGGGAACTATTCACCTCTGTGGACTAGGAAAAACCCTCTAGCACATTATCTGAGGCTTCTGGTGGCGCACCCTAGGGTTGCCATGTGACTACGCACCAAACCAACTTGTGTTGGGTCAGGCAGCCCTCCATGATCTTTTCCTATGGTCTTCCGTGGAGTGCGAGCCTCTGTGAACACGAGGCATGCCAGGAAACATGAAGAGCGCCGGGTCTCAATACTCAGAAGTGCCCAAGTAATCATCTCCGCTGCCTCCGGAAGGATACACCTAGTACGTGTCGTGCATTATGGGTGTAGGAGCCGCTCCACCTGCAAATCGACACATTGTGCCGCCCTCCAACAAGTCCTAGGGTAGCCTAAACTTCAATCAACATCTTAGTGCGATAGGGAAAAGCCACTTTTTTGTTGGACTTAGTCCGTAAAAAAACAGGGGAAACGAGATATATCCACAAAATGCAAGGGAGAATGCATCATGGATCCGATAGCCCACAGAAAAAGTTTCCCCAATGGAAAATCGGAAGGCAACAAAAGAGGCAAAATTTTAAGAAAAATATTTTTTTAGGAACCTTCCGTTGATTGGGGGCATTGGTCGGACTCCCTGAGAATTGATGAGCTGGTATGCTCCCCCGTCGTAGACTTGCTCGATGACGTATGGCCCTTCCCACTTTGGCTCGAACTTACCCTTCGTCTTGTGCGTCACGACGATGGGTCGCCTGAGCACGAGAACCAACTCGCCTTTTCGGAAGACGCGTTGCTTGACGAGCTTGTTGTAAGCTCTCACCATATTCTGACGGTAAAGCTCCAGGTTCTGTAGGGCATTAAGTCGCCCTTCTTCAAGGGCGTCGAGCTCCTGAAACCGCAGTTGTACCTGTTCGTCTTGGGCGATCTCATCTTGGATAGCCACCCTCAAAGAGGGTAGTTGTACCTCCAGTGGTAGGACCGACTCACTCCCGTAAACGAGGGAAAACGGAGTCGCCTGCGTCGGGGTACGGACTGTGACACGGTACGCCCATAAGGACTCGAAGAGACGATCATGCCAGTCTCTCCGGTTCCTTGTCACCGTCTTCTTGAGTATCTTGCCGAGCGTCTTGTTGAAAGCCTCGATCGCGCCGTTAGCTTGAGGGTAATAGCCGGTGGAGTAGTTCCACTTGATCTTGTACTTCTCCGTGAACCTGTACATCTTGTTGTACTTGAAGGCCTTGCTGTTGTCGGAGGTGATCCGATGAGGTATCCCAAAGCGATATATGATGTTTCGCTCTAGGAAGTTGATGACGTTGTCACTCTTCACCTCCCGTAACGGGACAGCTTCCGCCCACTTCGAGAAGTAGTCCGTCGCGGCGAGGATGAAGCGATGCCCCCTGGAAGATGGAGGGTCGATAGGGCCGATGACGTCGATTCCCCAGGCATCGAATGGCCAAGAGGGAATGGTAGGGTGAAGAGGGACCGGCGGCCTGTGCTTGAAATCACCATGAACTTGACAATTGTGGCACGATCTAGCCACCCGAAGGCAGTCTGACATAATGCCGGGCCAGTAGTATCCTGCTAGACGTATACTATGATACATCTTGGCCCCTCCTTGGTGCCCGCCACAGACTCCATGATGCATCTCCTGTAGGATCTTGTCGGCTTCACTTCGGTTTACGCATCGAAGTAGGACCTCCTGTCCATGTGAACGCCTGTATAGGACACCTGCTTCAAAAAGATAGAAAGGGAGTCGTCGTTGTAGTTGGCGCCTTGAGACGGGGTCATCGGGGAGGCTCCCATGCTTGAAGTAGTCGAGGAAGAGTTGCAGCCACTCGCCCTCCTCTACGGCATTCGTCATGACGGTATTGACTTCATACTCTGCCGGGATGAGCTCCAAGACAGCCGGAAGTAGCCATCTTTCTTCCACGTTCACCTGCATTGTTTTACTGTCTGGAAGCACCAATGCCGCTGCTAGTTTTGCCAAGGCATCAGCAGGCGCATTCCTACTTCGCGGGACATGATGCACTTCAACATGTTGAAATTTTTCCATTAGATTCCGGGCCGCAGCATAGTACGGCACTAGTTCAGGCTTGCGAACTTCATAGATGTCGTTGACTTGACGGATGATGAGTTGAGAATCTCCATAAGCCCGCAAAGAACGAACCTCCATGGAGAGCGCCAAGAGGAGGCCGAAGATGAGCGCCTCGTACTCCGCTTCGTTGTTGGAGCATTCTTCCTTGAGGAGGGAGAATGAGTGGTACATCACCCCTCCTTGCGACGTTTTGAACACCAAACCTGCACCGGCTCTTCGTCTTCGGGTACCATCGGGGTCGGTGTCCATGCGGGAGGCACCATCAAAGTAGAGCTCCCACGACGCGTCGAGGTTGACATTGAAAACCTCCTCGTCAGGGAGGTCTGTGACAAGAGGCGAGTCATCTGGAATTGGGTGCGCTGCGAGAAATTCTGCCAAGGCTTGACCCTTGATTGCTTTTTGAGGCACAAAGGTGATGTCAAACTCCATCATGATAAGTGCCCATTTTCCAAGTCGCCCCATGAGTGCGGGTTGACTTAAAACATACCTCACAGGGTCCGCCCTCGCGACGAGCTGGACTTCATGCTTCAACGTGTAGTCCCTGAGCTTCTTCAAAGCGAAGATTAGGGCCAAGCACAACTTCTCTATAGAAGAGTAGTTTCGCTCAGCCCCCACCATGGTGCGGCGTAAGTAGTAACAAGCCACCTCCTTCCCCTCGTCATTGTTTTGGGCGAACAAAGCGCCTATCGAAGTAGGCTGCGCTGCAATGTATAGGATGAGTGGGCGCCCCTTTACGGGAGCTGCCAAGACAGGTGGATTAAGGAGGTACCTTTTGATTTCATCGAATCCGCGTTGGCATCCTTCATCCCACACGAATGGTGCCCCTTTCTTCATGAGGCTTGAGAAGGGCTGGATGCATCCGGAAAGGTTGGAGATGAAGCGTCGGATGTACGCTAGCTTCCCCTGCAATGACCTCAACTCCTTGAGATCTTGAGGTGGCGGCATGTCGAGGATGGCCTTGATCTTCTTAGGCTCGATCTCTATGCCTCGGTGACGAACGACAAAACCGAGGAAGAGGCCTGACTGGACAGCAAAGGCACACTTCATCGGGTTCATCTTGAGTTGATATTGACGCAGCCGTTCAAAGACGACCCGAAGATCCTCCTGGTGGTGCTTGCGATCCTTGGTTTTGACTACCATGTCATCAACATAGCATTCCACCGAATGATGTATCAAATCACCAAGAACGCATGTCATAGCAGGCTGGTACGTTGCACCAGCATTCTTCAGTCCGAATGGCATGACAGTGTAGTAGAAGTTGCCTTCGGGGTCCTGAAAGCGGTGTCGATGGCGTCATCTGGATCCATCTTGATCTGGTTGTAGCCTGACGAACCGTCCATGAAGGAAAGTGCATCATGGCCTGTGGTGGAGTCGATGATAATTTCTGGGATTGGGAGAGGAAAGTCATCCTTTGGGCAAGCCCGATTCAGGTCGCGGAAGTCCTGGCAAATTCATATCTGCCCATTCTTCTTCTCCACCGGGACAATATTGGCGAGCCACCGTGGATACTTCGTCTCCTTGATGAAACCTGCAGCAATTAACTTGTCGACCTCCGTGATGACATCGTCTTCAAGTTCTGGACGTAACCGTCGTGATTGTTGATTGATGGGACGGAATCATGGGTCAATCGCCAACTTGTGCGTGGCAACACGAGGGTCCAAACCTGGCATCTCCTTGTAACTCCAGGCGAAGCAGTCTCGGTACTCCATCAAAAAGCTTTGATAGTCCTCTCGCTCCTCTTCTGTCAGCGTGGCGCTAACAAAAGTGGGGCGTGGGTCGTCCTCTGTTCCAAGGTTGACTTGGACGAGGTCATCGATGGTGGGCTGCCCTCCGTCTTCTAACTCCTGTGGTGCTGATATGGAGCTAAGTTCCTCGACGTTACTTGGCTCACCGTTGGCAGAGTGTTGTTGATGAGGAACGGTGGACAAAGTGTCGGAGTCAATGCTCGATGAGATGGAAGTGGTGTGGCAGTTAACTCGTGTTCCTCCACCATGCTCCTCCTCTTCATCGAGGACGTCGTAGGTGCAGCATCCCATCGTATGGTGCATTGGATTGCCAAGGACGGATATCATGGCATGCTGGTACGTTGCACCCGCATTCTTCAGCCCAAAAGGCATGCCGGTGTTGTAGGAGTCTCCTTCTGGCATCGCTCGCCCTTTGTCTTCTGGTTCTTGTGGCGCTGGCGCGGAGCTGAGCTTCCCCTCATTGCTAGGGCCGTCGAGGTTGATGTAGCCAAGCCCAAACTTTGGTTGAGCTTTGCCTTTCTGCTTGACGAGGTCTCCCGCTTGTCTCCACCATTCCTCGCATATGGAGGGTGGCGGAGGCATCCTGTTGTTCCGCCCAAGAGTCATCCCGGCCTTCTCCAACAAGCGAACCATCTTGGGCTCTGCCTTCATCGTCGATAGTACCTCCTCTGGATCACTGCAAGTTTGGGGAAATTCGAATACAAAATCACATTGTTTTACCTGCGGGACCTTGTAGAAAATGGTCTGGACTCTAGATCCAGACAAATTGGGGATAGCCCAAACCTCTAGCGGGGAAGTCACTGAGACATAGAGCGATGGGGGCTGTACACCTTGAGCTCCCCTTGCGACTTCCTCCACTTCTTTTATTCTTCTTCTATCGGCTATCAGTATGGGCGCATGTTCTTCCTTCCGAAGGTTGCATGCCCGTAGCGTGATGGGTGGTGGTGCATCATTGCAGCGTGTTAGCATCGTGGAGCCTTCCTGAGCACTTGCAGAGCTTCCCAGTGTTAAACAAATGGGCTCTCGGCGCACCAAAGCTGATGAAGAAGTGGCAGCCTCTTGAGAAATTGTTGTAGCCGACCTCAGCGTGATTGGCGTTGACGTTGGGAACCTTGCCTTCAACAGTAATGGGGTCACTGGACCAGGCATAGAAGATCCTGTTCCACATGATGTCAAGGCAGAGCCCCCTACCTGCAATTGGGAAGAGGGGCGATAGTCGTACCGCGCAGATGAGGATGATCGCCTACGGACTTGGCTCCTGTGACTCCGAGAGGAGGAGCCCTTTGCATCGGGAGGTAAGCTCGGCATCACGTGGAGCTTCATCTCAGCTACTGGCCCAAAACTTGGTTTGGTCAAGAGATCCACCGGAGGCGTTGTGCGCCCCAACTGCTGGTCGCTATCTACAACGGGGAAGTAGTACTTCGCATCTGCATGGTGAGACTCCTGCATAGTATAAGGAGATATGTTGCCGATGATGCGCTTTTGTGTGCCGCTAGCGTCGAGGAACTTCAGGCATTGATGGAGGGTGGATGGCACGACGCGGTACTTGTGGATCCACGGTCTTCCTAGAAGGGCGGAGTAGGAGGTATTCGCCTCGATGACGAAGAACCGCACCTTGAAACTAAAAGTTGACATCTGGATCTTCAATGTAATGGCACCTAGCGTAGGCTTACCTTGGTTGTCGAAGCCGCAGATCATCACGTCAGTAGCCTCCAAGTCGTCCACCGTAAAACCTGCCCGCGTCAAACTCCGAAGAGGGAGAATGTTCACGGCAGACCCTGGGTCTATGAGGATCCTGCGAAGATGTGCAACACCAATATTACCTTCCACATACAGTGGACGGTTGTGGTCACCATGATCTATGAGCTTGTCCTCTTCATCGAACGTGATCTCATTCACGAACAAGGGGCTGGAGCAAAGACGGTGTTTCGCCATGGACACCTCGTAGAGTTCTGGGGCTTGAAGCGCCTTGATAAGGGCCTCGTGAAGGTCAGGCACCATCATGAGCGCATCATGCACACTCAAAAGTGCTGGAATCCGCTTGAGGTGGGCGATGATGTTGTAGTCAACGTCGCGTGCCTTCATCTTCTCTTGGCCTTGGTGTTCGTATCCCTCCCCCTGCAATGGCGCCTCCTTTGGGGCGGCTGGCTTCTGCACCCTTGTTGACTTGATATTTAGTGGTTCAGGTAGGACCTTGCCCCCACGCAGGTTCATGTTCACCTCTTCCAATGGCACTTCCTTTGTTGCCTCTTCGGCGTGGAGGACCGCCTGCTCTTCAGGAGTAAACACATCTTCGGAAGGAGTGTCGCTGTAGTCATGGATGACATTGCAACTCTCTATGCTTGGTGACTGGGGTGAGCTGGCTCCTTCTTGAACTTGCTCCACCTCCTTTGCCAGTGCCTGCCCCCAGCCGGGTGGTAAGAACTGCGCCAAGGTTGGTAGCACACGCCCCGGTCGAGATAAAGGCTCGTCTCCTTCTGACATAGGGACAAATCTTGGCGGAGGCCGACGTTGACTTGGATCGAACCGCCTTAGAATTCTTGGGGGAGCACATTCTCGCGAAACCGGGCAGGGATGTTGGGGTGGAGGCCTCCTTGCGTATGGCCTTCGGCGCACCATCCTCCAAGGTTCTTCTTCGGGAACGGCTGGGGTCACCTAGGGCCGAAAGGGAGATTGGATAGCTGGTCTTCAACTTGGGCCAATGGCACCCATGTTTCTTCGAGCTCCGTGGCTTCACTTGGCAGAGACGGTAACTTCGTGCTCACCATGTTTACCGCATGGTAATCTGGGTTGATAGCTTCTGGGTCGAGGTTGATCCTTCTCTCATTAATGGCTCTTTGGAGCCATTCTTTGAACGCAACACAATCTTCAATGACATGTCCCACATACCTGTGATATGGGCAAAATAACGGATTATCTGTCATCCTCACCTGATCAGGCCTCCGAGGCTCTGGTAAATTCAAGGCCCGATGCTCCATAACCTGGTCGAACATGTCCTTGATGAGCTCCCGACGAAATACGTACTGCTTCTTGAGGAGCTCCTGCATCGACGGGCGTTGCCTCCCTCCGGCTTGTTCGCCCCTTGCACCCAATATGGGCACATGGCCTTGCGGTGCAGACGAGAAGACCTTGGTAGTGTTTGTTTCGGCTGGTGCCTTCGCCCTGCTACCGTTGTTGACTTGTTTGGACGTTGAGGCAAAGCGCTTGGCGGGATCAAATGCGCTGGCATTCTTATAGAGCTCCATTATCTGCGGTGATTTCTCAAACTCAAGCTTCGTGGCTGCTACCGCCGTGCTGAGGGCACTAAAAGTTCTAGGCTCGCGCCGAGAGACTTCAAGTGACCAATGTTGCTGCATCCCATGGACGCACATCTCAATGGCATCCTCGAGGTGCATCTCCCTGGCAAGACGCACATAACTATTGCGGAAGCGGACGATGTAGTCATCAATGGACTCGTCTCATCGTTGTCGGACTTGCGGCAGCTCGACAACGGAGAAGTCCTTCTTCATGGCGACGAAGTGCTTCTTGAAAACCTCTTTCATGGCTGCCCAACTCCCAATGGACCCCACCGGTAAACGGCTGTACCAATGGAAGGCGGGCCCGGTTAACGACCCTGAAAATTGGCGAAGGAGAAGTGATGGGCTGTTTGCTGTGTCACCGCATGCCGCCTCAAAATATGCCAAGTGCTCCCTTGCATCACCGGTTCCATCAAATTGACGGAACTTTGGTGGGTGCCACCCTGCGGGATACGCCATCATGTCATGCCACGCCTCGTAAGGCTTCTCCAGCTCACTCTCGGAGGTGCGAGGGGCTTGATCTATCGCCATTTGCTTCAACTTCTTGTCCACCATATCCCCAACCATGTCGTGGTAGTCCTTTAGCATAACCGCGTGTGGTACTGCGTTGGCAGAACCAGTAGGGCTAACCCAAGGCCGAGCTTGTGTGTTGGGGTCGTGTTGAGGCACATCATTTAAGGGCACCCTAGCAGGAGGGCCCACCAGAAGTTCCTCCTCTTGCGGATCGACCACTCGTTGCAGCGCGCCTTGTGGAGGGACGCTTTGGTTGTTCATCATGATCTCAATAAACTGGTCAAGCTTTGACGCCAACTGATTAATCGTCTGGCGCTGGCTTCTGACCTCTTCTTCTAGAGACACTTCTTGTGGTGCTACTATGTTTTCAGCACTTGGGCCATGGGTGCCATCAATGTGTGACTTGGCAGCAGAATCTTGATCCACAAGGTTTTCACCATGATTCACCATGCGAACGGGCGCGGTGTGGAGGTCTTCATCACCACCCTCATAATCTAAAAAAACCGATGAGGCTAGTTCATGGTAACGAGGGGAGTGTGGACGACTCTCCAACGATGGCGAGGAGGACGAGTCGGAGAAACCTTCTTCATCATCAAGGTGGTCTTGGCGTTCTCCATCTCCGGGAAACCCATCCGTCACACCTTGACCAGCGATGGATTTTAATCTTGTATTAGCCCCTGGCCGGTTTGCAACTTGACGTCGTCCTTCAAGGTCTTGAGGAAGCCTTGATGTAATGTCGGTGTAGTGTCGCTTGTATATATCTTCATTTTGTGATGTGCTCTCTCCACCTAATGGGCCTTTCCCTGTTGTCACAGGAAGACACGTGGCTCTTGATCTTGCAGCTTCTTGTGACGTTGATGAGCTTGTCTTGGCATCCCCTTCGGCACCCCTGAACCATGCACGAACATGGCCAAGGCGCGGTAGGAAGGTCCTCTGGAAGTCCGCCTTTGGGTTCGGCACGATCTCCTCTTCAGAAGGATAGTCGAACTCCTCGGTGACGGCGGGAGGTCGCCATCCATTACTTGACCCTTCGCTTGGCTGCACTCCAAGAGTACCGCACATGGCAAGGTTCTTCTCAGTTGATTCCTTCGCTTTTTCAGCGTCCTGCTGGGCTTGAGCTTCTCCATCTTGGTCCATCCTTTCAGAGGGAACAAGAGGAAAATCTATGGGAAGTGTTGTGTCTTGTGGGAGGGCAGCGTGGGCTGCACCCTCGGAAGCTACTTCATTGTTGGAGGAAGACGTAAGCTTGGCTTCTTCGACGCCTTCCATCGGTGTGGCCGTCGGCGCTGGCATTTTCTGATACTCTAGTAGGGGTGCTGGTGCAGTAGCCTTCACCCGTTCATCATTCTTCTGGGGAAGGGATGAAGAAAGAACCGCCTTGCTCCCTTGCTCAGTGCTTCTCGTGGACGTCTTGCATGGTTTCGGCGCCAACCGGCTGAGCAAGTAGCTATACCGCTCATGCCGCTCCAAGTCGGGGGAGATGCGGAATTTGATCCTGTCATTTTCTTGAACGACCCCACCATTGGGTCGTAAACGTACCTGAGTGTGTTGAAGGACTAAGTCCTCAAGTTCTTTATAAAGAAGACGGCGGTTTCTCCGACGCCTCTCGCGCTTGCGCTGATTCTCCGTTGGAAAGATACCATCCCTTTGCACCGGTGGCGTGCGTAGGAGTGTTGGTGCAGGGCGCCTCGTGGATGATGAAGTCCTGTCCGTCATCGCCTGCAGTTGTGTCCGATCTCCCCGCCTAGGAGGTGACGAAGGTCTTGGTGGAAATGTCGGTCGCAAAGGTTCCCGTGGTTGCCACTGTTGAGTGGGTCGAGGGTCCCTCTCATCATCTTGATGTCCCCGCCTGGGAGGTGACGAAGGTCGTGGTGGAAGTGTCTGTCTCAAAGGTTCCCGTGGTTGCCACTGTTGAGTGGGCCGAGGGTCCCTCTCATCGTCTTGATGTCTTGACCATCGGTTCCAACGTGGAGGCACGTTGGGATATCTCCGTTGTGGGAAGTGTCGAGTTGGTGAAGGTTGTCGCCGAGGCGCCAAAGTCTGGCGCTCATGTTGAGGACGATGGCTTGGGGCTTGACGCCTCATCCTTCCCGCAGCTTGAGCCGCCGATGCACTTGGCGCCGTTGGATCTTGGAGCCTCCTCTGGATATTGTTTATCTGTTCTTGGAGTTGGCGAAATTCTCGCCGTAGGTCGTTGTCCCGTGGAGCGGGTGCCTCATGCCGAAGGGTGGAAAACCTGTTATTGTTGGGGAGAGACCTTCCGTCGGCTGCCGAGTTGTGGAGACACGACGCCCATGCACCCCTTCGCGTGTCGCCAATGTTGAGGGAGACAGTAGGGCCTGGTAAAACGGGCTCTTTGCGTGAGCGCCGCTTCCAGAATTCCTTCATGATGGTGCGTCTCACCAGCTCCTTGACCTTGCATGGCTCGTATGCCCAATCATCAGGGAACAAGTCATACGGAGGGGTTAAGGTGCTTCGGTAAGTGAACACCTTATCAGCTAGGTCCATGGCGCCGAGGGATCAATCCTCCTCCGGCACCGTGCTCTGAGCAATGCGGGAAGCTATCTGTTGGTGGAGTAATTGTACCTTGCGGTACTTCCTCCTGTAGTTGCGTAGGGGATGAGGGCTATCCGACAAACGAGCGTTGGCCATGAGCCTACGCAGGTTATGGGACATGGCCTCCAAACCCTCGAGAAGCTCTACCTCGGTGCGCCGCGGAGTTGGCTTCAATGGCTCCGAGTGTGTAGTCGTGGTAGGGGTGTGGAGGGACGTTGCACTAGCCCGCCTGTTGGCGGCTCTGGTGCGGAGGCGTTGAGATGCCTCCACATCTCCTTTAAAATCTGCCCTTGTCGACTCCTTCAACAGGGCGCGCGCCTCAAGCATTAACTCGCGATGCTCCTTCTTCACCTTGGCAGCCTCCCGCCTTAGTGCCTTCTTCGACTGCACCGTTCGGAACTGCACGGGATCTTGAGCTTGATGCATGTAGACCTTCTCACCAAGCTCGATGACGACCATGGGCGGCATCGATCCAAACTGGATCATTACCGGCTCCGAGTTGCTGCCACGGGAGATTCCACCTGCATGAAAGGGATCTTGATGAGCGGAAATCCTCGCCGACGCCTTGTCATGCAGCATGCTCTGCAGGTTGGGAGACGAGCGAAGACAATTCAGACGACCACAGCATTGCGAAGATGGGAGGAGAACCAGGTCCCACTGGGCGTGCCAATTTGTTTGACACGAGAAAAATCTTAATGGGGCACTCCGTGAGAAGGGATGAGAAGGAGTGTGGATTTCTCTCATGCGCCGGGGAAAAGAAAATGCGGGCGTGCCAGTGTACCGTAGTACACAAAGAAAACAAAGATATGGGAACAGTATTTTATTAATCTCAAGGATAACAAATACAATTCCCGATATGCGCTCTGTGGCCTACTAGCGCGGCCTGCCTGACTAGCGTTGTGCGGTCTCCTGGTTCCTGGGGCCTCGAAAGGCTCCCGGTTAATTACTCCCGCGGGTTGCTCCGTGAGATACCCCCGATTAAGCCGTGTGGTCGTCTTCGTCGTCTTCACTTCACGTTCTCCATGCATATGATGATGGTGTGTGTAGGTGCGGGCAGCGGCAAAGCCTGTGTCCTTGTCGGTACACGTGCCGCTCAAAACATGGCTTTGTGCTAGCCACATCCGCCCTCGCCGTCGCGCCTCGTCGGTCTTGACAGTGTTGATGTAGTAGGTATTGGGGTAGCATGGATCCTGCTTGGCTCTGACTTCTTGACGTTCTAGCAGCTTCGTCGGGGTACGCAAGGGGTTGCCTCACGGGAGTATTCTTTTGTGGAGACTGTCGTCAGTGTAAAACCAATGCACGCTCGCATCGGCATGGCCGGTGTAGTTGGTGTCTCATCTCGACTAGACGCCATGGTTACGACAGTCTGCGGAGACAAAGACTCCGCCTTACAAGGCCGTGAGAGGTAACGCCTTAGAGGGGCATAGTGGATGCCTCGTCTTGGCTAGACGCCGTATTCGGTGGTCTACCAAAACAAGGATCACGCCGCGGGGCCGAAGAAAGGTAACATCATGCAGAGGCACGGTTGATGCCTCGTCTCAGCTAGACGCCGTACTCGGTGGTCTGCTAAGACAAGGATCACGCCGCCTGTACGACGATGAGACCTGTATGCAACAAAGGGTGCACCTCGTCTTGGCTGGACGCCGTATTCGGTGGTCCACCAAGACAAAGGCGGACATCGCAAGGCCGAAGAAGGATGACATGGAGGGGCGTGATTGATGCCCTGTCCTAGCTAGACGCCGTATTCGGTGGTCGGCTAAGACAAGGAGCACGCCACCTGTATGACAATGAGACATGTGCAACAAAGGGTGTACCTCGTCTTGGCTGGACGCCGTAATCGGTGGTCTACCAAGACAAGGGTGAAACATCGTGGTGTTGAAGAAGGATGGCTTCATGGAGGAGCGTGATTGATGCCTCGTCTCAGCTAGACGCCGTATTCGGTGGTCTGCTAAGACAGGGAGCACACTACCTGCACGCCGAGGCCTATAAGCCATGAAGAGTGCACCTCGTCTTGGTCAGACGCCGTATTCGGTGGTCCGCCAAGACCAGGGCGCTGCCTCACAAGATCAAGGAAGGTGACTTTGTAGAAGGGCGTGGTTGGGCTCCGTCTTTGGCGAGCTCCGTCCGCACCCGATCACGACGTGCAAAGACGAAGGGCTCGGTGTGGACAAACTCCAGCGGTGTTGGTGTAATCTCCTTGTTCGATGAAGTCCTCTCCGGTGCCGGCGGCGGAATTGAATGAGCGCTGTCTTCGGCAACAAGCATGTATCCTCCGTGTAGTGCATGCATGCTGGATGTAAGGAGGAGACAAAAACAATTAGACATTAGTCTCACCTTCCGGAAACATGACCATTGCGTTCATCGCCACCGAGGTTCTTTGCGCGGATGAGGGTACGCCGAGTCGCCGATCTCCTGTCAACGTGCGTCAGCTGCGTGCGCTTTGCCTCTTGATGGATGTGGCGTTGCTGGACTTGCTTGATGAATGGGTGCGTGATGAGTTTGCTGGGTGTGTGCGTGAGTGGCGTGAGATTTCTCTCGTGGGTTTGCTGCCTCCCTCAATGTTGAGACTTTGCCTCGATATATATAGGCGTCCGGCTGGTGTAGAGGAAAGGAAACGTAGGATTTCTTGGTCCGTACTCTTGCTTCGTTCGGCAGGTCACCTTTCCTTTTGTATTCGTTTCCAAATTTTGAAGACTCGCCCATTGTGTATTGCTCCTCGCCCAAGATGATGCGTAAATTAGGAAATCCCAATGCCGCTTCTACACCTTCCCTCTGCTAAAAACTTTCTATTTGAGCCTGCAAAAAGAAAGGAAACCATCTTGCGTGCATGTGATTACCCGGCTGCTGATGGGCCTGCCTGTCGTTGGATAAATACGTGTGCGTGCTGGCCGGCCCGCAAATACTCAAGTACATATGCATGCGTACATGATTGCCGCGTATAATCTACCAAAAATACATGCATGTATGCTACCTTACGTGTGCATGCCAAAAAAAGGTAACCAAAGACCAGCTAGTAGGAGAGGGCTAATGTACAGGTACACGTATATGCCTGGTTTGAGTATTGCGGGTATTCGGATATGTACACGCGGGCTTGCCAGCCGGCCAAGATACCCGAATACGTACATATAGTGTATAAATACCAAGTGCAAGGCAAGCTTGTCACGTACATGCAAACCCCTTCTTTTTTTTTTGAACGAGCATGCAAGAGGTACGTACATATGATAATAAGCCCAATCTCAAATAGATTACCTGCACATTACCTATGCCGAAAAATTCTTAAAAATAATCATTAAATTGCTCCGTCAAGTACTCAATCTCAAACACATCAAACGGATTTATACAAGGCAATTTTACTTCAACTTTTCATATAAGGAAGCAACATCCTGGACGTAATCGAGAGCTCCCGGTCAGTCCGATCAAGGCTCTAGCACAAGTCTTGCCATGTATGTGTCATGTAAGCTACTATAAAAATAAGACCCTGGGTAGCGTTCAAGAGCACACAAGTTCGATCATCGCTCACAACACATCCGATCTGAAGAGAAAAAGGTACGCCTTTGTTCCTTCTTCTCTGAAGCTAATGCCTCGCCTTGACTTTGCGTGCTCTGTGTGCATGCCCAGTAGATACACTTGTATCTTTTGTCTCCAGCTAACTTTGTATTTGTTATCTCACTCGTGTCATCAGGACACCATGGGACGGGGTGACAAGTCAAAGAAGTATGGATCGAGAGATGTTGAGGGCTCGACGAGCGGCAGCAGGAACGGCAAAGGCGGCTCAACTCCTCCACCACCTTCAAGTAAGTCGGGAAACTATTCCAAGGGCGTGGAGTACACACGTCGGTCACCGCCGTTGCCAAGTGCCCCGCCGCTTGTACTGAAATCACATAGCTCAGCGCCACGGACTACGCGTAGCTACCCGAACCGCAACTCAAAGAATTCTGACGAGACATCCATCTCCCTTGATACTGACGCTCCACCACTAGGGAACCTGGAGGTAAAGAGAATAAAAAAGAAACAGAGCTCGCATGAATGTATTTTTTTTCTTACTTCTAAATATATCCTGTACGCATGCAGGACAAGCTTGACGACGTGTTGCCGTTCGTGCCTATGAGCAGCGGTATGGAACAACTCCTAGACGAGGTGATGGAAAACATGGACCAAGATGAGCCGGCCACCAAATCCGCACCTCCGGCCAAATCTAGTTCGGTGGTGAAGCACACGCCCCCGGCAATGAGTGATCCAGCTACGAATTCTTCAACTGTGGCAGGGAGCGATCTTGTCGTAAAACCCGCCTCCCTGGTGACCAAGCCCGCTTCTTTAACCACATCAACAGGCACCCCCCGAAGTGGACAAGAAGAGGTCATCGGGAGCTATCAATGACAAAGATGTTGGGATAACTGCAAAGAAGCCAAGGACGTCTGCTTGCGGTACGTGTATAATCCCCCCGCCACCCTTGCATGAATTTTCTTTGGATGCTTTCTTGACTCGTTCTCTTTTTGTCACCTTTCTAGATGTCTCCAGCAAATCAAATAATCTAGAAGGCTTTTATTCCCCCCGAGGCAAAGGAACTCCGTGTATTAATTGAGCAACACCAGAATATCCTTGCTGGAGAAAACACTCTGCTCGAGAAGCTCAAAGTCCCTCCAACGAGTAACATCTCAACGCCAAGCCTTGTTCTCCCGCCCGAAATAGCAGCAAAGTACATCTCAATAGGACTCAAGGATATACAAGAGGCGCTAAGGGAGCAGCCGATCAATGAGGAGCTAACCATAACTAAAATCGAGTCTGTGATAAGTATGTGGAAGATCCCGTATGCGAATGAGGTCCCGCCAGACCTTGAGATTCTGATTCGACACCTTGAAGCAGTGGTGGCTCGTCTGGGCGGAAAAGGTGGTCTTGCCACTTCCCACACATCGGCACCCGCGCCGACGCAAGTGTCATCTCTGTTGGAGAAACTCGATGCAGCCCATGCGGGGATCACTCAAGGACTTTGCCGCCTCGAGAAGGAAGGGCCGCGCCTAGAGGGGCGCCTTGCCAACCTCGCCTCCATCTGCAACAGGCAAAAGAAGTTGGCCGAAGAACATCGGATGCTTGCCGGCAAACATCAGCAGCTTGCCGAGGAGTACAAGGCTCTCTGCGAGAAGGAAACCGAGATGGCGGCACTGGCTGAAAAGCGAACGTGCGTCCTAGCTGACATGATGACTTCTAGCTCCCGCCATCTTGAAGCTCATGAGGATGCAGTCCGGAGTTCGTCACAGGTGGCCGAGTCATACACAAGACGCCGTGCGGAGGCGGCTGCCTTCCTGGCCGCCGGCGGAACGCTTCCGGAGATCGCGACGATCCTAGCATATAAAGCTCCTGAGTGAGGGAGCGGGCTAGAGATCATGGACTGCTCTGCAAAAGCTGCACTTAAAAATATGTTCTATCTTAGTTAAATATAATTTGTCTTAGCTCATCCAGAAAAAGTTTGATTAGTCCTAGTGAACTTTTGTATCATCGATCAATAAAATGATAGCTTTTGTGATATATCTTCTTTTTTTACTTTTACTTGCCGGGTCTTTGCTTCATACTAGCCCTGGAGATGCGTTGTATCAGCTTCCAACAATGGTGAGGCTAGCTAACCACAGCCTCCCTGGTGTATATGCTGCAGTCATTCCGGCTCGTTGGACTCCACCAATGCTTGATGTAACAGCTTCGACTTGTCTTGCACCAGCCGCGACACCTTCGAATGCACATCTAGACCTCAAAAATATATCGATCAATCCATCATATGCGTAGATGTTCGTATGCTTATTTGTATGTCTGTCGTCGCGGCCTCCACGTATAACCGAGGCATATATTTCTGATGTACATATTGCCGCCCTCATGCATGCATGTATGTACGTAGGCAAAATTGTCATGCACCACGTACAGGATCAATCAAGAGATTAACTAGTTCGTGCATGCACTGATCCACCATGTGTGTACATATACCCTTTCCTGTGTAACCTGCACTCCCGAAAATTCCTTTTTGTTAAAAAAACAATAATGACAATTAAGGGATTAGCCACGTAAGAGAGAGAGGAAAAAGGGTTGGTCCATATCATTTTTTATTACTTATTTAACCTCTCTTCTTTAGTACAAAACTGCGTCAAACACTTTGATAAGTTAAGCAATTTATTGGGTAAGATCATGGTTGTGTGTGATAAGAGACACACTTAAAAACATTTTATGAATGTGTATATGAGTACCATAAAGTATCTAAATTACCCCAGATAATGGTTCAACATTACACATATATCTTTTGAATGTGTTCAAGAAAGAATAAGTGGATAATTTAGAATTTTAAGGTGAGAGTTCCTTAAAACAGATTTCCCTATGTCAGTGGTGCACATATAATCTGATGATATGGGGAATATTTTGCAACTTATTAAGTTGTGACCAATAGAATTGTCAATAATTTTCTAATCATCCCCAAACCAGCATGGCTAAGGCTATCAAGCCTAATATTTATTGATACTTAGAAACTCATTGTGTACACAACAATATTGAGTATGAATTGAAACATACATTCAAATTTATCGAATTTTGTATCCAAGGGATATGATATTGAACATCCTACTACATGTAGTAGTACAAGTATAGTTGGGATAATTAGGAGATTACTTGAGGTCTTCGATATTATTGAGTGCAAATAAGTTCATCCTCCATTTTGTGCACTAGATTTTGGTCCTCCTTCTGATGAAGATTGTGAGACCAATCCGTTACCAGAATTTGGTTGTTATTTGCAAATTTTCAAATTTATCCCATTGAACTTATTGGCCTTTTAATAAATTTGTGGTGTGATTCGACCATATGTTAGAGGGTTTGGTAATCATAGGTACAATATTTATATAACCACACATTTGACAAACTTGAGAGTTGTCATTGATCATTTGAGAACGACCGATTCCTATTAAGAGATAATTCTCTCTTTGGTTTTCTATTAGCCTCCACTTTACTTCGAGTTCCTTATGGTTCTATTTTGTGACCACTAACTTGCATAGCATTCTCGGTACTAGCAAGAATTTTAAATTATGGTATAGCAGCCGTTGGGTGAATTTGATGATTTTAAGAAATTCCATGTTTCTTGATCATAAAAATGGTAGTATACCATCTGAAGAGGATGTAAAGTGCATTAAAGGCTTTTCAACTAGATCTGTATATAGGAAAATATTTGATCATGAGATCTCAACTTGAAGTTGATTAAGTGATAAAATTGTGACCTGCGATAGACTTGAGGTATTGAAAACTGGATGGTGGTCATCTGTGATGTGCTCACTATTTAGTTGTTAAGAGAATAGCCAGGACATGTTACCCCGTCGGTGGAGTTATAGTGGCAACAATGCCACAGGTGGATACAATGACTGATGTCATGAATCATCTTGAAATAAATTCTCTCACCTAATTATGAATTTAGTGCATTAAAAAAGTAAGCAATGAAAATGATTTGTTTGAGAACAATCATGGCCAAGGTGATCCTTGGTGAACCTAGGTGTATCCTTCAATACAACGCATGTGATGAAATCATTGTTAATATTTTGGACTTCATTCTTGAGGAAGTGTGTGACTTTAGAGTCATTGCCAAAACGTATAGAATTTGCATGTTTGACATCGGTTGGTCATTATAAAAGTATAACCACAATGTGATGTGGACATTACAACAGTGTTTGAGACACTTGCTATAAATTATGGTATCCTTCTTGATGGATGGATGACACTATAATTAGAAATAGTGACATATCTTCTGCCATGTATTTTACCAATGTAATAGAAGGTAATCACTGGTATATGCAGATATTTGCATAGTTTTCCATCACATATTCAAGCAAAGTGAGGCTTGAATAGTTTGTGTTAGCACAAAAATACCATTTCAGCATATAACTATTTTAGTGAACAACAACAATAAATGCTTCAGAGGAGCAAGTTTTAATTTGGCTGATGCCTTATAACCATATGTGTAGACCTCAATTTATATAGGATAACATTTTGAAGATAATCACCGATGTGGTGTAGATCTCGCAGTAATAGAAAACATAGTCTGACTTTTGTCAGTAGATGTTCATATCTCTATTACCTTATGTTATGCTAAATTTTTTAAAAAAAGTTTAAAGGTAATCATCTGTCAAAGTGACATGATGTAGACTTTGCAGTAATAGTGCATAGTCTGTAACAATTTACAGTAGATGCCAATATTACCTTATGATATCTTGAGGTAGTCACATCTAAAATTAATATTTGAAAGAGCACTTTGAAGGTAGTCATCTTGTTAAATTAACAAGATGTAGACCTCACAGTAGTGGTGGATAATCTGCAAATGGTGCAGTAGATGCCACCAGTACCTTGTGATTCACAAATAATTTTTGTACTAGTCATGTTGACTATGACATTTGATGATACATCTCTTTTCATGCCAAGATGTGCAAGACATTTCATGACATGTAGTTGTTGCACTAAGAATGTTCCAGAAAATAGGTCTAGAATATTTATTTACAAGACCTAAATGTAACGCAGAAGAACCTGAGGCATATACTGTAAATTTTACAGCCTGACAATGATCTAATCATTGGTTTATGCATAAGCTAACAAAGGCTTTCATGCATCAACAAACTGATGACAAAAAACTGCAAAATACGTTAAGCCTGAGGGATTAACAGAGTTATGTAGGGTCTTTCAATTATAATAAAAATAGAACGGATGAAAATGCAAAACTGCGTGAGGATAAGGTTTCCCCAAATCGTAATCCCGTGCGTGTGTGGATAGGAATCAATTTCCTTCCTTTGCGTGCGTGGATTGGAATCGTACATGCGTCAAGGCCATTGCTAATCGCCGCCACTGTGCAGTGCGGGCCGGCCGAGGGACTCCGCGAGGCTGCCGATTCCGGTGCTGAGAAAAGAAATCTTCGCCGCGCGCGAGCATTGCTTTGCCACGCGCTGGGGTCGCGTCCACCGAGCGCCGCTGGCCCGCTGCGGGCACGGCGCCTAGCGCCGAGGAGGACCACACCACGGGCTCACCATGGCCGCTGAACCGAGGCGTGCAGCAAGGTCTCGGACATTACGCCGTAGGCTACCGCCTGTCGGAGCGACGGAGCCTCGCCGAACGCCATCGAGGGCCACGCCTTGAGTTCGAGGTCGCGAGGGTGCGAGCCGACGCTGCGCGTACGGGCGCAGACGGCAGACGCGAGCGCCACCGTGACTTATGTCGCCATCCGCGGCGGGGTTTGCTGCTTCACCGCAAAACGCCGGATAGCGCCGGTGCAGCCCACGGCCGAGAGTCGCGCGATGCCTCATATGTCCCCTCTTTTGCAAGTTCTGATTATTAGGATGTGTCCGAAACTATTGGGGTTGCCTTTCCCAAACCACATTTTGTCTCCAGATTGATTCCCCAAGCTACAAGAGCTTGAGGTACGTGATTGTCACGAATTCTTGCTAGTGATTCCCATCTCCTGGATCGATAGACTGCGTTCTGTCACGATGAAATGTGTAAAGATGCTAAAGGAGTTTGCATACTCGGAATCATCCGGTGGAGCAGAATTGAAAATTACCGGAGAGAGTGATCTGCTTAGCTTAGACCAAGTGATGGTTTTTGATAAAGTAACAAGTCTTGAGAAGCTGACACTCGAGAGGTGCCCACCTCTGGAGTTGAATCACCTTCAGATGCTAACATCGGTCAAGACATTGCTTGTAGAAGATTCAGTTGGTCTAGTTGGACCACCAGGAGGAGGTCAGAGTGATGTGGAATGGCAGCTCCCTGTTGAGCATCTCATAGTCAAGTGCTCAAATGGTAATTCACGAAGGAAGTTGACAGAGCTCCTCCCCCACCTCCCAAAGCTCTCCAAATTGGTAATACAAAAGAACATAAAAAAGCTGGTAGTGGGTGTGGATTTGCAACAAACAACACAGGAAGCATCAGAGATGGGGGGAGGTGAAATAACAGCAGCAGCAGAGGAAGAGGATGATGGGGTGCTGCTCTTCCCACGCACCTCATCTCTGTGACTCACTACGTGACTTGGAGTTCCTTTTCTGCCCAGAGCTGGTCCTGGTGGACCCGCCAGCTCTTGTTCCTCGTGGAGGAGGGCTTCAAGCTTTGCGATCCCTCCAGAGATTAAAAATAAGCTGTTCCCCAAAGTTTCTATCTGCCTTCTCCTTTTCCTGTCACATTTTCCCTTCCTCCCTGCAGTTTCTGGTGCTTTGGGATGTAAAAGGCTTAAGGACACTGGAGCGTCTCTCAAACCTCTCCTCTCTCATCAGATTAGAATTGCAAGTTTGTGGAGGGGATCTGAAATGTCAGGGCTTGTGGTCTCTCCTTACCACCGGGGGCCAGCTCAGGGAATTGGATGTTGGTGGCAGTCCTAGACGCCCTTCAACTCCTCTCCTCCCTCCAGGAACTAGAGTTTTGGAGTTTCAAGGACCTTCAACAACTCCCTGCAGGGCTGCGTAACATTACCAGCCTCAAGATACTATCCGTCAACCTCTGTCCAGCCATCTTGTCCTTGCCCAACGACGCCCTCCCGGATTCACTGGAAATGCTAGGTGTCTACGGCTGCAGCGAGGAGCTAAAACAGCAGTGCAGGGGGTTAGAGGGAACCATCCGAAGAGTCACAATACTCTGATCCAAGGTAACACAAAGATCATTTCTTGTGTTTTTCCTCTTTGCCCTTTTCCTGCAATCCTGCTTAATAATCTTGTGTTTGTTCCCATCCACCATGCAGGACTTTGCCTTGGAGTTTTCTTGTACATTCTTCTAGCCTTGTAGAGCTCTTCCCTTCCCATACAAACACATTTGCTCCTTCCTGTGTCTTAAATCTGGTAAGTACATCTAAACTGCAACCTTACTCCTGTTGTACTACCTTTGTGATTGAAACTTGTCAGCATCTTTCTTTGATGCAAACCAGGAACAACATATTTCTGAACTGAACCATAACTGGGCTCCTTCTTGGTCTAATTTCAGGCAGAGCCTTGACTTGCAAGTTAGATGCAGGAACTTTCGTCAGTGGGTGTCCACATCAATATCGGCAAAAAAAATCACTTTTACTCCAGCCACACCTATTTCAGGTTTCACGATCAAAATATCAATACTATGTTGAGACTTTGGGGTCAAGCTACTGATGTTAAGGTGATCAATTTTTTTCATACACTACTATGTTGCTACCAGTACCAGTTGTTCCTGCATTCCTAATTTCTGTTTGCTTGCTGTTCAGGTGTTCTAGTGTTTGTTTGGTAGGCTTTCTAGCCACTTGTGTTTACATTTTGTCAAAAACTCATGAATACTGATGGTGTACCTGGAGATTTCGGTTTTAGAGATCAACGGATCACAGGGATAGCCTGCATACCATAGCACCGCACCCCTGGAGCCAATTCAGATCATAGGGGTAGTAGCAGTCCAAAGGTAATGCATTGCAGGGCATGTGCAATTTTGAAATTTCAGAAAGGCGTCAAGATGCATGATTGCAACCTATTCAATATGTTTTCAGTTTTGAGCTATTAGAAGATTACATATTTACTATTTTTGAGCTACAACAGTTTTCAGTGTTCGATCTTTCCAATCTCCTATACTGAATAGGGACATACAGTTTTCCATGTTCTGTGATTTCTTTTTTACCATCCCCATCACTGCCGAATAGAGGTAAAGCAATTTATTCTGATCAGGTCCACAGGGAATCAGGACGTTGATTAATGCCTAACTAGTCGTTCACTTGCTGCTCAACTGTTTACATCATGTGAAACTTGCCTAACTAGCGACGGAGCTGGAAGTGCCTTGCTCTGACTGACTGATCCTTTACATATTTCAGTCAGACATCATGCATGTACTGTTGATAGCTAGCCTCAATTATGATGTTGCTTCATTTTGTAGATCCACCATTCAAGGATCTCCAAGCTGCACGCCTCCAATAATATGGCCGGTGTCATGGCTCTCCACGGTGCTGAAATTCAGGTTGCAGTCATACTAAAATACAGTTTTCATGTAAGAATTATTACGGTAAGTTTACAAGACCTTGTTACTAACGAAATAGCATATGTCGGTTACAACTAAATAACTAACTTTTATGTTTCTGCAGTATGGATTGAACCAGTAGGAATCAGGGAAAAAGGGCCAAAGTTGGATTCCTGAATCAGGTATGTTTCTCAAACTTCCTGTTCTTCATCATCAGTTCAGATTATCACGATTAGCTACTGTTTTTTTTTGGGGGGGGGGGGGGGGGGGGGAGTAGAGATACGATAGTACAGCAAATATGAAGCTCACAATGACATGATACTACCTTTAACCCTACAGGTTCACAATGATCTTGCTTGCGTGGAAGGAACATCCATTCCTGCAAGGTAATAAGGCCCCAGCGAACTTCAACTCTGCAAACCAGCTCCATCTTCTTATCCGGTTAACCAACTTGAAAACATTTCAGGATCGACTGCCAAGGAGGGTGATGGATTGACTTGCAACCAGTCCACGGAGTATCTGAAGCCATGCAAGGAAGAATAAGAAGAAGAAACACTGCCTAGGCTAGAAGAAGCGTAGCCTGCAGCTAGGTCGTTTATTTTTTTTCGAAAAGGGGGAATTCCCCGGCCTCTGCATCAGAAAGATGCATACGGCCATCTTATTAACCAAATAACGTAGTGCCAACATGGTTCCAAAGTCTCCATAAGTAATAATAAAAAAGGAAAAAAGCTCACACAGAGCCAAAGAGGGCTAGAAACACCCACTAGCCATGAACAGACGCCACAACCGGCTGGCTAAAACTAGATAGGTAAACTACATGCCTATCCTATTACATGATCGCCATCCAAACCGGTTGAAGATATCCCGAGCTACCATCTCCCATCGGAAAGACCCAGTAACCAAATGCTCCCTGGCCTCCGTCTGGGTGAGTAGCGACCAGGAACGGATCAGAGCCGTAGTACGGAATAAAACATGCAAAAAATGTATACATGATATTCTGTTAAAAACCAAGTCATTTCTGCAAGTCCAGATAGTCCACAGCAAAGCACAAACTCCAACCCAAATGTGTCTCGCTAAGTCAGACTCAATCCCATTAAGCCATGTCCCAAATAACGTGTTAACAGAATTCGGTGGATTGATATTAAAAGCAATGTGGACCGTCTGCCAAAGTACTTTGGCCAACGGGCAATCAAAAAAGAGGTGTTTGATTGTCTCATCCCGATCACAGAAACTACACCTAGTAGGTCCTGTCCAATTACGCTTTATCAAGTTGTCCTTTGTTAAAATGACTTGTTTATGGACAAACCACATAAAAACTTTTATTTTCAAAGGAACTTTGACAGCCCCAACATGCTTAGAGGTAGGAATGGAGCTCGAATTAATAACATCAATGTACATTGATTTAACAGTGAAAATGCTCCATACCTAGTCAATTTCCAGCGTAATTCATCGGGTTGTTGAGATAGTTGGACCTCCATCAGTCTCCTAACTAAATGGAGCCATTCTTCCCAACGATTGCCCGCTAGCGTCCGTCGGAACTGAATCTTAAGGGGGATAGATTGAAATATCGAGGCGACGAAAACTTCACGTCGTTGAACAATACGGTACAAAGACGGATATTGGATGGCCAAAGGTGTCTCGCCGAGCCAAGTATCCTCCCAGAAACGTGTACTCGAGCCGTTTCCAATAGCAAACCTCATCCTATTAAAGAAAGCTTGTTTGACTTTCATCAAACCTTTCCAGAATGGTGAATCAGTCGGCCTGACTGTAACCTGGAACCAAGTTTTTTTCTGGAGGTACTTGGCACGAAGGATTTGAGCCCACATGGCATCATTCTCCGTTGAGAGCTTCCACAACCACTTGCTAAGAAGGCATCTATTCTTAATTTCTAGATTCTCAATACCGAGACCCCCTTTGTCTTTCGGTCTACAGATGATATCCCATTTAGCAAGCCGATATTTTCGTTTAAGCTCATCACCCTGCCAAAAGAACCGTGATCGATAGAAGTCCAGTCTCTTTCTAACACCAACTGGGACCTCAAAGAACGATAGGAGAAACATAGGCATGCTCGTGAGCACCGAATTAATCAGGATTAATCGGCCTCCGTATGACATGAGCTTACCCTTCCAACAACTTAGTTTCTTCTCAAATCGGTCCTCGATGCACTTCCACTCTTTGTTTGTCAGCCTACACTGCAGCTAGGTCGTAGTATATCTGAAGCCCATCATCAGCCTTGTGATGCCGCTCAGAATAAAATTGCTGCGATGAGTACGCCATTCAGATTCACACCATGTGTGCGATGGTTAGTACTACCTCCGTCTCAGTTTACAAGTCCTGCGCGTATACCTAGGTTGCCAATTTTCTCACCCTAAAATAAACTATATAACACAAAAATTATACCTTTTGAAAGTAGAAACTCCGTAGTTTATGTTGGTATATTTTTTGTAATATATGACTTGTATTAGGTTGGTCAAATTGACGACCTAGGGGTACGCGCACGCCCTGTAAACTGAGAGAGAGGTAGTATTTCGGTCATCCGCAATTAGTGTAATACAAAATATTCGGACCGGCAGAGCCATGCCAATTACTTACACATGTGCTTGTCAGAAACAACAAGGCTGCATCTTCTGAAGGAATCAACACTTGTCATGCTGTTAACTGAAGAAATGGACACCCAGCGGTTGGCGCGGTGGCCTCATCGTCGACCGTCCGATCTTCATCTAACGGCAAACTACCGCTTCGCCCCGAGTTACGACACCCTTCATCGCGCATCGTACGGCTCTGAAGACTGGAGCCGTCGCTATCTGAATTTACCTTACACTGCTTCCTTGTTCACCTGCTTTACTTTAGCGTTAAAGTTAAGACTACCTTTCGAGAGCGGCGTTTTGGCTCCTAGGTGCATATGCACCCATTGTCAAAATACACATTTCGGAAAGTTAAAAAAATCAGAAAAAAAAACCCGCGTGTATATCCGGACATTTTATGTGCGTGCACAAGGTTTCAGTGAAAAACGACGTTTTTTGTGGCTTGTGTAAAAAAGACAATTTCTGATGATTCATTCTAACTATTCACGAGGCATTTCTTTATCTTTTTTTACACAAGCCACAAAAAACATCGTTTTTCACCGGAACCTTGTGAACGGACATAAAATGTCCGGATATACATGCGGGATTTTTGTTCCGAATTTTTCAACTTCTCGAAATGTGTATTTCGACAATGGGTGCATATGCACATAGGAGCCAAAGGCAATTACCGCTACCTTTCACTGGTTGTAATAGGTATAAAATCCCGGATCTTTCCGAGAGACCTGTAGCTCATTTTCCTGTACTTGGGATAAACCCTAACAGCCATGTTGTATCTTTAGTTTGCCATATTTCTGTCGCGATCATCCTCTTAAAATAGTATTCACCTAGCTACTTGGTGTGATGTGCGAGTGATTTAGTTTTCTGAACTAGTTGGGACTTGTCACTCCTTTGCTGCTGCTTTGCCTGGCAGACAGATGTGAGCATGGAATGCAGGGAATAGGTCCTGCCGGTTGGTGCAATAAATGGCCAGCTTCTTCTCAGCAGAAGAAAGAATTCTGCTCATCTCATCTGGTTTGCTTCAAGTCGATCCTAGCCTTCAGTTGCATCCGAGAAATCCTGTTCCGCGCTCCTGCATACTGGAGCACACGGCATGGATCATCGCCAAATTAAGGCAGTGAAGTTCCAGGATGTCATCATCACCACAGTGGAGAGGAGATGAGCCATCGAGCAGCTCAAATTGGTCCGCTTCTTCGCCATCGACGGCATGATCTTGTGTCCATGACCAAGGTGGTAGTGGTATATGGAATGGGGGCAGAACCGTCCGATTCCAATCCAAGTTTGCAGTTGGTATACCTGTGATGTTGTACGTTCATAAAAAAAAAGGCAAAGCAGAAGATGATTGGTCCTCGCCACATATTAGATATCCTAATAATGTATATTTCATTGTCATCTTCTGATAAAACAGTCTATCACATCCTTTATTTACGTCTCGGAGTTATAGCGGCGCACCTTTCCTTGTGGTTACACTCAACGTGCTCTGCTCTTTACTCTGACTGTCATGTCAGCTCTGTCTAGCTAACACAAGAGGGGCAGGAGTCGTGTCAACGATTGCTCAACATCACAACCAACCAATGTGTGTTCTGAACATGTACCATTGCTGCCCCGAGTTTGGAATTTACCCTGATGATGAATTAAGTAGACAGTGGTACTGTGCACGGGTAGGGATGTCACGAAAGAAACCGGCCTTTGCAACAAGCCCGGTTCAGAAAAAGCTTGATGCCGCGGAGAAAATAGCAGCAGCAACCTGTGTGCATGTTGATTGCAACGAGCATGCCATGCCATGTTAATTGAATGAACGCTGTTTTCCCTTTCAATTTTCCTTTCGCAACTATTCACGTCACTTTGTTTGCAGGGGCGTTACAAATTCAAACCCACATCTCACCCATGCCCGCATGAGAAACATACACCCCCACCACATCCCTTGGATTTTCATTTCATTCTTCCTCTATGTTGTTTGCAAAATCATTTTTTTGTTTTTTTGCTTTCACCACTTTTTGGAAGCTTCTAGAAGCTTTTCGCTTTTTCTTTTATTTCTCATTTTTGTGTTTCTTTCTGGTTTCCTTTTTTGTTTTTTTCCATGTTCGTTTCATTATCTTTTTAAAAACTAGTGAGCATTTTAAAATTTCTGCACATTTTAAATTCTTCAACAATTTTCAAATTAAAAAATATATTTTTAAATGCATGCATATTTGTAAAATTCACCAGACTTTTTCAAAATAGTTAAAAAATCATAATTTATGAACATATTTTAAATTGTGAATATTAACCCATGAACATTTTTTAAAATTCACAAACACCTTTTTTTAATGTTTTATGATTTTGTGAAAAAAAATTCAAATCTACCAAAAAATCTGAGAGCTGGTTTTCTTAGCCAGCGTTTGTTATCTTTTTGTAAGCTAGGGCCTTGCATTTTTGTAGGGGAAAGGCTAAGCTTTATTGCTCCATAATGTTCATTGAAATACAAAATGGGTCGTGCAGAGCACCAAGCCACAAACAACGACCCTAATCAAGTGAGTACTTAGCCAAACTATGAACATTTGAGTTGTTCTCACAACCTTCAAAAATAACCGCTTAGCGACTAGGTGGGTGGAGGGTTGGGAGAAAATTTCCGCTCCTCCAGGTTTATCTCCGATCTGATCATCAACCCAGGTTTGATTGCTCGAGATTACGAGGTTCTGAATCCGATCTAACATCTCGTTTAGGAGCGCGAGGTCGGCCTCGCCCATCTTTTAACAGTAGGCTGGGCTCACCTCAAGTTTTTCCCAAGAGTACCACCTGACGTCTCCTCGGTATTCTCCTTGGTCAGGCTTGAGGCCTGATCAGCAGTGCAGTGTACGGACTTGAGCTCGAAGCCGGATCCAAGATACAGATTGTTCCACGGTCCTACTCCAGGATTGAATCTGGCGCCGAGATGGAGATGTTTATAGGATCCCCAGGCTGGTGTGATACCCAACCCTAAAAGGCAACTTCACCACGGGAACCCGCGGCATATTCCAAATTCCCGAACTTGATGGTCTGGCCTACGAAGAAATTTTTGACCTGGCCGAGGTTATCGGTCGAGTCAGCGTGCATCACGATGCTGCCGTAGGCGAAAAGCTGGGCGGGGATAAAGGTCATCCCGCAGCAGATGTCGGTTTTGATCCGAAGATGGGTCATCGAGCCTTTGCAACCACACAGCGAGACCTGTATGGGCCACCAATGTCGGTGCTAAGACCTGCGGTCGGGTAGGGGGTCCTCAGCTGATGATCTTCACACAGTGGTAATAGGGAATAATATTGACACGGTTTTACCCAGGTTTGAGCGCTCTCTAAGAGGTAAAACTCTACGTTCTTCTTGTGTTGTATTAATTGCCGATAGGATACGAAGTACAAGATGATATACTTTCTAGTCTAAAAAATCTTGCCTCTACAGACTAAAACCCCTCGACTGCCATATGCATCGGGGGTATCTAGGGTTACAAGTATGCCAGCTACAACCAGGGAAAACATGTCGATCATTTAAACTCGCCTTGAAGTGGACGCCAAGTCTTCGAAAGATTTCATCTTGAGTACATCGAGGGCCAGGGCTTGTGTGGCCCGTTCTATAGCTATCGGTGAGTCCTCGGCTAGGCCCATGAATGGCAAGCCGACGTGGTGTGCATCCTCCAATCTAGGACATCGTCAACCGTGCCTGACATGTCAAGACTATGCCCACCAATCGTTCCCACCTGTCGCCCACTCTGAACAGGCCGCACACTAACGTTTAGCTAGTGAAGCCAACTTTGTCGATGCAAAAAAGAGATGATGTTGACATCATTAACAAGATACATAATGGCTCTGTCTATGGGGCCTACCATACTTATTTATTACTTTTTAGTTCGGCTTGCTATGTTAAAATTTGGGGGGCGTTTGAATTGGTACCCTGGAGTGCTTGAACAAAAAATTGGCGTTGACTATCCCTTGGATGAACAGCAAAACTATGGTGCGCCCATCGCACCTCGCATTCACTATTTCATTTTTGCGGCATCTTTTTGGCCGGAGGGCGGCAGCCAATTTCTGTGCCAATTATTTGGCATGCCCCCGATTAGCGGGGACAGTTCGGGCGCAATCCAAACAACCTCGTAACTACCCATTATTTAACCTTGACTTTTTTGCATTTTATGGAAATTTTATCTCGTAAAAACCTAACACCACTGTTAGATATAATTAGGAAGTAGCAAA
The DNA here is from genome assembly GCA_963921465.1 of Triticum timopheevii. Classification (NCBI taxonomy): domain Eukaryota; kingdom Viridiplantae; phylum Streptophyta; class Magnoliopsida; order Poales; family Poaceae; genus Triticum; species Triticum timopheevii. The sequence goes on from OY997264.1 coordinate 2,805,890, forward strand.
GTCTGATTTAATCCAATATTGTATTTCTGCAAAATAATTTATACAAAACTTTTATATTTCTATAATATGTATTCTTAATATGTGTAGTCTTAATGAGTATAATTTTTTATTTTTTTTTGCAAATGAAACTTATATTACTCAACACCCACGGCTACAATCAGCGAGACACAAGTTCTCGACACTCTCCAGGCCAGAACAAAGCCAAAACGCAGTACGATTGCTACGCCTAGCATAACTAGCTAAGAAGTGACTAATATAGTTCTGGTCTCGCTTTACATGAGTAATACAAGTCTGACGTGTGCTCAACAGAGCTTTAATCTCCTCCACTACAGTCATGTGTCCAGAAATAATTACTATATTAGATTTAGGCACTTCTTGAAATATGTCTCACAAATATAAATCACATCCGAAACTTATGTATTCCAGATTTTCCTATTTGCGTGTTCATGGTCTTACACTAGAAAACATTTTCAAGATATTTTTTAGAGCAAACGCTTTAAAGATCTCTATCATGATATTTTAAGATACTAAAATATACAAAAACAAGAACACATTAATATACATACACTATATTTGCAAATGGTAATACACATTCTATTATTTATTAAAGTGTCACGAATTAACGATGCCGAGGCTTCGGATATTGTCTTGCCTTTTTGTTCTCACATTTAGAAGCTTATCTTTAAAAAGATCTTATTAAGTGCCAATGTCCCAAAGTTAAAACAAGCAAAAATGTTTTATGTACAAATTAAATGTAGTTTAAAGTTAGTATGGTGAATTTGTATTTATTTATGATGGAAGCTGCAATAATATAACAAATAACATCATAGTTATTATTTAATAATATTTTACATGGTTAATTATTGATGGTTAATTTATACAAAAATTAAACTAGTCAAATTTATGGTTCAATAAAATTAAATTATAAAAAGTATAAAAGTTTAGTATAACCATTATTTACTTTAACTGCCATGTCCCTCTAATGTGTTATGAAAAGTTTAGTCGACTGCACTTGCGGTGCTTCTCTCCACCTTCGCCCTCGCCCTTGGTCACCATCCGCGCGCCTGCTTCGACGCCTTCGCCGGCCGCGGCCCCGTTCCTCGCCACCGGCACCACCGACGCGATGCACCGGTCCGAGGTTGCGGAGCGAGAGCGAGCGTCGTAGAGGAAGTAGTCGTACACGCGAACGTAAATGACACAGAGAGATATGGAGGAGACCAGCTTTATTAATCAATGATCAGGTGTTACAATGATGTCTCCTCGTTGCTTTATATAGGGATAGGGGGTCAAGGATAAGTACCCACTTAACCTAAAGTGAGGGAACCGGGAGGGGCCAGCCCGTGCGATACGCACGGGGCCGCCGCCACCCCTCGGCTGGCCCAGTTTCCCAACACTCCCCCTTGGGTAATTATCCGTATACGTTGTTGTATTGCACGAATTGCCTCGTCAAAAACCTCGTGTGAGAAACATCAGGAAAACTAACTCAAGGGAAAAAGAGTACAATCCACTCAACCATCAAGTTGAGTACTCGATCATCGGGATTGAGATTTTAGCGACGAGTTTGTGAAGTTTCTCCCCCTGAACCTTGCATCTCTCTAAGTCTCATCATACCGATTCCACGCACACACCTCTCTAAGGTTGATGCCGGTAATGATTTAGTGAACATATCAGCAAGATTGTCACAAGACTTAGTATGCAAAACTTTCACCTCATTCAACTGCTGCAGCTCATGTGCATAGAAGAACTTGGGACTAATATGCTTAGTGAGGTTACTCTTCACATAACCCATCTGGACTTGTGCAACACAAGCAGCATTATCTTCATAGATAATGGTAGGGGTTTGTACGGTGTTCAGCCCACATGTCTGCTGAATGTGGCTGATCATCCGCCGAAGCGATACACACTCTTTCGATGCTTCGAATAGTGCCATGATTTCCGAGTGGTTTGTGGAAGTCGACACAAGTGTTTGCTTGGACGATTTCCAGGAAAACGCAGTTCCACCACAAAGGAAAACATATCCAGTCTGTGATTTGCAATCATGCGGGGCCGATAGGTACCCAGCATCGGCATAGCCTATAATAGATAGGTCTTGATTCCTTTTATAAAATAGGCCAAGATCTTTGATCCCTTGCAGGTACTGGAAGACGTCCTTGACACCTTTCCAATGTCTTTTGGTAGGTTCAGAACTGTACCTCGCAAGCAAACTGACGGCGAACGCAATGTCTGGCCGTGTACAGTTTGTGAGATACATGAGTGCGCCAACTGCACTCAGGTAAGGAAATTCTGGTCCCAGAGTTTCCTCCCCCTCTTCCTTTGGCCTGAACGGGTCCTTGTCTGGCTGTAAAGACCTCCCAACCATCGGGGTCTTAGAAGGATATGCCTTATCAAAACCAAATCTTTCCAACACCTTCTGGGTGTAGGCCGACTGGTGCACTAGAATCCCATCAGGGGAATGTTCAAGTTGCAGATCTAGACAGAACTTGGTTTTACCCAAATCCTTCATCTTGAATTCCGACATCAGGTAGGAACTCGCTTCCTCAATATCCTCAGGTGTACCGATTATGTTTAAATCGTCCACGTACATCGAGATTATACAGAATCCATCTTGGGATCGCCGTATAAAAACACATGGGCAATCTTTATTGCTCGTGTAGCCCTTCTCATGAAGGAAATCGCTTAAGCGATTGTACCACATTCTACCAGACTATCTGAGTCCGTACAATGCCTTTTGAAGTTGGACACTGTATAGACCCCTGTTTGCTCTATCATGGTTCGGAACAGGGATACCTTCTGGAACCTTCATGTATATGTTCGAATCCAAGTTACCATACAGGTAAGCAGTGACAACATCCATTAGTTTCATTTTCAAGCCCATGTTTACTGCCATCGAGATCAAGTATCTAAAGGTAACTCCATCCATGACCGGGGAATAAGTCTCCTCAAAGTCGACACCTGGTCGTTGAGTGAACCCTTGAGCGACGAGCCTTGCTTTGTACCGTACTACCTTATTATTTTCATCTCTCTTTCGAACAAAAACCCACCTATGGCCAACAGGGCGAATGTGGGGAGGAGTTCGACAAACTGGTCCGAACACCTTTCTTTTGTTGAGAGATAATAATTCGGCAGTAATTGCCTGCTGCCAATCTTCCAATCTGACCTTTTCTTGCAATCAGCGAGCGTGTTAGGCTCATGGTCAAGATCTATGATTGAGGCAAGTTTTGTAGCAAAGTTGATGTCGACAGTCACCGTTGCTTGGTTCAGGGACTCCCCGTATAAATATAATTTATGGCCATTTCGTCATGGAGCGCATCCGGCGCAAACACTTGCTCTACCAAATTTCCCATTATGGGAGCAAGGTCCTTTAGATTTCCCGTGCCGATGTGTGCGCTCACATCTCCGCTGGGTGTTTCCCCTATGGGAAAGTTTAAGTCCGGAATTTCGTGCACTGAATTTTCCGTACTTGTGCCAGGTCTCGACTGGCTCCCCGTTTCAATTTGGGGTACTTTGGCGACAGGCTGCGATAAATCTCTCTTATCCTTTTTCGTCAGGCGTCCCCGAGTACTTGGGATTTGAGAAGCCGGATTTCTCGTCCTTTTAGGCCTTTGGACGGGAGCGGGTATACCATCATTTTTCTTTGGTATTTCAACCCTTTCCGGTGCATTGCGCGCGTGCACATGCGATTTTGTCACAGTCTTTAAGTCACTAAAGTGGTCAGGCAGTTGATTTGCTAATGACTGCAAATCTATTATCTTTTGGACTTCTCTGTCAGTCTCAGCAGTGCGCGGGTCATGAGCGTGGATCCCCGTGGCTTGCCATGTCATTTCTCGACTTTTAGCATCAAGGGGTTGATTCTCTCCCCCTAAAGTCGGGAAAAGATCCTCGTCAAAAATGCAATCAGTAAAACGAGCCGTGTGACAGTCACCTGTCATGGGGTCCAGATACCTGATTATGGACACAGTCGCATAACCAATGTATATCCCCGACTTACGGAGCGGGCCCATCGCCGATCGCTGAGGGGGTGGTATTGGTACATATACCTGGCAACCGAACCTACGAAGGTGGGAAATTTTCGGTGCCGACCCTTGCGCAAGTTGAACAGGAGAGTGGATGTTGTAGGCCGACGGTCGAAAGTCGATGAGATGAGCCGCGTGTAACACCGCGTGGCCCCAACATGTAGTTGGTAAATTACAACCCTGAAGGAGCGGTCGGGCAATGAATTTAATTCTTTTAATCAATGCCTCGGCAAGTCCATTTTGTGCATGAACATGTGGTACCGAGTGCTCAACTTTGATTCCCATTGCCATGCAATAATCATCGAACGCCTTTGAAGTAAATTCTCCAACATTGTCCATTCGAATAGACTTTATATGACAATCCGGGAAATTATTCCTCATTTGTATGATCTATGAGATCAATTTTGCAAAGGCATGGTTCCGTGTTGACAGCAGGCAAACATTGGACCATTTAGAAGAAGCATCAATGAGCACCATGAAGTACCGAAACGCCCTGTGAGGGGCTGAATTGGACCGCATATGTCCCCTTGGATACGTTCCAAGAACGCGGGGATTTCATCCCTCACCTTGAGGGGCGATGGCCTAATGACTAACTTCCCCTTAGCGCATGCGGAGCACACGAAATCATAGGGATTCGGGAAGTTCTTCACGTTAACTTTATGGCCATGCGAGTTGTTAATTATATTTCTCATCATCCTAAGTCCAGGGTGGCCTAACCTATCATGCCAGAGGCAGAAGAGTTTAGAGCTTCTAAAGACGGTCTTGAGGGTAGTGTACACAGGCGGTGCTACTATCTTAGTGTAGTATAGCCCTGTGTCAAATGAAGGAAGCCTTTCGATAACATGTTTACCACCGGCATCCCGATTTGTGATGAGTAGGCACTCCTTGCCGTTTTCATCATCGGTCTCAGCATGGAAACCATTAGCGCGGATGTCTCTAAAGCTCAAAAGAGTATGAGTCGACTCCGGGTACAACAACGCATAATTAATGATCAAAGTTGTTCCCATAGGGAGTATAATAGTGGCTCGTCCGGATCTCACTATGTGAGAACCGCAGCCGGCGATTGTCATAATACTTCCCGGAGATTTTTTAATGGACTCAAAGTACTTAGTTTCTCGTAAAATGGTATGAGTGGTGGCGCTACTGGCCAGGCACGTTTCCTCCATTCGGGCGCCACACGCGTTCTAAAATATGACATCTAGTTAATGTAATGAGGAAGAAAATACATTAAAAATAAATGCACACATCTCAGAACATAACATGCTATCATGTATAAATAATGGAATAAATGAATAAATGTCATCCAATCGCCAAAGTAAAGAATAAGTTTATGCTCTCATAGAGCTTACAACCAAATCGAATTTATTCAATTTTATTGTATCAAATCACGGAATCATGATAACCAAAGAGGTATACTAAGTGGACTCGGTGAAGAAGCCATCAACTTCAGTCGCAATCTCCATACTAGTGAACTGATCCTCCTTAGAAATCATCTTGGAGGCCGCATCAATGTCTAGTGGAGGCGCCGCCGCCGAGGCGACCATGTGGTCAACCTCCATGGAGACGTGGGCGTCGGTAGAGACCGCCAAAGCTGCCGCGATGGGCACCACGGGGTTCGCCTCTATGGGCGCAGCAGGGGGCGTAGCGATCATCACGGGTGCCGCCATGGGCGCCGGTGGTGCTCCCTCCTGAACCAAGGCGAGGTGCGTCTCACGCGCCTTCCGAGCCTTGTATGCTTCAACGACCTCCGGTGGTGCACGGCACTGGCGGGAGAAATGCTCCACCGAGCCACAACGGAAGCAGTCCTGAGGCCGCTGCCCTCCCTTGCCCGGCTTGTTCTGCTTAGCCGGGGCAGGAGGGTGAGGGCCCTTCTTCTTGCCCTTGCGGCCCCTCTTCTTCTGTTGAGGCTTGCGGACTTTGAGAGCGTTCATCTCCTGGCGAGAACTCCCCCCAAGTGGTTGTGCGACAAAGTTCTTTTTGAGAACCTCATCCTGCACCTCCGCCACCTGGAGGACGTCAATCAACTCTGAATACCTCGTGTAGTTCCCCTGCCGGTAGTTCCGTGAGGACTGGACCGCGTCGGGGTGGAAAGTGGATAGGGTTTTCTCAATCTTCTGGGAGTCGGTAATCTCAGTACCACACAACCGAAGAGTCGTACAAATCCGTGTTGGGGAACGTAGCAGAAATTCAAAATTTTCCTACGTGTCACCAAGATCTATCTATGGAGAAACCAGCAACGAGGGGAAGGAGAGTGCATCTACATACCCTTGTAGATCGCTAAGCGGAAGCATTCAAGAGAACGGGGTTGAAGGAGTCGTACTCGTCGTGATCCAAATCACCGGAGATCCTAGTGCCGAACGGACGGCACCTCCGCGTTCAACACACGTACAGCCCGATGATGTCTCCCACGCCTTGATCCAGCAAGGAGAGAGGGAGAGGTTGAGGAAGACTCCGTCCAGCAGCAGCACAACGGCGTGGTGGTGGTGGAGGAGCGTGGCAATCCTGCAGGGCTTCGCCAAGCACCGCGAGAGAGGAGAAGGGAGAGAGGTAGGACTGCGCCAGGGAGAGGTCAAAACTCATGTGTTGGCGGCCCTCAAGACCTCCACTATATATAGGGGAGAGGGAGGGGGGTGCGCCCCCTCTAGGGTTTCCACCCCAAGGGGTGCGGCAGCCCCAATCCCATCTAAGGGTGGCGGCCAAGGGGGGAGAGGGGGGAAACTTGCCCCCCAAGTTAGGTGGAAGCACCCCCTCCCCAAACCCTAGGCGCCTTGGGCCCCTGTGGGGGGGCGCACCAGCCCACCTAGGGCTGGTCCGCTCCCACACTTGGCCCATGCAGCTCTCCGGGGCCGGTGGCCCCACTTGGTAGACCCCCGGGACCCTCCCGGTGGTCCCGGTACGTTACCAATAAAACCCGAAACTTTTCCGGTGACCAAAACAGGACTTCCCATATATAAATCTTTAGCTCCGGACCATTCCGGAACTCCTCGTGATGTCCGTGATCTCATCCGGGACTCCAAACAACATTCGGTAACCACATACAAACTTCCTCTATAACCCTAGCATCATCGAACCTTAAGTGTGTAGACCCTACGGGTTCGGGAGACATGTAGACATGACCGAGACGTTCTCCGGTCAATAACCAACAGCGGGATCTGGATACCCATGTTGGCTCCCACATGTTCCACGATGATCTCATCGGATGAACCATGATGTCAGGGACTCAATCGATCCCATATACAATTCCCTTTGTCTAACGGTATTGTATTTGCCCGAGATTCGATCATCGGTATACCGATACCTTGTTCAATCTCGTTACCGGCAAGTCTCTTTACTCGTTCCGTAACACATCATCCCGTGATCAACCCCTTGGTCACATTGTGCACATTATGATGATGTCCTACCGAGTCGGCCCAGAGATACCTCTCCGTTTACACGGAGTGACAAATCCCAGTCTCGATTCGTGCCAACCCAACAGACACTTTCGGAGATACCTGTAGTGCACCTTTATAGCCACCCAGTTACGTTGTGACGTTTGGTACACCCAAAGCATTCCTACGGTATCCGGGAGTTGCACAATCTCATGGTCTAAGGAAAAGTTACTTGACATTAGAAAAGCTTTAGCATACGAACTACACGATCTCTGTTCTAGGCTTAGGATTGGGTCTTGTCCATCACATCATTCTCCTAATGATGTGATCCCGTTATCAACGACATCCAATGTCCATGGTCAGGAAACCGTAACCATCTTTTGATCAACGAGCTAGTCAACTAGAGGCTTACTAGGGACATGGTGTTGTCTATATATCCACACATGTATATGAGTTTCCTATCAATACAATTATAGCATGGATAATAAACGATTATCATGAACAAGGAAATATAATAATAACCAATTATTATTGCCTCTAGGGCATATTTCCAACAGTCTCCCACTTGCACTAGAGTCAATAATCTAGTTCACATCGCCATGTGATTAACACTCACAGGTCACATCGCCATGTGACCAACATCCAAAGAGTTTACTAGTGTCACTAAACAAGTTCACATCATCATGTGATTAAGACTCAATGAGTTCTGGGGTTTGATCATGTTTTGCTTGCAAGAGAGGTTTTAGTCAATGGGTCTGCAACATTCAGATCCGTATGTACTTCGCAAATCTCTAGGTCATATTGTAAATGCTGCTTCCACGCTCCACTTGGAGCTATTGCAAATGGTTGCTCCACTATACGTATCCGGTTTGCTACTCAGAGTCACTCGGATAGGTGTTAAAGCTTGCATCGACGTAACCCTTTACGCCGAACTCTTTATCACCTCCATAATCGAGAAACATGTCCTTATTACTCCAAGGACAATTTTGACCACTATTCAATGATCCATTCCTGGATCATTCTTGTACCCCTTGACTGACTCATGGCAAGGCACACTTCCGGTGCGGTACACAGCATAGCATACTATAGAGCCTACGTCTGAAGCATAGGGGACGACCTTCGCCCTTTTCTCTATTCTGCCGTGGTCGAGCTTTAAGTCTTAACTTCATACCTTACTACTCAGGCAAGAACTCCTTCTTTGATTGATCCATCTTGAACACCTTCAAGATCATGTCAAGGTATGTGCTCATTTGAAAGTACTATTGAGCGGTTTTTGATCCATCCTCATAGATCTTGATGCTCAATGTTCAAGCAGCTTAATCCAGGTTTTATATTGAAAGACACTTTTCAAATAACCCTATATGCTTTCCAGAAATTCTACATCATTTCTGATCAACAATATGTCAACAACATATACTCATCAGAAATTCTATAGTGCTCCCACTCACTTCTTTGGAAATACAAGTTTCGCATAAATTTGTATAAACCCAAAATCTTTGATCATCTTATCAAAGTACATATTCCAACTCCGAGATGCTTACTCCAGTCCTTAGAAGGATCGCTGGAGCTAGCATACCTTTTAGCATCCTTAGGATCGACAAAACCTTTCTGATTGTATCACATACAACCTTTCCTTACGAAACTGGTAAGGAAACTCGTTTTGACGTCCATCTGCCAGATTTCATAAATGCAGCTAATGCTAACATGATTCCGATGGACTTAAGCATCGCTACGGATGAGAAAATCTCATCTTAGTCAACTCCTCGAACTTGTGAAAAACTCTTCGCCACAAGTCGAGCTTCATAGACGGTGACATTACCGTCCACGTCCGTGTTCTTCTTAAAATCCATTTATCTTAATGGCTTGCCGATCATCGGGCAAGTCCACCAAAGTCCATGCTTTGTTCCGATACATGGATCTTTCTCGGATTTCATGGCTTCTATCCAGTTGTCGGAATTTGGGCCCACCATTGCTTCTCCATAGCTCGTAGGTTCATTGTTGTCTAGCAACATGACCTTCAAGACAGGATTACTGTACCACTCTAAAGTAGTATGCATCCTTGTCACCCTACGAGGTACGGTATTTACTTGATCCAAAAACTTCATGATCACTATCATAAGCTTCTACTTCAATTGGTGTAGGAGTCACAGGAACAACTTCCTGTGCCCTGCTACATACTTGTTGAAGTGACGGTTCAATAACCTCATCAAGTCTCCACCATCCTCCCACTCAATTTTCGAGACAAACCTTTCCTTGAGAAAGGACCCAATTCAAGAAACAATCACTATTGCTTTCGGATCTGATTTAGGAGGTATACCCAACTGCTTTGGGTGTCCTATGAAGATGCATTTTATCCGCTTTGGGTTCGAGCTTATCAACTTGAAACTTTTTCACATAAGTGTCGCAGCCCCAAACTTTTAAGAAATGATAGCTTAGGTTTCTCTAAACCACAGTTCATACAGTGTCATCCCAACGGAATTACGTGGTGCCCTATTAAAGTGAGTGCGGTTGTCTCTAATGCCTAACCCATGAACGATAGTGGTAATTCGATAAGATACATCATGGTACGCACCATATCCAATAGGGTGCAACTATGATGTTCGGACACACCATCACACTATGGTGTTTCAGGCGGTAATAATTGTGAAACAATTTCCACAATGTCTTAATTGTGTGCCAAAACTCGTAACTCAGATACTCATCTCTATGATCATATCATAGACATTTTATCCTCTTGTCACAACGATCTTCAACTTCACTCTGAAATTACTTGAACCATTCAATAATTCAGACTTGTGTTTCATCAAGTAAATATACTCAACATCTACTCGAATCATCTGTGAAGCAAGAACATAACGATATTCACCGCATGCCTCAGCACTCATTGGACTGCATACATCAAAATGTGTTACTTCCAACAAGTTGCTATCTTGTTCCATCTTACTGAAAACGAGGCTTTTAGCCATCTTGCCCATGTGGTATGATTTGCATATCTCAAGTGATTCAAAATCAAGCGAGTCCAAGCGCTCCATCTGCATGGAGTTCCTTCATGCGTATACACCAATAGACATGGTTCGCATGTCTCAAACCTTTCAAAAACGAGTGAGTCCAAAGATCCAACATCATGGAGCTTCTTCATGCGTTTTATACCAAAATGACTTACATGGCAGTGCCACAAGTAAGTGGTACTATCATTACTATCTTATATCTTTTGGCATGAAAATGTGTATCACTACGATCGAGATTCAATAAACCATTCCTTTAGGTGCAAGACCATTGAAGGTATTATTCAAGTAAACAGAGTAACCATTATTCTCCTTAAATGAATAACTGTATTGTGATAGACATAATCCAATCATGTCTATGCTCAACGCAAACACCAAATGACAATTATTCAGGTTTAATACTAATCTTGATGGTAGAGGGAGCGTGCGATGTTTGGTCACATCAAACTTGGAAATACTTCCAACACATATCGTCAGCTCACCTTTAGCTAGTCTCCGTTTATTCCGTAGCTTTTATTTCGAGTTACTAACACTTAGCAACCGAACCGGTATCCAATACCCTGGTGCTACTAGGAGTACTAGTAAAGTACACATTAACATAATGTATATCCAATATACTTCTATCGACCTTGCCAGCCTTCTTATCTACCAAGTGTCTAGGGTAATTCTGCTCCAGTGGTTGTTCCCCTTATTACAGAAGCACTTACTCTCGGGTTTGGGTTCAACCTTGGGTTTCTTCACTAGAGCAGCAGCTGATTTGCCGTTTCATGAAGTATCCCTACTTGTCGTTGCCCTTCTTGAAACTAGTGGTTTCACCAACCATCAACAATTGATGCTCCTTCTTGATTTCTACTTTCGCGTTGTCAAACATCGCGAATACCTCAAGGATCATCATATCTATCCCTGATATGTTATAGTTCATCACGAAGCTCTAGCAGCTTGGTGGCAATGACTTTGGAGAAACATCACCATCTCATCTAGAAGATCAACTCCCACTCGATTAAAGTGATTGTTGTACTCAGACCATCTGAGCACAAGCTCAACGATTGAGGTTTTCTCCCTTAGTTTGCAGGTTAAGAAAATCGTCGGAGGTCTCATACCTCTTGACGTGGGCACGAGCCTGAAATCCCAATTTCAGCCCTTGAAACATCTCATGTGTTCCGCAATGTTTCGAAAACGTCTTTGGTGCCTCAACTCTAAACCGTTTAACTGGACTATCACGTAGTTATCAAAACGTGTATGTCCGATGTTCGCAACATCCACAGACTATGTTTGGGGTTCAGCACACTGAGCGGCGCATTAAGGACACAAGCTTTCTATTGTCCGCATAATCTCTATTGTCAACTTTCAACTATATTTTCTCTAGGAACATATCTATACAGTGGAACTAAAGCGCGAGCTTACGACATAATTTGCAAAGATCATTTGACTAAGTTCAGGATAATTAAGTTCATCTTATGAACTCCCACTCAGATAGACATCCCTCTAGTCATCTAAGTGATTACATGATCCGAGTCAACTAGGCCGTGTCTGATCATCACGTGAGACGGACTAGTCATCATCGGTGAACATCTTCATGTTGATCGTATCTACTATACGACTCATGCTCGACCTTTCGGTCTCTGTGTTCCGAGGCCATGTCTGTATATGCTAGGCTCGTCAAGTTAACCCTAAGTGTTTCGCGTGTGTAAATCTGTCATACACCCGTTGTATGTGAACGTAAGAATCCATCACACCCGATCATCACGTGGTGCTTAGAAGCGACGAACTTTAGCAACGGTGCACAGTTAGGGGAGAACACTTCTTGAAATTGTTGTAAGTGATCATCTTATTTACTACCGTCGTTCTAAGCAAATAAGATGCATAAACATGATAAACATCACATGCAATCAAATAGTGACATGATATGGCCAATATCATTTTGCTCCTTTTGATCTCCATCTTCGGGGCTCCATGATCATCATCGTCACCGACATGACACCATGATCTCCATCATCATGATCTCCATCATCGTGTCTCCATGAAGTTGTCTCGCCAACTTATTACTTCTACTACTATGGCTACTAGTTAGCAATAAAGAAAAGTAATTACATGGCGTTGTTCAATGACACACAGGTCATACAATAAATAAAGACAACTCCTATGGCTCCTGCCGGTTGTCATACTCATCGACATGCAAGTCGTGATTCCTATTACAAGAACATGATCAATCTCATACATCACATATCATTCATCACATTCTTCTTGGCCATATCACATCACATAGCATACCCTGCAAAAACAAGTTAGACGTCCTCTAATTGTTGTTTGCATGTTTTACGTGGCTGCTATGGGTTTCTAGCAAGAACGTTTCTTACCTAAGCAAAACCACAACGTGATATGTCAATTGCTATTTACCCTTCATAAGGACCCTTTTCATCGAATCCGTTCCGACTAAAGTGGGAGAGACTGGCACCCGCTAGCCACCTTATGCACCAAGTGCATGTCAATCGGTGGAACCTGTCTCACGTAAGAGTACGTGTAAGGTCGGTTCGGGCCGCTTCATCCCACAATACCGTTGAAACAAGATTGGACTAGTAACGGTAAGCATATTGAACAAAATCAACGCCCACAACTACTTTGTGTTCTACTCGTGCAAAGAATCTACGCAATAAACCTAGCTCATGATGCCACTGTTGGGGAACGTAGCAGAAATTCAAAATTTTCCTACGTGTCACCAAGATCTATCTATGGAGAAACCAGCAACGAGGGGAAGGAGAGTGCATCTACATACCCTTGTAGATCGCTAAGCGGAAGCGTTCAAGAGAACGTGGTTGAAGGAGTCGTACTCGTCGTGATCCAAATCACCGGAGATCCTAGTGCCGAACGGACGGCACCTCCGCGTTCAACACACGTACAGCCCGATGACGTCTCCCATGCCTTGATCCAGCAAGGAGAGAGGGAGAGGTTGAGGAAGACTCCGTCCAGCAGCAGTACAACGGCGTGGTGGTGGTGGAGGAGCGTGGCAATCCTGCAGGGCTTCGCCAAGCACCGCGAGAGAGGAGAAGGGAGAGAGGTAGGGCTGCGCCAGGGAGAGGTCAAAACACATGTGTTGGCAGCCCTCAAGACCTCCACTATATATAGGGGAGAGGGAGGGGGGTGCGCCCCCTCTAGGGTTTCCACCCCAAGGGGTGCGGCAGCCCCAATCCCATCTAAGGGTGGCGGCCAAGGGGGGAGAGGGGGGAAACTTGCCCCCCAAGTTAGGTGGAAGCACCCCCTCCCAAAACCCTAGGCGCCTTGGGCCCTTGTGGGGGGGCGCACCAGCCCACCTGGGGCTGGTCCCCTCCCACACTTGGCCCATGCAGCCCTCCGGGGCCGGTGGCCCCACTTGGTGGACCCCCGGGACCCTCCCGGTGGTCCCGGTACGTTACCGATAAAACCCGAAACTTTTCCGGTGACCAAAACAGGACTTCCCACATATAAATCTTTACCTCCGGACCATTCCGGAACTCCTCGTGACGTCCGGGATCTCATCCGGGACTCCGAACAACATTCGGTAACCACATACAAACTTCCTTTATAAACCTAGCGTCATCGAACCTTAAGTGTGTAGACCCTACGGGTTCGGGAGACATGTAGACATGACCGAGACGTTCTCCGGTCAATAACCAACAGCGGGATCTGGATACCCATGTTGGCTCCCACATGTTCCACGATGATCTCATCGGATGAACCATGATGTCAGGGACTCAATCGATCCCGTATACAATTCCCTTTGTCTAACGGTATTGTACTTGCCCGAGATTCGATCGTCGGTATACCGATACCTTGTTCAATCTCGTTACCGGCAAGTCTCTTTACTCGTTCCGTAACACATCATCCCGTGATCAACCCCTTGGTCACATTGTGCACATTATGATGATGTCCTACCGAGTGGGCCCAGAGATACCTCTCCGTTTACACGGAGTGACAAATCCCAGTCTCGATTCGTGCCAACCCAACAGACACTTTCGGAGATACCTGTAGTGCACCTTTATAGCCACTCAGTTACGTTGTGACATTTGGTACACCCAAAGCATTCCTACGGTATCCGGGAGTTGCACAATCTCATGGTCTAAGGAAAAGATACTTGACATTAGAAAAGCTTTAGCATACGAACTACACGATCTCTGTGCTAGGCTTATGATTGGGTCTTGTCCATCACATCATTCTCCTAATGATGTGATCCCGTTATCGACGACATCCAATGTCCATGGTCAGGAAACCGTAACCATCTATTGATCAACGAGCTAGTCAACTAGAGGCTTACTAGGGACATGGTGTTGTCTATATATCCACACATGTATGTGAGTTTCCTATCGATACAATTATAGCATGGATAATAAACGATTATCATGAACAAGGAAATATAATAATAACCAATTATTATTGCCTCTAGGGCATATTTCCAACAGTCTCCCACTTGCACTAGAGTCAATAATCTAGTTCACATCGCCATGTGATTAACACTCACAGGTCACATCGCCATGTGACCAACATCCAAAGAGTTTACTAGTGTCACTAAACTAGTTCACATCATCATGTGATTAAGACTCAATGAGTTCTGGGGTTTGATCATGTTTTGCTTGCAAGAGAGGTTTTAGTCAACGGGTCTGCAACATTCAGATCCGTATGTACTTCGCAAATCTCTAGGTCATATTGTAAATGCTGCTTCCACGCTCCACTTGGATCTATTGCAAATGGTTGCTCCACTATACGTATCCGGTGTGCTACTCAGAGTCACTCGGATAGGTGTTAAAGCTTGCATCGACGTAACCCTTTACACCGAACTCTTTATCACCTCCATAATCGAGAAACATGTCCTTATTACTCCAAGGACAATTTTGACCGCTGTTTAATGATCCATTCCTGGATCATTCTCGTACCCCTTGACTGACTCATGGCAAGGCACACTTCCGGTGCGGTACACAGCATAGCATACTATAGAGCCTACGTCTGAAGCATAGGGGACGACCTTCGTCCTTTTCTCTATTCTGCCGTGGTCGAGCTTTAAGTCTTAACTTCATACCTTACTATTCAGGCAAGAACTCCTTCTTTGACTGATCCATCTTGAACACCTTCAAGATCATGTCAAGGTATGTGCTCATTTGAAAGTACTATTGAGCGGTTTTTGATCCATCCTCATAGATCTTGATGCTCAATGTTCAAGCAGCTTAATCCAGGTTTTCTATTGAAAGACACTTTTCAAATAACCCTATATGCTTTCCAGAAATTCTACATCATTTCTGATCAACAATATGTCAACAACATATACTCATCAGAAATTCTATAGTGCTCCCACTCACTTCTTTGGAAATACAAGTTTCGCATAAATTTGTATAAACCCAAGTTCTTTGATCATCTTATCAAAGTACATATTCCAACTCCGAGATGCTTACTCTAGACCTTAGAAGGATCGCTGGAGCTAGCATACCTTTTAGCATCCTTAGGATCGACAAAACCTTTCTGATTGTATCACATACAACCTTTCCTTACGAAACTGGTAAGGAAACTCGTTTTGACGTCCATCTGCCAGATTTCATAAATGCAGCTAATGCTAACATGATTCCGACGGACTTAAGCATCGCTACGGATGAGAAAATCTCATCGTAGTCAACTCCTCGAACTTGTGAAAAACTCTTCGCCACAAGTCGAGCTTCATAGACGGTGACATTACCGTCCACGTCCGTGTTCTTCTTAAAATCCATTTATCTTAATGGCTTGCCGATCATCGGGCAAGTCCACCAAAGTCCATGCTTTGTTCCGATACATGGATCTTTCTCGGATTTCATGGCTTCTATCCAGTTGTCGGAATTTGGGCCCACCATTGCTTCTCCATAGCTCGTAGGTTCATTGTTGTCTAGCAACATGACCTTCAAGACAGGATTACTGTACCACTCTAAAGTAGTATGCATCCTTGTCACCCTACGAGGTACGGTATTTACTTGATCCAAAAACTTCATGATCACTATCATAAGCTTCTACTTCAATTGGTGTAGGAGTCACAGGAACAATTTCCTGTGCCCTGCTACATACTTGTTGAAGTGACGGTTCAATAACCTCATCAAGTCTCCACCATCCTCCCACTCAATTTTCGAGACAAACCTTTCCTTGAGAAAGGACCCAATTCAAGAAACAATCACTATTGCTTTCGGATCTGATTTAGGAGGTATACCCAACTGCTTTGGGTGTCCTATGAAGATGCATTTTATCCGCTTTGGGTTCGAGCTTATCAACTTGAAACTTTTTCACATAAGTGTCGCAGCCCCAAACTTTTAAGAAATGACAGCTTAGGTTTCTCTAAACCACAGTTCATACGGTGTCATCCCAACGGAATTACGTGGTGCCCTATTAAAGTGAGTGCGGTGGTCTCTAATGCCTAACCCATGAACGATAGTGGTAATTCGATAAGATACATCATGGTACGCACCATATCCAATAGGGTGCAACTATGATGTTCGTACACACCATCACACTATGGTGTTTCAGGCAGTAATAATTGTGAAAAAATTTCCACAATGTCTTAATTGTGTGCCAAAACTCGTAACTCAGATACTCATCTCTATGATCATATCATAGACATTTTATCCTCTTGTCACAACGATCTTCAACTTCACTCTGAAATTACTTGAACCATTCAATAATTCAGACTTGTGTTTCATCAAGTAAATATACTCAACATCTACTCGAATCATCTGTGAAGCAAGAACATAACGATATTCAACGCATGCCTCAGCACTCATTGGACTGCATACATCAAAATGTGTTACTTCCAACAAGTTGCTATCTTGTTCCATCTTACTGAAAACGAGGCTTTTAGCCATCTTGCCCATGTGGTATGATTTGCATATCTCAAGTGATTCAAAATCAAGCGAGTCCAAGCGCTCCATCTGCATGGAGTTCCTTCATGCGTATACACCAATAGACATGGTTCGCATGTCTCAAACCTTTCAAAAACGAGTGAGTCCAAAGATCCATCATCATGGAGCTTCTTCATGCGTTTTATACCAAAATGACTTACATGGCAGTGCCACAAGTAAGTGGTACTATCATTACTATCTTATATCTTTTGGCATGCAAATGTGTATCACTACGATCGAGATTCAATAAACCATTCCTTTAGGTGCAAGACCATTGAAGGTATTATTCAAGTAAACAGAGTAACCATTATTCTCCTTAAATGAATAACCGTATTGCGATAGACATAATCCAATCATGTCTATGCTCAACACAAACACCAAATGACAATTATTCAGGTTTAATACTAATCTTGATGGTAGAGGGAGCGTGTGATGTTTGGTCACATCAAACTTGGAAATACTTCCAACACATATCGTCAGCTCACCTTTAGCTAGTCTCCGTTTATTCCATAGCTTTTATTTCGAGTTACTAACACTTAGCAACCGAACCGGTATCCAATACCCTGGTGCTACTAGGAGTACTAGTAAAGTACACATTAACATAATGTATATCCAATATACTTCTATCGACCTTGCCAGCCTTCTTATCTACCAAGTGTCTAGGGTAATTCTGCTCGAGTGGTTGTTCCCCTTATTACAGAAGCACTTACTCTCGGGTTTTGGTTCAACCTTGGGTTTCTTCACTAGAGCAGCAGCTGATTTGCCGTTTCATGAAGTATCCCTACTTGTCGTTGCCCTTCTTGAAACTAGTGGTTTCACCAACCATCAACAATTGATGCTCCTTGTTGATTTCTTCTTTCGCGGTGTCAAACATCGCGAATACCTCAAGGATCATCATATCTATCCCTGATATGTTATAGTTCATCACGAAGCTCTAGTAGCTTGGTGGCAATGACTTTGGAGAAACATCACCATCTCATCTGGAAGATCAACTCCCACTAGATTAAAGTGATTGTTGTACTCAGACCATCTGAGCACAAGCTCAACGATTGAGGTTTTCTCCCTTAGTTTGCAGGTTAAGAAAATCGTCGGAGGCCTCATACCTCTTGACGTGGGCACGAGCCTGAAATCCCAATTTCAGCCCTTGAAACATCTCATATGTTCCGCAATGTTTCGAAAACGTCTTTGGTGCCTCAACTCTAAACCGTTTAACTGAACTATCACGTAGTTATCAAAACGTGTATGTCCGACGTTCGCAACATCCACAGACAACGTTTGGGGTTCAGCACACTGAGCGGTGCATTAAGGACACAAGCTTTCTATTGTCCGCATAATCGCTACTGTCAACTTTCAACTATATTTTCTCTAGGAACATATCTAAACAGTGGAACTAAAGCGCGAGCTTATGACATAATTTGCAAAGATCATTTAACTAAGTTCAGGATAATTAAGTTCATCTTATGAACTCCCACTCAGATAGGCATCCCTCTAGTCATCTAAGTGATTACATGATCCGAGTCAACTAGGTCGTGTCCGATCATCACGTGAGACGGACTAGTCATCATCGGTGAACATCTTCATGTTGATCGTATCTACTATACGACTCATGCTCGACCTTTCGGTCTCTGTGTTCCGAGGCCATGTCTGTACATGCTAGGCTCGTCAAGTTAACCCTAAGTGTTTCGCGTGTGTAAATCTGTCTTACACCCGCTGTATGTGAACGTAAGAATCCATCACACCCGATCATCACGTGGTGCTTAGAAGCGACGGACTTTAGCAACGATGCACAGTTAGGGGAGAACACTTCTTGAAATTGTTGTAAGGGATCATCTTATTTACTATCGTCGTTCTAAGCAAATAAGATGCATAAACATGATAAACATCACATGCAATCAAATAGTGACATGATATGGCCAATATCATTTTGCTCCTTTTAATCTCCATCTTCGGGGCTCCATGATCATCATCGTCATCGGCATGACACCATGATCTCCATCATCATGATCTCCATCATCTTGTCTCCATGAAGTTGTCTCGCCAACTTATTACTTCTACTACTATGGCTACCGGTTAGCAATAAAGTAAAGTAATTACATGGCGTTGTTCAATGACATGCAGGTCATACAATAAATAAAGACAACTCCTATGGCTCCTGCCGGTTGTCATACTCATCGACATGCAAGTCGTGATTCCTATTACAAGAACATGATCAATCTCATACATCACATATCATTCATCACATTCTTCTTGGCCATATCACATCACATAGCATACCCTGCAAAAACAAGTTAGACGTCCTCTAATTGTTGTTTGCATGTTTTACGTGGCTACTATGGGTTTCTAGCAAGAAAGTTTCTTACCTACGCAAAACCACAACGTCATATGTCAATTGCTATTTACCCTTCATAAGGACCCTTTTCATCGAATCCGTTCCGACTAAAGTGGGAGAGACTGGCACCCGCTAGCCACCTTATGCACCAAGTGCATGTCAATCGGTGGAACCTGTCTCACGTAAGAGTACGTGTAAGGTCGGTCCGGGCCGCTTCATCCCACAATACCGTCGAAACAAGATTGGACTAGTAACGGTAAGCATATTGAACAAAATCAACGCCCACAACTACTTTGTGTTCTACTCGTGCAAAGAATCTATGCAATAGACCTAGCTCATGATGACACTGTTGGGGAACATAGCAGAAATTCAAAATTTTCCTACGTGTCACCAAGATCTATCTATGGAGAAACCAGCAACGAGGGGAAGGAGAGTGCATCTACATACCCTTGTAGATCGCTAAGCGGAAGCGTTCAAGAGAACGGGGTTGAAGGAGTCATACCCGTCGTGATCCAAATCACCGGAGATCCTAGTGCCGAACGGACGGCACATCCGCGTTCAACACACGTACAACCCGATGACGTCTCCCATGCCTTGATCCAGCAAGGAGAGAGGGAGAGGTTGAGGAAGACTCCGTCCAGAAGCAGCACAATGGCGTGGTGGTGGTGGAGGAGCGTGGCAATCCTGCAGGGCTTCGCCAAGCACCGCGAGAGAGGAGAAGGGAGAGAGGTAGGGCTGCGCCAGGGAGAGGTCAAAACTCATGTGTTGGCAGCCCTCAAGACCTCCACTATATATAGGGGAGAGGGAGGGAGGTGCGCCCCCTCTAGGGTTTCCACCCCAAGGGGTGCGGCAGCCCCAATCCCATCTAAGGGTGGCGGCCAAGGGGGGAGAGGGGGGAAACTTGCCCCCAAGATAGGTGGAAGCACCCCCTCCCCAAACCCTAGGCGCCTTGGGCCCCTGTGGGGGGGCGCACCAGCCCACCTAGGGCTGGTCCGCTCCCACACTTGGCCCATGCAGCCCTCCGGGGCTGGTGGCCCCACTTGGTGGACCCCCGGGACCCTCCCGGTGGTCCCGGTACGTTACCGATAAAACCCGAAACTTATCCGGTGACCAAAACAGGACTTCCCATATATGAATCTTTACCACCGGACCATTCCGGAACTCCTCGTGACGTCCGGGATCTCATCCGGGACTCCGAACAACATTCGGTAACCACATACAAACTTCCTTTATAACCCTAGCATCATCGAACCTTAAGTGTGTAGACCCTACGGGTTCGGGAGACATGTAGACATGACCGAGACGTTCTCCGGTCAATAACCAACAGCGGGATCTGGATACCCATGTTGGCTCCCACATGTTCCACGATGATCTCATCGGATGAACCACGATGTCAGGGACTCAATCGATCCCGTATACAATTCCCTTTGTCTAACGGTATTGTATTTGCCCGAGATTCGATCGTCGGTATACCGATACCTTGTTCAATCTCGTTACCGGCAAGTCTCTTTACTCGTTCCGTAACACATCATCCCGTGATCAACCCCTTGGTCACATTGTGCACATTATGATGATGTCCTACCGAGTCGGCCCAGAGATACCTCTCCGTTTACACGGAGTGACAAATCCCAGTCTCGATTCGTGCCAACCCAACAGACACTTTCGGAGATACCTGTAGTGCACCTTTATAGCCACCCAGTTACGTTGTGACGTTTGGTACACCCAAAGCATTCCTACGGTATCCGGGAGTTGCACAATCTCATAGTCTAAGGAAAAGTTACTTGACATTAGAAAAGCTTTAGCATACGAACTACACGATCTTTGTGCTAGGCTTAGGATTGGGTCTTGTCCATCACATCATTCTCCTAATGATGTGATCCCGTTATCAACGACATCCAATGTCCATGGTCAGGAAACCGTAACCATCTATTGATCAACGAGCTAGTCAACTAGAGGCTTACTAGGGACATGGTGTTGTATATATATCCACACATGTATCTGAGTTTCCTATCAATACAATTATAGCATGGATAATAAACGATTATCATGAACAAGGAAATATAATAATAACCAATAATTATTGCCTCTAGGGCATATTTCCAACAATCCGGTGCAGAGCCGAATTGTACTCCCGAACCGTCTTGAAGTCCGCAAACCTCAAACGGATCCATTCTGCCTCTGCACGTGGCTTCACAGTGTACTTTAGCCGCTCAAACCGCTGCTTAAGAGCGGTCTAAAGGCCAGAAGCACTGCGCTCAGCCATATACTCATCTTTCAGAGTAGGTGACAGGTGATGACGGAGAAAGTGCAGAGGCTGCGCATTCTCAGTTTCGAACTTGGGATCAGTGGCGGCCAGCTAGGCCCCCTTACCGATCGCCCTCAGGAGGGTTTTGCCCTGGAGAAAAATCTCGCAGTCCGAGGACCATGACAGGTAGTTCATCCCTGTCTGGGCCAACTCAGCAAACTCCTTGTGGACAATTCCGGCCATCTGCAATTTATGCAAAAATCATGAGATTATAGCAGGTAATCTTTTGCACAAAGCGATGTTGATAAACTTATTCAATAAAAAGACGTTCCAATATTTAAAACATGCTATTATATGACTTACTAAATGACTAAGAGTGCTAAACAATTAATCTACAGCAGTAAAATCATACAATAATATCATGTTACAAAAGATAGCATGTTTAGCGCATCTCGTACGTGAAAACTAGCCCAAATATTGAATTCCCGAGGCATTTTTAAGCCCAAATACATGTTTTCAGCGGAAACAGACAGTTCCAGGGGCTTCTACGCGAAATATTACAGTAGGAATAAAAATTCGCGTAAAATCTGGAAACTACGGGGGCTAAAATGCAAAGAATCGCGCGTGCGTGTGCTCTATGGCCTGGTCCAGTGCGCTCGCAGGCCGAAAATGGGCCGTCGGCCCGAATGGCCAGCCCCACCTCCCTCCCCCCAGTTTTTTTTAGATCCGGGTCTCCACAGCCTGCGGCCCAGCCGGGCCCAGCGGCCAGCCCGCGCCATCCCCCCCTTTTTTTATTGGGGCGCCACGGCCGCGACCCAGACGAGGCCCAGTGGCCAGCGGGCCGGCCCATGCGCGGTGCGGCTAGCAGCTCGCAGCGACGCTAGGGTTTCCCCTAGCGCCCGAGCGGCGGCGGCGGCTAGCCCGCAGGCTTCCCTGCCGGGGGCGCTCAACGGAGCGGCGGCCTGGGACTGGCCAGCTGCGCGGCGGCGACTGGTGCCAGCCAACGGCGGCGGCGGCCAAGGCGGCCAGCGGGGCGGCATGCCCCTGGCGCGGCGCGGCCAGGGCGGGCCAGCGCGCGTACTCGCGGCTGCGGCGGCCACGCACGCACGCACGCAGGGCGCGACCGGAGATGGCCAGTGCTCGCGGCGGCGGCGGCCACCGCTCGCGTCGGCGTCGGCGGCCACTGCTCGCGGCATCGGGCGCGCGCCAGCAGGGCACGGCCATGGTGACGAGCGACGGGCAATAGCCACCAGCAGGGTGGCGCGGCGGCGCGTGCAGCAGGCACGCGAGCGCGGCGACGGGGACGGCCAGCAGGGCCACGACGACGCCGGCGGTGACGGGGACATCGTCATCTGCCTCGGGATGGCAAGATCGTGCGTCTTCGGGACGTCACGACGCGTGTACGTCGGGTACAACGTGGCGGTGCCGTGCTCATCTGGAGTACGTGTAATCACCGTCTCCCTAGGGTGTAGTCAACAAATCTCTCTTGATCCAAGAACATCGACATTGGTCGGCGACGTATTCGTCCGCTCAGTTCTTGGGAGAGAAATCCACACCGCAGGTAGATTTATCCGAAAAATAATCTAATCGCAAAAACAGAATCGCGGGAACGAGATAAATCCATTTTTGCAAAGAGTGGGTATCGGATCTTATACCTCCGCGGGATCGACGAAAGCCTGCGTGATGCAGGCTTGACGCAGGCTTGACGGAGAGTTGGTGGAGCGGAGCGTGCTGATAACATGTTCCGCAACTCCGCCGGCGAGTCCGGTCCGAGGTTGCGGAGCGAGAGCAAGCGTCGTAGAGGAAGTAGTCGAAGTAGTCGTACACGCGAAAGTAAATGACACAGAGAGATATGGAGGAGACCAGCTTTATTAATCAATGATCAAGTGTTACAATGATGTCTCCTCATTGCTTTATATAGGGACTAGGGGGTCAAGGATAAGTACCCACTTAACCTAAAGTGAGGGAACCGGGAGGGGCCAGCCCGTGCGTTACGCACGAGGCCGCCGCCACCCCTCGGCTGGCCCAGTTTCCCAACACTGATAACGTGTGAAAGTAAAAACGAGAGAGAGGAGAGCAAATGATGGGACAGTTATCTTGTTGATTGAAGATTGGGGTATATATACCCCCCCCCCCAAGTACAAAGGCGGTTTACAAGGGGCAGTTGCTAAACTACAGCAACCGACATAGCAGGCATTATTTCCTAATTAATCTAATTAATTAATTTCTAACAGAAACCATGGGACCAGCGCGCCCATGACAAATCATGATTAGGCAACCTAGCAGCCCAGCGCGCGCCGACGCATCCAGTGAAATCGGACGGCTCTCGACGAGGTTTAGTGAGCCAGAAAATCAGTCGGTTGAAATAAAGACTTTCCCTTGGGATTTTGCAGATTTACATGCGCATGTTTTCTATTTGTCTGAAAATTCCAATATAATTCATTTTTTCTAATATGTACGTCATCCAATTTTGTTGTATGCGTCCAAGTTGGACTGGGCCAAAGCTCGTGTGAAAATTCCAAAACATCGATCTTAGTGAGATCCATGAAGATGGCAATGGAGCGGTCGACGTGCTCGACCGGCTCGATGGTGATGGAGTTGCCTTCGAAATCTATGGGGCTATGACAAACAACGTCGTTGTGGGCAGCTGGTGTGTGGAAAGTGAGGCACGCCACCCCGCGCCAGGAACCGCCCATGATGAAGGCAAGGTTTCCGCACGTGTGCTGGGGTCGGGAGTGCGGAGGTGAGCGAAGGCGAAGCGGCGTGGGCAGTGGATTAGGCACGGAGGGGCGGCGACGAGCGGCATGTCTCCGTAGGGAGGCAGCGGCCCAGCCTCGTGAAACGGGCGTGGCAGCTCGTCGTCGGAGTCAGATTCAGAAGCATGCGATGTGGTTCTTGTGTATTGAGAGGCGAAGAAGACGTCGGAGAGGCGTGCTTGTAGCTCGTGTGTGTCGAAGGGGGAAGTGTGCAGGTGTACGGTGTGGTGGGAGGAGAGGTGGGTGTGGGAGGAGGGGCTGAGGTGCGTGGTGGAGATGGTGGAGGTCGTGGGGCGCCGTTGGCGCCCACGGGGACGCCATGCAGGATGAATGGTGATGGAACACAGACGGCGGGGAAGGGCTCCGAGAGGATGACGGGTATCTGGCCGATCATGAGCGTGCGCGGGTCTGACGCAGGAGCCGACGATGAGCTACCGGAGTCCATTCTGCGTTGGCAGAAAGCGGGGTTAGGTTCTTGTGAGAATGAATCGGGAAGAGGGGGGAAGAAGGGCCAAAGATGGTGGTACCTGCAGTCACGACTGCGGTGGCCGCACCGCCAGCAAGGAGCGTAGCGGACGGGGTCACGACAGGCCTCCACGCAGTGATCTAGGGCTAGGCAGCGAAAGCAACGCAGTGGCTGGAGGTGGAGGAAGGTGAAAGTGAGGGTGGAAGAGAAGGCGTCGAGGTATATATGGAGGGCAGGGCAACGGGCCACTATGGGTGCGCGTGGGAGAGAGGAGAGCGTCTCGGTATGTGCGCGTCGCGATGCAGTTGGACGGAGAGGGCAGCGGATCTAGTGTCAGTACAGCGTGATTCATTGCGTGTGTGCCGTCGATGACTTCTGCCTACATGGCGTAGAATACACCTCTGTTCGTGCGCTGGTTCTGCTGCAATCTGGCAAGCCAACGCCCCCTGGCATCCTCATCCAGCTCCCTCCTATCAATAAGATCAAGATTGCCAAGGTGGTGGAGGTCTCTCGCTGGCACCACGACGACGGGGCCAACCCCTTTGGCGGGGGCTCCTCTGACGGAGATTCAGCACCCCCCTCCCAACGTGGCTCGCCACCGCCTTCTTTCCATGCACACATTGCACCGGTCGTGTCCGTCGTCCGTGATGGCTGGCGCGCCGACCCCACGTATGGTGGTACATGCCCGGTTGCCCCCATGCCAGCCCGGACACACGTGCGGCCCCTCCTGCTCCTGGACACGACACCAGTGCCTCTGCACTGACCTCCCCTTTCCCACCACCTGGATCTGTACGCCAGCCTCTCATCATTTCGGATGACGACTCCGTGGCCTCCGACGACATGCACACGCAGCTCCTGCATGGCATTCAAACGGGGTCGCTGGACGTGGTTCATGCACCCACGCACGGATCAACGGACCCACCCGTCATCCGCCTGATTACTCTTGTCGGGGCCGTGCTCCCACACTACTAGGGAAAAGGCTAGCAGCAGCGCGGGTTTTAGATGTATCAGTAGCGCGGGTACCCACGCTACTAATACGGCGCTACAGCTAACTCATAGCAGTAGCGCGTGCGCACCCGCGCTACTGCTACACAAGTGTAGCAGCAGCGCGGTTATGGGAAGCTCGCTACCGCTAGTAGCGCTAGCGCTCTTTGGCCGGACGCACTACTGCTATTGAGGCGCTGCTGCTAACTTTTGTACACTCGCTACTGCTAATTTAAGTAGTTTTTTTTGGCATATTTGTTTTGTATTTGAACCGGCTTTGTAGAAGAATCTTTAGCACATAAAAATGTCATCATGATACACATACAAATGTTTGCGAGACCACAAATGTAATCATAGCATGTACATACAAATAGTCTCTTCATAATCATCATCCAACACAAAGTGATATCTTGTCATCATCTCGAAAATAGCAATACATGCAAGTCTCGAATACTTGCAACTACAACAACGTCATCCATCTAAACAAAGGTATACGCAAGAAGTGCTATCACTATGAGTGAGAGCGGAACCATGCAGTACATGAGGTGGCGGTTACGAGTCCTCTCTTGCGCTAGCGTGAACCTCAAGTAACTAGCTTCTCCTTCTTGTCTGCTTTTGAAGCCTTTATGGCTGGCGCCCCTGAACCCATTCACTTGCGCCTGACACTCATGCCACTCGTTGTACACCCCCGGAACCTTCCCTTTGTACACGACATAGCATTTCCATCTCGCCATCAAGAAACTAGGTACCTGTTAGAGATGCATGTTCATGAAGAGGATGAACAATCATATATATGCAACAAAATATACTAGAGCAACACCAAAAAAGAAAGGTTAGCAACTAGATGCAACATATACAATACGCAAATTAATTAACTAGAGGTACGCAGGTCATCGTACGCAAACTAACAAAGTAGCATTACGCAAGTTCGGCAGGGACCGTGGACATCACAAAGTTTCATCGCTACAAAAAGTATACAAGTTCAACCAACACATATCATCATCATCGGCATCATAAATCACTAGAAGTTCCATCCTTCCATATCATCGAGGACGAACCCTAGCTGCTTGAACGGCGTGAGGTCTAGACGTTGCATGCCTATGCGAGTTCGGACGTCAGCTCGCGATATAGGGCCGTGGTGGAACATCCCCTTCTCATCGACGACTTCTTTCATGATGATCGTCGCAATGTCGCTTTGGATGCGAAAGAAGTCATCTCTAAGTTTATAATTCGCTTCACCATGAGATTCTAGCCACTTGTGGATATGATCATCATTTCTGCTGTTAATGTGAAGCTTTTGGTGATCCCTGTTGAACTGAATCATGAGATGGACGATGTAGAATCCATCCTTCTTGCTTGGTTTTGGGACATGGATGCAGGAGAAGTTAGTTTTATGCACGAAACCCATCTTCTTGTTCCTTTGTTTCCTGATATGCACGTGGCCACCTCTAAAGCTGAAGCCTTGGAGAGCATCATCTAGAATATTCATTATGTGGGTGTAGTCCTTTTTCTCGTAGTCTCTGGAAGGGTCAAAATACACGGCGTGGGAGACTTGCGGGTAAAGAACGATAAGGACGGCGCGCCCGTTGCTGCGGGGAAAAGACACCTCAAATTATTCCCCATATGAGAGAGAAGGAATGATTGAAATGTACGAAAGGGTTGTCCGGAACTGACTTACTTTGGATGATAAGGCACGAGGACAATTTCCTGGTCCTTATTCTGTACCATGAAGTTTTGGAGGTACTCCCTAGTAGTTTCACGCTCAAAGTCGCCGAGACTCAAGAAAGACTCGTGCATGTAGTACGGATCCGCCACACAGATTTGCGAGACTTCTTCACTCTTCACGACGGAGCTCATATGTAGCGCAAAAAGGCGGACGATAGTAAAATCAAGCCGCCTTGTTAGAAACATCTCAAAGATATGGTCAAACCGCAGGAAGAACACCTCCGTGGGCCGTGTGTCGATGTAGCACTTCCCCTCAGGCACACGAGCCGCGTATGTCGGATATCATGGATCCTTTGAGGCTAGTAGGCTTTTCTCAGTCGACAGCACATGGTCGTGCAGTCTCCTGAGATCCCCTGATAGTGCCTCCAGCGGTTTCGGCGGTAGCATCGGCTCGCCCATGAGATGGAACATGACCGCACCATTCACGGGTACACGCTCTTCAGAATGCATCATCTGGCTGATGTGTGCTCTGGCTTGTTTGGAGGCAGTTACCTTCCCCGATCTCTTCCTCTCCTTTTTCTTGGGCACACCTTCCAGACCCTTCCTTAACCCCTGCCCAAGTGTTCCCGGGCTAAGTACTGTACGACCCTCGCGCCCGGCTAGTTGAGCCTGTGTTGAGGCAGCATCTTCAGGCGTGTCCTGTGAGGATTTCATGAAGAGAGACTTTTTGCATTCCATGGTACGGCCCTGCCCGGGCATATCATCCATATCCTCATTAGCAAGCTGATAGCCCAATTCGTCATATGGTTGACTCATCATATCTATGTCACAGTCATACGCGTTTGTATTGAGGTAATCCATAGGGTCGACCTCCGTCTCATCATCCATTCTCTGTTCTACAGGAGAAATTACATCAGCCAGTACTATTGCACCCCCTTCATCATGTCGTCCGCCGCTCTCACCCGGCACTACTACAGGAGCTGGTAATTGCGTAGGTGGGGTGGTGGTCTCTGCACATGCTTGTTGATGTGTCGTAGTTATTGGTGTGCTCTCGGCCGGCTCCAGACGAATAAGATTCTTCGGCCATAGCAGCACCCAACCCTTGCAGCGTCCAATCCGCGGCGGGGTCTCGTCGTCCGCTCCCACATGCTGTACTGGAGGAGGCAAATCCTCGTGCCCCGATTTCACACTGGTCAAGCTAACCCTGAAGTGCCCAGCGGGGATCGGCTGGTTGTGGAATGTGCGTTGAGAGGGGTCCATTATCATCCCCTTTCCCACGTCCACCTTCTGGCCTTTGATCAAGTAGAGTATGGTGCATGGGGTTTCTTTCGCCTGCAAACACATATGTTTGTGGTGTAAAACAACCGAAAGGCAACAAAAATGGAATATTATCTATATATATATATATATATATATGTTGGTGCGACATGTAATTACCGTGATGGCGTCGAGCTCAGCCAAAGACGAAGGCCCACCTAGCGCGCCTGAGACTGAGGACGGGCTGCTATGAGCGGGAGCGGCTGCGAGAGGAGGCCCGGTTGCTTGAGCAAGTGATGGTGCGATGGTGTTGTTGTTCATGGAGTTGCTCGCGATGAAACTGGGCATCGGGAAATCATGTACCGTCTTGTCTGGATTTTCCTTCGCCCAGTTGATGATAACTGGAACCAAGTTAGTAGCGAAATCATTTCTGCAGGCAGTTACAGCTGCATTGACTGCCTGCTGTAGCAACTCATATTTGTCCTCGGCTGCTTTTTTCGCGTCCGCAGCTGATTTTTTCTCGACCGCAAGCTTCACCTTTGCGTCGATGTCCGCCTGACTAAACTTCTTTTTCTGCTTCTTGGCCTCCGGGCCGTCGTTGTAAAACACCTTCCACGTGGCGCCGTCTCCAGCGCCGTGCACACGACCATATTGCGGCCGCTGGTCCAACGGGAGTCCCTTAAGTTCGTTCAAGGCCCGGTTGAGAGGGGTGTCCCACTTGGGCCTCATCGGAGAAGTAGGGCTTTTGGCTGCAAGCCGGTGTTGCTTCTCCAGTAGTCTAATCAATTTCCTCGTGATCTTGTCCGTGTAAAAAACCTTTTTCTCCTTGTCCCACTTGTAGCGGGCCCTGATGAAGTCATGCTCCAAGGGGTTGGTGAACTTCGCGAAGGGGTCTGGGAGACCCGCGGCTTCACGTTTCGCGTCCTCCTTATCCCATATGGGCCTTTTACCGAGGTAGCCACGGCTTCCGAGGCGATGCTTCCCCGTGTTCCTTTGCTGAAGGCTTTTGAATTTCGCAGCCTTAGCCTTGGCTGCCTCGGTAGCGCAAGTGTCCTTGAACTTTTCGAACTCCTCTTCCGTAAGTGTCGGATTTTCCTCCAGAATATTGGACAGGGGTTCATCAGCCTCAATTGCTCGTTTCACCCTCCCTTTCCAGGAGGCCAAATCATTGTTGAACATGCCCATGGCGTGATTGTTAATCTTTTTCATCTTCGGATCATCCCACGGTTGTTCTATGTTATCATCCCGGTCGGGGAACTTGAATCTCTTGTGCAACTTCGTTAGGAGCAACTTTCACTCCGCTGAACCTTTTCTTGTCCGTGTCTAGATATCTGCTTATCTTGCCACAGTAACCGAAACTAACTTTCACTCCGGTAAGGCACTTAAAGAATTGATTGATCTCAGCCTGACTTAAGGTGAAGCAAGAGGGGGGGCAATAATCTTCTTTCTTTAATTTCTTGCCCTTCTTCTCCCGTGCCTCTGTCTCCGTCTCTGTCTCGTCTGACATTTTACGGGGCGGCATGTGCAGATCTTCCCTGATTTTCAAATCTTGCAAGTCTTTTCTTGCCTTCGGCCCATCCTTGGTCTTATCCGGCATGTTCATCAGTGTTGCGAGCAAGCTCTCAAGGACATTCTTACAGATATGCATTTGATCAAGGCAATGAGGTGTATCGAGTTTGTGCCAGTACTCCAAGTCCCAGAACACAGACCTCGTCTTCCATACCTTCAGCAGCGGCTCCGGCACCTTTCTCATCGTCTTTCCCGGCGCGGGGCACTCATTCCAGTTTTTCAACAGCTCATCGATTTCGGCACCGCTCCGCTTACGTCGAGGTCCTCGATGCTCAGCGTGACCATTGAATATATCTCCACGGTTTCTCCACGGGTCGTCCTGTTCAAGCCATCTTCGATGTCCCATGTACACGATTTTCCCAGACCCACCATCTTTCCTTGACGTTAGCTGCTGAGACGTTGTATCATCCATGCACCATGTGCATCTGCAATATCCATGGCACACCTGGCCTGCCACATATCCGTAACCGATATAGTCCTGCACTGTCGTGATCAGCGCGGCTCTCATGTTGAAATACTCACCTTTGCTGGCGTCCCATGTCTTGGCCGGTGTTTTCCATAACGTGTCTAACTCCTCTTGAAGTAGCCCCAGATACAAATTAATATTATTTCCTGGTTGTTTCGGCCCTTGAATAAGCATGCTCATGTGAATGTACTTCGATTTCATGCACAACCAGGGGGGAGGTTGTACATCCATACAAACACGGGCCATGTACTATGGTTGGTGTTCTGGTTGCCAAACGGATTCATGCCATCGGTACACGCGCCGAGCACGATGTTCCTTGCATCACATTCAAAATACCGATAGAAGCTGTTCAACGCTCTCCACTGGCTTCCATCCTTCACGTGTCTCAGCTTCGGATCATCTCCATCGTCGGGCTTTTTCCTCTCCGTGTGCCAGCGCATTAGCTTTGCTTCCTTGGGATCTACAAAATACCTCTGGAGACGGGGAGTGATCAGTAAGTACCATACAACTTTCTGGGGACATTTCTTCCCGGCCTTCTTGTATCGAGAAGCATTGCACACCGGACAGCTTGTTTTTTCCGCGTGCTCCTTCCGATAAATTATGCAATCGTTGATGCATGCATGGTATCTAACGTGTGGCAGATCAAGAGGGCACACGATCTTCTTGGCCTCATCAACACTAGTAGGACATAGATTACCCGCGGGAAGAACATCCTTTAGGTACTTGAGATGCTCATCGAGGCTAGTGTCGGTCCATTTGTTTTTAGCCTTCGTCTTCAGGAGTTGGAGCGTGAAACTCAACCGGGTCACCTCAGGATTGCAACCATCATACAATGGAGTGTTCGAGTCTACCACCAGTTGCTCCAGCTTAGCCTCCTCTCTAGAAGCAGCTCTCTCAGTACTCGTCTCCTTGCGAAGCAATGCTTGAACATGAGGGTCCCGCACAATTGAACTTAGTACCGACGAACTCTGCTGCGTGGAGTCCATGTCGTTCTCTCCGCCGCCATGTCCGGCCCCTTCTCCTCCGCCATATCCGGCCCCTTCTCCGCCGCCATGTCCGGCCTCTTCCCCGCCGCCATTATCGATCATCTCTTCGTCTTGCCCCGTGTCATCATTGCCTGCCCCGTCGGCATCCTCAACATCGTCATCCTCATCTTCAATTATCCACCGAGTATAGCCATCCATGAAACCAGTCATGAGCAGGTGCGCTTCGACACGACCATCGTCATGGGGGTCGAGCCAAACTATTCCTTTGCATTTTTGACACGGACATAAAACCTCTGTCCGGTTATTTTCTTTCATGTCTTGCACCGCTGACCGCAACCACCTGTCCACCATCGTTCCACTGACCATCGTCAACTCTACACGGTAATAATAAAAAATTGATTGTAAAAATGCATGCATGCATCAAAGTCATTAAAAAATTTGGCATGACCTTCCCTAAAAATAGGACATATATGGATCTAGAGTTTGCCCGAAATTTGCCGAAACGGAAATAAATCGACATTTCGGCAAAACATAGGCAACTCAAAAGCACAATTTGGCAGCGTCAACTCATGCCACACACACAATTTCCACAAACATATCACACACACATAAACACATTTCCATTTTGCAAAAGCATGAAATTTTCATCACCTCTATCTCGATGGCCAGAGATGATGTTGTAGGGAGATCAAAAGTGCACAAAGCTCTTCTTGACAAAGATAGATCTAGTTAGGGGGCAAATAGGTCACTTAACTAAATCCTACATCTACCTAGCTACCTAATTTAGAAGGAGACAACTTCAACTAGTGGAGGGGGAAGGAAAAAGAGAAAGGAGATGCATTAATGGAGGTGGTGTAGTTATGTAGGAGTAATGAAGAGAGAGAAGGTGGATAGAGAAGAGAGAGAGTAATGGGGGAGAAGTATTGAGAAGAAGAAGAGTGAGAGTGGGAGCATGTGGTGGAGGGAAGAGAGGAGAGGGGGAGGTAGGGGGAAGGGAAAAAAGGAAGGGGGAGGGGAGGGACGGGTTGGGGGTTGGTGGGGTTAGCAGCAGCGCGGGAGAGAGAACGCGCTGCTGCTAAGAACTTAGCAGCAGCGCGCTTCGCGGTAAGGCGCTACTGCTAACTGGGACAAAAAATTGTGGCAATTTGAAACTTACCAGCAGCGATCTCGAGGAAACCACGCTACTACTACGTACTTAGCAGTAGCGCTGTTATTACGACCGCGCTACTGCTACTTAGAGTTGGGGGAACACCGCCGGTCGATATTTGTAGCAGCGCGTTTCTGGTCGAGCGCGCTACTGCTAAATCTTTATCAGTAGCGAGTTTAGGTAACCCGCGCTACAACTACTTAGCAACAGCGCTCTATTTTGAACCGCGCTGCTGCTAAGATTCTGTGTATAGGCTTTTCCCTAGTAGTGCCACCTGCCCCGCTCGCACGCTCGGGGGACGCCGCTCCGCCTGTCAGCACTCTGGTCCCCTCCGACACCTCGGCCTTCTCTACATTCGTGGCCCCGGCTGCTGCCACTGCCGCCACCACCGCTTTCACCTTTACGACGGGCGAATCTTCATGTGCAGCTGGTAAAACCCCAATCTCTCAGTCTCCTAATCTGTCAACTCCTTTAGCTTATGGCACCGTTGTACTGACCCATGTCGCCACGGACGCAGACCTGCCTCTCCACGACCTCGACACCCACGAATGCACCATACGCAAGGAGCGCCGCAAGACAGCCCGTGAACTACTCACCAATGCTCGCCAA
The DNA here is from genome assembly GCA_963921465.1 of Triticum timopheevii. NCBI lineage: Eukaryota > Viridiplantae > Streptophyta > Magnoliopsida > Poales > Poaceae > Triticum > Triticum timopheevii. The sequence continues at coordinate 2,839,633 of OY997264.1, forward strand.
GGCTGTCAAGGCCAAGGCTGCCTACCTCTCCGCCGCCGACGTGGGCTCAGCCATTGATTGCGCCATCCATGATGCCCGCCTCGATGTCTCCGACACCCCTACAGCCTCCGCTGAAGATCTGGCCGCCATTGCTCTGCTTTGTGGCGCCGACGATGACCACGTTAACGCCATCCTTGGGGCAGAGGACTCCGACTCCGGTGCCAATGCCGCACCATGATCAGCTCGCCCTCTGTGCCATGCATGGCGGGGCGGACCACATTGCCGCCGCCAGTTGTCGTTTCCATGCTTGTTCGACATGTATCATTGTAGTTTTGGCTCTCGCTCCTACGTAGCCTAGCTCAGCTCTGTAGCAACGCACTGCTGTACCTTTTGCTACTTTCTGGCACCTGTGCCACTATCTTAAACCTCTGGTGTACGCCTACCTTGAATGAGTAATGCTACTTTCACTATTTGCTCGTGGAACGTACGTGGCATGGGAGACGACGCCAAATGCTCTGATGTTTTCTCTGAACTGATCTCGATCAAGCCTCACATTGCATTACTACAAGAATCTAAACTCGACGCATTCTCGGACTCAAAGTTACGATCATTCATGCCCATGCAGTTCGACCAAGTTTTCTCCCTACCTGCCGTAGGCACGGCGGGTGAAACCGTCTCCGCCGTCAATTCTGCTTCGTTCCAAGTAATCTCCTACAACCACCACACCTTTTCGTCCACCTTGATCTTGCGATCCACGATTACTGGCCGTAACATAGCGATCACCAACATATATGCCCCCTCCTCCCGCTCCCTCAAACAATCCTTCCTTGATGAGTTACTTGCTATCTCACAACCCGACGACTCACCTTGGTTACTCGTGGGCGATTTTAACCTACTCTGTTACCCCTCCGACAAAAATAATGACGCTTTCAGACAATCCAAAGCCAATGCTTTTAACCAAACCCTTGACGAGCTCGCCCTTATTGAATTGCCTCTGCTTGACCGTCAATATACTTGGTCCAACAATAGAGCAACACCCACCCTAGAACGTATTGATCGAGCATTCTTTAACTTAGCATGGGCCGATGCCTTCCCCAACTCCTCCCTCACGCGATTCACATCGGATCATGTCCCCCTCCTCATACATGTCACCACAATGATCCCGCGCTCCAATTTTTTCAAATTCGAACCCGGATGGGCCTCGCAGCGGCCCTGCGCTGAAATTGTAAGCAGCGTTTGGGCCCCTCGCAGCCCAACAACCCCGCTAACTCTGCCGCCACCCTTGCTACCTTGCTAAAAAAAGACTCGGGCCGAACTCAAAACTTGGGCTCGCTCCCGTATTCCCGCCCCCCTCCGTGAATCTGGATGCAAAACCGCCATCGCCGCCCTCGATCGCGCAGAAGAATCAAGGCCTCTTTCTCCGCCTAAACTCCTAACTCGCAAAATCATCGTATCCCTCCTCAAATGTAATATCCAAGAAAGAATGTCTTACTGGAAATGGCATGCCAAAGTGTCTCACACAATCCACGGCGGTGAAAATTCGAAATTCTTCCACATGTCTGCATCTCAGCGTCTTAGGAAAAACAAAATCTTCTCCCTCACACGTGACGACACAGTATTCACCTCTCATCCCCACAAAGCTGAAATCTTATGGGATTTCTTCGTCTCACTCATAGGCTCTCCTGCCACAACCTCCTGGGCTTTTGATCTCGCCTCCTTTTATCCTCAACACGTGCCCGGTCTACATGCCCTCGACGTACCTTTCTCCAACGACGAAATTAAGTTAGCTTTCTTCCAAATGAACCCCCGAGCAAGCCCTGGGCCCGATGGCTTCGGCCCCTCCTTCTACAGATCCTTTTGGGACAGGATAAAACATGCCATTTTGCCCTTCTTCCAACAACTCCATCAAGTTATAGCAGATACATAACGCTTGAATCATGCCCACATCGTCCTCCTCCCAAAGAACGGAACCACCTCTTCACCTGATGCCTTCAGACCAATCTCCCTACAAAACTGCCCTGTTAAAGCATTTGCCAAAGCCATCACTTTGCGTCTAAAACCATTCACTCCTAGCCTAGTTCATGGGAACCAAACAGGCTTCATCACCGGTAGGAATATAGCTGAAAATTATGTCTTTGCAGCCGACCTAATCAGCTCGTTCCGCTCCCACAAAAAACTGACCATGGTCTTTAAGCTTGACTTCAGAAAGACATTTGACTATGTTGCCTGGCCTGCCCTCGACAAGATCTTAGATGCCCACGGTTTCTCTCAAACCTTTCGATCGTGGATTCAAAACATCTTACACACGGGCAAAACTGCTGTCCTCCTAAATGGCATTCCCGGCAACTGGATTCAATGCAAGAAAGGCCTGTGTCAGGGTGACCCAGTTTCGCCCTACCTGTTCCTCATCGTCGCCGATCTTCTTCAGCAACTCATCATCCACAACTCTGAGCCAGATCTCCTTCACCACCCCATCTTTACACACATGCCACCCACCATTCTCCAATACGCCGATGATACGCTTATTATCGCAGCCGCCTCCCCCCTTGCTGCCTCAGCACTTAAAAAATCCTGAACAACTTTGCGCTAGCTACCGGCCTCACCATCAACTTCGCCAAAACCACCATGGCCATCCTACACACAGATGAAAACCTAGCTGATGCTGCTGCTTTCGCCATGGGATTCTCGCGCGCTCCCTTCCCTCAAACTTACCTAGGACCCCCCCCCCCCCTTGCTCCCACCAAGCCCCCCTCCAATGCATTCGCCCCCCTGATTGCACGATCTCGGAAACTTCTATCTGGTTGGCACGCAAAACTTTTGGACAAAGGACATCGACTCATCCTCATATCCGCGGTCCTCGACTCCCTCCTTACATATTTCATGTCTGTTTTCCGTATCCCAAAAAAAACCTCAAAGTCATCGACTCCCTAAGGAGGTCATTTTTCTGGGCTGGTGAAGATGCATGCTCGGGTGCTCAGTGTCTGATTGCGTGGAAAAACATTTGCTCCCCCAAGAAATTGGGTGGTTTAGGGCCCAAAAACCTTCACGTTCAAAACAACTGCCTCCTAATGAAGTTTGCCGTCAAAGCACTCTCCTCCGTCCAGTCACCTTGGCTAGATTGGCTAGACCTCCAACACCCAAACGCACTCGTCTCTTCAGCCCCCCAAACCTCCTTCCTGTGTCGAACAATAACCTAACAGATTCCAACCCTCCAGTCAATCACCTTTGTCCTCACCAACAGTGGCACACACACATACTTCTGGTTGGATACATGGCTCACACCAAAACCCCTTGCCACCACCTTCCCGCACCTCTTCTCGCACTCCACCCTACCTCTGGTTAAAGTAGCTAACATTTTGCGCTTCGGTATCGAAGCCAACCTCCGTAATCGTCTCTCCCTAACAACAGATCGAGACCTGGCCTCACTTTTGGCTGTTTTGCAGGACTTCACGACGTCGACTGAGGAAGATCAACGGTTCCTACTCCAGGGGCATGACTTCTCCACCAAGCAAGCATACGGCACACTCATGGCCAAGCTGGACACAGATCCCATTGCCCCCCTCATCTGGGGCACCAAGGTGCCTCGCAAGATCAATATTTTTGCTTGGCTTCTCTTAAAAAATCGCCTCAACACTGCTGCCAACCTCGCCCATAAGCATATAATCTCCTCCAACCTATGCCGTCGCTGTGCTTCATCACCTGAGGACTCCACTCACCTCTTCATCACGTGTCCTCTTGCCAATAGGATTTGGCAAAGAGTAGGCTTAATGCCCTTGTCCGAGGATCTCACAGAGCGTTGGGATACACCGCTGCCCCAACATCTACCCAAGAATGTTTGGTTCTTCGTCCTTCTCGCTCTACTCTGGAAGATTTGGGCAGCACGTAATGACATGCTGTTTAGGAGTATCGATCAATGTTCTGTAATAACAATTAGAAACCTGATCTCTGACTTAGATCTGTGGTCACACCGTCTCGAATTGGGTGACAAAGAGGACGTCTTCTCGTGGCGTTCCTTTCTCTCTGCACATTGCACCGTGCCGCTGTAATTCTGTACTTGCTGCTTCTGCAGCCATTTGAGCAATATATTCTGGTGGGGAACCCCCCCCCCCCCCCCCCGGGTGATTCTTAAAAAAAAAGTTGGACTGGGCATGTACATGCGCTTGTTTTTTTCCTTACGAAGAGACCTTCCTGTAGTACTTGATATAGTTTTGCATGTACCCATGTTAGACTCGACATAACATGTGTCAATGATGGATTGTTTGTACACACTTGATATTTTACGTAAAGTTTGGGTCTTTTAATCTCAACCATTATACGTAGAATCAATTGAGTGTACTTTTTTGACATATGTGGATGATTGTGGTGGCTTGTTTGGCTTCTATTTTAGTTATATAATGAAATAATAGATATTAGAGCATGATAAGTATGATTAAATATACAGGTAAATTGGATGAATTTTTCCATGGTATCATTATCTTACAACTTGAAGCTGTTCCTGAATTTTTAAACTGTTACACAATTTTTTTTACGTACGTTGCTTACATATTGAATGGACGCAATCAAGTATTTCGAAGGAGAGTTTGTCCACACTAGATATATAACAGAGATCATGGTAATGTTATATTCTCCGTGACCTAAAAAGTTTGTCATCGTGTTTTAGAACATATTTGGTTACATGCCTAATCTATTCTGGTTATATTGGGCATGCTTTCATGTATTTAAGGAATTTACAGACTAAAAAGTTTAGTAGCGTTCACTGCTCAGCACACGCTGCTAGGTCACCGTTTTGTGGCGTTTAGGAGTCAGTTGGACTCGCTAGTAGTTGTTTAGGTTGTTTAAATTTGTGGTTGTTACTTTTTTAGAGGGTGTTAACAAATTTGTTGATATATATATTATTGAAAAGTTTATATGTATATGAGGAACTACTGCTTGCATTCCTGTCTTGATATTCTGTAGATGCACAACAGTAAAAGAAACGTAGTAATAGTTTGAAATTAACTAACAAAAATTCTTGGTAAATTAATTGTTCCCCGTGAAGTAACCACAAATTCTTAGCGAAATTAACTAACAACAACTTGGCTAAGAACTCCTTTATAGGTAAAAGCCTAAGTGAAAAACATCATTAATGCAATGGATGCCACTAGAAGAAATCCTGCTACTCATCCAACTGGGCATATCTAAGCTTTTTAAAGTTCTCTAACTGCACTCGCAGCTTGATGTTTTGGATGTGTAGACCATAAATTTGTGCTTGCTTCTCATCCATCTTCACTTGCTTCCCATCCATCTTGACTTCCTCTCTCGTGCATCTATCAACGCATCATCCAACTGGGCTGTGAGTAATCGACTGCGGTACGCGACCAACTAATTTACCTGAGCCATTAAGAGATCGACCCATATCCATGTGTGGCAAGAGAAAGGTTGTTGCATGCATGTGTGCGTACAAATTAATGCAATGAAACGAGAGTTCCAAATACTCTAATTAACTAATGGAAAGATAGAGATGTTTGGTTATACCTTGGTTCCTTTGCGTGCACACATCAGAAATTCTTGACTTTCATTTCTTCAAGTGTAAGATCGCTCCTGCCGGATTTGGTCTTATTCTGAAGCTCGCGTCCCTCGCGTCGCCCCCGCCCTGGGCGACTCGGGGGCCTCCAACCCTAGGCACCGCCGCCGCCTTCTCCTTCTCCCCTCCTCGCGCCGCCGGCGGGTGACGCCGCCGGGTGAAACCCGCGTGGCAGACGGCGGCGGCGGGGGGACTCCCTCTCCCGACTCCCCTTCTTCCGCGGGCGGCGGATCTAGGCGGCAGGCGGCGGTGTCCTGCGGCGGCAGGCCTCGGCAAGCGGTGGCGGGGCACGGGGCACGCGGCGGCGAGCCTCGGCAGGCGGTGGCGGCTGCGCGCGGGGCTGACTCCGGGGCGGCGGCGCGGGCTTGGATCCATTGCGGATCTGATCCTGTGGGCGCGGCCTCGGCCTCCCCTGCTCGGCCGGTGGGTCTCGGTGTGGGGGGGGGGGGGGGGCTTCTCCATGCTGAGATCTGGCAAGCGGGATCATCCAGATCCCGGCAAGGACGGTGGCGACCTGTGCACGAGAGATGGAGGTCTTCGATCAGATCTGGGTGAAAACCTGCTATTGGCTATTGCCAAGGCCGGCGGTGGCGACGTTGTCTGCGTCGTTCCCTTCCTGAAGGCATCGCCGTGGAGATGTTCAAGGCCACTCTCTGCTACCTCCGGGGGAAACCCTAGATCAGTAGATCGGATGACGGCGGCTCTCTGGTGTCGTTTCCCCCTTGGGGGCGTCATTCTTGGAGGTGCACACGGAGGGACGAGAGGACGGCGACTTTGGTGGAGCGGTGCCTCATCTTACACATTGATGGTGGCGGATCTCGACGGCATGGTGCTGTGGACTGGAGACTCGGCGTCTGATGCGCGGAGATGGACTCGTGCAGGAGGAGGAAGCTGTCTGGCGTCATGGGGGCGTCGATGGCAGAGTGGCCAGACAAGGTAGAAGCCTCAATATGATCTGAAGACGGACCTGTGGAAGATGGCGGCGACGACACACGAGTGCGTCTGACCGGATTGTGCCCCAGACCCGGTATGTGGCTCGGCTGGGGCTTCCGGCTTTTGATGTTAGGCTTAGGTGAGTGGTTTGGGTAGTGGCCCAGCTAGCACACCTTCATCATATGGATAAGAGTAATGGCATATGTTGCCAAGATGGTGGATTCAGGTATATTGTTTGTAATACTTTGTAAGGTCCTCGAGAATAATCAATAAAGTAGCCGTATGCATCTCTCAGATGCAAAGGCCGGGGGTCATCCTCCTTTTCTAAAAAAAAAAAATTCTTCAAGTGTACGAGATTCTCTTCACAACTGGACTTTTGCAGCCGCAAAGGAGCCCGTGTCGTACGGAATGCCACCGGATCAGACGGACCACCCGCTGTTGCAACGCGAGAGTGGATGGAGGAAGAAGAGAGAGTGAAGAGAAGGAAGAAGGAAGTGAAGAGAGAAGGAAAGACCCGTGAGACAATTATTGTTTGGTAATATTAGCGGCGTTCGATGTGCCGATCGAAGTGCTGCGAATATTTACATCCACCACATTTGCGGCGCCCTAGCTCGAAAGCTTGCTGCTAGTAGTAAATGAACTTGCACGCTCCGCCGGTATGAGCGCTACTAATATTTCGTACACTAGTGACGTTTCGGCCCACTGGACGCTGCTGCCTGCTAGTAGTTCCTGGCTGATGGCTAGATTGGATGTACACCACTAGCAGCGTGCGAACCGCTCGAATGCTGCTAAAGGATACCTATCTACAGCATTCGCTTTATCAGCAAGCGCTGCTGCTACTTGCCCAAGTTAGCCAATGCGTTCATTTTTCAAGGTCGCTGCTGATAGGAAAATCCTATAAGGAGTTTCTGTACTAGTGAATCTCTATTTAAGATATAGACATATTTGTTTTTATGCGATCTAGATTGGATACTAGATAGGTAGAGCAGACGCGCCAAAAAAGGAAATGAATCAATTCATGTTATAAAGTCAGTGAGGCGATAAGTACTCAAGGATGTGCAATAATTGTTCCATTAATTCCCTAATATTAGGGTGGCATTTAATTACCACCATAAAACTCAGGATGACTTAGCGTGCTCGCCCTATATAAACGCTAGCAAATCGTTTTACTCGTCAACACATTTGGTAGATCAGATCAAACGGTAAAAAGAAGAGGGTACCAGTACATAGCTAGCATTGTATTTTGTGATGGCGATTAGTAAGAGCAATGCAAGATTTGCATGCTGGGCGGCCCTCATGTTGGTGATGGCCACTCTGATGTTGTCATGTGATGCTGATCCAAAAGGTTAACATCCTTTTTTTCCTGTTGTGTACATATACTTAAATTTTTCCTTGCATCTATGTTTGTAGCTAATAGCACCCATCAACAATGATTGATGAAGGAGCCCATGTTATATTTACGATTATAATTCATTTAATCTTTTTGTGTAGAATCATGTGGTTTGATTGAAGATGGATGCAACGAAGCCCAGTGTAGGGACTATTGTAGGATCATTGGTCACACCAAGGGATCTTGCCGGGAAGCCGAGTATTGTTGTTGTTTGATTGCCGCAAAGCCCAAGGTGGACGTTGTGCATCATCGTGATTGAGCTTCTATGAACATTATTTTATTAGATATATAGCAAAAGAGCCCTTGTAACGGGTACAAAATAAATATATTTTATGCAGAAACATTTAGCACCTCGAGGACAGCCCCTCCTTTTATAACCTGAGTCATCAACATGCCTCTTTCGCCCGGATTTGGGACAGCCCCTCCTTTTATCTTCTTCCATGATTGCTCCCCATTTTCTCAAACCATGGTTCCGCCTCTTGGGTCATGACTGTGGAACCTTGGCACCATGGATCATGTGTTGCCTCGCCTCTGACTCAGCTCATTATATGACAAGAAGTGGTAGAAAAAAAAATATGCTTAAGTTGCACCTTATTCTTAAGCAGCTATCACAGGAAAAATGGGCTTTCTAACCCTACAAGCATGTCAAGAAGTTAAGTGCTAAAGGTCCACACTGCAGCTTGAGGACAATACTATTTAAATCCAATCTAAGCAGCTTAGTTGTCATATATGTGCACTAGAAAAACTATGTAACTTATCAAAGAAACAAAATATAACATGGAATGGGCCTTGCATTGTTATCAGATGCAACGGCAGTGTGCATATATATACATACATCACTATGTGTATGATCAAACTAAATATATATATATATATATATATATATATATATATATATATATCCCTAATAATAAAGCATGGATTGGGTCTCCGGGTTCACCGTCGCAGCGCTTTTGCATAAAAGCCCCTATAGTCTTTATTAATCAACCCGCACTCCCTTTTTTAAGTGGTTGTAATCCAAAAAAGAAAAGAAAATAATTGCTGAGAAAATCGTGCAAAGAAAATAATTGGGCCGGTCGATTTTAAAGAAAAGAAAAGAAGGGATTGTCCACTATCGGGAAGGTAGAAAATCGTGCGACAGTTGCGAGAGCTGCGTTCTTTTATTCTTGGTTCTTTTATTCTAGGTGGTGTGGGTATTACATTTGTGGCTGAGAAAAAGGGTGGGGAAAAGCTCCCTGTAGTTAATTTGGAAATTCGGTCAGCAGATTCCAATGACCGATCTCAACGAAATAATTCCGGTTTTTGTCGTTCGCTAACCGATTGAACAATCGAAGTTTCAGTCCTCGGTTTTTTCGCTTTGGTTCCTGTTTTTCAGCTCTGGTCTTTGGTTCTTGGTTTTTATGCTCACCCTTAGGCACGAGGGAGGGAGGAGGGGGTCAAGCTGCGCTAGGGTTCGTTGGGCGTGGGCCGGCTAAAAAGGGTGGCCGGGTAGGCCGGTGTTGGGCCAAAGCAGGCAAATTGTGGTAGGCCAACTCTTTAGAAATAAACAAAACATAGAGTGAGGTGTGGCAATTATTTGACAATGACATGCCCAGTAAAGAAGGAATGCGGGTTGTGTACAGTGTTGAGGTGTGTGTGGCTATAACGTGGCAATAAGAGTGACCCGGTAAAAAAGAATGAACGTTATGTGGGTTGATGTATGTAGCTATAACGTGACAATAAAAAAGACTGTGTGGCTATATAAAGTGGCTACAAGACAGACTTGATAAAGAAGGAATAAACATTGATGATATTTCCTCCCCCATTGATATACAATGCTACTCAAGATGCCCAAGTCGATAATGCTTTAACTGAAAACTATCATGTGCGATTTTTTCCTGTATATATATATATATATATATATATATATATATATATATATATATATATAGTAACGCTAAACTAAGCGTGAGTGTAGAATAGCTTATTCTACACCCCAGTAATGGTACATACAAAATATAGTAACGCACTATGTAAAATATAGTAATTTTTGTAAAAATGTAGTAAATTCCAAACTTCGGTGATAAAAATTTTATTTTCCGAATTACTACATTTCGTACACCGTTTTACTAGATTTTGTATATAGCGTTACTAGGGGGTGTAGAATAAGCTATTCTACACTCACGCTTAGAATAGCGTTACCCTATATATATATATATATATATATATATATATATATATATATATATATATATATATATATATTGAAGCTATGCATTGCAACAGGGAATAGTGCACCAAAGATCAAACAAAAATAACAAAATTAAAAAGTTTTATCAATGAATTAATCAATTGAGAAAGAATCCAGCTACAATAGTTAGTTAACAAAGAATAATATCCCTGCCAAAAGAATAGCAATTGATTGCTCGCATTAGGAAATTATACTCCTATAAAGGATGGTGGAGTACCCTCCACCCTGGGCACCTCACGGGCAAAGAGCGCCTCCGAGCCGTCTGTTGCTTGGTGCCTACTCCTGGGCATCGCGAGCCGATCTGATTTGCCCGGATGGCTCAGATCAGAGCGACCCGACTGGGATGTCCATGACAGGTGGATCGCCCGACGAGCCCGGGGCCACCGTCATTGGGCGGCCTCGGGAACGCTCGCAAGTGAGCCACCACATGCTTTCTTGCATGCGAAGCCGTGCCCTGAACCGCCTGGCGCGTCCTCGCCTAATGTCGGGAAGGGTCTGTTGCGACAGACACTCTATTGGCTAGAGAGCGCCTCTGAGAAATCCATCCGGCGATTGCTTTCCATGGGGGGCTCTCGAGGGCTCTACGAGTGTCTGATATGCGCGGATGGCTCGGATCACCGGGCATCCCAGGGGCACCCGTCATTGGGCGGCGGGCGCTCTCCCAATGGCCCTGTCGTTGCGTCGTTGCCACGGGCCGGGATGGTCCAATTGCAACAGGCGGGTCGTGCGCCACGACCGTCTGGCTCGTGGGTCGCTCCAAGTTAGAGTGCTTTCTACTCCCGGTCTCTCTAAACACCCCCACCCCAGAACCTATTTCAGCACCGTCGACACCCACCCTTGACTCTAACCGTCAACCCTTTTGTGGCCTCACCGTCGCGGATGTTGTAGGTCAACGATGTACGTCTTCCCCGTCTCGTGGGACTTCGCAAATCGCAATTGCATGCATTCCCTCAATGAACCAGAGAAGGTTGGACATACGTAAACAAATAGGTAAAGAGGTTCACCTACCACTGAACAAGAGATTCTACGAAAGACTATCACGAATTTCTAATTATCTTATGGTTTGCGAACTGATCGCTTTGTTTCCATTATTTATCCACGCAGATAAAGTACGAAAATTAAGAGAACAGCCAACGACGGTATGAATAAGAAAAACTATGACACAGTTGTTAACACTAATCTTTATATTTTATATATGCATGTTTAGTTTGCTTTCGTTATGCATGTAGCATAGGTTAGGGAGTAGCTAGTCTGATGAAGCTTCAACGGATGCGTGCAGAAAAGGTGAGATGCTAAGCCACCGTGCGATACTGCGAGCACGGTGAGATGACGATGGCGGCCTGAAGCTGCGGTGCTGCGCTACGCGACAAGGTCGTGTGATGCGGGAAGCGTGTGGGCGGTTGAATTCCGACCGGCTAAGCAATTAGTTGAAGGCATGAGAATTGGTGTGCTAGTTAGTTAGTTTGTTAGCTGCATGCAAGTTTGTTTGCCGTGCATGTGCAAGTGATGGACGGGTCATGCGTTAGTGACCGGTGTGGTGTGCATGCATGGAGTTAGTGTGTGCGTCGGTTAGTTAGCTAGTGGAGCAGTAAAAATATGTGTAGAGGCTCGATTAGATTTCTCTCTCTCTCTCTCTTTCTCCGTTCTTTTAAAATTATTGTTAATGCACAAAATTCACATTATATTTTTTTAAAGGCCATCCTCGTTTCGAAAAGAAAAGAATTGGCGGTTGGGCAGATTATTTGCATTGGCTTAGAGCTAACCCTGTAGTAGTGCAACTTAATCACAACCAACAATTTATTTTTGCGGGAAATCACAATTAATCAGAAAAAAAAAGGTTCGTGCTGCTCAAGAAAAACCAACAGCAACTTAGAAGTAAACAGTACAGGTGCAGTTAAGTTAACACTAACAGGGGATGCTTGACCACTGGACTGAGATATCACATGGAGGTACCAAACTTGTCTTTATATATATGAACCCGGCCATAGCCTTGTCCATTGAAGAATACATCTTAGTAGCTGCTAGCATATCCCACACTACTCACGCTAACAATGTCAATTATGTTCTCGCAAGAGCTGCCCATCTACACAGCACTCGTGCTACTTGTTCTTCCCCTGTACTACTTGTACTCCAAGGCTAGTTGTAGATCAAAGAACCCAGCAGTGCTCCCTAAAAACTGGCCAATACTGCACATGTTCCCTTCCTTCCTGGCCAACCTCCACAAGATGAATGACTATTTCACCCTGGTCCTCGCTGGATTAGGCCACAACTTCAGGGCGCACGGCCCACCCGGGACCGGGATGCGGTTGTTCGTCACATGCGATCCCGCCAACATCCGACACATCTTCACGACGAACCACACCAACTTCCCCAAGGGTGCGGAGTTCGCCGCAATCTTCGACATCATGAGCGGCGGCATCTTCACCATCGACGGTGAGCCAGCTCGTCGGCAGCGCACAAAAATCAAGAGCGTGCTCAGCAGCCCACGGTTGGTTGCAAGGATGGAGGCTTGGTGCCGTGACAAGGTGGAGAACAACCTCCTCCTGTTGTTTACGCAAATGGCGAGCACCAGCACTTCGTTCAACATGCAAGAACTGATGTCAAGGTTAATGTTTGACCTTGCTGCTACGCCTCTCTTCGGCGTGGACCCCGACCTTCTATCTTTGGACATGCCTCCCATGGAAGCCGCAATCGCCATGGACACAGTCATGGAGGTGGCATTTTTTCGGGTCGTGATGCCGGCTTCTTGTTGGAAGTTGATGAGGCGGCTGAACATTGGCCCTGAGAGGAAGCTCAAGGCAGCACACAAGGTGTTGCGTGTGTTTGTCATGGAGATGACGGAGAGGAGGATGATTAACGCTTCTTCCGTTGGTAATGGCAAGCAACATGAGGGTGTTGATATAATGTCTTCCTTCCTCGACGACCCCTATTATACCGAAGATGGTATGTTCCATGCAATGACCATTAGCTACATGATCGCTGCGAGGGACACAGTTGGAACGGCCCTGACATGGATTTTCTACAACCTTGCCCAAAACCCTAATATTGTTTCAATCATCCGCAATGAACTCTCACCGATTGCATCACGCAAAGTAGCGGCCCATCCAGATGCCATGGTGATCTTTGAGCCAGACGAGATCAAATCTCTAGTCTATCTGAGAGCTGTCTTGTACGAGACTCTCAGGTTGTACCCACCGGCCCCTCTCGAGCGCAAGATGGTGGCCGCTAATGATATCATGCTGAGTGGTCATGAGGTGCATGCCGGCGACACTATCCTTATTTCTCTCCACTCCATGGGAAGAATGGAGGGTATATGGGGTAAAGACTGCCTCAACTACAATCCAAATAGGTGGCTCTCGGAGGATGGCAACGAGCTGAGGTACGTACCATCTCACAAGTTCTTGGCCTTCAGCTCGGGTCCGAGGATGTGCCTCGGCAAGGACATCGCGGTTATGCAGATGAAGACAGTCATCGCCTCAACGTTGTGGAACTTTGATGTTGAGGTAATGGAAGGGCAATGCATCGAGCCTAAGTCATCTTGTATACTGGAGATGAAAAAGGGGCTCATAGTTAAGATGAAGAAGCGAGAGATGTTACACTAGAGCAAGTCTAATAAGGCATACTCAACAGACTATATAGCAAGTGCCATGTCATTTATATCCTAAGTGGAAAGGAGAGAGAGTGAAGCGGATGCTAAATCTGTAGCCAGGGTGTAGCACAAGCTACGAGGCAGAAGAGCTAGCTTGCAGCATGTGCAAGCGCTAGAGCCGGCTCTTAGTCTTCTCATCCAATCATGTGTGCTTTTCTGCCTTCTTCATATGCAAGAATTAAATGCTATAGCCAACTTTAATATGCAATCTAAAGCCAGTCTATTATATGATTTTCTTTTTTTACAAAGGTTGTACTCCCTCCGTTCCTAAATATAAGTCCTTTTAGACATTTCAAATGGACTATAACATATTTTAGAGTGTATATTCATTCATTTTGCTCCGTATGTAGTCACATGTTGGAATCTCTAAAAATACTTATATTTAGGAACAGAGGGAGTCGGTGACATGGCACATGTATAGAGCCGGCAGCGGTTTTTCTTATTAGCCATGCTCTTAGAGCATCTCCAGCCGCGCCCCCAATACGGCGCCCCAAGGCGATTTTTTTGTGCCGGTGCCGAAAAAACGGCCCAGTCGCGCCCCCAGAAGCACTTTTTCGCCGGTTTGGGCAGAAGTTAGTGCCGGCGGACCCAGACCGAACCCGGCACGCTGGGGGGCGCCGGGGCGAGCGGTTTTGGCGCGAACGGGGGGCGGGCCTGCCTAGTCAGTGAGACGCCGCTTCGTCGCCCTCATCGCCTCGGTTCCCGCGGGAATCAATGCTAAGGATGGCCAAGGCTGCCGCGCCGGTCAGCCTCCATTGATGCCTCATGGGCGGCGCAATGAAGGCATCGCCGACGCGCGTCCCACCTGCTCCCGCCACGCGTCGCCCGGCATGCCGCCTCCCGGCCTCCCCGCTTGGGCTATAAAAGGCACCCACTCCCCGCCGGTGAACGCCACACCCTCCCCCTCTCGCAAAAGCCATCCCCCCCCCCCCCCCCCCCGCCTTCCGCCGACGAGCAAAGCAAAGATGGCCGAGAGATTCCCAGGCGATGGTGCAGCGGGCGAACGGCTTCGGCCGCCGACACCTCCAAGAGCCGGAGGCGTGCCTCCTCTACGAGGCCGAGTACCCGGCGCCCCCTGACATGCGCGTGCCGGGGGCGTGGAGGCTCGACGGATCTCTCATGTCTCATCTTTTTAACCATCAATTACATGAATAAAATTCTCCTTACCTGACTGGGACAAGAATTATATCATGTACTCTGCAAGACAACACTTCATTGTTATAGTCATCTCTCTTCCCAGGTTAGATCATACACATGCTCATGAGATCTTTCAAGTACTTTTGTGCAACATCCTCTGCTTCCAACCCACTGCTTCAACTCACGTGCATGAAACCTGACCCACAACCTCAACAAATCATTTTTATCTATCTCGTGATCCTCTCGATACATACAAACATAAAGCAGACATGTCTTGAGATAATCGGGAAGATGTATGTAGCTAAGATCCAATATCTGCTTCATCTTTTCAAGATCATCTCCTTTAGTCACATATAATCCAAAGATTTCCATATATACTCCCAGGCTGATTCTTCCTCACCGGCAAGAAAGCTTGCTATACTATTAATAGCAAGTGGCATCCACCACATTTTTCAGAATATATTTTGGGATCTCTTCTTTTTTGGGTGCATCAGGGCAATCTTTTTCAAGACCAAATATTCTTTTAACAAATAGTCTTCTTCACTGAGTGGTTTCATCCTGTAAACATGGTTGCTTTCATGTTTGCAACAGGCTCGAGCAACACGTTCAATCCTTGTTGTTGTTATCACTCTACTAGATCATGATAGGCGCGTGTTGCCGCGCCCGTCCATTTTTTCAATAGGATGACAGGAGATTTTGTATATTGATGGCATGAAACACATAGCCTCTCGCCAAAAAAATTAAGGACAAACTCTGAACTACAAATAATAAAAAAGAACGATAATTTTTAAGTCATTCAGCTGCCAGATTGAACTACAATCTCTTCACTAAAATGGCACAAGTTGACATCAACCAATGCATCACCCAGTGTCCCGGTCATATATTTCAAATACTTTATAATGTTACAACAAATCAGAGACATCGTTGGCAATATCCAAAATGAGGAAAAAAACATGGATCCTCTGTTAAACAACTACTATCATAGGAAACAAAAAAAATCCATTGACCTAGAAGTTTCATTTCTCTATAAAGTTCCCTTGGAGGCGACTAAGTTGCACCTGCAAATAAGATGCATGTTTAATCGAATGCATAGCATAGAAAGCAATGTGCAAAGATGACATGAGAATGGTACAGTGGGTGCAATTATTTGTTCTTGGATAGAGGTTCTAATTCATAAAAAAATGCATGCTGATTTCATATGTGCAATAAATTTATCTTCATTCCCAGTTAAAACATAATAATCTTCATCCAAGAAAGAGAAAAATAAAACATGTAATTTCATGAGAAGGACACACATCTAGCGATTTGTTTTAGAGTAACTTCATGCTTTGTTTTACAGTAACTTGAATGGTGGCACAATGGAGTGACATGGAGGCAGCACTGGCTAATAATCAAGAATGGAATAAAAACACATAAATACACAATAATAATATGTGGGCTTGGTTTATGTAACCATGTACTTTACCACAACTTCCAACTGGAGGAGCAGGGTGATGCATGAAATAAGAGTGACAAACTGATTTATGCTGGGAAAAAACCCGATGTCGATTCAGTTGCACAAAAATTTCTAGATCAGAACAAACCCATGTAAACACTGAGTCTGACCCTACCAGCTTCTTAATCCATGAACCAGCCATCTAAAAGTACAAAATTAGCTACGAAACAAGATATAATGGCCAAGTTTACCTCAAAGAGCATAAAACATATACTTTGAATCAAACAATGTCGTTTTACCGACATGGGACTACAGAAAAGCACTTAGATTAATAAATAAAATCAAAATGGGCAACGCCCATTCTTCATCCATTGTCAATCGCTAGGACGACAGGACAGACATTACCTTGGCGGAGACGAATTCATATAGGGCGTGTTTTGTTGCCTGGGTGCATCTAGCATGCATTGCATGAAGGAGCCTGGTTGAGGCTAGCCTGGTTGAGCTCATGCAAAACTGAGTTAAAATGTGTGTTTGGTGTACTGCATGAGATGAGCCAGGCTCAGCTCAGATTTTGTTTGGTGTGTTGCATCTGAGGTTGTATATAGTAAGAAAAGCACAAGCATCATCTTAACTTAGCCATTACAATATTATATTGCTATAAGCACGAACATGTTTATATAAGCACTAAGCATCTTAAAAGGTGCTTATTCGTAATCTAAACCACAATTTGTATCAAATTCAATGAAACAATGCTGCAGTGGTAGCCATGGAGAAGCAAACCAAACCTGAATGTGAACTCTCGTAGCTCTTGTGAACCTTGGAGATTGTCCATCAAACTCAGCTCTACAAGAACTACAATTGTATTCAAAGTAAAAAGAAAAAAGAAATCAATAGCCGATTAACCTCACACGAGTACATCATCACATCATATAATATGTATTCTTGTATTCAACCATCGAAAAGTACAATTCTGATTATTCAACACCCTGTCTAGTTGCATCACATAATTATCCTGCAACAACTTAATCAAAGTGATAATCTGTAACACTTCTTCTGAAATCAGCGGCATATGGCAATAAATTAGAAAATCCAAATATCTCCAGCTTGTATATACCCTGTCGTAGCACCAATCAGAACAGTACTTCTGACAGGAATTAGCTTGGGACAAGGAGGGAGGATATGATATACGTACATTCAAGAAGCACTACCACAGCCGGAGATTCACTGATGGGCCAATCACGCCACGGAGAACTTCCTATAATGTTTCGTATCAATTGATCCTGCCAAAAATACAGGAACACAGTTTGTGAACAAAATGAGATCCTAGTCCTCTATCTTTTCGAGCAATATTCAGATCAGAGGAACCAAATGGAATAGGAGGAAGGAGATACGAGCGGAAAGAACAAATAGTGGAATTATTTTTACCAAAGATCCAAGGGGTGAACCGATGGCCGCAGCTGCTCCACGAATTGATGAAAACGCCGAGCAAACAAATAACACTACGCCGCCATGAGAAAATCAACCCACTGCCAAGGAGAAAGGCCACTCAGATGACTGAGGAGCAGGGGCGAGCAGCTTCCGCCGTCCCCATCGTGCGGTGCCGGCTGCTGGGGAAGGCGGAGGGCGGGGAGGCCGATGGAGACACCAGTACCACCGCGGTTACGGTTTCAAGAGGGGTTGGTAGTGCGAGAGCGATGGGTGGAAAGGGTTGAATCATGGACGCGAAGCAGAGGTCAAGGGTGGGAGGCGAGATCCTCGCGGTCCAGAGGATCAGGATGAGAGAGGGAGCGAGCCGCCACGACGGAGGAAGAACGCGGCCAGGGAAGGGTCGCTGCCCCTTCGTAGTCTTTTTCATTGGTGATCCGTTCATCGCTGCGTATTGGAGCGCATCGCAGATGGGCCGTGCTAGGCCCAATCAACCAGTGGAGTCCAAAACTGCAACCGGAGTAGCTGCCCTGCGGACAGCAAGCCCACGTTGTGCCCAGTTTACACGAAAGCAGCGCATGACATTCATCCAATGGATACATACGCCCAGATCAGTGAAACGGACGGCCGAAAACCCAAATCGCTGTGAGGGTAGGAATTAGGTGCGGTTATACTATCCTTAATTGCCATGGTCATTTCTTGGAAAAGCAGACGTAATAAGATCCCATGCTTCAGAATCCAATTTGTAGATGCAATCAGTGGCATAGCTTGATGAAGATTGTTGAGGGGGCGAAGAAGATAAGTTATGCATGAACTCTCAGAAATCTTTGACAAGCCTAATAATTAGGTGTACACTTAAGAGTTTTTCCTAGAGTAGGGGGGCACTGGCCCCCTTTGGCCCTCATGAAGCTCCGCCACCGGAACAAAAGCTCTATGACGGTATTGTGCTTGAAACTTGGCATACACTACCTTGGCAAGCGTGGTCTTGCTTAATCCTCCCATTCTGAGGATCGAAACTATCTTGAGATTTGATACATCGCCATCCTTCCCAAATATCCTTATTAGCACATCTCTTAGTGTTTTGATGCCAATGAGCTGGTCTTTATCTACGTATACAGCTATAAACCGAAGGTCAATGGTAGCTTTGGCACATGCATTAGCTACAACCTTTTTGACATTGATGTTGTACTTCTTTCCCCTGCCAGTCACGACATCAACTAGGCTCTTGATGTCTCTAATCACACCATCAATCTGATGGTGAGCCGTCATGTCATTCGCCAAGAACATTAGCCCCTCGCGCAGAAGCTCCTTGAAACCACTCCTATTGAATGAGGCTCGACGCGCACTAGGAAGTTGTCGGTCATATCCTCAATACTATATGATAGCTGCCCGACTTCATCAACCCAAATCCTTGAGCCATCGAGCTTTTCCAGACTGGGGAGACCTTTGTGAATCATTTCCAGGTCTTATGAGAAAGACTCAATATCTCTCTTCATGCTCCTCTCCAAATTGCAGTCCTCCTTGACTAGCTTGCCTAACTTGTCGAGCAGGCTGCCCATAGCATCCCTTGCGATATCCACAGCTCGACTCCCTTTCCATAGGTATGTTGTGTTGGTAGGACAATGTCGTGAAAAGCACATCCTTGTATCTGACTAAGCGTGTCTGTGCATTTTTGTTGCTAACAAGTTTGCCCTTTCCGGAAGCTGATTCAACAATCTTGCCCTTTTTCACCTGTGAGCATAGAAATTAATACGTCAAGAACCGATCCAGGCGAAAGAGATATAAGACACATACGTCAAGACACGTAAAACTACTAGCCGAGGCTTGTCTCCATTTGTATATGATAAATGATATGTATTTCAATCACCGACTGCGATATGATTTTGGGACAGCCTGTCAGAATCCAAGCGTTCGGGAGAGGTCAGCGGGAAACGGTTTCGTCTTTTCACCTTTTTTTTTGTATTTTTTTTATATTTTCTTTCTTTGTTTCTTCACCGATTTCCTAGTTTTTTTATTAAGAAATATATTTATTTTAAATTCCGTAAGAAAAAATCATGATTTTTTTGAGAATTCAAAATTTTGCAATTGTTTCAAACTGTGCAAACACTTTTCATACTCGCATTTTTAAAAGAAATTTTGAATATTTTTAAAATTCTTGAAAATTTTAAATCCATGAACATTTAAGTTTGATGGAAATTTTAAATTCGCAATTTTTTGAAATTCAAGAATATTTTTATATTTCACAAAATAAATAAATTACGTACATATTTTTCTAATTCGTGATTTTTTTAATTTGTGAATAGATTAAATACGTGAACATTGCTAAATTCACGTACATATTTTCATATTTATTGAATTTTCTAACTAAAATTAAAAAGGAAAAAAAAGAGGTTTTCTTCTGTTCATACTTCTTCAAATAACGAATGTGAACCTGATTGTTTGTTTTATTTTAGTTTTTTGTTTGGGTCGGTTTTTTTTCCTTTTTTCTCTTTTCAATTTCGTGAATTTTTCTCGAGCGCGTGAAAGTCTTTTCACTTCGTGAAATTTTCTCGAGCTCGCGAACATTTTGTGAGCCTTTTGTAATTCCTGAACTTTTTCAGATTTCTGAAAATTTTATATTCGTAAATTTTACGAGTTCGTGAACATATTGTGAATCTGTGAACCTCTTTAGAAATCTCGAATTTTTTTGAATCAGTGAATTTTTTTTATTGAACTTTTGTCAAGTTCACGAACATTTTATGAACATTTTTCAATTCGTAATTTTTTTTCCAAATTCCTTTTTAAAAAAACAACCGTCAACTTTTCTCGAGTTCGTGAACCTTTTGAACCCCTGAAATTTGTATTTGAATGGGTGTACTTTTTTCGATTTTGCAAACATTTTGTGAACCTTTTTTGAATTGGTGAATTTTTGTAAAATTCATGAACTATTTTTGAATATGTGAACTTTTTTCAAATATGCAAAGTTTTTCAATTTTTACAGACTTTTTTGTGAATTTGTGAACATTTTTTGTGTTTTTAAACTTTGTTGACTTCATGAACTTTTTAAATATTTGGCGATTATTTTTCAAAATTTTAAACTTCTTTTTCAATCATGTGAACATATTTGAAAAAGCCAGTCAGTCAACGGTTGACGGATCCTTCAACTGGTCGAACGAGCTAAGTGATTGATTGACTTTCCTTTTTTTTGAACAAGGGGAACGATCGATCGAGTTTCCTGTGGAGCGACCGACAGCAGCTAGCGAGATGAGCGAAGAGTGATTGGTCGAGTTGGCACTTGATTGACCGGCGCAACCGACCATGTGCGTTAGCACCGGCTAGCCAAATAGTGCGTCAGGCGCCATATAGGAGCTCCCGCCTGTAGCCCATGTCGGGCCGCTGCCCATTATTTGAAAAAAGCAATCGCACTAGATTGTCCTTTGTCACGCTAGATGGGTTGTGGCCCATGTGAGCACTTGACCATTAGTTGTTTGACCGCTGACCACCAAACATTGACCGTTGACTTTTTGGGGAAAACACATATTTGAAAAGAGTCCACAAAATTTGAAAAAGATTCAAGACTTGGAAAAGTTCGTAACCTAAGAAAAGATCATGAAAAAAAAGGTTGAAGAATTTGAAAAAAGTTCACGACTTGGAAAAGTTTGTCGTTTTTAGAAAGTTGTTGAAAATTAAAAAAAGTTCACAATTTTGAAAGAAGCTCGTAAATATGAAAAGGTTAACAAATTTGAAAAAAACACGAATTTGAAAAAATTAAAAAGAGAAATGAAGGTAAAATAAAAACAAAACGCAAAAAATTAAAATGAAAATAAAAGGAAAATGGGAAATCGAGCAAAACTTTTGGTGGGAAAACCACAAGAAAAACCAGCGGAACATTCATGGGAAGGTTGTCAAAAAACCGGTGAAAGAAAACTCTACATGGGTCGGCCCATTTGCTACGTAGTGTTGGGGAGGGGTGCGCGCCATGTAACGAAAATGCCTAGAAGTGATGCTTAAGGCGTCAAATAGGAATTGGGTCTCGAACCTACCTGATTTTTTTATTGTAGGACAACCGTTGGGCTACTGCTCTTCTTCTTCTTCTTCTTCTTCTTCTTCTTCTTCTTCTTCTTCTTCCTGGGATGTGTGTATATTGTTGTCCTCTCAATTCTGATATGAACAATGAGAAGCTTAGTAAAAAATGAAAGAAAATTGCCGAAACCATAAGAAGAAGAAGAAGTAATTGTAAACCCCCACGCACGTGCACTGCTGATCGCTTCTATGATGAAGCCTTCTTCCTCACCGTCGATGTACCGCCTTGTCGCATTGATAGCTCATGCATCACGGCGAGGTTTGAAACGATAAACCACAAGTACTCCTTCCGTTCCTAGTATAAGTCTTTCTAGAGATTCCAATATGAACTACATACGGATATATACAGACATAGTCTAGAGGGTAGATTCACTCATTTTGCTCCGTATGTAGTTCATATTGAAATCTTTAGAAAGACTTATATTTAGAAAACGGAGGGAGTACCATGCATGAGCTTATTAATAACCCGGGTATCTGCGCGCATGAATGCGTTCAGAGTTGTGATGATGGCTGGCTGTGCGGATGTACGGCGGGAAAAGAGCCGGCCGGCCGGCCGGCCGGAGTGTAATGGCTGGCTAGACAACACCAGCAGCAGCAGCCGAGCAGCCGCCGGACGAGAGCCAGTCCATGGGTGCAGCAACTTAATTACCTGGGGATGAGCATACGTATGCGTTCAGACAGAGTCACTAGCTAGTGATTTGTGCTGATGCGTACGGCACGGCGCCACGGCCGGCACAGACAGGAGCTGCTGAGCCATCAGTGCGTCGGGCCCAGCACCCAGTCCCCCTCCGTAGGCCATGCCGCCCACGTCGACACAGGGGAAACTGTCATTTTCTACATGCTCGTTTGTTTCAATTTTCGTTTGCTTTCATGCCTAATTTTCACCCGCAGGTTATAATACGAGTAACGAGCACATGTCATCGCACTTCAGCAACTGCAAACCGAATCCAACAAGTTTGTCCAATACATCATCCTTAACGAATAAGATAACGATGCAAATTTGTCGCTCCTGAGTCCGACCAAGAAATGCATGCTAGCAAAGAGTTTTCACCCCCAAGATGAAGCGGCGTTCCAGTAACAACAATGGGTCTTCCAAAAAAAAAACTACACATACAACACCATTGTGATTTCTACTAGAGATAGACGCACGCCTCTCCTGGAACTCCTGAGAGCAACTAGTTAACGAGCGCTCCTTCAGAAGTCTCACAACGATCAGCGCCACTTGGCGCGCTCCCGGCCGCCCGCCACGTGTCGCGCTTTGGGCGCGTTCGAGATTTGGATGCACGGTTTAAGAGATAAAACGTTTTAAATAAACAAATCTACGAAAAAAAGAAAAAACTCCTAGTTGCAACAAGTGATGCATATGCAGCGCGCCACTTGTCGCAACCTGGAAAAGTGAAAGTGATCTTTGCAACAAGTACTCCTTAACTAATGATTTCAGGAACTCTTGGTAATCGAATGGTGTGGCCCAAACATGCCACCAAAGCCCAAGTTAGTCATTGCCTGGGTCATCTGGTCGCCTCCGTGTTATATGATCAACCGGCCCGAGATAGCAAACATACCGGGCGCATGATGTGTCGTAGCCAACGCACACTCCTGGTCTAGCATGGGTCGACCTGAATCCATCTACCAGCGACGTAGCACCCGCCGCTACACCTTCAACGGAACCAGCCTCGTCGGCCCTTAGCCTGCAATGTTGCTTGCCCGCCACGACCAGGTAAGAAACATATGGCCTCCCGCCGCTACCAACTAGAGGCGAGGGCGAAGTCCAAGGAGGGAGCACGGACGGCGGCAGCTGTAGATCACCACTCGTGTTGCCCGAGTGTGTAGCATGCAGGGGCCATTAGGTTTTCCAAAAAAAAAAAAAACTTGGTTCCTAGCTCCAAAAGTGCATTTGACACATGAATATATACAATATTTATCGACCAAGATTAAATATTTTTTTGTTTTCACAGTTGTAACTAGTAATGAGCAAATCCCTTTCCTTCTTTCTTTTTCCAATAATTAGGATGTGTTGTTTTTGCTGCTCCTACCTTCGTCCTGGTTTATTGGTTTTCATATTGTATTTTGTGTCAATTTTGACCATAATTTAACTAACAAAATGTTCATGCATTGCCACCTAAAATTATATCATTGAAAACTAGGTTCAAATACGGATCCAACCCTATTATTTTTGTTGACATGTATTAATATTTTGTTAGTTGAATTTTTATAAAAAATTAACATAAATTACGAAGGGAACCAATCAACAAGGACGGAGATAGTAGAAGGTAAATCTCTAGGATGCGTTTGTGGCGACGGGGACAAGCGAATCCGTTCTTCTTGGATCATGCACAAGTGGGTCAACCGGGTAAAAATAATACTCTACCCGGAGGAATTGGAAGCTAGCTAGTCTAGGCAGCTACTAGGGGCACGTGTTCCTATATATGATGTGGATCTGGTTGACTTGTCGTGCGTGTCTGACCCAAGTGACCAATCCAAGTTGGTTACTGTGCCACATTAATTGACGAAAAAGGGTTTCCCCCGCTTTGTATTACAAAGCAACCAACCGAGACAACCGACGATAGGGGTTGGGGCGGAAGCAGCACAAACACGCCCAAAAAGAAAGGAAAGAGAAAAAAAGAAAAGAAACAAAAGCCGATAACGGCGGATCGACAAAAGCGACGAAGCCTCGTGACCGCTGCGTCCACCGGAGATCACCCACCAAGCTCCGAGACTCCGAAGTGCCGGTACCCAACAACACCTCCAAGAAGGGACGCGACGATGACGACGCTGCTGCCAAGGGTTTTCCCCGGTACACGGCGAGGAGAGAGGAAGGGTAGCCCCGACGCCCTCCAGGAAGGTCCGGCGGCACCCTCAGGCGCCACCGCGTCGGTGTTGGCCAAGCCAACAAAGATTTCTCCCGATCCCAGCCTCTACCTCAGGCACTCCGGAGCTCGCCACCAGACCGACCACCACCCTACGCCAACACGAACACGAAGCTTCCCACACTGTCTCACCACAGCACCGCGAAGATGGTCTGCACAGCGGAGAAGAGGAGCCGGGACTAGGGCAACAGCACCATTGGCATATGGGAGGGCCCCACCTCCACCGTCCACGACGGTAGCCGACCGGACGCCATGGCAGGAGCCTACCGGGCCCATGGCCCCATAGGCCCGGCCGGGCCCTCAAAGGCCCGGACAGCTCTCGCCTCCGCGCAGCAGCTGGTACGCCGCCGGCGTCGCTGACCCAGTCCAAGCCACTCCCCAGCCTACCCATACAGAGAGCGTCGCGGTCGCGCGGAGCCGACCCGCAAGGACCCAGAAGGAACCCTACGGGCCCAGATCTGGGCCGGGGACGCGCCCCCGGCCGGCCAGCACCATCGGACCACCCCGCCGCCAAGAGGCGGCACCACCAAGGCGAGCACCGCCGGCCTCCACACCAGGACGCCGGACCGCCACCAGCCGAAGCGCACCGTCGTCGGCCATCACCGCCCGAGCAGGGGAGGACCGCGCGCGGGGAAGGGCAAGCCCACCGCCGCCAGCATCACGCGGCCGAGGGCCGGCGGCGCAGGCTGACGGCGGCGGGAGGAGGGCTGCGCACGGGGAGGAGCTGGAGGCGCGCGGAGGCAGAGCCCCCGGCCGCCTCGCTCGGGGAGGCGGCGCGGGGGTACGGGGGCGAGGAGGGGGTGGGGGAGGAGAGGGGGAACGGGGGGAGGAGGGGGCTGGCGGCTCCGGCGGGCTCCGGCCGCCGCGGCGGCGGCTCCGCGCGGGGGAGCCGGCGGCGGCGGCGGGGAAACCCTAGGGAGCGGGGGAGCGGGGGTCGCTCCTTGTGCCACATTAATTAGATGAGACCAGACACCATTGTAAATTTGTACTGTAATCATCTACTCTATAGACACCGACATGGTTTTCTTCTCTCTTGTGAGCAAAGAAACAAGGGCTTGACATGGACACATGCATGCATGGTTGTGGCAAGCAATTATTTATATGTAGGTAATAGTGAGTAGCAACAGTTGCACATGATCGTGGATCCATGGATGGATGGTGCATCCACCATCTCCTGCTTCTTCTTCTGGGGCTCCACCATCATCGCATTGGTCTCAGCTAGCTCATCGATCACTCAGGACGAATCTCAGGCCCCCAGGCAACATGGTCGACGCAACCGGACAAACCAATCCAGCTATGGCATGCACTTATGCTATATTGACTGAAATTTGTAAATGGCACGTCACAAAAGTACAAAACCATCTACTTCAATATCTCTCATGATGGTCTGTGTATGCCATTCACCTCAGTTCTCCGTGTGTTCTTTGCTGATAGCGTAGTCGCATGTGTTATGTGTGAACTGATTATCCTGGAATCGTTTTTGTAAGAGGGCTACCACATCATCTTGTATCATTCCATTGCGCACTTTCTGCGGTCGCTACTTTATGTATAAGGTGCCGCAAAAGCCTGTTTCGAGGCCTGTGTATACCAGTAGAATTAGCTATCTGGTTGTACCATTTCTCAAGTAAAAATATTGCCAACATATATATATTTTGCAAGGCCAACATATTTATATAAAATAATAGCGGCCAAAGTTAAACGTATGTTGAATGTTTGTATTAAATTTATTAAGTTCATTAAACCAATATAGGAAAGTATAATCTGTACGTGCAAGAAACATTTCCTCTTGTGTGTTGTCTAAATATGGTGAAAGAGGCTGGGATTATTTACTGACACCCTCATGCATGCCATGTGGATGGACTTGGTGCCATGGTGGCTGACAGAAGATGGATCAAAAAGGGTGCCATGGCCAGCAACCATAACCCAACAACTTACAAAAGTGGGATTGTATCTCTGAGACTAACTGCGCGTGCATGCATGCATGGATCTGGTGATATGTGTGCATCTTGTTGAACATGCATGCATGAGGATAGCATAGAAGGTTCTAGCTACTATGTTGAGCAATGGATCAGATCAAACTGTGGCTACTTTCAAACAAATATCAAGACCAAGTTGCACGGCTAACCATGCATGATGCCAGTGTCCCAGTCCCACTACAAATAATCCATCGTCACACATGCAAATCTGTTAATAGTACATGGAAGCCATCAATCCCATCAAAATCAATGTACGTACAATATTTCTGTTGTGTTTTTGGGTACACACGTTGACACACATATACTACTCTATATACCATGTGGCTAGGTCTCAGTCGACTGAGATTTAACAAAGTCTCAGTCAAGTAACATAACATGCTAGAGAGAAAAATATATAATTGAAAAGAAATTTTTGCATAGATCTTAATGTAAGATCCGACAGATATAACATCGACTGAGACTTAACGAAGTCTCAATCGAGTGAGACTTAGCAAGACCCCTCTATATATCTTCAAGCCGACACAATTGATCGATACAAGTAGACAAGTAGTACAAATTAATGTACATACATACATATGTAAGTATGTAGGTAGGTGCACAGGGACATATAGCTCCTGCAGTGCATGCATGTCACTGAGGGTCGACGTCGACGCGGTACACCACGACGAAGCACGGCAGGATGGCCCTGGGGTTGGCCACGAAGAGCTCCTCCAGCACCCCGTACGCGCCGCCAGCGTCGTCACCGGCCACCGAGTCGAACGGCCCCGCCTCCACCTCCTCCTCCTTCTCCTCCCCGTCCCCGTCCCGCCGCCGCACCTGCCCGGCGATCACCCGGCACACCAGCATGGCCCGCCACCCCGGCGCTCCCACGCCTGCTGCCGCCTCGGCCGTACCGCAGACGTCGTGCGCGCGGCCGCTGCTGGCCGTGGTGCGCACGCCCAGCGGGTGCGCGCTCGCCCACGGCGCGAACCCGTGCCGGATCGCCGCGCACACCCCGCACGCCTCGGCCGCCGTCTTACCGTCGGCGTCACCATCGTCACAGGACGCGCACAGCGAGGTGGAGCCGTCGGCGCCAAGCTCGCACGCGAGCGCGGCCGGGTGGAACCGGAGCAGCTCGTTGCCGTCGGCCGCGGCCCGCGTGGCGCCACCCGCAGAGACGGCGGCGTCGGCGCGGCATCTGGCACGCACGGCGTCGCGGTAGGCCTCGAAGCGTGCGACGGTGCGGGGCGGGTTGCGGACCTTGAGGATGCGGTCGATGTGGCAGATGGGGCGGTCCCGCTTCTGCCAGCTCGACTTGAAGATGATCTCCACGATGTTCCGCCCGGAGTCCTCCGGCCCCAGCTCCGACACTGCCCACCATCGACGCCATGGATGCAAAACCTCAATAATTATTTACTCGTAGAAGAAAGAAAGTACAACCTAACTAACCGCCCAGCCAGTGATGTGATTAGCAGTAAATTAATTAACAATTGTGATCACATGCAATGCATGATCTGAGGGCGGGCAGGTCACACCGACAGCGCCATGAAAGCACGACTGAGATCTCGGAAAGCGCCATGCATCATCAGCAACTAAATTAATCAGGCTGTATCCGTATTGATTAAGCCGGCAGTGGGGGTTGTCCTGCCTGTGATGCATGGCGCTTTCCAATCAGTACCCTAACCTAAACAGGTGAAAAGTATGTATGTACACCAGTACACCTACCGGCAGTACATGGACATTAAGGGAGAGGGTACACTGTTGGTACATGTAACGTTCAACTGCATGACTCAGCTGCACGCATGCTGCAGCAGTGTCAGCAGTGGGCATTAACCATGTTCATGAGACAAGTATGCAATGCAATGCTATGCAAGATGATGGTCCCATGTATTGCATGAGTGTGTTTTCATGTCTCACTTTCAACATGTACATGCAAAACTTCATCTTTTCTTGTCCTTCATTTTGTTTTCTTTCTCTCAAATAAGTGTACATGCATATATACGAGCACACATGGACATGCATGCAGATTGCAGACCCAATTAACGTGCTACCAACCGCTATAAATTGAAGGCACTGTGGCATGAATGCATGATGCAGTGGTACACAGCCAGCGTGGGACCTCATTTTTGCAGGCTTGTTTTCTATAGCCTTTAACAGTGGGATTAGTTGCATAATCAATCGACTAGTCGGTGGCATGGTGGTGTAATTAACTTGTATTAATACTTGCTACTCCCTCCGTCACAGTTTAGAAGGCACAGTTAAATTTGCGTGCGTTTCCATAATAGACAAGGTTTAGGGCGCATTGCATTTATTTCTATTAGCTAATTAGTACTCCGGAGTACTATTTCTATATGCATGCATAGTGTGAATGCTATTTTTTAGCCCATCTCACAACCAATAGATAACCACCTAGGTCCCAGAGAATTTTCAAGCGCGCCTTCTAAACCGTGACGGAGGTAGTAGTCATGTGGAGTATCCTACTCCTGCGTGCATGCCAACACTCTCACTGTCTACCTAAAGATACCCCGGCCATATCATCTGATAAATTAGTAAGTAAGCAATTGATCTAGCATCCACCTTTACCAAATGCAAGCAACTGATATGATACAGATACAGATAGATACCCACAATTAGTTATTGTTATCATCCAACATATTTTAATTAGGGCAGTGGAAGTGGATTTGTGCACAAGCTAGCTAAGGCAATAGCTTCCTTGCAACCCACAAAAGACAAAGGGAAAGAGGGTGAAAAGGGGGGAGATGGTTAGCTTTGATGAGCAGGCAGCATCTTCCTAACCCCCTTCTTCTTGTCTACTATCACTATCTCTCACACACATGTACACATGGCAAACCACAAAGGGTGTGTCAAGAAATTACTAAACTAATAATTCAACCACTAAAGCACTAGATCACTATGTGTATATAATCTTTTTATAACTTTGTATATATGTATGGCTCCAATGGGTGCCACTGCCATGCATCCCTCTCCATCATTTAATCATGATTAGCCCATCATTTTGACCAAATATTAGTTAATTAATTAACTAGTGTATGCCACAGCAGAGCACAGATCTCCATCTACTAACTATTAGGAGTAGCTTTCTAATGCCTCCTACTCCTCCTCCTCCTCACTAATGGTTCTGGTTAGTAGTTGTACTCCACTATCACACATGATTTTGCACCAGAAAAATCTTCACCACATGCATATCTTTGATCTTCTAGATTTTGCAAAAAATATCAAAAAATCCGACCATTTCACCGCTTTTGACCCCCACAGAGAAATGCAGTGAAAATATCAATTCTCACGGTGGCTATGGTTGTGTGCATCGATCGATGCAGACGGGGTTCGGGGTTTCGAGGAATTTACCGGCATGGCGGACGGCTTGGTGCTGCTCCAAGCTGTCGGCCTTGGTGAACACCTCGCCGCACTGCGAGCACGGGCACAGCTCCCTCGGCCGAGGGTACCTCCTGAATTTGTTGGCAATTAACACCATGATTAGTACTAATGGCCAAGACTAACCATGGTTAACATCCATGGAGCTACCTAGTTGATGGCTAATGAGTAATGAGAGGGGTTAGCTATAGGCAGGCGGCAGACCTTGAGACGGGCTCGACGTTGATGGCGCGGCACTCGTAGCAGCCGGAGAGGCCGCGGAGGGAGGAAGGGTGCCCGCCCCCACCGCCGGACGACGACGACGAGTGGTGGGCGCGGCGGGAAGAGCGGTTGAGCGGGGCGGTGTCGCGGTGGTCGACGACGACGGAGGCGGCCGAGGAGGCGCCGTCGACGGTGGCCACGTCGCGCATGGAGCAGAGCGACGTCCCCCAGTACCCTCCCGCCGCGGGCCCCCGCGCTAGGGCGGCCGGGTCGTGCACGCGCGCGGCCGCCGTCGCGCTCCGGCAGCTCAGCAGGCTCTTCAGCTGCTCCCACGACGACGCCGGCCGCGCGGCCGCAGCCTTCTTCGAGCTGCCGCCGCTGCGGCGATGCCGGCCGTGATGGTCCTTGCCGGCCGCGAGCCTGGCCTTGGCGCCGGTGGTGGGGGCCGCCAGGGCGGGGCTCTTCCTGGAAGGCGTCCCGGTGGTGGCAAGATGGCGGCGGCCAGGAGTCCTCGGCGCGGGGGAGAGCGGGGGCGGCGCCGGCGGCTTCTTCTTGCGCTTGCTGTGGTGGTTCTGCTGCTGCGGCGGCGGCTGCGGCTGCTGGCCGCGGCGGCGATCGGAGGTGTCGGCGGCGGTGGAGGAGGAGGGCAGGAGGAGCGTGGAGAGCGCCATTAATGAAATGGAGGCGAGCTACTGCCAGTATCCGTGTGCTCTCTGTCCGTATGGCGTCGCGTCTCCGATTTAAAGAAGGCGAGGGAGGGCTGACCTGAGACCTGGTGTGCATATGAAGGCTCTACTCCAGCTACCTCCCTCCCTCCCCCTCTCTCTCTGGGTGTGGGCCCACCTAAAACCCCTCAGGAAATGACTTGACTGGAATAGCAACAAATTTGTGGAAATGGTTTTAAAAACCCATTTTCAATAAATAAATGGATATGCTAAGATTATCGGTCATCGTCGTCGGAAGAAGAATTGGTAAAACCGATGTCGAAATCAAGCTAGCATCATCGATATGGCGTAGGGGCATTGATTGAGATCCATGTAAGAGTTCACACCCTTCGAACAAACATTATTTCTTGTGTGTCACAAAATAGTGCCGCATTGGTTTTCGCAAAACTCAAACTTTACAAACTTTAATTAAGTTTATAGATAAAACTCTCTATACCTACAACACCAAATCCATACCAAATGAAAATATATTTAGCGAAAATTTTGTTGGTACAAATTTGGTCATATTATGCAAAGTTTGATTTTTTAAAAATACACACCTTATTTTGGGGCGGAGGGGGTACCATTTTTTGCACTACATCAAGATATTAAGGTCATATGAATATTTATTTATATATGTATGAGCATATTACTTAAATCGACTAAGAATTAAATGAAAAGAAAAATAATTGCTTTAGTTGAACAATGTTTTATAACACGATGCACATTTCTGGTTGTGAATTAATTCTCTGTCGAGTGACACACAAAGCATCTATCCATAAAAAAGGGTTTGTTGATTCTTAGCAAAATAATTGGATATTATGACCAGTGAAAATCGTGTATGAAATAAGTATGCACATAATAAATTTTAAAATGTTGATGCTGGGATGTTCTTGGGAAATTTGGAAGGCATTTTTTCCTTAATCGGACCAAGAAGGTGAGAGATAAATTAAGACAGCTTTTACGTTTGACTCCTCCAAGGAGAAGTACATACAAGAATTGAACCAATGACTGAAATCCATTTAGGAGATGTAGAGGTGTTTGAATAAAACCATACAAACATGAGCTTGACTTGTGTAGACAAATATTATTTGCTATATCATGGGCAGTTGATGTGGCGACCGTGCGTAAGCACGGCAGACTCATACAAAACCTAGTAAACACTAAAGTCGTGGATCATGAATGACGACGAAACCACCACAAACATTATTTGAGTAGATAAATACTAATAGTTATATCACGAGTGGTTGATGTTGTTGTAAGCAGATCCCATTGCACCACACATCCATACTCATACAAAACCTAGTAAAGGCTCGAGACACGGAACGTGAATATTGATGCACCACAACCATCTCGTATTGTTATGAAATTAAATGACTCTACAAGCAAAATAATCTACCTCTAGAATTTAAACCTACTATTTCCCCCTTTTAGGAGCCCTAACTATTTCTTTCGAGTGAAAACAACAAATGCATGAAACGTAGGCACATGTGCATGAAAAACTTGGATTTGAAAATGGAGAGGAACACATTAAATG
Source organism: Triticum timopheevii (assembly GCA_963921465.1). Taxonomy (NCBI): domain Eukaryota; kingdom Viridiplantae; phylum Streptophyta; class Magnoliopsida; order Poales; family Poaceae; genus Triticum; species Triticum timopheevii. The sequence goes on from OY997264.1 coordinate 2,872,093, forward strand.
GATTCGCTAATATCGAACCGGGTACGAATTACAACAAAATCTTGTTTGACACACTGAGTCTGACATTTAAAGCTTGTGCAAGATTTCATATATTTCTAAACTCTACGAATAATTGAACAAACAAAACAATTCATTGCAGTACATAAATAAATTATTACATCACAATGATTTTGTTTTATTTTGTGTGAACATATTTCTAAAATGGACTAGGATTTAGTTGACTTTTAGGCGTCTAGGGTTATACTATATTTATTTATTAGATGAACATTTTTTAATCATAGTGGATTGTTTTCTTAGATTTCTATGAACAAGTCTGTAAATCACTTTTTGCAAAAAGAAAATCTAAAAAATCACTGGAAATTATTTCCAACCAAACCAAGGTAGATAAGCTTTACTTGATTCTTAGCAAGATATTTGGATATCGAGCAAGTGAAAATCATGTTGGAAGTAAGGACATGTAATAACATGTCTGAATCCTCGGAAAAAAAACATGTGGGAATGTTCTTGAGAAATCCAAAGGGGATTTGTTGTCTTAATTGGATCAAGAAGACGAGGGATAAATTAAGAAAGGTGTTCGTTTGACCTCACCAAAGAGAAAAAGATAGACATGGAGCCAATGATTGAAATGGGCTTTTAAAATGTAGAAGTGCTTGAATAATACTATATAAGCATGAGTCGGGTTTGAGTAGACAAATATTAACTGTTACATCACGACGACTAGGTGATGTGACACACAAGCGTAAGCATGCCGGACTCATACAAAACCACACAACTACACTCATACAAAATCTAGTAAACATTGAAGTCGCAGAGTATGAATATTGACAAAACCATCACACACGTCATATGAGTAGACAAATATAAATTGTTACATCATGGGTAGTTGATGTGGCACCCAAGTGTAAACATGCCAGACTCATACAAAACCGCACAACTCCACAACCACGCTCATACAAAACCTAGTAAAGACTGAAGTCACGGGGCATGAATATCACTAAAACCACCACAAATGTCATTTGAGTAGACAAATATTAGTCGTTACAACATGGGTGGTTGATGTGGCTATAAGCACATCCCATCGCACCGTAAGGGCATCTCCAGCCGTTGGCCCCCCAGGAGGGGCAAAAAATCGCCCCCTGGGGGCGCACCGGCGCTAAACCACGCACTGGGGGCGTGATGCCCCCCAGTCGCGGCGCCCACGGTTCGAGTAAAAAAGGCAAACACGGCGCAAAACGACTCAAATTTAACGCAAACACGACTAGTTCGTTCAAACTTAAACATATTTTACAAAAAAAAAACTGCCGCGGGCTACCCCCGCCGTCTCCCTCGCCGCCCGCGTCGCCGCCCACGCGGTTCTACATGCCGAGGAGGCTGTAGAACCGCGTGTAGTCGTCGTCGTCGTCGTCGCCGCCGCCCCCGCCTAAACCTCCGCCGTCCCTGCTGCACCCCTCCCCCGGTTGGCGCGGCGACGGGTTGGAAGGTCCGGGGGCGTCGTCGTCGTCGCTGTCGAGGATCACGATGTCATGCTTGTCCTCACGCCCACGCTTGCGGGCGGCGATCTCCTCCAGGGCCCGGCACTGCCGGACCGTCTCGTTGCGGAGGTAGTCCTCCCGCGCCCACTGCATGGCGTCCTCGTCGGAGAAGCCGCGCCGGGCTATCTCCTCGTACTCCGCGGGGAGGCCGGGCTCCGGCTTGGGCTCGACGAGGACGAAACGGCCGGTGGGTGGCGAGGCGTTGGCGCCGATACGGACGCCGGAGCTGCGGGTGCGCGTGGCCACCGGCGTGTCCTGGGGCTCCGGCTTGACGGGGCGGAGGCAGGGCGAGCCGCCGGACGAAGAGGAGGACCCCCCGGTCTCCACGAGCCTCGGGGTCCAGGAGCTTCCCCGGCGGCGTGAAAAGGAAGGGGGAGCGGGGTAGTCGAGGCGCGGCGTGTTGCCGCCCTCGATGTACTCGAGGACGGCCTCCAACGTGCGCCCTAGCACGCCCCACCACCGACGACGGCCGGCGGAGTTTTGCCTGCCGGAAGGCACGACGCCGTTGGTGGCCTCGAGCTGCTGGGCGTGACGGCGGCGGAAGTAAGGTTCCCACAGCGGGCTGTCGGGGACGTACCGTGGCCCCTCCCGCGCCGCACGCGGCAGGTTCGAGCGGGTGCGTGCGATCTCCGCATGCCGCGCCGCGCCGGTGGGTATCGGGGGCACCGGTACGCCGCCCACGCTGATCCTCCACGCCCCGGGCACCCGCATGTCCGGCGGGACCGGGTACTCGGCCTCGTAAAGGAGGCGAGCCTCGTCTTCATGAAGATGGCGGCGGCCGAAGCCGTTCGCTGGCGCGCCGTCGCATGGGAAGCGCTCGGCCATTGCTTTTGAACTAGAGACGACGAAAGGGAGGAGAGGAGAGGGAGGAACGACGGCGGGCGAGGAAGTGTGAGACGCCGAGTGCGCCTGGTCGGCATATATAGGCCGAGGCGCCGCCCACACGCGTGGCACCTTGCGTACACGTGGTGGGCGAGGCGAGGGTGAGGGACGCGCGTCGTCCGGCCTTCACTGCGCCGCCCGTGAGGCATCAATGGCGCAGGCTGACCGGCACGGCAGCGCGGCAGCTTTGGCATTGATTCGCCGCGGGAAACGAGGCGATGAGGACGACGAAGGGCCGAGAAGAAAGCCGTGTCGCTGACGCGTCGGGCCCGCGGTTTCTTCGCGCCAAAAAAGTTCGCCCGGCGCCCCCGAGCACCCCCCAGCGCGCCGGGTTCGGGCTGGGTCCGCCGGCGCTGTTTTCGGCCCAAGCCGGCGAAAATCGGGCTCCTGGGGGCGCGACTGGGCCGTTTTTTCCGCGCCGGCGCGAAAAAAACGCCTGGGGAGGCCTTCTTGGGGGCGCGGCTGAAGATGCCCTAATAAGAATGCATGAAACCTAACGTACATGTCGGTTTTATTTTATAAACATAGAGACACATATATACGCACATGAGCACACTCATACATAATCTAGTAAAGACTAGACCCGCGGAGCGTGAATATGGACGAAGCCACCACAACCATCTAGTATTGTGTAAGGAATTAAATTGACTTTATGGGGAGAAATGGATCTTGCTCTAAAATTCAGTCCTAACTATTTCCACTTTTTGGGATCCCTAACTAGTTACGTCGAAACGATGGATGTGAAAAGTAGGTACGTACATACTCCCTCCTCCCTCCGTAAACTAATATAAGAGCGTTTAGATCACTATTTTAGTGATCTAAATGCTCTTATATTAGTTTACAGAGGGAGTACATGCATGAAAAGCTTGGATCTGAAAATGGAGAGGAGGGCATTACCAAATGCAACCTGAGGCCAATGGCAGTGTGTGTGGGGTTTACATTAACTGTGATCGACCCCCTCAACGAGAGGGACCATGCATGCGTGCAGCTTGCTGTGAAAATATCAAGTGCAGGCCCCCAATTTATTCGTCAAATTATAGAGTGGGAAAATCAATATTCAGGCCCCCAATTTATTCATCAAATTGCAGTGGAAAAAAATCAAGTTCAGGCCCTCCATTTAGCCAATTATTGGCTCACTATTTTCGAACATTAGCTATGGGTTAGCTATGCATGTCTGGTAACGAATTCATCTCATGTTGGCATGCTGCTCAGTCCCATGAAAGGAGGAGGTGAGCTAATTCAACAGAGCATAGACACATCATGGGAGGGCCAGAGTTGCTAAGTAGATATAGACCACTAAACAAACATATAAGCTAATCCCAGTTGCTCACCTGCCTCCATCGTCTAGTGGCTTAGCTGCCCTAGGTCCCAGTTCATCCCTGTTTCCTTGTCCCCTTCTCTTAATTAATTAATGTTAACGTCGCGCTCTTCTACGTGTCGTACGGCATCACTATTATTTCTTAAGATAATTTTTGCGGGGAACAGAAATTTTGGTTTCTTGCCAATAACCTGGATTGAGATGCTAGCAGGGGCAAATGGAGGCGGTTTGGTGAATGCACTCCACGCACACTGGCATGGACATATTACACACTATGCAGCTGTATTTGCAAAAAATAAAAATAAATGACACGACTGATACAAGAGAAATGTGCATCGAGATTCGTGCGACACCGAGAATGCAAGTGGATCCTGGCATGCATGATGATATGATGACCGAACTTCAAACTTTAGCTCCCTATTGACCTGGTACAAGTACAAGTAGGAACCTCAACTTTAGCTAGCAACTACTCAAATGGATATATCAAACAAGAGAGGAAAGAAAGACGTGTACCACTGATGACAGGGAGTGTGACCTTTCTAGGATCGCATGAAACTGAGATAATGAGTGGGCTAGTGCGAGCCACATGAGACTTGGATTGGTTAGTTTTCTGACCTATTATTTTGGTTTTCATGGACAAGTGAAGAGGAATGCATGCATGTTAGGTGTGAGGCATCGGCAGGGCCAAGCTAGCAGCTGCTCTGCAAGGCTCCATCTCCATGCATATATGCCTCACACAAAACCCCAACCAGCAATGCTGGACCAACTCATGTTTTTTTTCTCTCACCAAAAGACATCAAGGGTGAAACACGCATGAGGGTGATATCCATCCGATCCATCTAGCTGCTCGATAACCCCAAGTGCAACTGGGATCAGGGCTTGTACTTACTTTACGGAGGAGAACATGAACAAAACCAACAATTGTGGTCCATCAGGTTTGCATTCTCGCATTCATGGCGCGGTTGCGGGGTGTGACAACATCCACCTCCTCTCGAAGGAGGTAGCGAAGATGCAATACCACCCCACACTCGTCGACGAGCCCGAGCACCTGGCAGCCGAGGCGCAGATCGAGGCCAAGCGCACCGCTACAGCCGCCGTGGCCGAGCTCATCGCCGACCCAGCCGTCGTCACCGAGGACGCGCTAGTCCTTTGAGGATGAGCACATGCTTACAACGTACCTCCACAAGATGCGCCTCCATGATGCCGCGCGAGAGAAATTCTTTGCGGAGGACGCGAACGATGAGGAGATGCCCTCTATTCATCCAGCCGCCAACGATCACGATGTTGGCGGCTCTGATAAGGGGGTCATCGAACTCTCCTCCAAAGGAGTAGGGGGTTTTTAGTTTGTTTTATTCATTTTTCTTTTGGTATGTCTAGTAAATGTCACATTTGGTTGTCCTATGTTTATATTTATCCTTGTATGGATTTGAAGTTTTGGAAAAGGAGGACACTGCTGCCTAGACGAATAAATGGGGGTCGGACGGCTTCTGTCCGTGAATGAGGAGGAGAGGGGGGGGGGGGAGGAGCCCCTAGCTCAGTTGAGATGCGCTTACAGTGAAATGTATGCTAATGATGGTCAACTACCAATGTCATTCTCCCTATTGATGTTGACATGCACCTTTGGTAGGAGAGTGGGGGTATTTGCATACATATTAATGGATGATATAATAATTTACCTGAGCAAATATGTTAGCATGGGATTGCCATGAAAAGATAGACCATCGGCGGAGACCATGGGTGGTGGCAATCGGTAAGAAAATGATGCTCAATTCACGTGCCCCGAATCGACCATAGTGCTTGCCCAAGATAGATATAGATCCAAATTGTTGCAAGTTGTGGGTATGCTATTTTTTAGCAGGAAATATTTCTGTACAACTTTTTTTGTGGGCACTATTTCCGTACACGTTAATAGATAATTAATTAGGGTACATGAACAATTACGTTAGCACACAGGATTGATAATGAAGCCATGAAAAGATAGACCATCGGCAAGATCACGGGTGGTGGCCGTCGAGGAAATGATGCTTAATTCATGCATATCCCAAATAGATCCAAATTGTTGCTTGTTGTGGGTACAGTTTGAGAGTATCTAGTAGTACAATAGAATGAATGGAACCAATTAACTATTAAGCAATTTTCCATCTCATGTTGGCATGTTGCTCAGTCTCCTGAGAGGAGGAGTTGAGCTGAGTCAATTGCCCAGTAGAGGACACATCATGAGGGCCAGAGTTGCTAAGTAGATATAGACTTCTAAACAAACATATAAGCTAATCTCGATCGTTTACCTGCCTCCATCGAGTAGCTTAACATCCCTTGGTCCGAGTTCATCCTCTTCATTAATTAATGTTAATGTCACGCTCACCGACATGTCATACATCATCATCATCATCATCATCATCATCATCATCATCATCATCATCATCATCATTATTATTATTATTATTATTATTGTTATTATTATTATTATTTATGATAGTCTCTGAGAGGAGCATAAAATTTGGTTTCTTGGAAATAACTTTGATTGGGATTTTTTTAAAGACACAAATCTATTATAAAATTTCACCAGAAGTACAAAGCGCCCCAAATATGATAAAAAATTATATTGAGTTCGCTGAACCACCAAAGGATTACTACTGCTGTCATAACGAGTCATTGATGTGCTGTTGTTGCCACTCCCATAATCGAACTGGCCTGACCTTGTCAATGACGGCCGATAAATCTTCGTGCATGTGCCCCTAACGACCAGCACCCTGGAGCCACAGTCGTCACGTTGAACCCTTAAATCGATGTGAAGTATTTGACACTAGATCTCACCGTGTCGCATGTACAGAAACCCTAACATCGCCGCCCCAACGAGCCGACAAAAATCTACATACGAGCTCTGTCGAGGACGGATTCAACGAGGATCAAAGTCCAGAAGACCAGCTCAAAGATGAAGCGTCGCCATCTACACAAAAGTCTCCCTGCAAATAAGATGCATGTTTAATCGAATGCATAGCATAGAAAGCAATGTGCAAAGATGACATGAGAATGGTACAGTGGGTGCAATTATTTGTTCTTGGATAGAGGTTCTAATTCATAAAAAAATGCATGCTGATTTCATATGTGCAATAAATTTATCTTCATTCCCAGTTAAAACATAATAATCTTCATCCAAGAAAGAGAAAAATAAAACATGTAATTTCATGAGAAGGACACACATCTAGCGATTTGTTTTAGAGTAACTTCATGCTTTGTTTTACAGTAACTTGAATGGTGGCACAATGGAGTGACATGGAGGCAGCACTGGCTAATAATCAAGAATGGAATAAAAACACATAAATACACAATAATAATATGTGGGCTTGGTTTATGTAACCATGTACTTTACCACAACTTCCAACTGGAGGAGCAGGGTGATGCATGAAATAAGAGTGACAAACTGATTTATGCTGGGAAAAAACCCGATGTCGATTCAGTTGCACAAAAATTTCTAGATCAGAACAAACCCATGTAAACACTGAGTCTGACCCTACCAGCTTCTTAATCCATGAACCAGCCATCTAAAAGTACAAAATTAGCTACGAAACAAGATATAATGGCCAAGTTTACCTCAAAGAGCATAAAACATATACTTTGAATCAAACAATGTCGTTTTACCGACATGGGACTACAGAAAAGCACTTAGATTAATAAATAAAATCAAAATGGGCAACGCCCATTCTTCATCCATTGTCAATCGCTAGGACGACAGGACAGACATTACCTTGGCGGAGACGAATTCATATAGGGCGTGTTTTGTTGCCTGGGTGCATCTAGCATGCATTGCATGAAGGAGCCTGGTTGAGGCTAGCCTGGTTGAGCTCATGCAAAACTGAGTTAAAATGTGTGTTTGGTGTACTGCATGAGATGAGCCAGGCTCAGCTCAGATTTTGTTTGGTGTGTTGCATCTGAGGTTGTATATAGTAAGAAAAGCACAAGCATCATCTTAACTTAGCCATTACAATATTATATTGCTATAAGCACGAACATGTTTATATAAGCACTAAGCATCTTAAAAGGTGCTTATTCGTAATCTAAACCACAATTTGTATCAAATTCAATGAAACAATGCTGCAGTGGTAGCCATGGAGAAGCAAACCAAACCTGAATGTGAACTCTCGTAGCTCTTGTGAACCTTGGAGATTGTCCATCAAACTCAGCTCTACAAGAACTACAATTGTATTCAAAGTAAAAAGAAAAAAGAAATCAATAGCCGATTAACCTCACACGAGTACATCATCACATCATATAATAAGTATTCTTGTATTCAACCATCGAAAAGTACAATTCTGATTATTCAACACCCTGTCTAGTTGCATCACATAATTATCCTGCAACAACTTAATCAAAGTGATAATCTGTAACACTTCTTCTGAAATCAGCGGCATATGGCAATAAATTAGAAAATCCAAATATCTCCAGCTTGTATATACCCTGTCGTAGCACCAATCAGAACAGTACTTCTGACAGGAATTAGCTTGGGACAAGGAGGGAGGATATGATATACGTACATTCAAGAAGCACTACCACAGCCGGAGATTCACTGATGGGCCAATCACGCCACGGAGAACTTCCTATAATGTTTCGTATCAATTGATCCTGCCAAAAATACAGGAACACAGTTTGTGAACAAAATGAGATCCTAGTCCTCTATCTTTTCGAGCAATATTCAGATCAGAGGAACCAAATGGAATAGGAGGAAGGAGATACGAGCGGAAAGAACAAATAGTGGAATTATTTTTACCAAAGATCCAAGGGGTGAACCGATGGCCGCAGCTGCTCCACGAATTGATGAAAACGCCGAGCAAACAAATAACACTACGCCGCCATGAGAAAATCAACCCACTGCCAAGGAGAAAGGCCACTCAGATGACTGAGGAGCAGGGGCGAGCAGCTTCCGCCGTCCCCATCGTGCGGTGCCGGCTGCTGGGGAAGGCGGAGGGCGGGGAGGCCGATGGAGACACCAGTACCACCGCGGTTACGGTTTCAAGAGGGGTTGGTAGTGCGAGAGCGATGGGTGGAAAGGGTTGAATCATGGACGCGAAGCAGAGGTCAAGGGTGGGAGGCGAGATCCTCGCGGTCCAGAGGATCAGGATGAGAGAGGGAGCGAGCCGCCACGACGGAGGAAGAACGCGGCCAGGGAAGGGTCGCTGCCCCTTCGTAGTCTTTTTCATTGGTGATCCGTTCATCGCTGCGTATTGGAGCGCATCGCAGATGGGCCGTGCTAGGCCCAATCAACCAGTGGAGTCCAAAACTGCAACCGGAGTAGCTGCCCTGCGGACAGCAAGCCCACGTTGTGCCCAGTTTACACGAAAGCAGCGCATGACATTCATCCAATGGATACATACGCCCAGATCAGTGAAACGGACGGCCGAAAACCCAAATCGCTGTGAGGGTAGGAATTAGGTGCGGTTATACTATCCTTAATTGCCATGGTCATTTCTTGGAAAAGCAGACGTAATAAGATCCCATGCTTCAGAATCCAATTTGTAGATGCAATCAGTGGCATAGCTTGATGAAGATTGTTGAGGGGGCGAAGAAGATAAGTTATGCATGAACTCTCAGAAATCTTTGACAAGCCTAATAATTAGGTGTACACTTAAGAGTTTTTCCTAGAGTAGGGGGGCACTGGCCCCCTTTGGCCCTCATGAAGCTCCGCCACCGGAACAAAAGCTCTATGACGGTATTGTGCTTGAAACTTGGCATACACTACCTTGGCAAGCGTGGTCTTGCTTAATCCTCCCATTCTGAGGATCGAAACTATCTTGAGATTTGATACATCGCCATCCTTCCCAAATATCCTTATTAGCACATCTCTTAGTGTTTTGATGCCAATGAGCTGGTCTTTATCTACGTATACAGCTATAAACCGAAGGTCAATGGTAGCTTTGGCACATGCATTAGCTACAACCTTTTTGACATTGATGTTGTACTTCTTTCCCCTGCCAGTCACGACATCAACTAGGCTCTTGATGTCTCTAATCACACCATCAATCTGATGGTGAGCCGTCATGTCATTCGCCAAGAACATTAGCCCCTCGCGCAGAAGCTCCTTGAAACCACTCCTATTGAATGAGGCTCGACGCGCACTAGGAAGTTGTCGGTCATATCCTCAATACTATATGATAGCTGCCCGACTTCATCAACCCAAATCCTTGAGCCATCGAGCTTTTCCAGACTGGGGAGACCTTTGTGAATCATTTCCAGGTCTTATGAGAAAGACTCAATATCTCTCTTCATGCTCCTCTCCAAATTGCAGTCCTCCTTGACTAGCTTGCCTAACTTGTCGAGCAGGCTGCCCATAGCATCCCTTGCGATATCCACAGCTCGACTCCCTTTCCATAGGTATGTTGTGTTGGTAGGACAATGTCGTGAAAAGCACATCCTTGTATCTGACTAAGCGTGTCTGTGCATTTTTGTTGCTAACAAGTTTGCCCTTTCCGGAAGCTGATTCAACAATCTTGCCCTTTTTCACCTGTGAGCATAGAAATTAATACGTCAAGAACCGATCCAGGCGAAAGAGATATAAGACACATACGTCAAGACACGTAAAACTACTAGCCGAGGCTTGTCTCCATTTGTATATGATAAATGATATGTATTTCAATCACCGACTGCGATATGATTTTGGGACAGCCTGTCAGAATCCAAGCGTTCGGGAGAGGTCAGCGGGAAACGGTTTCGTCTTTTCACCTTTTTTTTTGTATTTTTTTTATATTTTCTTTCTTTGTTTCTTCACCGATTTCCTAGTTTTTTTATTAAGAAATATATTTATTTTAAATTCCGTAAGAAAAAATCATGATTTTTTTGAGAATTCAAAATTTTGCAATTGTTTCAAACTGTGCAAACACTTTTCATACTCGCATTTTTAAAAGAAATTTTGAATATTTTTAAAATTCTTGAAAATTTTAAATCCATGAACATTTAAGTTTGATGGAAATTTTAAATTCGCAATTTTTTGAAATTCAAGAATATTTTTATATTTCACAAAATAAATAAATTACGTACATATTTTTCTAATTCGTGATTTTTTTAATTTGTGAATAGATTAAATACGTGAACATTGCTAAATTCACGTACATATTTTCATATTTATTGAATTTTCTAACTAAAATTAAAAAGGAAAAAAAAGAGGTTTTCTTCTGTTCATACTTCTTCAAATAACGAATGTGAACCTGATTGTTTGTTTTATTTTAGTTTTTTGTTTGGGTCGGTTTTTTTTTCCTTTTTTCTCTTTTCAATTTCGTGAATTTTTCTCGAGCGCGTGAAAGTCTTTTCACTTCGTGAAATTTTCTCGAGCTCGCGAACATTTTGTGAGCCTTTTGTAATTCCTGAACTTTTTCAGATTTCTGAAAATTTTATATTCGTAAATTTTACGAGTTCGTGAACATATTGTGAATCTGTGAACCTCTTTAGAAATCTCGAATTTTTTTGAATCAGTGAATTTTTTTTATTGAACTTTTGTCAAGTTCACGAACATTTTATGAACATTTTTCAATTCGTAATTTTTTTTCCAAATTCCTTTTTAAAAAAACAACCGTCAACTTTTCTCGAGTTCGTGAACCTTTTGAACCCCTGAAATTTGTATTTGAATGGGTGTACTTTTTTCGATTTTGCAAACATTTTGTGAACCTTTTTTGAATTGGTGAATTTTTGTAAAATTCATGAACTATTTTTGAATATGTGAACTTTTTTCAAATATGCAAAGTTTTTCAATTTTTACAGACTTTTTTGTGAATTTGTGAACATTTTTTGTGTTTTTAAACTTTGTTGACTTCATGAACTTTTTAAATATTTGGCGATTATTTTTCAAAATTTTAAACTTCTTTTTCAATCATGTGAACATATTTGAAAAAGCCAGTCAGTCAACGGTTGACGGATCCTTCAACTGGTCGAACGAGCTAAGTGATTGATTGACTTTCCTTTTTTTTGAACAAGGGGAACGATCGATCGAGTTTCCTGTGGAGCGACCGACAGCAGCTAGCGAGATGAGCGAAGAGTGATTGGTCGAGTTGGCACTTGATTGACCGGCGCAACCGACCATGTGCATTAGCACCGGCTAGCCAAATAGTGCGTCAGGCGCCATATAGGAGCTCCCGCCTGTAGCCCATGTCGGGCCGCTGCCCATTATTTGAAAAAAGCAATCGCACTAGATTGTCCTTTGTCACGCTAGATGGGTTGTGGCCCATGTGAGCACTTGACCATTAGTTGTTTGACCGCTGACCACCAAACATTGACCGTTGACTTTTTGGGGAAAACACATATTTGAAAAGAGTCCACAAAATTTGAAAAAGATTCAAGACTTGGAAAAGTTCGTAACCTAAGAAAAGATCATGAAAAAAAAGGTTGAAGAATTTGAAAAAAGTTCACGACTTGGAAAAGTTTGTCGTTTTTAGAAAGTTGTTGAAAATTAAAAAAAGTTCACAATTTTGAAAGAAGCTCGTAAATATGAAAAGGTTAACAAATTTGAAAAAAACACGAATTTGAAAAAATTAAAAAGAGAAATGAAGGTAAAATAAAAACAAAACGCAAAAAATTAAAATGAAAATAAAAGGAAAATGGGAAATCGAGCAAAACTTTTGGTGGGAAAACCACAAGAAAAACCAGCGGAACATTCATGGGAAGGTTGTCAAAAAACCGGTGAAAGAAAACTCTACATGGGTCGGCCCATTTGCTACGTAGTGTTGGGGAGGGGTGCGCGCCATGTAACGAAAATGCCTAGAAGTGATGCTTAAGGCGTCAAATAGGAATTGGGTCTCGAACCTACCTGATTTTTTTATTGTAGGACAACCGTTGGGCTACTGCTTTCTTCTTCTTCTTCTTCTTCTTCTTCTTCTTCTTCTTCTTCTTCCTGGGATGTGTGTATATTGTTGTCCTCTCAATTCTGATATGAACAATGAGAAGCTTAGTAAAAAATGAAAGAAAATTGCCGAAACCATAAGAAGAAGAAGAAGTAATTGTAAACCCCCACGCACGTGCACTGCTGATCGCTTCTATGATGAAGCCTTCTTCCTCACCGTCGATGTACCGCCTTGTCGCATTGATAGCTCATGCATCACGGCGAGGTTTGAAACGATAAACCACAAGTACTCCTTCCGTTCCTAGTATAAGTCTTTCTAGAGATTCCAATATGAACTACATACGGATATATACAGACATAGTCTAGAGGGTAGATTCACTCATTTTGCTCCGTATGTAGTTCATATTGAAATCTTTAGAAAGACTTATATTTAGAAAACGGAGGGAGTACCATGCATGAGCTTATTAATAACCCGGGTATCTGCGCGCATGAATGCGTTCAGAGTTGTGATGATGGCTGGCTGTGCGGATGTACGGCGGGAAAAGAGCCGGCCGGCCGGCCGGCCGGAGTGTAATGGCTGGCTAGACAACACCAGCAGCAGCAGCCGAGCAGCCGCCGGACGAGAGCCAGTCCATGGGTGCAGCAACTTAATTACCTGGGGATGAGCATACGTATGCGTTCAGACAGAGTCACTAGCTAGTGATTTGTGCTGATGCGTACGGCACGGCGCCACGGCCGGCACAGACAGGAGCTGCTGAGCCATCAGTGCGTCGGGCCCAGCACCCAGTCCCCCTCCGTAGGCCATGCCGCCCACGTCGACACAGGGGAAACTGTCATTTTCTACATGCTCGTTTGTTTCAATTTTCGTTTGCTTTCATGCCTAATTTTCACCCGCAGGTTATAATACGAGTAACGAGCACATGTCATCGCACTTCAGCAACTGCAAACCGAATCCAACAAGTTTGTCCAATACATCATCCTTAACGAATAAGATAACGATGCAAATTTGTCGCTCCTGAGTCCGACCAAGAAATGCATGCTAGCAAAGAGTTTTCACCCCCAAGATGAAGCGGCGTTCCAGTAACAACAATGGGTCTTCCAAAAAAAAAACTACACATACAACACCATTGTGATTTCTACTAGAGATAGACGCACGCCTCTCCTGGAACTCCTGAGAGCAACTAGTTAACGAGCGCTCCTTCAGAAGTCTCACAACGATCAGCGCCACTTGGCGCGCTCCCGGCCGCCCGCCACGTGTCGCGCTTTGGGCGCGTTCGAGATTTGGATGCACGGTTTAAGAGATAAAACGTTTTAAATAAACAAATCTACGAAAAAAAGAAAAAACTCCTAGTTGCAACAAGTGATGCATATGCAGCGCGCCACTTGTCGCAACCTGGAAAAGTGAAAGTGATCTTTGCAACAAGTACTCCTTAACTAATGATTTCAGGAACTCTTGGTAATCGAATGGTGTGGCCCAAACATGCCACCAAAGCCCAAGTTAGTCATTGCCTGGGTCATCTGGTCGCCTCCGTGTTATATGATCAACCGGCCCGAGATAGCAAACATACCGGGCGCATGATGTGTCGTAGCCAACGCACACTCCTGGTCTAGCATGGGTCGACCTGAATCCATCTACCAGCGACGTAGCACCCGCCGCTACACCTTCAACGGAACCAGCCTCGTCGGCCCTTAGCCTGCAATGTTGCTTGCCCGCCACGACCAGGTAAGAAACATATGGCCTCCCGCCGCTACCAACTAGAGGCGAGGGCGAAGTCCAAGGAGGGAGCACGGACGGCGGCAGCTGTAGATCACCACTCGTGTTGCCCGAGTGTGTAGCATGCAGGGGCCATTAGGTTTTCCAAAAAAAAAAAAAAACTTGGTTCCTAGCTCCAAAAGTGCATTTGACACATGAATATATACAATATTTATCGACCAAGATTAAATATTTTTTTGTTTTCACAGTTGTAACTAGTAATGAGCAAATCCCTTTCCTTCTTTCTTTTTCCAATAATTAGGATGTGTTGTTTTTGCTGCTCCTACCTTCGTCCTGGTTTATTGGTTTTCATATTGTATTTTGTGTCAATTTTGACCATAATTTAACTAACAAAATGTTCATGCATTGCCACCTAAAATTATATCATTGAAAACTAGGTTCAAATACGGATCCAACCCTATTATTTTTGTTGACATGTATTAATATTTTGTTAGTTGAATTTTTATAAAAAATTAACATAAATTACGAAGGGAACCAATCAACAAGGACGGAGATAGTAGAAGGTAAATCTCTAGGATGCGTTTGTGGCGACGGGGACAAGCGAATCCGTTCTTCTTGGATCATGCACAAGTGGGTCAACCGGGTAAAAATAATACTCTACCCGGAGGAATTGGAAGCTAGCTAGTCTAGGCAGCTACTAGGGGCACGTGTTCCTATATATGATGTGGATCTGGTTGACTTGTCGTGCGTGTCTGACCCAAGTGACCAATCCAAGTTGGTTACTGTGCCACATTAATTGACGAAAAAGGGTTTCCCCCGCTTTGTATTACAAAGCAACCAACCGAGACAACCGACGATAGGGGTTGGGGCGGAAGCAGCACAAACACGCCCAAAAAGAAAGGAAAGAGAAAAAAAGAAAAGAAACAAAAGCCGATAACGGCGGATCGACAAAAGCGACGAAGCCTCGTGACCGCTGCGTCCACCGGAGATCACCCACCAAGCTCCGAGACTCCGAAGTGCCGGTACCCAACAACACCTCCAAGAAGGGACGCGACGATGACGACGCTGCTGCCAAGGGTTTTCCCCGGTACACGGCGAGGAGAGAGGAAGGGTAGCCCCGACGCCCTCCAGGAAGGTCCGGCGGCACCCTCAGGCGCCACCGCGTCGGTGTTGGCCAAGCCAACAAAGATTTCTCCCGATCCCAGCCTCTACCTCAGGCACTCCGGAGCTCGCCACCAGACCGACCACCACCCTACGCCAACACGAACACGAAGCTTCCCACACTGTCTCACCACAGCACCGCGAAGATGGTCTGCACAGCGGAGAAGAGGAGCCGGGACTAGGGCAACAGCACCATTGGCATATGGGAGGGCCCCACCTCCACCGTCCACGACGGTAGCCGACCGGACGCCATGGCAGGAGCCTACCGGGCCCATGGCCCCATAGGCCCGGCCGGGCCCTCAAAGGCCCGGACAGCTCTCGCCTCCGCGCAGCAGCTGGTACGCCGCCGGCGTCGCTGACCCAGTCCAAGCCACTCCCCAGCCTACCCATACAGAGAGCGTCGCGGTCGCGCGGAGCCGACCCGCAAGGACCCAGAAGGAACCCTACGGGCCCAGATCTGGGCCGGGGACGCGCCCCCGGCCGGCCAGCACCATCGGACCACCCCGCCGCCAAGAGGCGGCACCACCAAGGCGAGCACCGCCGGCCTCCACACCAGGACGCCGGACCGCCACCAGCCGAAGCGCACCGTCGTCGGCCATCACCGCCCGAGCAGGGGAGGACCGCGCGCGGGGAAGGGCAAGCCCACCGCCGCCAGCATCACGCGGCCGAGGGCCGGCGGCGCAGGCTGACGGCGGCGGGAGGAGGGCTGCGCACGGGGAGGAGCTGGAGGCGCGCGGAGGCAGAGCCCCCGGCCGCCTCGCTCGGGGAGGCGGCGCGGGGGTACGGGGGCGAGGAGGGGGTGGGGGAGGAGAGGGGGAACGGGGGGAGGAGGGGGCTGGCGGCTCCGGCGGGCTCCGGCCGCCGCGGCGGCGGCTCCGCGCGGGGGAGCCGGCGGCGGCGGCGGGGAAACCCTAGGGAGCGGGGGAGCGGGGGTCGCTCCTTGTGCCACATTAATTAGATGAGACCAGACACCATTGTAAATTTGTACTGTAATCATCTACTCTATAGACACCGACATGGTTTTCTTCTCTCTTGTGAGCAAAGAAACAAGGGCTTGACATGGACACATGCATGCATGGTTGTGGCAAGCAATTATTTATATGTAGGTAATAGTGAGTAGCAACAGTTGCACATGATCGTGGATCCATGGATGGATGGTGCATCCACCATCTCCTGCTTCTTCTTCTGGGGCTCCACCATCATCGCATTGGTCTCAGCTAGCTCATCGATCACTCAGGACGAATCTCAGGCCCCCAGGCAACATGGTCGACGCAACCGGACAAACCAATCCAGCTATGGCATGCACTTATGCTATATTGACTGAAATTTGTAAATGGCACGTCACAAAAGTACAAAACCATCTACTTCAATATCTCTCATGATGGTCTGTGTATGCCATTCACCTCAGTTCTCCGTGTGTTCTTTGCTGATAGCGTAGTCGCATGTGTTATGTGTGAACTGATTATCCTGGAATCGTTTTTGTAAGAGGGCTACCACATCATCTTGTATCATTCCATTGCGCACTTTCTGCGGTCGCTACTTTATGTATAAGGTGCCGCAAAAGCCTGTTTCGAGGCCTGTGTATACCAGTAGAATTAGCTATCTGGTTGTACCATTTCTCAAGTAAAAATATTGCCAACATATATATATTTTGCAAGGCCAACATATTTATATAAAATAATAGCGGCCAAAGTTAAACGTATGTTGAATGTTTGTATTAAATTTATTAAGTTCATTAAACCAATATAGGAAAGTATAATCTGTACGTGCAAGAAACATTTCCTCTTGTGTGTTGTCTAAATATGGTGAAAGAGGCTGGGATTATTTACTGACACCCTCATGCATGCCATGTGGATGGACTTGGTGCCATGGTGGCTGACAGAAGATGGATCAAAAAGGGTGCCATGGCCAGCAACCATAACCCAACAACTTACAAAAGTGGGATTGTATCTCTGAGACTAACTGCGCGTGCATGCATGCATGGATCTGGTGATATGTGTGCATCTTGTTGAACATGCATGCATGAGGATAGCATAGAAGGTTCTAGCTACTATGTTGAGCAATGGATCAGATCAAACTGTGGCTACTTTCAAACAAATATCAAGACCAAGTTGCACGGCTAACCATGCATGATGCCAGTGTCCCAGTCCCACTACAAATAATCCATCGTCACACATGCAAATCTGTTAATAGTACATGGAAGCCATCAATCCCATCAAAATCAATGTACGTACAATATTTCTGTTGTGTTTTTGGGTACACACGTTGACACACATATACTACTCTATATACCATGTGGCTAGGTCTCAGTCGACTGAGATTTAACAAAGTCTCAGTCAAGTAACATAACATGCTAGAGAGAAAAATATATAATTGAAAAGAAATTTTTGCATAGATCTTAATGTAAGATCCGACAGATATAACATCGACTGAGACTTAACGAAGTCTCAATCGAGTGAGACTTAGCAAGACCCCTCTATATATCTTCAAGCCGACACAATTGATCGATACAAGTAGACAAGTAGTACAAATTAATGTACATACATACATATGTAAGTATGTAGGTAGGTGCACAGGGACATATAGCTCCTGCAGTGCATGCATGTCACTGAGGGTCGACGTCGACGCGGTACACCACGACGAAGCACGGCAGGATGGCCCTGGGGTTGGCCACGAAGAGCTCCTCCAGCACCCCGTACGCGCCGCCAGCGTCGTCACCGGCCACCGAGTCGAACGGCCCCGCCTCCACCTCCTCCTCCTTCTCCTCCCCGTCCCCGTCCCGCCGCCGCACCTGCCCGGCGATCACCCGGCACACCAGCATGGCCCGCCACCCCGGCGCTCCCACGCCTGCTGCCGCCTCGGCCGTACCGCAGACGTCGTGCGCGCGGCCGCTGCTGGCCGTGGTGCGCACGCCCAGCGGGTGCGCGCTCGCCCACGGCGCGAACCCGTGCCGGATCGCCGCGCACACCCCGCACGCCTCGGCCGCCGTCTTACCGTCGGCGTCACCATCGTCACAGGACGCGCACAGCGAGGTGGAGCCGTCGGCGCCAAGCTCGCACGCGAGCGCGGCCGGGTGGAACCGGAGCAGCTCGTTGCCGTCGGCCGCGGCCCGCGTGGCGCCACCCGCAGAGACGGCGGCGTCGGCGCGGCATCTGGCACGCACGGCGTCGCGGTAGGCCTCGAAGCGTGCGACGGTGCGGGGCGGGTTGCGGACCTTGAGGATGCGGTCGATGTGGCAGATGGGGCGGTCCCGCTTCTGCCAGCTCGACTTGAAGATGATCTCCACGATGTTCCGCCCGGAGTCCTCCGGCCCCAGCTCCGACACTGCCCACCATCGACGCCATGGATGCAAAACCTCAATAATTATTTACTCGTAGAAGAAAGAAAGTACAACCTAACTAACCGCCCAGCCAGTGATGTGATTAGCAGTAAATTAATTAACAATTGTGATCACATGCAATGCATGATCTGAGGGCGGGCAGGTCACACCGACAGCGCCATGAAAGCACGACTGAGATCTCGGAAAGCGCCATGCATCATCAGCAACTAAATTAATCAGGCTGTATCCGTATTGATTAAGCCGGCAGTGGGGGTTGTCCTGCCTGTGATGCATGGCGCTTTCCAATCAGTACCCTAACCTAAACAGGTGAAAAGTATGTATGTACACCAGTACACCTACCGGCAGTACATGGACATTAAGGGAGAGGGTACACTGTTGGTACATGTAACGTTCAACTGCATGACTCAGCTGCACGCATGCTGCAGCAGTGTCAGCAGTGGGCATTAACCATGTTCATGAGACAAGTATGCAATGCAATGCTATGCAAGATGATGGTCCCATGTATTGCATGAGTGTGTTTTCATGTCTCACTTTCAACATGTACATGCAAAACTTCATCTTTTCTTGTCCTTCATTTTGTTTTCTTTCTCTCAAATAAGTGTACATGCATATATACGAGCACACATGGACATGCATGCAGATTGCAGACCCAATTAACGTGCTACCAACCGCTATAAATTGAAGGCACTGTGGCATGAATGCATGATGCAGTGGTACACAGCCAGCGTGGGACCTCATTTTTGCAGGCTTGTTTTCTATAGCCTTTAACAGTGGGATTAGTTGCATAATCAATCGACTAGTCGGTGGCATGGTGGTGTAATTAACTTGTATTAATACTTGCTACTCCCTCCGTCACAGTTTAGAAGGCACAGTTAAATTTGCGTGCGTTTCCATAATAGACAAGGTTTAGGGCGCATTGCATTTATTTCTATTAGCTAATTAGTACTCCGGAGTACTATTTCTATATGCATGCATAGTGTGAATGCTATTTTTTAGCCCATCTCACAACCAATAGATAACCACCTAGGTCCCAGAGAATTTTCAAGCGCGCCTTCTAAACCGTGACGGAGGTAGTAGTCATGTGGAGTATCCTACTCCTGCGTGCATGCCAACACTCTCACTGTCTACCTAAAGATACCCCGGCCATATCATCTGATAAATTAGTAAGTAAGCAATTGATCTAGCATCCACCTTTACCAAATGCAAGCAACTGATATGATACAGATACAGATAGATACCCACAATTAGTTATTGTTATCATCCAACATATTTTAATTAGGGCAGTGGAAGTGGATTTGTGCACAAGCTAGCTAAGGCAATAGCTTCCTTGCAACCCACAAAAGACAAAGGGAAAGAGGGTGAAAAGGGGGGAGATGGTTAGCTTTGATGAGCAGGCAGCATCTTCCTAACCCCCTTCTTCTTGTCTACTATCACTATCTCTCACACACATGTACACATGGCAAACCACAAAGGGTGTGTCAAGAAATTACTAAACTAATAATTCAACCACTAAAGCACTAGATCACTATGTGTATATAATCTTTTTATAACTTTGTATATATGTATGGCTCCAATGGGTGCCACTGCCATGCATCCCTCTCCATCATTTAATCATGATTAGCCCATCATTTTGACCAAATGTTAGTTAATTAATTAACTAGTGTATGCCACAGCAGAGCACAGATCTCCATCTACTAACTATTAGGAGTAGCTTTCTAATGCCTCCTACTCCTCCTCCTCCTCACTAATGGTTCTGGTTAGTAGTTGTACTCCACTATCACACATGATTTTGCACCAGAAAAATCTTCACCACATGCATATCTTTGATCTTCTAGATTTTGCAAAAAATATCAAAAAATCCGACCATTTCACCGCTTTTGACCCCCACAGAGAAATGCAGTGAAAATATCAATTCTCACGGTGGCTATGGTTGTGTGCATCGATCGATGCAGACGGGGTTCGGGGTTTCGAGGAATTTACCGGCATGGCGGACGGCTTGGTGCTGCTCCAAGCTGTCGGCCTTGGTGAACACCTCGCCGCACTGCGAGCACGGGCACAGCTCCCTCGGCCGAGGGTACCTCCTGAATTTGTTGGCAATTAACACCATGATTAGTACTAATGGCCAAGACTAACCATGGTTAACATCCATGGAGCTACCTAGTTGATGGCTAATGAGTAATGAGAGGGGTTAGCTATAGGCAGGCGGCAGACCTTGAGACGGGCTCGACGTTGATGGCGCGGCACTCGTAGCAGCCGGAGAGGCCGCGGAGGGAGGAAGGGTGCCCGCCCCCACCGCCGGACGACGACGACGAGTGGTGGGCGCGGCGGGAAGAGCGGTTGAGCGGGGCGGTGTCGCGGTGGTCGACGACGACGGAGGCGGCCGAGGAGGCGCCGTCGACGGTGGCCACGTCGCGCATGGAGCAGAGCGACGTCCCCCAGTACCCTCCCGCCGCGGGCCCCCGCGCTAGGGCGGCCGGGTCGTGCACGCGCGCGGCCGCCGTCGCGCTCCGGCAGCTCAGCAGGCTCTTCAGCTGCTCCCACGACGACGCCGGCCGCGCGGCCGCAGCCTTCTTCGAGCTGCCGCCGCTGCGGCGATGCCGGCCGTGATGGTCCTTGCCGGCCGCGAGCCTGGCCTTGGCGCCGGTGGTGGGGGCCGCCAGGGCGGGGCTCTTCCTGGAAGGCGTCCCGGTGGTGGCAAGATGGCGGCGGCCAGGAGTCCTCGGCGCGGGGGAGAGCGGGGGCGGCGCCGGCGGCTTCTTCTTGCGCTTGCTGTGGTGGTTCTGCTGCTGCGGCGGCGGCTGCGGCTGCTGGCCGCGGCGGCGATCGGAGGTGTCGGCGGCGGTGGAGGAGGAGGGCAGGAGGAGCGTGGAGAGCGCCATTAATGAAATGGAGGCGAGCTACTGCCAGTATCCGTGTGCTCTCTGTCCGTATGGCGTCGCGTCTCCGATTTAAAGAAGGCGAGGGAGGGCTGACCTGAGACCTGGTGTGCATATGAAGGCTCTACTCCAGCTACCTCCCTCCCTCCCCCTCTCTCTCTGGGTGTGGGCCCACCTAAAACCCCTCAGGAAATGACTTGACTGGAATAGCAACAAATTTGTGGAAATGGTTTTAAAAACCCATTTTCAATAAATAAATGGATATGCTAAGATTATCGGTCATCGTCGTCGGAAGAAGAATTGGTAAAACCGATGTCGAAATCAAGCTAGCATCATCGATATGGCGTAGGGGCATTGATTGAGATCCATGTAAGAGTTCACACCCTTCGAACAAACATTATTTCTTGTGTGTCACAAAATAGTGCCGCATTGGTTTTCGCAAAACTCAAACTTTACAAACTTTAATTAAGTTTATAGATAAAACTCTCTATACCTACAACACCAAATCCATACCAAATGAAAATATATTTAGCGAAAATTTTGTTGGTACAAATTTGGTCATATTATGCAAAGTTTGATTTTTTAAAAATACACACCTTATTTTGGGGCGGAGGGGGTACCATTTTTTGCACTACATCAAGATATTAAGGTCATATGAATATTTATTTATATATGTATGAGCATATTACTTAAATCGACTAAGAATTAAATGAAAAGAAAAATAATTGCTTTAGTTGAACAATGTTTTATAACACGATGCACATTTCTGGTTGTGAATTAATTCTCTGTCGAGTGACACACAAAGCATCTATCCATAAAAAAGGGTTTGTTGATTCTTAGCAAAATAATTGGATATTATGACCAGTGAAAATCGTGTATGAAATAAGTATGCACATAATAAATTTTAAAATGTTGATGCTGGGATGTTCTTGGGAAATTTGGAAGGCATTTTTTCCTTAATCGGACCAAGAAGGTGAGAGATAAATTAAGACAGCTTTTACGTTTGACTCCTCCAAGGAGAAGTACATACAAGAATTGAACCAATGACTGAAATCCATTTAGGAGATGTAGAGGTGTTTGAATAAAACCATACAAACATGAGCTTGACTTGTGTAGACAAATATTATTTGCTATATCATGGGCAGTTGATGTGGCGACCGTGCGTAAGCACGGCAGACTCATACAAAACCTAGTAAACACTAAAGTCGTGGATCATGAATGACGACGAAACCACCACAAACATTATTTGAGTAGATAAATACTAATAGTTATATCACGAGTGGTTGATGTTGTTGTAAGCAGATCCCATTGCACCACACATCCATACTCATACAAAACCTAGTAAAGGCTCGAGACACGGAACGTGAATATTGATGCACCACAACCATCTCGTATTGTTATGAAATTAAATGACTCTACAAGCAAAATAATCTACCTCTAGAATTTAAACCTACTATTTCCCCCTTTTAGGAGCCCTAACTATTTCTTTCGAGTGAAAACAACAAATGCATGAAACGTAGGCACATGTGCATGAAAAACTTGGATTTGAAAATGGAGAGGAACACATTAAATGGATTCGCTAATATCGAACCGGGTACGAATTACAACAAAATCTTGTTTGACACACTGAGTCTGACATTTAAAGCTTGTGCAAGATTTCATATATTTCTAAACTCTACGAATAATTGAACAAACAAAACAATTCATTGCAGTACATAAATAAATTATTACATCACAATGATTTTGTTTTATTTTGTGTGAACATATTTCTAAAATGGACTAGGATTTAGTTGACTTTTAGGCGTCTAGGGTTATACTATATTTATTTATTAGATGAACATTTTTTAATCATAGTGGATTGTTTTCTTAGATTTCTATGAACAAGTCTGTAAATCACTTTTTGCAAAAAGAAAATCTAAAAAATCACTGGAAATTATTTCCAACCAAACCAAGGTAGATAAGCTTTACTTGATTCTTAGCAAGATATTTGGATATCGAGCAAGTGAAAATCATGTTGGAAGTAAGGACATGTAATAACATGTCTGAATCCTCGGAAAAAAAACATGTGGGAATGTTCTTGAGAAATCCAAAGGGGATTTGTTGTCTTAATTGGATCAAGAAGACGAGGGATAAATTAAGAAAGGTGTTCGTTTGACCTCACCAAAGAGAAAAAGATAGACATGGAGCCAATGATTGAAATGGGCTTTTAAAATGTAGAAGTGCTTGAATAATACTATATAAGCATGAGTCGGGTTTGAGTAGACAAATATTAACTGTTACATCACGACGACTAGGTGATGTGACACACAAGCGTAAGCATGCCGGACTCATACAAAACCACACAACTACACTCATACAAAATCTAGTAAACATTGAAGTCGCAGAGTATGAATATTGACAAAACCATCACACACGTCATATGAGTAGACAAATATAAATTGTTACATCATGGGTAGTTGATGTGGCACCCAAGTGTAAACATGCCAGACTCATACAAAACCGCACAACTCCACAACCACGCTCATACAAAACCTAGTAAAGACTGAAGTCACGGGGCATGAATATCACTAAAACCACCACAAATGTCATTTGAGTAGACAAATATTAGTCGTTACAACATGGGTGGTTGATGTGGCTATAAGCACATCCCATCGCACCGTAAGGGCATCTCCAGCCGTTGGCCCCCCAGGAGGGGCAAAAAATCGCCCCCTGGGGGCGCACCGGCGCTAAACCACGCACTGGGGGCGTGATGCCCCCCAGTCGCGGCGCCCACGGTTCGAGTAAAAAAGGCAAACACGGCGCAAAACGACTCAAATTTAACGCAAACACGACTAGTTCGTTCAAACTTAAACATATTTTACAAAAAAAAAAACTGCCGCGGGCTACCCCCGCCGTCTCCCTCGCCGCCCGCGTCGCCGCCCACGCGGTTCTACATGCCGAGGAGGCTGTAGAACCGCGTGTAGTCGTCGTCGTCGTCGTCGCCGCCGCCCCCGCCTAAACCTCCGCCGTCCCTGCTGCACCCCTCCCCCGGTTGGCGCGGCGACGGGTTGGAAGGTCCGGGGGCGTCGTCGTCGTCGCTGTCGAGGATCACGATGTCATGCTTGTCCTCACGCCCACGCTTGCGGGCGGCGATCTCCTCCAGGGCCCGGCACTGCCGGACCGTCTCGTTGCGGAGGTAGTCCTCCCGCGCCCACTGCATGGCGTCCTCGTCGGAGAAGCCGCGCCGGGCTATCTCCTCGTACTCCGCGGGGAGGCCGGGCTCCGGCTTGGGCTCGACGAGGACGAAACGGCCGGTGGGTGGCGAGGCGTTGGCGCCGATACGGACGCCGGAGCTGCGGGTGCGCGTGGCCACCGGCGTGTCCTGGGGCTCCGGCTTGACGGGGCGGAGGCAGGGCGAGCCGCCGGACGAAGAGGAGGACCCCCCGGTCTCCACGAGCCTCGGGGTCCAGGAGCTTCCCCGGCGGCGTGAAAAGGAAGGGGGAGCGGGGTAGTCGAGGCGCGGCGTGTTGCCGCCCTCGATGTACTCGAGGACGGCCTCCAACGTGCGCCCTAGCACGCCCCACCACCGACGACGGCCGGCGGAGTTTTGCCTGCCGGAAGGCACGACGCCGTTGGTGGCCTCGAGCTGCTGGGCGTGACGGCGGCGGAAGTAAGGTTCCCACAGCGGGCTGTCGGGGACGTACCGTGGCCCCTCCCGCGCCGCACGCGGCAGGTTCGAGCGGGTGCGTGCGATCTCCGCATGCCGCGCCGCGCCGGTGGGTATCGGGGGCACCGGTACGCCGCCCACGCTGATCCTCCACGCCCCGGGCACCCGCATGTCCGGCGGGACCGGGTACTCGGCCTCGTAAAGGAGGCGAGCCTCGTCTTCATGAAGATGGCGGCGGCCGAAGCCGTTCGCTGGCGCGCCGTCGCATGGGAAGCGCTCGGCCATTGCTTTTGAACTAGAGACGACGAAAGGGAGGAGAGGAGAGGGAGGAACGACGGCGGGCGAGGAAGTGTGAGACGCCGAGTGCGCCTGGTCGGCATATATAGGCCGAGGCGCCGCCCACACGCGTGGCACCTTGCGTACACGTGGTGGGCGAGGCGAGGGTGAGGGACGCGCGTCGTCCGGCCTTCACTGCGCCGCCCGTGAGGCATCAATGGCGCAGGCTGACCGGCACGGCAGCGCGGCAGCTTTGGCATTGATTCGCCGCGGGAAACGAGGCGATGAGGACGACGAAGGGCCGAGAAGAAAGCCGTGTCGCTGACGCGTCGGGCCCGCGGTTTCTTCGCGCCAAAAAAGTTCGCCCGGCGCCCCCGAGCACCCCCCAGCGCGCCGGGTTCGGGCTGGGTCCGCCGGCGCTGTTTTCGGCCCAAGCCGGCGAAAATCGGGCTCCTGGGGGCGCGACTGGGCCGTTTTTTCCGCGCCGGCGCGAAAAAAACGCCTGGGGAGGCCTTCTTGGGGGCGCGGCTGAAGATGCCCTAATAAGAATGCATGAAACCTAACGTACATGTCGGTTTTATTTTATAAACATAGAGACACATATATACGCACATGAGCACACTCATACATAATCTAGTAAAGACTAGACCCGCGGAGCGTGAATATGGACGAAGCCACCACAACCATCTAGTATTGTGTAAGGAATTAAATTGACTTTATGGGGAGAAATGGATCTTGCTCTAAAATTCAGTCCTAACTATTTCCACTTTTTGGGATCCCTAACTAGTTACGTCGAAACGATGGATGTGAAAAGTAGGTACGTACATACTCCCTCCTCCCTCCGTAAACTAATATAAGAGCGTTTAGATCACTATTTTAGTGATCTAAATGCTCTTATATTAGTTTACAGAGGGAGTACATGCATGAAAAGCTTGGATCTGAAAATGGAGAGGAGGGCATTACCAAATGCAACCTGAGGCCAATGGCAGTGTGTGTGGGGTTTACATTAACTGTGATCGACCCCCTCAACGAGAGGGACCATGCATGCGTGCAGCTTGCTGTGAAAATATCAAGTGCAGGCCCCCAATTTATTCGTCAAATTATAGAGTGGGAAAATCAATATTCAGGCCCCCAATTTATTCATCAAATTGCAGTGGAAAAAAATCAAGTTCAGGCCCTCCATTTAGCCAATTATTGGCTCACTATTTTCGAACATTAGCTATGGGTTAGCTATGCATGTCTGGTAACGAATTCATCTCATGTTGGCATGCTGCTCAGTCCCATGAAAGGAGGAGGTGAGCTAATTCAACAGAGCATAGACACATCATGGGAGGGCCAGAGTTGCTAAGTAGATATAGACCACTAAACAAACATATAAGCTAATCCCAGTTGCTCACCTGCCTCCATCGTCTAGTGGCTTAGCTGCCCTAGGTCCCAGTTCATCCCTGTTTCCTTGTCCCCTTCTCTTAATTAATTAATGTTAACGTCGCGCTCTTCTACGTGTCGTACGGCATCACTATTATTTCTTAAGATAATTTTTGCGGGGAACAGAAATTTTGGTTTCTTGCCAATAACCTGGATTGAGATGCTAGCAGGGGCAAATGGAGGCGGTTTGGTGAATGCACTCCACGCACACTGGCATGGACATATTACACACTATGCAGCTGTATTTGCAAAAAATAAAAATAAATGACACGACTGATACAAGAGAAATGTGCATCGAGATTCGTGCGACACCGAGAATGCAAGTGGATCCTGGCATGCATGATGATATGATGACCGAACTTCAAACTTTAGCTCCCTATTGACCTGGTACAAGTACAAGTAGGAACCTCAACTTTAGCTAGCAACTACTCAAATGGATATATCAAACAAGAGAGGAAAGAAAGACGTGTACCACTGATGACAGGGAGTGTGACCTTTCTAGGATCGCATGAAACTGAGATAATGAGTGGGCTAGTGCGAGCCACATGAGACTTGGATTGGTTAGTTTTCTGACCTATTATTTTGGTTTTCATGGACAAGTGAAGAGGAATGCATGCATGTTAGGTGTGAGGCATCGGCAGGGCCAAGCTAGCAGCTGCTCTGCAAGGCTCCATCTCCATGCATATATGCCTCACACAAAACCCCAACCAGCAATGCTGGACCAACTCATGTTTTTTTTCTCTCACCAAAAGACATCAAGGGTGAAACACGCATGAGGGTGATATCCATCCGATCCATCTAGCTGCTCGATAACCCCAAGTGCAACTGGGATCAGGGCTTGTACTTACTTTACGGAGGAGAACATGAACAAAACCAACAATTGTGGTCCATCAGGTTTGCATTCTCGCATTCATGGCGCGGTTGCGGGGTGTGACAACATCCACCTCCTCTCGAAGGAGGTAGCGAAGATGCAATACCACCCCACACTCGTCGACGAGCCCGAGCACCTGGCAGCCGAGGCGCAGATCGAGGCCAAGCGCACCGCTACAGCCGCCGTGGCCGAGCTCATCGCCGACCCAGCCGTCGTCACCGAGGACGCGCTAGTCCTTTGAGGATGAGCACATGCTTACAACGTACCTCCACAAGATGCGCCTCCATGATGCCGCGCGAGAGAAATTCTTTGCGGAGGACGCGAACGATGAGGAGATGCCCTCTATTCATCCAGCCGCCAACGATCACGATGTTGGCGGCTCTGATAAGGGGGTCATCGAACTCTCCTCCAAAGGAGTAGGGGGTTTTTAGTTTGTTTTATTCATTTTTCTTTTGGTATGTCTAGTAAATGTCACATTTGGTTGTCCTATGTTTATATTTATCCTTGTATGGATTTGAAGTTTTGGAAAAGGAGGACACTGCTGCCTAGACGAATAAATGGGGGTCGGACGGCTTCTGTCCGTGAATGAGGAGGAGAGGGGGGGGGGGGGGAGGAGCCCCTAGCTCAGTTGAGATGCGCTTACAGTGAAATGTATGCTAATGATGGTCAACTACCAATGTCATTCTCCCTATTGATGTTGACATGCACCTTTGGTAGGAGAGTGGGGGTATTTGCATACATATTAATGGATGATATAATAATTTACCTGAGCAAATATGTTAGCATGGGATTGCCATGAAAAGATAGACCATCGGCGGAGACCATGGGTGGTGGCAATCGGTAAGAAAATGATGCTCAATTCACGTGCCCCGAATCGACCATAGTGCTTGCCCAAGATAGATATAGATCCAAATTGTTGCAAGTTGTGGGTATGCTATTTTTTAGCAGGAAATATTTCTGTACAACTTTTTTTGTGGGCACTATTTCCGTACACGTTAATAGATAATTAATTAGGGTACATGAACAATTACGTTAGCACACAGGATTGATAATGAAGCCATGAAAAGATAGACCATCGGCAAGATCACGGGTGGTGGCCGTCGAGGAAATGATGCTTAATTCATGCATATCCCAAATAGATCCAAATTGTTGCTTGTTGTGGGTACAGTTTGAGAGTATCTAGTAGTACAATAGAATGAATGGAACCAATTAACTATTAAGCAATTTTCCATCTCATGTTGGCATGTTGCTCAGTCTCCTGAGAGGAGGAGTTGAGCTGAGTCAATTGCCCAGTAGAGGACACATCATGAGGGCCAGAGTTGCTAAGTAGATATAGACTTCTAAACAAACATATAAGCTAATCTCGATCGTTTACCTGCCTCCATCGAGTAGCTTAACATCCCTTGGTCCGAGTTCATCCTCTTCATTAATTAATGTTAATGTCACGCTCACCGACATGTCATACATCATCATCATCATCATCATCATCATCATCATCATCATCATCATCATCATCATTATTATTATTATTATTATTATTGTTATTATTATTATTATTTATGATAGTCTCTGAGAGGAGCATAAAATTTGGTTTCTTGGAAATAACTTTGATTGGGATTTTTTTAAAGACACAAATCTATTATAAAATTTCACCAGAAGTACAAAGCGCCCCAAATATGATAAAAAATTATATTGAGTTCGCTGAACCACCAAAGGATTACTACTGCTGTCATAACGAGTCATTGATGTGCTGTTGTTGCCACTCCCATAATCGAACTGGCCTGACCTTGTCAATGACGGCCGATAAATCTTCGTGCATGTGCCCCTAACGACCAGCACCCTGGAGCCACAGTCGTCACGTTGAACCCTTAAATCGATGTGAAGTATTTGACACTAGATCTCACCGTGTCGCATGTACAGAAACCCTAACATCGCCGCCCCAACGAGCCGACAAAAATCTACATACGAGCTCTGTCGAGGACGGATTCAACGAGGATCAAAGTCCAGAAGACCAGCTCAAAGATGAAGCGTCGCCATCTACACAAAAGTCTCCCTGCAAATAAGATGCATGTTTAATCGAATGCATAGCATAGAAAGCAATGTGCAAAGATGACATGAGAATGGTACAGTGGGTGCAATTATTTGTTCTTGGATAGAGGTTCTAATTCATAAAAAAATGCATGCTGATTTCATATGTGCAATAAATTTATCTTCATTCCCAGTTAAAACATAATAATCTTCATCCAAGAAAGAGAAAAATAAAACATGTAATTTCATGAGAAGGACACACATCTAGCGATTTGTTTTAGAGTAACTTCATGCTTTGTTTTACAGTAACTTGAATGGTGGCACAATGGAGTGACATGGAGGCAGCACTGGCTAATAATCAAGAATGGAATAAAAACACATAAATACACAATAATAATATGTGGGCTTGGTTTATGTAACCATGTACTTTACCACAACTTCCAACTGGAGGAGCAGGGTGATGCATGAAATAAGAGTGACAAACTGATTTATGCTGGGAAAAAACCCGATGTCGATTCAGTTGCACAAAAATTTCTAGATCAGAACAAACCCATGTAAACACTGAGTCTGACCCTACCAGCTTCTTAATCCATGAACCAGCCATCTAAAAGTACAAAATTAGCTACGAAACAAGATATAATGGCCAAGTTTACCTCAAAGAGCATAAAACATATACTTTGAATCAAACAATGTCGTTTTACCGACATGGGACTACAGAAAAGCACTTAGATTAATAAATAAAATCAAAATGGGCAACGCCCATTCTTCATCCATTGTCAATCGCTAGGACGACAGGACAGACATTACCTTGGCGGAGACGAATTCATATAGGGCGTGTTTTGTTGCCTGGGTGCATCTAGCATGCATTGCATGAAGGAGCCTGGTTGAGGCTAGCCTGGTTGAGCTCATGCAAAACTGAGTTAAAATGTGTGTTTGGTGTACTGCATGAGATGAGCCAGGCTCAGCTCAGATTTTGTTTGGTGTGTTGCATCTGAGGTTGTATATAGTAAGAAAAGCACAAGCATCATCTTAACTTAGCCATTACAATATTATATTGCTATAAGCACGAACATGTTTATATAAGCACTAAGCATCTTAAAAGGTGCTTATTCGTAATCTAAACCACAATTTGTATCAAATTCAATGAAACAATGCTGCAGTGGTAGCCATGGAGAAGCAAACCAAACCTGAATGTGAACTCTCGTAGCTCTTGTGAACCTTGGAGATTGTCCATCAAACTCAGCTCTACAAGAACTACAATTGTATTCAAAGTAAAAAGAAAAAAGAAATCAATAGCCGATTAACCTCACACGAGTACATCATCACATCATATAATATGTATTCTTGTATTCAACCATCGAAAAGTACAATTCTGATTATTCAACACCCTGTCTAGTTGCATCACATAATTATCCTGCAACAACTTAATCAAAGTGATAATCTGTAACACTTCTTCTGAAATCAGCGGCATATGGCAATAAATTAGAAAATCCAAATATCTCCAGCTTGTATATACCCTGTCGTAGCACCAATCAGAACAGTACTTCTGACAGGAATTAGCTTGGGACAAGGAGGGAGGATATGATATACGTACATTCAAGAAGCACTACCACAGCCGGAGATTCACTGATGGGCCAATCACGCCACGGAGAACTTCCTATAATGTTTCGTATCAATTGATCCTGCCAAAAATACAGGAACACAGTTTGTGAACAAAATGAGATCCTAGTCCTCTATCTTTTCGAGCAATATTCAGATCAGAGGAACCAAATGGAATAGGAGGAAGGAGATACGAGCGGAAAGAACAAATAGTGGAATTATTTTTACCAAAGATCCAAGGGGTGAACCGATGGCCGCAGCTGCTCCACGAATTGATGAAAACGCCGAGCAAACAAATAACACTACGCCGCCATGAGAAAATCAACCCACTGCCAAGGAGAAAGGCCACTCAGATGACTGAGGAGCAGGGGCGAGCAGCTTCCGCCGTCCCCATCGTGCGGTGCCGGCTGCTGGGGAAGGCGGAGGGCGGGGAGGCCGATGGAGACACCAGTACCACCGCGGTTACGGTTTCAAGAGGGGTTGGTAGTGCGAGAGCGATGGGTGGAAAGGGTTGAATCATGGACGCGAAGCAGAGGTCAAGGGTGGGAGGCGAGATCCTCGCGGTCCAGAGGATCAGGATGAGAGAGGGAGCGAGCCGCCACGACGGAGGAAGAACGCGGCCAGGGAAGGGTCGCTGCCCCTTCGTAGTCTTTTTCATTGGTGATCCGTTCATCGCTGCGTATTGGAGCGCATCGCAGATGGGCCGTGCTAGGCCCAATCAACCAGTGGAGTCCAAAACTGCAACCGGAGTAGCTGCCCTGCGGACAGCAAGCCCACGTTGTGCCCAGTTTACACGAAAGCAGCGCATGACATTCATCCAATGGATACATACGCCCAGATCAGTGAAACGGACGGCCGAAAACCCAAATCGCTGTGAGGGTAGGAATTAGGTGCGGTTATACTATCCTTAATTGCCATGGTCATTTCTTGGAAAAGCAGACGTAATAAGATCCCATGCTTCAGAATCCAATTTGTAGATGCAATCAGTGGCATAGCTTGATGAAGATTGTTGAGGGGGCGAAGAAGATAAGTTATGCATGAACTCTCAGAAATCTTTGACAAGCCTAATAATTAGGTGTACACTTAAGAGTTTTTCCTAGAGTAGGGGGGCACTGGCCCCCTTTGGCCCTCATGAAGCTCCGCCACCGGAACAAAAGCTCTATGACGGTATTGTGCTTGAAACTTGGCATACACTACCTTGGCAAGCGTGGTCTTGCTTAATCCTCCCATTCTGAGGATCGAAACTATCTTGAGATTTGATACATCGCCATCCTTCCCAAATATCCTTATTAGCACATCTCTTAGTGTTTTGATGCCAATGAGCTGGTCTTTATCTACGTATACAGCTATAAACCGAAGGTCAATGGTAGCTTTGGCACATGCATTAGCTACAACCTTTTTGACATTGATGTTGTACTTCTTTCCCCTGCCAGTCACGACATCAACTAGGCTCTTGATGTCTCTAATCACACCATCAATCTGATGGTGAGCCGTCATGTCATTCGCCAAGAACATTAGCCCCTCGCGCAGAAGCTCCTTGAAACCACTCCTATTGAATGAGGCTCGACGCGCACTAGGAAGTTGTCGGTCATATCCTCAATACTATATGATAGCTGCCCGACTTCATCAACCCAAATCCTTGAGCCATCGAGCTTTTCCAGACTGGGGAGACCTTTGTGAATCATTTCCAGGTCTTATGAGAAAGACTCAATATCTCTCTTCATGCTCCTCTCCAAATTGCAGTCCTCCTTGACTAGCTTGCCTAACTTGTCGAGCAGGCTGCCCATAGCATCCCTTGCGATATCCACAGCTCGACTCCCTTTCCATAGGTATGTTGTGTTGGTAGGACAATGTCGTGAAAAGCACATCCTTGTATCTGACTAAGCGTGTCTGTGCATTTTTGTTGCTAACAAGTTTGCCCTTTCCGGAAGCTGATTCAACAATC
Source organism: Triticum timopheevii (assembly GCA_963921465.1). Taxonomy (NCBI): domain Eukaryota; kingdom Viridiplantae; phylum Streptophyta; class Magnoliopsida; order Poales; family Poaceae; genus Triticum; species Triticum timopheevii. The sequence continues at coordinate 2,905,527 of OY997264.1, forward strand.
TTGCCCTTTTTCACCTGTGAGCATAGAAATTAATACGTCAAGAACCGATCCAGGCGAAAGAGATATAAGACACATACGTCAAGACACGTAAAACTACTAGCCGAGGCTTGTCTCCATTTGTATATGATAAATGATATGTATTTCAATCACCGACTGCGATATGATTTTGGGACAGCCTGTCAGAATCCAAGCGTTCGGGAGAGGTCAGCGGGAAACGGTTTCGTCTTTTCACCTTTTTTTTTGTATTTTTTTTATATTTTCTTTCTTTGTTTCTTCACCGATTTCCTAGTTTTTTTATTAAGAAATATATTTATTTTAAATTCCGTAAGAAAAAATCATGATTTTTTTGAGAATTCAAAATTTTGCAATTGTTTCAAACTGTGCAAACACTTTTCATACTCGCATTTTTAAAAGAAATTTTGAATATTTTTAAAATTCTTGAAAATTTTAAATCCATGAACATTTAAGTTTGATGGAAATTTTAAATTCGCAATTTTTTGAAATTCAAGAATATTTTTATATTTCACAAAATAAATAAATTACGTACATATTTTTCTAATTCGTGATTTTTTTAATTTGTGAATAGATTAAATACGTGAACATTGCTAAATTCACGTACATATTTTCATATTTATTGAATTTTCTAACTAAAATTAAAAAGGAAAAAAAAGAGGTTTTCTTCTGTTCATACTTCTTCAAATAACGAATGTGAACCTGATTGTTTGTTTTATTTTAGTTTTTTGTTTGGGTCGGTTTTTTTTCCTTTTTTCTCTTTTCAATTTCGTGAATTTTTCTCGAGCGCGTGAAAGTCTTTTCACTTCGTGAAATTTTCTCGAGCTCGCGAACATTTTGTGAGCCTTTTGTAATTCCTGAACTTTTTCAGATTTCTGAAAATTTTATATTCGTAAATTTTACGAGTTCGTGAACATATTGTGAATCTGTGAACCTCTTTAGAAATCTCGAATTTTTTTGAATCAGTGAATTTTTTTTATTGAACTTTTGTCAAGTTCACGAACATTTTATGAACATTTTTCAATTCGTAATTTTTTTTCCAAATTCCTTTTTAAAAAAACAACCGTCAACTTTTCTCGAGTTCGTGAACCTTTTGAACCCCTGAAATTTGTATTTGAATGGGTGTACTTTTTTCGATTTTGCAAACATTTTGTGAACCTTTTTTGAATTGGTGAATTTTTGTAAAATTCATGAACTATTTTTGAATATGTGAACTTTTTTCAAATATGCAAAGTTTTTCAATTTTTACAGACTTTTTTGTGAATTTGTGAACATTTTTTGTGTTTTTAAACTTTGTTGACTTCATGAACTTTTTAAATATTTGGCGATTATTTTTCAAAATTTTAAACTTCTTTTTCAATCATGTGAACATATTTGAAAAAGCCAGTCAGTCAACGGTTGACGGATCCTTCAACTGGTCGAACGAGCTAAGTGATTGATTGACTTTCCTTTTTTTTGAACAAGGGGAACGATCGATCGAGTTTCCTGTGGAGCGACCGACAGCAGCTAGCGAGATGAGCGAAGAGTGATTGGTCGAGTTGGCACTTGATTGACCGGCGCAACCGACCATGTGCGTTAGCACCGGCTAGCCAAATAGTGCGTCAGGCGCCATATAGGAGCTCCCGCCTGTAGCCCATGTCGGGCCGCTGCCCATTATTTGAAAAAAGCAATCGCACTAGATTGTCCTTTGTCACGCTAGATGGGTTGTGGCCCATGTGAGCACTTGACCATTAGTTGTTTGACCGCTGACCACCAAACATTGACCGTTGACTTTTTGGGGAAAACACATATTTGAAAAGAGTCCACAAAATTTGAAAAAGATTCAAGACTTGGAAAAGTTCGTAACCTAAGAAAAGATCATGAAAAAAAAGGTTGAAGAATTTGAAAAAAGTTCACGACTTGGAAAAGTTTGTCGTTTTTAGAAAGTTGTTGAAAATTAAAAAAAGTTCACAATTTTGAAAGAAGCTCGTAAATATGAAAAGGTTAACAAATTTGAAAAAAACACGAATTTGAAAAAATTAAAAAGAGAAATGAAGGTAAAATAAAAACAAAACGCAAAAAATTAAAATGAAAATAAAAGGAAAATGGGAAATCGAGCAAAACTTTTGGTGGGAAAACCACAAGAAAAACCAGCGGAACATTCATGGGAAGGTTGTCAAAAAACCGGTGAAAGAAAACTCTACATGGGTCGGCCCATTTGCTACGTAGTGTTGGGGAGGGGTGCGCGCCATGTAACGAAAATGCCTAGAAGTGATGCTTAAGGCGTCAAATAGGAATTGGGTCTCGAACCTACCTGATTTTTTTATTGTAGGACAACCGTTGGGCTACTGCTTTCTTCTTCTTCTTCTTCTTCTTCTTCTTCTTCTTCTTCTTCTTCTTCCTGGGATGTGTGTATATTGTTGTCCTCTCAATTCTGATATGAACAATGAGAAGCTTAGTAAAAAATGAAAGAAAATTGCCGAAACCATAAGAAGAAGAAGAAGTAATTGTAAACCCCCACGCACGTGCACTGCTGATCGCTTCTATGATGAAGCCTTCTTCCTCACCGTCGATGTACCGCCTTGTCGCATTGATAGCTCATGCATCACGGCGAGGTTTGAAACGATAAACCACAAGTACTCCTTCCGTTCCTAGTATAAGTCTTTCTAGAGATTCCAATATGAACTACATACGGATATATACAGACATAGTCTAGAGGGTAGATTCACTCATTTTGCTCCGTATGTAGTTCATATTGAAATCTTTAGAAAGACTTATATTTAGAAAACGGAGGGAGTACCATGCATGAGCTTATTAATAACCCGGGTATCTGCGCGCATGAATGCGTTCAGAGTTGTGATGATGGCTGGCTGTGCGGATGTACGGCGGGAAAAGAGCCGGCCGGCCGGCCGGCCGGAGTGTAATGGCTGGCTAGACAACACCAGCAGCAGCAGCCGAGCAGCCGCCGGACGAGAGCCAGTCCATGGGTGCAGCAACTTAATTACCTGGGGATGAGCATACGTATGCGTTCAGACAGAGTCACTAGCTAGTGATTTGTGCTGATGCGTACGGCACGGCGCCACGGCCGGCACAGACAGGAGCTGCTGAGCCATCAGTGCGTCGGGCCCAGCACCCAGTCCCCCTCCGTAGGCCATGCCGCCCACGTCGACACAGGGGAAACTGTCATTTTCTACATGCTCGTTTGTTTCAATTTTCGTTTGCTTTCATGCCTAATTTTCACCCGCAGGTTATAATACGAGTAACGAGCACATGTCATCGCACTTCAGCAACTGCAAACCGAATCCAACAAGTTTGTCCAATACATCATCCTTAACGAATAAGATAACGATGCAAATTTGTCGCTCCTGAGTCCGACCAAGAAATGCATGCTAGCAAAGAGTTTTCACCCCCAAGATGAAGCGGCGTTCCAGTAACAACAATGGGTCTTCCAAAAAAAAAACTACACATACAACACCATTGTGATTTCTACTAGAGATAGACGCACGCCTCTCCTGGAACTCCTGAGAGCAACTAGTTAACGAGCGCTCCTTCAGAAGTCTCACAACGATCAGCGCCACTTGGCGCGCTCCCGGCCGCCCGCCACGTGTCGCGCTTTGGGCGCGTTCGAGATTTGGATGCACGGTTTAAGAGATAAAACGTTTTAAATAAACAAATCTACGAAAAAAAGAAAAAACTCCTAGTTGCAACAAGTGATGCATATGCAGCGCGCCACTTGTCGCAACCTGGAAAAGTGAAAGTGATCTTTGCAACAAGTACTCCTTAACTAATGATTTCAGGAACTCTTGGTAATCGAATGGTGTGGCCCAAACATGCCACCAAAGCCCAAGTTAGTCATTGCCTGGGTCATCTGGTCGCCTCCGTGTTATATGATCAACCGGCCCGAGATAGCAAACATACCGGGCGCATGATGTGTCGTAGCCAACGCACACTCCTGGTCTAGCATGGGTCGACCTGAATCCATCTACCAGCGACGTAGCACCCGCCGCTACACCTTCAACGGAACCAGCCTCGTCGGCCCTTAGCCTGCAATGTTGCTTGCCCGCCACGACCAGGTAAGAAACATATGGCCTCCCGCCGCTACCAACTAGAGGCGAGGGCGAAGTCCAAGGAGGGAGCACGGACGGCGGCAGCTGTAGATCACCACTCGTGTTGCCCGAGTGTGTAGCATGCAGGGGCCATTAGGTTTTCCAAAAAAAAAAAAAACTTGGTTCCTAGCTCCAAAAGTGCATTTGACACATGAATATATACAATATTTATCGACCAAGATTAAATATTTTTTTGTTTTCACAGTTGTAACTAGTAATGAGCAAATCCCTTTCCTTCTTTCTTTTTCCAATAATTAGGATGTGTTGTTTTTGCTGCTCCTACCTTCGTCCTGGTTTATTGGTTTTCATATTGTATTTTGTGTCAATTTTGACCATAATTTAACTAACAAAATGTTCATGCATTGCCACCTAAAATTATATCATTGAAAACTAGGTTCAAATACGGATCCAACCCTATTATTTTTGTTGACATGTATTAATATTTTGTTAGTTGAATTTTTATAAAAAATTAACATAAATTACGAAGGGAACCAATCAACAAGGACGGAGATAGTAGAAGGTAAATCTCTAGGATGCGTTTGTGGCGACGGGGACAAGCGAATCCGTTCTTCTTGGATCATGCACAAGTGGGTCAACCGGGTAAAAATAATACTCTACCCGGAGGAATTGGAAGCTAGCTAGTCTAGGCAGCTACTAGGGGCACGTGTTCCTATATATGATGTGGATCTGGTTGACTTGTCGTGCGTGTCTGACCCAAGTGACCAATCCAAGTTGGTTACTGTGCCACATTAATTGACGAAAAAGGGTTTCCCCCGCTTTGTATTACAAAGCAACCAACCGAGACAACCGACGATAGGGGTTGGGGCGGAAGCAGCACAAACACGCCCAAAAAGAAAGGAAAGAGAAAAAAAGAAAAGAAACAAAAGCCGATAACGGCGGATCGACAAAAGCGACGAAGCCTCGTGACCGCTGCGTCCACCGGAGATCACCCACCAAGCTCCGAGACTCCGAAGTGCCGGTACCCAACAACACCTCCAAGAAGGGACGCGACGATGACGACGCTGCTGCCAAGGGTTTTCCCCGGTACACGGCGAGGAGAGAGGAAGGGTAGCCCCGACGCCCTCCAGGAAGGTCCGGCGGCACCCTCAGGCGCCACCGCGTCGGTGTTGGCCAAGCCAACAAAGATTTCTCCCGATCCCAGCCTCTACCTCAGGCACTCCGGAGCTCGCCACCAGACCGACCACCACCCTACGCCAACACGAACACGAAGCTTCCCACACTGTCTCACCACAGCACCGCGAAGATGGTCTGCACAGCGGAGAAGAGGAGCCGGGACTAGGGCAACAGCACCATTGGCATATGGGAGGGCCCCACCTCCACCGTCCACGACGGTAGCCGACCGGACGCCATGGCAGGAGCCTACCGGGCCCATGGCCCCATAGGCCCGGCCGGGCCCTCAAAGGCCCGGACAGCTCTCGCCTCCGCGCAGCAGCTGGTACGCCGCCGGCGTCGCTGACCCAGTCCAAGCCACTCCCCAGCCTACCCATACAGAGAGCGTCGCGGTCGCGCGGAGCCGACCCGCAAGGACCCAGAAGGAACCCTACGGGCCCAGATCTGGGCCGGGGACGCGCCCCCGGCCGGCCAGCACCATCGGACCACCCCGCCGCCAAGAGGCGGCACCACCAAGGCGAGCACCGCCGGCCTCCACACCAGGACGCCGGACCGCCACCAGCCGAAGCGCACCGTCGTCGGCCATCACCGCCCGAGCAGGGGAGGACCGCGCGCGGGGAAGGGCAAGCCCACCGCCGCCAGCATCACGCGGCCGAGGGCCGGCGGCGCAGGCTGACGGCGGCGGGAGGAGGGCTGCGCACGGGGAGGAGCTGGAGGCGCGCGGAGGCAGAGCCCCCGGCCGCCTCGCTCGGGGAGGCGGCGCGGGGGTACGGGGGCGAGGAGGGGGTGGGGGAGGAGAGGGGGAACGGGGGGAGGAGGGGGCTGGCGGCTCCGGCGGGCTCCGGCCGCCGCGGCGGCGGCTCCGCGCGGGGGAGCCGGCGGCGGCGGCGGGGAAACCCTAGGGAGCGGGGGAGCGGGGGTCGCTCCTTGTGCCACATTAATTAGATGAGACCAGACACCATTGTAAATTTGTACTGTAATCATCTACTCTATAGACACCGACATGGTTTTCTTCTCTCTTGTGAGCAAAGAAACAAGGGCTTGACATGGACACATGCATGCATGGTTGTGGCAAGCAATTATTTATATGTAGGTAATAGTGAGTAGCAACAGTTGCACATGATCGTGGATCCATGGATGGATGGTGCATCCACCATCTCCTGCTTCTTCTTCTGGGGCTCCACCATCATCGCATTGGTCTCAGCTAGCTCATCGATCACTCAGGACGAATCTCAGGCCCCCAGGCAACATGGTCGACGCAACCGGACAAACCAATCCAGCTATGGCATGCACTTATGCTATATTGACTGAAATTTGTAAATGGCACGTCACAAAAGTACAAAACCATCTACTTCAATATCTCTCATGATGGTCTGTGTATGCCATTCACCTCAGTTCTCCGTGTGTTCTTTGCTGATAGCGTAGTCGCATGTGTTATGTGTGAACTGATTATCCTGGAATCGTTTTTGTAAGAGGGCTACCACATCATCTTGTATCATTCCATTGCGCACTTTCTGCGGTCGCTACTTTATGTATAAGGTGCCGCAAAAGCCTGTTTCGAGGCCTGTGTATACCAGTAGAATTAGCTATCTGGTTGTACCATTTCTCAAGTAAAAATATTGCCAACATATATATATTTTGCAAGGCCAACATATTTATATAAAATAATAGCGGCCAAAGTTAAACGTATGTTGAATGTTTGTATTAAATTTATTAAGTTCATTAAACCAATATAGGAAAGTATAATCTGTACGTGCAAGAAACATTTCCTCTTGTGTGTTGTCTAAATATGGTGAAAGAGGCTGGGATTATTTACTGACACCCTCATGCATGCCATGTGGATGGACTTGGTGCCATGGTGGCTGACAGAAGATGGATCAAAAAGGGTGCCATGGCCAGCAACCATAACCCAACAACTTACAAAAGTGGGATTGTATCTCTGAGACTAACTGCGCGTGCATGCATGCATGGATCTGGTGATATGTGTGCATCTTGTTGAACATGCATGCATGAGGATAGCATAGAAGGTTCTAGCTACTATGTTGAGCAATGGATCAGATCAAACTGTGGCTACTTTCAAACAAATATCAAGACCAAGTTGCACGGCTAACCATGCATGATGCCAGTGTCCCAGTCCCACTACAAATAATCCATCGTCACACATGCAAATCTGTTAATAGTACATGGAAGCCATCAATCCCATCAAAATCAATGTACGTACAATATTTCTGTTGTGTTTTTGGGTACACACGTTGACACACATATACTACTCTATATACCATGTGGCTAGGTCTCAGTCGACTGAGATTTAACAAAGTCTCAGTCAAGTAACATAACATGCTAGAGAGAAAAATATATAATTGAAAAGAAATTTTTGCATAAATCTTAATGTAAGATCCGACAGATATAACATCGACTGAGACTTAACGAAGTCTCAATCGAGTGAGACTTAGCAAGACCCCTCTATATATCTTCAAGCCGACACAATTGATCGATACAAGTAGACAAGTAGTACAAATTAATGTACATACATACATATGTAAGTATGTAGGTAGGTGCACAGGGACATATAGCTCCTGCAGTGCATGCATGTCACTGAGGGTCGACGTCGACGCGGTACACCACGACGAAGCACGGCAGGATGGCCCTGGGGTTGGCCACGAAGAGCTCCTCCAGCACCCCGTACGCGCCGCCAGCGTCGTCACCGGCCACCGAGTCGAACGGCCCCGCCTCCACCTCCTCCTCCTTCTCCTCCCCGTCCCCGTCCCGCCGCCGCACCTGCCCGGCGATCACCCGGCACACCAGCATGGCCCGCCACCCCGGCGCTCCCACGCCTGCTGCCGCCTCGGCCGTACCGCAGACGTCGTGCGCGCGGCCGCTGCTGGCCGTGGTGCGCACGCCCAGCGGGTGCGCGCTCGCCCACGGCGCGAACCCGTGCCGGATCGCCGCGCACACCCCGCACGCCTCGGCCGCCGTCTTACCGTCGGCGTCACCATCGTCACAGGACGCGCACAGCGAGGTGGAGCCGTCGGCGCCAAGCTCGCACGCGAGCGCGGCCGGGTGGAACCGGAGCAGCTCGTTGCCGTCGGCCGCGGCCCGCGTGGCGCCACCCGCAGAGACGGCGGCGTCGGCGCGGCATCTGGCACGCACGGCGTCGCGGTAGGCCTCGAAGCGTGCGACGGTGCGGGGCGGGTTGCGGACCTTGAGGATGCGGTCGATGTGGCAGATGGGGCGGTCCCGCTTCTGCCAGCTCGACTTGAAGATGATCTCCACGATGTTCCGCCCGGAGTCCTCCGGCCCCAGCTCCGACACTGCCCACCATCGACGCCATGGATGCAAAACCTCAATAATTATTTACTCGTAGAAGAAAGAAAGTACAACCTAACTAACCGCCCAGCCAGTGATGTGATTAGCAGTAAATTAATTAACAATTGTGATCACATGCAATGCATGATCTGAGGGCGGGCAGGTCACACCGACAGCGCCATGAAAGCACGACTGAGATCTCGGAAAGCGCCATGCATCATCAGCAACTAAATTAATCAGGCTGTATCCGTATTGATTAAGCCGGCAGTGGGGGTTGTCCTGCCTGTGATGCATGGCGCTTTCCAATCAGTACCCTAACCTAAACAGGTGAAAAGTATGTATGTACACCAGTACACCTACCGGCAGTACATGGACATTAAGGGAGAGGGTACACTGTTGGTACATGTAACGTTCAACTGCATGACTCAGCTGCACGCATGCTGCAGCAGTGTCAGCAGTGGGCATTAACCATGTTCATGAGACAAGTATGCAATGCAATGCTATGCAAGATGATGGTCCCATGTATTGCATGAGTGTGTTTTCATGTCTCACTTTCAACATGTACATGCAAAACTTCATCTTTTCTTGTCCTTCATTTTGTTTTCTTTCTCTCAAATAAGTGTACATGCATATATACGAGCACACATGGACATGCATGCAGATTGCAGACCCAATTAACGTGCTACCAACCGCTATAAATTGAAGGCACTGTGGCATGAATGCATGATGCAGTGGTACACAGCCAGCGTGGGACCTCATTTTTGCAGGCTTGTTTTCTATAGCCTTTAACAGTGGGATTAGTTGCATAATCAATCGACTAGTCGGTGGCATGGTGGTGTAATTAACTTGTATTAATACTTGCTACTCCCTCCGTCACAGTTTAGAAGGCACAGTTAAATTTGCGTGCGTTTCCATAATAGACAAGGTTTAGGGCGCATTGCATTTATTTCTATTAGCTAATTAGTACTCCGGAGTACTATTTCTATATGCATGCATAGTGTGAATGCTATTTTTTAGCCCATCTCACAACCAATAGATAACCACCTAGGTCCCAGAGAATTTTCAAGCGCGCCTTCTAAACCGTGACGGAGGTAGTAGTCATGTGGAGTATCCTACTCCTGCGTGCATGCCAACACTCTCACTGTCTACCTAAAGATACCCCGGCCATATCATCTGATAAATTAGTAAGTAAGCAATTGATCTAGCATCCACCTTTACCAAATGCAAGCAACTGATATGATACAGATACAGATAGATACCCACAATTAGTTATTGTTATCATCCAACATATTTTAATTAGGGCAGTGGAAGTGGATTTGTGCACAAGCTAGCTAAGGCAATAGCTTCCTTGCAACCCACAAAAGACAAAGGGAAAGAGGGTGAAAAGGGGGGAGATGGTTAGCTTTGATGAGCAGGCAGCATCTTCCTAACCCCCTTCTTCTTGTCTACTATCACTATCTCTCACACACATGTACACATGGCAAACCACAAAGGGTGTGTCAAGAAATTACTAAACTAATAATTCAACCACTAAAGCACTAGATCACTATGTGTATATAATCTTTTTATAACTTTGTATATATGTATGGCTCCAATGGGTGCCACTGCCATGCATCCCTCTCCATCATTTAATCATGATTAGCCCATCATTTTGACCAAATGTTAGTTAATTAATTAACTAGTGTATGCCACAGCAGAGCACAGATCTCCATCTACTAACTATTAGGAGTAGCTTTCTAATGCCTCCTACTCCTCCTCCTCCTCACTAATGGTTCTGGTTAGTAGTTGTACTCCACTATCACACATGATTTTGCACCAGAAAAATCTTCACCACATGCATATCTTTGATCTTCTAGATTTTGCAAAAAATATCAAAAAATCCGACCATTTCACCGCTTTTGACCCCCACAGAGAAATGCAGTGAAAATATCAATTCTCACGGTGGCTATGGTTGTGTGCATCGATCGATGCAGACGGGGTTCGGGGTTTCGAGGAATTTACCGGCATGGCGGACGGCTTGGTGCTGCTCCAAGCTGTCGGCCTTGGTGAACACCTCGCCGCACTGCGAGCACGGGCACAGCTCCCTCGGCCGAGGGTACCTCCTGAATTTGTTGGCAATTAACACCATGATTAGTACTAATGGCCAAGACTAACCATGGTTAACATCCATGGAGCTACCTAGTTGATGGCTAATGAGTAATGAGAGGGGTTAGCTATAGGCAGGCGGCAGACCTTGAGACGGGCTCGACGTTGATGGCGCGGCACTCGTAGCAGCCGGAGAGGCCGCGGAGGGAGGAAGGGTGCCCGCCCCCACCGCCGGACGACGACGACGAGTGGTGGGCGCGGCGGGAAGAGCGGTTGAGCGGGGCGGTGTCGCGGTGGTCGACGACGACGGAGGCGGCCGAGGAGGCGCCGTCGACGGTGGCCACGTCGCGCATGGAGCAGAGCGACGTCCCCCAGTACCCTCCCGCCGCGGGCCCCCGCGCTAGGGCGGCCGGGTCGTGCACGCGCGCGGCCGCCGTCGCGCTCCGGCAGCTCAGCAGGCTCTTCAGCTGCTCCCACGACGACGCCGGCCGCGCGGCCGCAGCCTTCTTCGAGCTGCCGCCGCTGCGGCGATGCCGGCCGTGATGGTCCTTGCCGGCCGCGAGCCTGGCCTTGGCGCCGGTGGTGGGGGCCGCCAGGGCGGGGCTCTTCCTGGAAGGCGTCCCGGTGGTGGCAAGATGGCGGCGGCCAGGAGTCCTCGGCGCGGGGGAGAGCGGGGGCGGCGCCGGCGGCTTCTTCTTGCGCTTGCTGTGGTGGTTCTGCTGCTGCGGCGGCGGCTGCGGCTGCTGGCCGCGGCGGCGATCGGAGGTGTCGGCGGCGGTGGAGGAGGAGGGCAGGAGGAGCGTGGAGAGCGCCATTAATGAAATGGAGGCGAGCTACTGCCAGTATCCGTGTGCTCTCTGTCCGTATGGCGTCGCGTCTCCGATTTAAAGAAGGCGAGGGAGGGCTGACCTGAGACCTGGTGTGCATATGAAGGCTCTACTCCAGCTACCTCCCTCCCTCCCCCTCTCTCTCTGGGTGTGGGCCCACCTAAAACCCCTCAGGAAATGACTTGACTGGAATAGCAACAAATTTGTGGAAATGGTTTTAAAAACCCATTTTCAATAAATAAATGGATATGCTAAGATTATCGGTCATCGTCGTCGGAAGAAGAATTGGTAAAACCGATGTCGAAATCAAGCTAGCATCATCGATATGGCGTAGGGGCATTGATTGAGATCCATGTAAGAGTTCACACCCTTCGAACAAACATTATTTCTTGTGTGTCACAAAATAGTGCCGCATTGGTTTTCGCAAAACTCAAACTTTACAAACTTTAATTAAGTTTATAGATAAAACTCTCTATACCTACAACACCAAATCCATACCAAATGAAAATATATTTAGCGAAAATTTTGTTGGTACAAATTTGGTCATATTATGCAAAGTTTGATTTTTTAAAAATACACACCTTATTTTGGGGCGGAGGGGGTACCATTTTTTGCACTACATCAAGATATTAAGGTCATATGAATATTTATTTATATATGTATGAGCATATTACTTAAATCGACTAAGAATTAAATGAAAAGAAAAATAATTGCTTTAGTTGAACAATGTTTTATAACACGATGCACATTTCTGGTTGTGAATTAATTCTCTGTCGAGTGACACACAAAGCATCTATCCATAAAAAAGGGTTTGTTGATTCTTAGCAAAATAATTGGATATTATGACCAGTGAAAATCGTGTATGAAATAAGTATGCACATAATAAATTTTAAAATGTTGATGCTGGGATGTTCTTGGGAAATTTGGAAGGCATTTTTTCCTTAATCGGACCAAGAAGGTGAGAGATAAATTAAGACAGCTTTTACGTTTGACTCCTCCAAGGAGAAGTACATACAAGAATTGAACCAATGACTGAAATCCATTTAGGAGATGTAGAGGTGTTTGAATAAAACCATACAAACATGAGCTTGACTTGTGTAGACAAATATTATTTGCTATATCATGGGCAGTTGATGTGGCGACCGTGCGTAAGCACGGCAGACTCATACAAAACCTAGTAAACACTAAAGTCGTGGATCATGAATGACGACGAAACCACCACAAACATTATTTGAGTAGATAAATACTAATAGTTATATCACGAGTGGTTGATGTTGTTGTAAGCAGATCCCATTGCACCACACATCCATACTCATACAAAACCTAGTAAAGGCTCGAGACACGGAACGTGAATATTGATGCACCACAACCATCTCGTATTGTTATGAAATTAAATGACTCTACAAGCAAAATAATCTACCTCTAGAATTTAAACCTACTATTTCCCCCTTTTAGGAGCCCTAACTATTTCTTTCGAGTGAAAACAACAAATGCATGAAACGTAGGCACATGTGCATGAAAAACTTGGATTTGAAAATGGAGAGGAACACATTAAATGGATTCGCTAATATCGAACCGGGTACGAATTACAACAAAATCTTGTTTGACACACTGAGTCTGACATTTAAAGCTTGTGCAAGATTTCATATATTTCTAAACTCTACGAATAATTGAACAAACAAAACAATTCATTGCAGTACATAAATAAATTATTACATCACAATGATTTTGTTTTATTTTGTGTGAACATATTTCTAAAATGGACTAGGATTTAGTTGACTTTTAGGCGTCTAGGGTTATACTATATTTATTTATTAGATGAACATTTTTTAATCATAGTGGATTGTTTTCTTAGATTTCTATGAACAAGTCTGTAAATCACTTTTTGCAAAAAGAAAATCTAAAAAATCACTGGAAATTATTTCCAACCAAACCAAGGTAGATAAGCTTTACTTGATTCTTAGCAAGATATTTGGATATCGAGCAAGTGAAAATCATGTTGGAAGTAAGGACATGTAATAACATGTCTGAATCCTCGGAAAAAAAACATGTGGGAATGTTCTTGAGAAATCCAAAGGGGATTTGTTGTCTTAATTGGATCAAGAAGACGAGGGATAAATTAAGAAAGGTGTTCGTTTGACCTCACCAAAGAGAAAAAGATAGACATGGAGCCAATGATTGAAATGGGCTTTTAAAATGTAGAAGTGCTTGAATAATACTATATAAGCATGAGTCGGGTTTGAGTAGACAAATATTAACTGTTACATCACGACGACTAGGTGATGTGACACACAAGCGTAAGCATGCCGGACTCATACAAAACCACACAACTACACTCATACAAAATCTAGTAAACATTGAAGTCGCAGAGTATGAATATTGACAAAACCATCACACACGTCATATGAGTAGACAAATATAAATTGTTACATCATGGGTAGTTGATGTGGCACCCAAGTGTAAACATGCCAGACTCATACAAAACCGCACAACTCCACAACCACGCTCATACAAAACCTAGTAAAGACTGAAGTCACGGGGCATGAATATCACTAAAACCACCACAAATGTCATTTGAGTAGACAAATATTAGTCGTTACAACATGGGTGGTTGATGTGGCTATAAGCACATCCCATCGCACCGTAAGGGCATCTCCAGCCGTTGGCCCCCCAGGAGGGGCAAAAAATCGCCCCCTGGGGGCGCACCGGCGCTAAACCACGCACTGGGGGCGTGATGCCCCCCAGTCGCGGCGCCCACGGTTCGAGTAAAAAAGGCAAACACGGCGCAAAACGACTCAAATTTAACGCAAACACGACTAGTTCGTTCAAACTTAAACATATTTTACAAAAAAAAAAACTGCCGCGGGCTACCCCCGCCGTCTCCCTCGCCGCCCGCGTCGCCGCCCACGCGGTTCTACATGCCGAGGAGGCTGTAGAACCGCGTGTAGTCGTCGTCGTCGTCGTCGCCGCCGCCCCCGCCTAAACCTCCGCCGTCCCTGCTGCACCCCTCCCCCGGTTGGCGCGGCGACGGGTTGGAAGGTCCGGGGGCGTCGTCGTCGTCGCTGTCGAGGATCACGATGTCATGCTTGTCCTCACGCCCACGCTTGCGGGCGGCGATCTCCTCCAGGGCCCGGCACTGCCGGACCGTCTCGTTGCGGAGGTAGTCCTCCCGCGCCCACTGCATGGCGTCCTCGTCGGAGAAGCCGCGCCGGGCTATCTCCTCGTACTCCGCGGGGAGGCCGGGCTCCGGCTTGGGCTCGACGAGGACGAAACGGCCGGTGGGTGGCGAGGCGTTGGCGCCGATACGGACGCCGGAGCTGCGGGTGCGCGTGGCCACCGGCGTGTCCTGGGGCTCCGGCTTGACGGGGCGGAGGCAGGGCGAGCCGCCGGACGAAGAGGAGGACCCCCCGGTCTCCACGAGCCTCGGGGTCCAGGAGCTTCCCCGGCGGCGTGAAAAGGAAGGGGGAGCGGGGTAGTCGAGGCGCGGCGTGTTGCCGCCCTCGATGTACTCGAGGACGGCCTCCAACGTGCGCCCTAGCACGCCCCACCACCGACGACGGCCGGCGGAGTTTTGCCTGCCGGAAGGCACGACGCCGTTGGTGGCCTCGAGCTGCTGGGCGTGACGGCGGCGGAAGTAAGGTTCCCACAGCGGGCTGTCGGGGACGTACCGTGGCCCCTCCCGCGCCGCACGCGGCAGGTTCGAGCGGGTGCGTGCGATCTCCGCATGCCGCGCCGCGCCGGTGGGTATCGGGGGCACCGGTACGCCGCCCACGCTGATCCTCCACGCCCCGGGCACCCGCATGTCCGGCGGGACCGGGTACTCGGCCTCGTAAAGGAGGCGAGCCTCGTCTTCATGAAGATGGCGGCGGCCGAAGCCGTTCGCTGGCGCGCCGTCGCATGGGAAGCGCTCGGCCATTGCTTTTGAACTAGAGACGACGAAAGGGAGGAGAGGAGAGGGAGGAACGACGGCGGGCGAGGAAGTGTGAGACGCCGAGTGCGCCTGGTCGGCATATATAGGCCGAGGCGCCGCCCACACGCGTGGCACCTTGCGTACACGTGGTGGGCGAGGCGAGGGTGAGGGACGCGCGTCGTCCGGCCTTCACTGCGCCGCCCGTGAGGCATCAATGGCGCAGGCTGACCGGCACGGCAGCGCGGCAGCTTTGGCATTGATTCGCCGCGGGAAACGAGGCGATGAGGACGACGAAGGGCCGAGAAGAAAGCCGTGTCGCTGACGCGTCGGGCCCGCGGTTTCTTCGCGCCAAAAAAGTTCGCCCGGCGCCCCCGAGCACCCCCCAGCGCGCCGGGTTCGGGCTGGGTCCGCCGGCGCTGTTTTCGGCCCAAGCCGGCGAAAATCGGGCTCCTGGGGGCGCGACTGGGCCGTTTTTTCCGCGCCGGCGCGAAAAAAACGCCTGGGGAGGCCTTCTTGGGGGCGCGGCTGAAGATGCCCTAATAAGAATGCATGAAACCTAACGTACATGTCGGTTTTATTTTATAAACATAGAGACACATATATACGCACATGAGCACACTCATACATAATCTAGTAAAGACTAGACCCGCGGAGCGTGAATATGGACGAAGCCACCACAACCATCTAGTATTGTGTAAGGAATTAAATTGACTTTATGGGGAGAAATGGATCTTGCTCTAAAATTCAGTCCTAACTATTTCCACTTTTTGGGATCCCTAACTAGTTACGTCGAAACGATGGATGTGAAAAGTAGGTACGTACATACTCCCTCCTCCCTCCGTAAACTAATATAAGAGCGTTTAGATCACTATTTTAGTGATCTAAATGCTCTTATATTAGTTTACAGAGGGAGTACATGCATGAAAAGCTTGGATCTGAAAATGGAGAGGAGGGCATTACCAAATGCAACCTGAGGCCAATGGCAGTGTGTGTGGGGTTTACATTAACTGTGATCGACCCCCTCAACGAGAGGGACCATGCATGCGTGCAGCTTGCTGTGAAAATATCAAGTGCAGGCCCCCAATTTATTCGTCAAATTATAGAGTGGGAAAATCAATATTCAGGCCCCCAATTTATTCATCAAATTGCAGTGGAAAAAAATCAAGTTCAGGCCCTCCATTTAGCCAATTATTGGCTCACTATTTTCGAACATTAGCTATGGGTTAGCTATGCATGTCTGGTAACGAATTCATCTCATGTTGGCATGCTGCTCAGTCCCATGAAAGGAGGAGGTGAGCTAATTCAACAGAGCATAGACACATCATGGGAGGGCCAGAGTTGCTAAGTAGATATAGACCACTAAACAAACATATAAGCTAATCCCAGTTGCTCACCTGCCTCCATCGTCTAGTGGCTTAGCTGCCCTAGGTCCCAGTTCATCCCTGTTTCCTTGTCCCCTTCTCTTAATTAATTAATGTTAACGTCGCGCTCTTCTACGTGTCGTACGGCATCACTATTATTTCTTAAGATAATTTTTGCGGGGAACAGAAATTTTGGTTTCTTGCCAATAACCTGGATTGAGATGCTAGCAGGGGCAAATGGAGGCGGTTTGGTGAATGCACTCCACGCACACTGGCATGGACATATTACACACTATGCAGCTGTATTTGCAAAAAATAAAAATAAATGACACGACTGATACAAGAGAAATGTGCATCGAGATTCGTGCGACACCGAGAATGCAAGTGGATCCTGGCATGCATGATGATATGATGACCGAACTTCAAACTTTAGCTCCCTATTGACCTGGTACAAGTACAAGTAGGAACCTCAACTTTAGCTAGCAACTACTCAAATGGATATATCAAACAAGAGAGGAAAGAAAGACGTGTACCACTGATGACAGGGAGTGTGACCTTTCTAGGATCGCATGAAACTGAGATAATGAGTGGGCTAGTGCGAGCCACATGAGACTTGGATTGGTTAGTTTTCTGACCTATTATTTTGGTTTTCATGGACAAGTGAAGAGGAATGCATGCATGTTAGGTGTGAGGCATCGGCAGGGCCAAGCTAGCAGCTGCTCTGCAAGGCTCCATCTCCATGCATATATGCCTCACACAAAACCCCAACCAGCAATGCTGGACCAACTCATGTTTTTTTTCTCTCACCAAAAGACATCAAGGGTGAAACACGCATGAGGGTGATATCCATCCGATCCATCTAGCTGCTCGATAACCCCAAGTGCAACTGGGATCAGGGCTTGTACTTACTTTACGGAGGAGAACATGAACAAAACCAACAATTGTGGTCCATCAGGTTTGCATTCTCGCATTCATGGCGCGGTTGCGGGGTGTGACAACATCCACCTCCTCTCGAAGGAGGTAGCGAAGATGCAATACCACCCCACACTCGTCGACGAGCCCGAGCACCTGGCAGCCGAGGCGCAGATCGAGGCCAAGCGCACCGCTACAGCCGCCGTGGCCGAGCTCATCGCCGACCCAGCCGTCGTCACCGAGGACGCGCTAGTCCTTTGAGGATGAGCACATGCTTACAACGTACCTCCACAAGATGCGCCTCCATGATGCCGCGCGAGAGAAATTCTTTGCGGAGGACGCGAACGATGAGGAGATGCCCTCTATTCATCCAGCCGCCAACGATCACGATGTTGGCGGCTCTGATAAGGGGGTCATCGAACTCTCCTCCAAAGGAGTAGGGGGTTTTTAGTTTGTTTTATTCATTTTTCTTTTGGTATGTCTAGTAAATGTCACATTTGGTTGTCCTATGTTTATATTTATCCTTGTATGGATTTGAAGTTTTGGAAAAGGAGGACACTGCTGCCTAGACGAATAAATGGGGGTCGGACGGCTTCTGTCCGTGAATGAGGAGGAGAGGGGGGGGGGGGGGAGGAGCCCCTAGCTCAGTTGAGATGCGCTTACAGTGAAATGTATGCTAATGATGGTCAACTACCAATGTCATTCTCCCTATTGATGTTGACATGCACCTTTGGTAGGAGAGTGGGGGTATTTGCATACATATTAATGGATGATATAATAATTTACCTGAGCAAATATGTTAGCATGGGATTGCCATGAAAAGATAGACCATCGGCGGAGACCATGGGTGGTGGCAATCGGTAAGAAAATGATGCTCAATTCACGTGCCCCGAATCGACCATAGTGCTTGCCCAAGATAGATATAGATCCAAATTGTTGCAAGTTGTGGGTATGCTATTTTTTAGCAGGAAATATTTCTGTACAACTTTTTTTGTGGGCACTATTTCCGTACACGTTAATAGATAATTAATTAGGGTACATGAACAATTACGTTAGCACACAGGATTGATAATGAAGCCATGAAAAGATAGACCATCGGCAAGATCACGGGTGGTGGCCGTCGAGGAAATGATGCTTAATTCATGCATATCCCAAATAGATCCAAATTGTTGCTTGTTGTGGGTACAGTTTGAGAGTATCTAGTAGTACAATAGAATGAATGGAACCAATTAACTATTAAGCAATTTTCCATCTCATGTTGGCATGTTGCTCAGTCTCCTGAGAGGAGGAGTTGAGCTGAGTCAATTGCCCAGTAGAGGACACATCATGAGGGCCAGAGTTGCTAAGTAGATATAGACTTCTAAACAAACATATAAGCTAATCTCGATCGTTTACCTGCCTCCATCGAGTAGCTTAACATCCCTTGGTCCGAGTTCATCCTCTTCATTAATTAATGTTAATGTCACGCTCACCGACATGTCATACATCATCATCATCATCATCATCATCATCATCATCATCATCATCATCATCATCATTATTATTATTATTATTATTATTGTTATTATTATTATTATTTATGATAGTCTCTGAGAGGAGCATAAAATTTGGTTTCTTGGAAATAACTTTGATTGGGATTTTTTTAAAGACACAAATCTATTATAAAATTTCACCAGAAGTACAAAGCGCCCCAAATATGATAAAAAATTATATTGAGTTCGCTGAACCACCAAAGGATTACTACTGCTGTCATAACGAGTCATTGATGTGCTGTTGTTGCCACTCCCATAATCGAACTGGCCTGACCTTGTCAATGACGGCCGATAAATCTTCGTGCATGTGCCCCTAACGACCAGCACCCTGGAGCCACAGTCGTCACGTTGAACCCTTAAATCGATGTGAAGTATTTGACACTAGATCTCACCGTGTCGCATGTACAGAAACCCTAACATCGCCGCCCCAACGAGCCGACAAAAATCTACATACGAGCTCTGTCGAGGACGGATTCAACGAGGATCAAAGTCCAGAAGACCAGCTCAAAGATGAAGCGTCGCCATCTACACAAAAGTCTCCCTGCAAATAAGATGCATGTTTAATCGAATGCATAGCATAGAAAGCAATGTGCAAAGATGACATGAGAATGGTACAGTGGGTGCAATTATTTGTTCTTGGATAGAGGTTCTAATTCATAAAAAAATGCATGCTGATTTCATATGTGCAATAAATTTATCTTCATTCCCAGTTAAAACATAATAATCTTCATCCAAGAAAGAGAAAAATAAAACATGTAATTTCATGAGAAGGACACACATCTAGCGATTTGTTTTAGAGTAACTTCATGCTTTGTTTTACAGTAACTTGAATGGTGGCACAATGGAGTGACATGGAGGCAGCACTGGCTAATAATCAAGAATGGAATAAAAACACATAAATACACAATAATAATATGTGGGCTTGGTTTATGTAACCATGTACTTTACCACAACTTCCAACTGGAGGAGCAGGGTGATGCATGAAATAAGAGTGACAAACTGATTTATGCTGGGAAAAAACCCGATGTCGATTCAGTTGCACAAAAATTTCTAGATCAGAACAAACCCATGTAAACACTGAGTCTGACCCTACCAGCTTCTTAATCCATGAACCAGCCATCTAAAAGTACAAAATTAGCTACGAAACAAGATATAATGGCCAAGTTTACCTCAAAGAGCATAAAACATATACTTTGAATCAAACAATGTCGTTTTACCGACATGGGACTACAGAAAAGCACTTAGATTAATAAATAAAATCAAAATGGGCAACGCCCATTCTTCATCCATTGTCAATCGCTAGGACGACAGGACAGACATTACCTTGGCGGAGACGAATTCATATAGGGCGTGTTTTGTTGCCTGGGTGCATCTAGCATGCATTGCATGAAGGAGCCTGGTTGAGGCTAGCCTGGTTGAGCTCATGCAAAACTGAGTTAAAATGTGTGTTTGGTGTACTGCATGAGATGAGCCAGGCTCAGCTCAGATTTTGTTTGGTGTGTTGCATCTGAGGTTGTATATAGTAAGAAAAGCACAAGCATCATCTTAACTTAGCCATTACAATATTATATTGCTATAAGCACGAACATGTTTATATAAGCACTAAGCATCTTAAAAGGTGCTTATTCGTAATCTAAACCACAATTTGTATCAAATTCAATGAAACAATGCTGCAGTGGTAGCCATGGAGAAGCAAACCAAACCTGAATGTGAACTCTCGTAGCTCTTGTGAACCTTGGAGATTGTCCATCAAACTCAGCTCTACAAGAACTACAATTGTATTCAAAGTAAAAAGAAAAAAGAAATCAATAGCCGATTAACCTCACACGAGTACATCATCACATCATATAATATGTATTCTTGTATTCAACCATCGAAAAGTACAATTCTGATTATTCAACACCCTGTCTAGTTGCATCACATAATTATCCTGCAACAACTTAATCAAAGTGATAATCTGTAACACTTCTTCTGAAATCAGCGGCATATGGCAATAAATTAGAAAATCCAAATATCTCCAGCTTGTATATACCCTGTCGTAGCACCAATCAGAACAGTACTTCTGACAGGAATTAGCTTGGGACAAGGAGGGAGGATATGATATACGTACATTCAAGAAGCACTACCACAGCCGGAGATTCACTGATGGGCCAATCACGCCACGGAGAACTTCCTATAATGTTTCGTATCAATTGATCCTGCCAAAAATACAGGAACACAGTTTGTGAACAAAATGAGATCCTAGTCCTCTATCTTTTCGAGCAATATTCAGATCAGAGGAACCAAATGGAATAGGAGGAAGGAGATACGAGCGGAAAGAACAAATAGTGGAATTATTTTTACCAAAGATCCAAGGGGTGAACCGATGGCCGCAGCTGCTCCACGAATTGATGAAAACGCCGAGCAAACAAATAACACTACGCCGCCATGAGAAAATCAACCCACTGCCAAGGAGAAAGGCCACTCAGATGACTGAGGAGCAGGGGCGAGCAGCTTCCGCCGTCCCCATCGTGCGGTGCCGGCTGCTGGGGAAGGCGGAGGGCGGGGAGGCCGATGGAGACACCAGTACCACCGCGGTTACGGTTTCAAGAGGGGTTGGTAGTGCGAGAGCGATGGGTGGAAAGGGTTGAATCATGGACGCGAAGCAGAGGTCAAGGGTGGGAGGCGAGATCCTCGCGGTCCAGAGGATCAGGATGAGAGAGGGAGCGAGCCGCCACGACGGAGGAAGAACGCGGCCAGGGAAGGGTCGCTGCCCCTTCGTAGTCTTTTTCATTGGTGATCCGTTCATCGCTGCGTATTGGAGCGCATCGCAGATGGGCCGTGCTAGGCCCAATCAACCAGTGGAGTCCAAAACTGCAACCGGAGTAGCTGCCCTGCGGACAGCAAGCCCACGTTGTGCCCAGTTTACACGAAAGCAGCGCATGACATTCATCCAATGGATACATACGCCCAGATCAGTGAAACGGACGGCCGAAAACCCAAATCGCTGTGAGGGTAGGAATTAGGTGCGGTTATACTATCCTTAATTGCCATGGTCATTTCTTGGAAAAGCAGACGTAATAAGATCCCATGCTTCAGAATCCAATTTGTAGATGCAATCAGTGGCATAGCTTGATGAAGATTGTTGAGGGGGCGAAGAAGATAAGTTATGCATGAACTCTCAGAAATCTTTGACAAGCCTAATAATTAGGTGTACACTTAAGAGTTTTTCCTAGAGTAGGGGGGCACTGGCCCCCTTTGGCCCTCATGAAGCTCCGCCACCGGAACAAAAGCTCTATGACGGTATTGTGCTTGAAACTTGGCATACACTACCTTGGCAAGCGTGGTCTTGCTTAATCCTCCCATTCTGAGGATCGAAACTATCTTGAGATTTGATACATCGCCATCCTTCCCAAATATCCTTATTAGCACATCTCTTAGTGTTTTGATGCCAATGAGCTGGTCTTTATCTACGTATACAGCTATAAACCGAAGGTCAATGGTAGCTTTGGCACATGCATTAGCTACAACCTTTTTGACATTGATGTTGTACTTCTTTCCCCTGCCAGTCACGACATCAACTAGGCTCTTGATGTCTCTAATCACACCATCAATCTGATGGTGAGCCGTCATGTCATTCGCCAAGAACATTAGCCCCTCGCGCAGAAGCTCCTTGAAACCACTCCTATTGAATGAGGCTCGACGCGCACTAGGAAGTTGTCGGTCATATCCTCAATACTATATGATAGCTGCCCGACTTCATCAACCCAAATCCTTGAGCCATCGAGCTTTTCCAGACTGGGGAGACCTTTGTGAATCATTTCCAGGTCTTATGAGAAAGACTCAATATCTCTCTTCATGCTCCTCTCCAAATTGCAGTCCTCCTTGACTAGCTTGCCTAACTTGTCGAGCAGGCTGCCCATAGCATCCCTTGCGATATCCACAGCTCGACTCCCTTTCCATAGGTATGTTGTGTTGGTAGGACAATGTCGTGAAAAGCACATCCTTGTATCTGACTAAGCGTGTCTGTGCATTTTTGTTGCTAACAAGTTTGCCCTTTCCGGAAGCTGATTCAACAATCTTGCCCTTTTTCACCTGTGAGCATAGAAATTAATACGTCAAGAACCGATCCAGGCGAAAGAGATATAAGACACATACGTCAAGACACGTAAAACTACTAGCCGAGGCTTGTCTCCATTTGTATATGATAAATGATATGTATTTCAATCACCGACTGCGATATGATTTTGGGACAGCCTGTCAGAATCCAAGCGTTCGGGAGAGGTCAGCGGGAAACGGTTTCGTCTTTTCACCTTTTTTTTTGTATTTTTTTTATATTTTCTTTCTTTGTTTCTTCACCGATTTCCTAGTTTTTTTATTAAGAAATATATTTATTTTAAATTCCGTAAGAAAAAATCATGATTTTTTTGAGAATTCAAAATTTTGCAATTGTTTCAAACTGTGCAAACACTTTTCATACTCGCATTTTTAAAAGAAATTTTGAATATTTTTAAAATTCTTGAAAATTTTAAATCCATGAACATTTAAGTTTGATGGAAATTTTAAATTCGCAATTTTTTGAAATTCAAGAATATTTTTATATTTCACAAAATAAATAAATTACGTACATATTTTTCTAATTCGTGATTTTTTTAATTTGTGAATAGATTAAATACGTGAACATTGCTAAATTCACGTACATATTTTCATATTTATTGAATTTTCTAACTAAAATTAAAAAGGAAAAAAAAGAGGTTTTCTTCTGTTCATACTTCTTCAAATAACGAATGTGAACCTGATTGTTTGTTTTATTTTAGTTTTTTGTTTGGGTCGGTTTTTTTTCCTTTTTTCTCTTTTCAATTTCGTGAATTTTTCTCGAGCGCGTGAAAGTCTTTTCACTTCGTGAAATTTTCTCGAGCTCGCGAACATTTTGTGAGCCTTTTGTAATTCCTGAACTTTTTCAGATTTCTGAAAATTTTATATTCGTAAATTTTACGAGTTCGTGAACATATTGTGAATCTGTGAACCTCTTTAGAAATCTCGAATTTTTTTGAATCAGTGAATTTTTTTTATTGAACTTTTGTCAAGTTCACGAACATTTTATGAACATTTTTCAATTCGTAATTTTTTTTCCAAATTCCTTTTTAAAAAAACAACCGTCAACTTTTCTCGAGTTCGTGAACCTTTTGAACCCCTGAAATTTGTATTTGAATGGGTGTACTTTTTTCGATTTTGCAAACATTTTGTGAACCTTTTTTGAATTGGTGAATTTTTGTAAAATTCATGAACTATTTTTGAATATGTGAACTTTTTTCAAATATGCAAAGTTTTTCAATTTTTACAGACTTTTTTGTGAATTTGTGAACATTTTTTGTGTTTTTAAACTTTGTTGACTTCATGAACTTTTTAAATATTTGGCGATTATTTTTCAAAATTTTAAACTTCTTTTTCAATCATGTGAACATATTTGAAAAAGCCAGTCAGTCAACGGTTGACGGATCCTTCAACTGGTCGAACGAGCTAAGTGATTGATTGACTTTCCTTTTTTTTGAACAAGGGGAACGATCGATCGAGTTTCCTGTGGAGCGACCGACAGCAGCTAGCGAGATGAGCGAAGAGTGATTGGTCGAGTTGGCACTTGATTGACCGGCGCAACCGACCATGTGCGTTAGCACCGGCTAGCCAAATAGTGCGTCAGGCGCCATATAGGAGCTCCCGCCTGTAGCCCATGTCGGGCCGCTGCCCATTATTTGAAAAAAGCAATCGCACTAGATTGTCCTTTGTCACGCTAGATGGGTTGTGGCCCATGTGAGCACTTGACCATTAGTTGTTTGACCGCTGACCACCAAACATTGACCGTTGACTTTTTGGGGAAAACACATATTTGAAAAGAGTCCACAAAATTTGAAAAAGATTCAAGACTTGGAAAAGTTCGTAACCTAAGAAAAGATCATGAAAAAAAAGGTTGAAGAATTTGAAAAAAGTTCACGACTTGGAAAAGTTTGTCGTTTTTAGAAAGTTGTTGAAAATTAAAAAAAGTTCACAATTTTGAAAGAAGCTCGTAAATATGAAAAGGTTAACAAATTTGAAAAAAACACGAATTTGAAAAAATTAAAAAGAGAAATGAAGGTAAAATAAAAACAAAACGCAAAAAATTAAAATGAAAATAAAAGGAAAATGGGAAATCGAGCAAAACTTTTGGTGGGAAAACCACAAGAAAAACCAGCGGAACATTCATGGGAAGGTTGTCAAAAAACCGGTGAAAGAAAACTCTACATGGGTCGGCCCATTTGCTACGTAGTGTTGGGGAGGGGTGCGCGCCATGTAACGAAAATGCCTAGAAGTGATGCTTAAGGCGTCAAATAGGAATTGGGTCTCGAACCTACCTGATTTTTTTATTGTAGGACAACCGTTGGGCTACTGCTTTCTTCTTCTTCTTCTTCTTCTTCTTCTTCTTCTTCTTCTTCTTCTTCTTCTTCTTCTCGGGATGTGTGTATATTGTTGTCCTCTCAATTCTGATATGAACAATGAGAAGCTTAGTAAAAAATGAAAGAAAATTGCCGAAACCATAAGAAGAAGAAGAAGTAATTGTAAACCCCCACGCACGTGCACTGCTGATCGCTTCTATGATGAAGCCTTCTTCCTCACCGTCGATGTACCGCCTTGTCGCATTGATAGCTCATGCATCACGGCGAGGTTTGAAACGATAAACCACAAGTACTCCTTCCGTTCCTAGTATAAGTCTTTCTAGAGATTCCAATATGAACTACATACGGATATATACAGACATAGTCTAGAGGGTAGATTCACTCATTTTGCTCCGTATGTAGTTCATATTGAAATCTTTAGAAAGACTTATATTTAGAAAACGGAGGGAGTACCATGCATGAGCTTATTAATAACCCGGGTATCTGCGCGCATGAATGCGTTCAGAGTTGTGATGATGGCTGGCTGTGCGGATGTACGGCGGGAAAAGAGCCGGCCGGCCGGCCGGCCGGAGTGTAATGGCTGGCTAGACAACACCAGCAGCAGCAGCCGAGCAGCCGCCGGACGAGAGCCAGTCCATGGGTGCAGCAACTTAATTACCTGGGGATGAGCATACGTATGCGTTCAGACAGAGTCACTAGCTAGTGATTTGTGCTGATGCGTACGGCACGGCGCCACGGCCGGCACAGACAGGAGCTGCTGAGCCATCAGTGCGTCGGGCCCAGCACCCAGTCCCCCTCCGTAGGCCATGCCGCCCACGTCGACACAGGGGAAACTGTCATTTTCTACATGCTCGTTTGTTTCAATTTTCGTTTGCTTTCATGCCTAATTTTCACCCGCAGGTTATAATACGAGTAACGAGCACATGTCATCGCACTTCAGCAACTGCAAACCGAATCCAACAAGTTTGTCCAATACATCATCCTTAACGAATAAGATAACGATGCAAATTTGTCGCTCCTGAGTCCGACCAAGAAATGCATGCTAGCAAAGAGTTTTCACCCCCAAGATGAAGCGGCGTTCCAGTAACAACAATGGGTCTTCCAAAAAAAAAACTACACATACAACACCATTGTGATTTCTACTAGAGATAGACGCACGCCTCTCCTGGAACTCCTGAGAGCAACTAGTTAACGAGCGCTCCTTCAGAAGTCTCACAACGATCAGCGCCACTTGGCGCGCTCCCGGCCGCCCGCCACGTGTCGCGCTTTGGGCGCGTTCGAGATTTGGATGCACGGTTTAAGAGATAAAACGTTTTAAATAAACAAATCTACGAAAAAAAGAAAAAACTCCTAGTTGCAACAAGTGATGCATATGCAGCGCGCCACTTGTCGCAACCTGGAAAAGTGAAAGTGATCTTTGCAACAAGTACTCCTTAACTAATGATTTCAGGAACTCTTGGTAATCGAATGGTGTGGCCCAAACATGCCACCAAAGCCCAAGTTAGTCATTGCCTGGGTCATCTGGTCGCCTCCGTGTTATATGATCAACCGGCCCGAGATAGCAAACATACCGGGCGCATGATGTGTCGTAGCCAACGCACACTCCTGGTCTAGCATGGGTCGACCTGAATCCATCTACCAGCGACGTAGCACCCGCCGCTACACCTTCAACGGAACCAGCCTCGTCGGCCCTTAGCCTGCAATGTTGCTTGCCCGCCACGACCAGGTAAGAAACATATGGCCTCCCGCCGCTACCAACTAGAGGCGAGGGCGAAGTCCAAGGAGGGAGCACGGACGGCGGCAGCTGTAGATCACCACTCGTGTTGCCCGAGTGTGTAGCATGCAGGGGCCATTAGGTTTTCCAAAAAAAAAAAAAACTTGGTTCCTAGCTCCAAAAGTGCATTTGACACATGAATATATACAATATTTATCGACCAAGATTAAATATTTTTTTGTTTTCACAGTTGTAACTAGTAATGAGCAAATCCCTTTCCTTCTTTCTTTTTCCAATAATTAGGATGTGTTGTTTTTGCTGCTCCTACCTTCGTCCTGGTTTATTGGTTTTCATATTGTATTTTGTGTCAATTTTGACCATAATTTAACTAACAAAATGTTCATGCATTGCCACCTAAAATTATATCATTGAAAACTAGGTTCAAATACGGATCCAACCCTATTATTTTTGTTGACATGTATTAATATTTTGTTAGTTGAATTTTTATAAAAAATTAACATAAATTACGAAGGGAACCAATCAACAAGGACGGAGATAGTAGAAGGTAAATCTCTAGGATGCGTTTGTGGCGACGGGGACAAGCGAATCCGTTCTTCTTGGATCATGCACAAGTGGGTCAACCGGGTAAAAATAATACTCTACCCGGAGGAATTGGAAGCTAGCTAGTCTAGGCAGCTACTAGGGGCACGTGTTCCTATATATGATGTGGATCTGGTTGACTTGTCGTGCGTGTCTGACCCAAGTGACCAATCCAAGTTGGTTACTGTGCCACATTAATTGACGAAAAAGGGTTTCCCCCGCTTTGTATTACAAAGCAACCAACCGAGACAACCGACGATAGGGGTTGGGGCGGAAGCAGCACAAACACGCCCAAAAAGAAAGGAAAGAGAAAAAAAGAAAAGAAACAAAAGCCGATAACGGCGGATCGACAAAAGCGACGAAGCCTCGTGACCGCTGCGTCCACCGGAGATCACCCACCAAGCTCCGAGACTCCGAAGTGCCGGTACCCAACAACACCTCCAAGAAGGGACGCGACGATGACGACGCTGCTGCCAAGGGTTTTCCCCGGTACACGGCGAGGAGAGAGGAAGGGTAGCCCCGACGCCCTCCAGGAAGGTCCGGCGGCACCCTCAGGCGCCACCGCGTCGGTGTTGGCCAAGCCAACAAAGATTTCTCCCGATCCCAGCCTCTACCTCAGGCACTCCGGAGCTCGCCACCAGACCGACCACCACCCTACGCCAACACGAACACGAAGCTTCCCACACTGTCTCACCACAGCACCGCGAAGATGGTCTGCACAGCGGAGAAGAGGAGCCGGGACTAGGGCAACAGCACCATTGGCATATGGGAGGG
This sequence comes from Triticum timopheevii, assembly GCA_963921465.1. NCBI lineage: Eukaryota > Viridiplantae > Streptophyta > Magnoliopsida > Poales > Poaceae > Triticum > Triticum timopheevii. The sequence continues at coordinate 2,934,183 of OY997264.1, forward strand.
CCCCACCTCCACCGTCCACGACGGTAGCCGACCGGACGCCATGGCAGGAGCCTACCGGGCCCATGGCCCCATAGGCCCGGCCGGGCCCTCAAAGGCCCGGACAGCTCTCGCCTCCGCGCAGCAGCTGGTACGCCGCCGGCGTCGCTGACCCAGTCCAAGCCACTCCCCAGCCTACCCATACAGAGAGCGTCGCGGTCGCGCGGAGCCGACCCGCAAGGACCCAGAAGGAACCCTACGGGCCCAGATCTGGGCCGGGGACGCGCCCCCGGCCGGCCAGCACCATCGGACCACCCCGCCGCCAAGAGGCGGCACCACCAAGGCGAGCACCGCCGGCCTCCACACCAGGACGCCGGACCGCCACCAGCCGAAGCGCACCGTCGTCGGCCATCACCGCCCGAGCAGGGGAGGACCGCGCGCGGGGAAGGGCAAGCCCACCGCCGCCAGCATCACGCGGCCGAGGGCCGGCGGCGCAGGCTGACGGCGGCGGGAGGAGGGCTGCGCACGGGGAGGAGCTGGAGGCGCGCGGAGGCAGAGCCCCCGGCCGCCTCGCTCGGGGAGGCGGCGCGGGGGTACGGGGGCGAGGAGGGGGTGGGGGAGGAGAGGGGGAACGGGGGGAGGAGGGGGCTGGCGGCTCCGGCGGGCTCCGGCCGCCGCGGCGGCGGCTCCGCGCGGGGGAGCCGGCGGCGGCGGCGGGGAAACCCTAGGGAGCGGGGGAGCGGGGGTCGCTCCTTGTGCCACATTAATTAGATGAGACCAGACACCATTGTAAATTTGTACTGTAATCATCTACTCTATAGACACCGACATGGTTTTCTTCTCTCTTGTGAGCAAAGAAACAAGGGCTTGACATGGACACATGCATGCATGGTTGTGGCAAGCAATTATTTATATGTAGGTAATAGTGAGTAGCAACAGTTGCACATGATCGTGGATCCATGGATGGATGGTGCATCCACCATCTCCTGCTTCTTCTTCTGGGGCTCCACCATCATCGCATTGGTCTCAGCTAGCTCATCGATCACTCAGGACGAATCTCAGGCCCCCAGGCAACATGGTCGACGCAACCGGACAAACCAATCCAGCTATGGCATGCACTTATGCTATATTGACTGAAATTTGTAAATGGCACGTCACAAAAGTACAAAACCATCTACTTCAATATCTCTCATGATGGTCTGTGTATGCCATTCACCTCAGTTCTCCGTGTGTTCTTTGCTGATAGCGTAGTCGCATGTGTTATGTGTGAACTGATTATCCTGGAATCGTTTTTGTAAGAGGGCTACCACATCATCTTGTATCATTCCATTGCGCACTTTCTGCGGTCGCTACTTTATGTATAAGGTGCCGCAAAAGCCTGTTTCGAGGCCTGTGTATACCAGTAGAATTAGCTATCTGGTTGTACCATTTCTCAAGTAAAAATATTGCCAACATATATATATTTTGCAAGGCCAACATATTTATATAAAATAATAGCGGCCAAAGTTAAACGTATGTTGAATGTTTGTATTAAATTTATTAAGTTCATTAAACCAATATAGGAAAGTATAATCTGTACGTGCAAGAAACATTTCCTCTTGTGTGTTGTCTAAATATGGTGAAAGAGGCTGGGATTATTTACTGACACCCTCATGCATGCCATGTGGATGGACTTGGTGCCATGGTGGCTGACAGAAGATGGATCAAAAAGGGTGCCATGGCCAGCAACCATAACCCAACAACTTACAAAAGTGGGATTGTATCTCTGAGACTAACTGCGCGTGCATGCATGCATGGATCTGGTGATATGTGTGCATCTTGTTGAACATGCATGCATGAGGATAGCATAGAAGGTTCTAGCTACTATGTTGAGCAATGGATCAGATCAAACTGTGGCTACTTTCAAACAAATATCAAGACCAAGTTGCACGGCTAACCATGCATGATGCCAGTGTCCCAGTCCCACTACAAATAATCCATCGTCACACATGCAAATCTGTTAATAGTACATGGAAGCCATCAATCCCATCAAAATCAATGTACGTACAATATTTCTGTTGTGTTTTTGGGTACACACGTTGACACACATATACTACTCTATATACCATGTGGCTAGGTCTCAGTCGACTGAGATTTAACAAAGTCTCAGTCAAGTAACATAACATGCTAGAGAGAAAAATATATAATTGAAAAGAAATTTTTGCATAGATCTTAATGTAAGATCCGACAGATATAACATCGACTGAGACTTAACGAAGTCTCAATCGAGTGAGACTTAGCAAGACCCCTCTATATATCTTCAAGCCGACACAATTGATCGATACAAGTAGACAAGTAGTACAAATTAATGTACATACATACATATGTAAGTATGTAGGTAGGTGCACAGGGACATATAGCTCCTGCAGTGCATGCATGTCACTGAGGGTCGACGTCGACGCGGTACACCACGACGAAGCACGGCAGGATGGCCCTGGGGTTGGCCACGAAGAGCTCCTCCAGCACCCCGTACGCGCCGCCAGCGTCGTCACCGGCCACCGAGTCGAACGGCCCCGCCTCCACCTCCTCCTCCTTCTCCTCCCCGTCCCCGTCCCGCCGCCGCACCTGCCCGGCGATCACCCGGCACACCAGCATGGCCCGCCACCCCGGCGCTCCCACGCCTGCTGCCGCCTCGGCCGTACCGCAGACGTCGTGCGCGCGGCCGCTGCTGGCCGTGGTGCGCACGCCCAGCGGGTGCGCGCTCGCCCACGGCGCGAACCCGTGCCGGATCGCCGCGCACACCCCGCACGCCTCGGCCGCCGTCTTACCGTCGGCGTCACCATCGTCACAGGACGCGCACAGCGAGGTGGAGCCGTCGGCGCCAAGCTCGCACGCGAGCGCGGCCGGGTGGAACCGGAGCAGCTCGTTGCCGTCGGCCGCGGCCCGCGTGGCGCCACCCGCAGAGACGGCGGCGTCGGCGCGGCATCTGGCACGCACGGCGTCGCGGTAGGCCTCGAAGCGTGCGACGGTGCGGGGCGGGTTGCGGACCTTGAGGATGCGGTCGATGTGGCAGATGGGGCGGTCCCGCTTCTGCCAGCTCGACTTGAAGATGATCTCCACGATGTTCCGCCCGGAGTCCTCCGGCCCCAGCTCCGACACTGCCCACCATCGACGCCATGGATGCAAAACCTCAATAATTATTTACTCGTAGAAGAAAGAAAGTACAACCTAACTAACCGCCCAGCCAGTGATGTGATTAGCAGTAAATTAATTAACAATTGTGATCACATGCAATGCATGATCTGAGGGCGGGCAGGTCACACCGACAGCGCCATGAAAGCACGACTGAGATCTCGGAAAGCGCCATGCATCATCAGCAACTAAATTAATCAGGCTGTATCCGTATTGATTAAGCCGGCAGTGGGGGTTGTCCTGCCTGTGATGCATGGCGCTTTCCAATCAGTACCCTAACCTAAACAGGTGAAAAGTATGTATGTACACCAGTACACCTACCGGCAGTACATGGACATTAAGGGAGAGGGTACACTGTTGGTACATGTAACGTTCAACTGCATGACTCAGCTGCACGCATGCTGCAGCAGTGTCAGCAGTGGGCATTAACCATGTTCATGAGACAAGTATGCAATGCAATGCTATGCAAGATGATGGTCCCATGTATTGCATGAGTGTGTTTTCATGTCTCACTTTCAACATGTACATGCAAAACTTCATCTTTTCTTGTCCTTCATTTTGTTTTCTTTCTCTCAAATAAGTGTACATGCATATATACGAGCACACATGGACATGCATGCAGATTGCAGACCCAATTAACGTGCTACCAACCGCTATAAATTGAAGGCACTGTGGCATGAATGCATGATGCAGTGGTACACAGCCAGCGTGGGACCTCATTTTTGCAGGCTTGTTTTCTATAGCCTTTAACAGTGGGATTAGTTGCATAATCAATCGACTAGTTGGTGGCATGGTGGTGTAATTAACTTGTATTAATACTTGCTACTCCCTCCGTCACAGTTTAGAAGGCACAGTTAAATTTGCGTGCGTTTCCATAATAGACAAGGTTTAGGGCGCATTGCATTTATTTCTATTAGCTAATTAGTACTCCGGAGTACTATTTCTATATGCATGCATAGTGTGAATGCTATTTTTTAGCCCATCTCACAACCAATAGATAACCACCTAGGTCCCAGAGAATTTTCAAGCGCGCCTTCTAAACCGTGACGGAGGTAGTAGTCATGTGGAGTATCCTACTCCTGCGTGCATGCCAACACTCTCACTGTCTACCTAAAGATACCCCGGCCATATCATCTGATAAATTAGTAAGTAAGCAATTGATCTAGCATCCACCTTTACCAAATGCAAGCAACTGATATGATACAGATACAGATAGATACCCACAATTAGTTATTGTTATCATCCAACATATTTTAATTAGGGCAGTGGAAGTGGATTTGTGCACAAGCTAGCTAAGGCAATAGCTTCCTTGCAACCCACAAAAGACAAAGGGAAAGAGGGTGAAAAGGGGGGAGATGGTTAGCTTTGATGAGCAGGCAGCATCTTCCTAACCCCCTTCTTCTTGTCTACTATCACTATCTCTCACACACATGTACACATGGCAAACCACAAAGGGTGTGTCAAGAAATTACTAAACTAATAATTCAACCACTAAAGCACTAGATCACTATGTGTATATAATCTTTTTATAACTTTGTATATATGTATGGCTCCAATGGGTGCCACTGCCATGCATCCCTCTCCATCATTTAATCATGATTAGCCCATCATTTTGACCAAATGTTAGTTAATTAATTAACTAGTGTATGCCACAGCAGAGCACAGATCTCCATCTACTAACTATTAGGAGTAGCTTTCTAATGCCTCCTACTCCTCCTCCTCCTCACTAATGGTTCTGGTTAGTAGTTGTACTCCACTATCACACATGATTTTGCACCAGAAAAATCTTCACCACATGCATATCTTTGATCTTCTAGATTTTGCAAAAAATATCAAAAAATCCGACCATTTCACCGCTTTTGACCCCCACAGAGAAATGCAGTGAAAATATCAATTCTCACGGTGGCTATGGTTGTGTGCATCGATCGATGCAGACGGGGTTCGGGGTTTCGAGGAATTTACCGGCATGGCGGACGGCTTGGTGCTGCTCCAAGCTGTCGGCCTTGGTGAACACCTCGCCGCACTGCGAGCACGGGCACAGCTCCCTCGGCCGAGGGTACCTCCTGAATTTGTTGGCAATTAACACCATGATTAGTACTAATGGCCAAGACTAACCATGGTTAACATCCATGGAGCTACCTAGTTGATGGCTAATGAGTAATGAGAGGGGTTAGCTATAGGCAGGCGGCAGACCTTGAGACGGGCTCGACGTTGATGGCGCGGCACTCGTAGCAGCCGGAGAGGCCGCGGAGGGAGGAAGGGTGCCCGCCCCCACCGCCGGACGACGACGACGAGTGGTGGGCGCGGCGGGAAGAGCGGTTGAGCGGGGCGGTGTCGCGGTGGTCGACGACGACGGAGGCGGCCGAGGAGGCGCCGTCGACGGTGGCCACGTCGCGCATGGAGCAGAGCGACGTCCCCCAGTACCCTCCCGCCGCGGGCCCCCGCGCTAGGGCGGCCGGGTCGTGCACGCGCGCGGCCGCCGTCGCGCTCCGGCAGCTCAGCAGGCTCTTCAGCTGCTCCCACGACGACGCCGGCCGCGCGGCCGCAGCCTTCTTCGAGCTGCCGCCGCTGCGGCGATGCCGGCCGTGATGGTCCTTGCCGGCCGCGAGCCTGGCCTTGGCGCCGGTGGTGGGGGCCGCCAGGGCGGGGCTCTTCCTGGAAGGCGTCCCGGTGGTGGCAAGATGGCGGCGGCCAGGAGTCCTCGGCGCGGGGGAGAGCGGGGGCGGCGCCGGCGGCTTCTTCTTGCGCTTGCTGTGGTGGTTCTGCTGCTGCGGCGGCGGCTGCGGCTGCTGGCCGCGGCGGCGATCGGAGGTGTCGGCGGCGGTGGAGGAGGAGGGCAGGAGGAGCGTGGAGAGCGCCATTAATGAAATGGAGGCGAGCTACTGCCAGTATCCGTGTGCTCTCTGTCCGTATGGCGTCGCGTCTCCGATTTAAAGAAGGCGAGGGAGGGCTGACCTGAGACCTGGTGTGCATATGAAGGCTCTACTCCAGCTACCTCCCTCCCTCCCCCTCTCTCTCTGGGTGTGGGCCCACCTAAAACCCCTCAGGAAATGACTTGACTGGAATAGCAACAAATTTGTGGAAATGGTTTTAAAAACCCATTTTCAATAAATAAATGGATATGCTAAGATTATCGGTCATCGTCGTCGGAAGAAGAATTGGTAAAACCGATGTCGAAATCAAGCTAGCATCATCGATATGGCGTAGGGGCATTGATTGAGATCCATGTAAGAGTTCACACCCTTCGAACAAACATTATTTCTTGTGTGTCACAAAATAGTGCCGCATTGGTTTTCGCAAAACTCAAACTTTACAAACTTTAATTAAGTTTATAGATAAAACTCTCTATACCTACAACACCAAATCCATACCAAATGAAAATATATTTAGCGAAAATTTTGTTGGTACAAATTTGGTCATATTATGCAAAGTTTGATTTTTTAAAAATACACACCTTATTTTGGGGCGGAGGGGGTACCATTTTTTGCACTACATCAAGATATTAAGGTCATATGAATATTTATTTATATATGTATGAGCATATTACTTAAATCGACTAAGAATTAAATGAAAAGAAAAATAATTGCTTTAGTTGAACAATGTTTTATAACACGATGCACATTTCTGGTTGTGAATTAATTCTCTGTCGAGTGACACACAAAGCATCTATCCATAAAAAAGGGTTTGTTGATTCTTAGCAAAATAATTGGATATTATGACCAGTGAAAATCGTGTATGAAATAAGTATGCACATAATAAATTTTAAAATGTTGATGCTGGGATGTTCTTGGGAAATTTGGAAGGCATTTTTTCCTTAATCGGACCAAGAAGGTGAGAGATAAATTAAGACAGCTTTTACGTTTGACTCCTCCAAGGAGAAGTACATACAAGAATTGAACCAATGACTGAAATCCATTTAGGAGATGTAGAGGTGTTTGAATAAAACCATACAAACATGAGCTTGACTTGTGTAGACAAATATTATTTGCTATATCATGGGCAGTTGATGTGGCGACCGTGCGTAAGCACGGCAGACTCATACAAAACCTAGTAAACACTAAAGTCGTGGATCATGAATGACGACGAAACCACCACAAACATTATTTGAGTAGATAAATACTAATAGTTATATCACGAGTGGTTGATGTTGTTGTAAGCAGATCCCATTGCACCACACATCCATACTCATACAAAACCTAGTAAAGGCTCGAGACACGGAACGTGAATATTGATGCACCACAACCATCTCGTATTGTTATGAAATTAAATGACTCTACAAGCAAAATAATCTACCTCTAGAATTTAAACCTACTATTTCCCCCTTTTAGGAGCCCTAACTATTTCTTTCGAGTGAAAACAACAAATGCATGAAACGTAGGCACATGTGCATGAAAAACTTGGATTTGAAAATGGAGAGGAACACATTAAATGGATTCGCTAATATCGAACCGGGTACGAATTACAACAAAATCTTGTTTGACACACTGAGTCTGACATTTAAAGCTTGTGCAAGATTTCATATATTTCTAAACTCTACGAATAATTGAACAAACAAAACAATTCATTGCAGTACATAAATAAATTATTACATCACAATGATTTTGTTTTATTTTGTGTGAACATATTTCTAAAATGGACTAGGATTTAGTTGACTTTTAGGCGTCTAGGGTTATACTATATTTATTTATTAGATGAACATTTTTTAATCATAGTGGATTGTTTTCTTAGATTTCTATGAACAAGTCTGTAAATCACTTTTTGCAAAAAGAAAATCTAAAAAATCACTGGAAATTATTTCCAACCAAACCAAGGTAGATAAGCTTTACTTGATTCTTAGCAAGATATTTGGATATCGAGCAAGTGAAAATCATGTTGGAAGTAAGGACATGTAATAACATGTCTGAATCCTCGGAAAAAAAACATGTGGGAATGTTCTTGAGAAATCCAAAGGGGATTTGTTGTCTTAATTGGATCAAGAAGACGAGGGATAAATTAAGAAAGGTGTTCGTTTGACCTCACCAAAGAGAAAAAGATAGACATGGAGCCAATGATTGAAATGGGCTTTTAAAATGTAGAAGTGCTTGAATAATACTATATAAGCATGAGTCGGGTTTGAGTAGACAAATATTAACTGTTACATCACGACGACTAGGTGATGTGACACACAAGCGTAAGCATGCCGGACTCATACAAAACCACACAACTACACTCATACAAAATCTAGTAAACATTGAAGTCGCAGAGTATGAATATTGACAAAACCATCACACACGTCATATGAGTAGACAAATATAAATTGTTACATCATGGGTAGTTGATGTGGCACCCAAGTGTAAACATGCCAGACTCATACAAAACCGCACAACTCCACAACCACGCTCATACAAAACCTAGTAAAGACTGAAGTCACGGGGCATGAATATCACTAAAACCACCACAAATGTCATTTGAGTAGACAAATATTAGTCGTTACAACATGGGTGGTTGATGTGGCTATAAGCACATCCCATCGCACCGTAAGGGCATCTCCAGCCGTTGGCCCCCCAGGAGGGGCAAAAAATCGCCCCCTGGGGGCGCACCGGCGCTAAACCACGCACTGGGGGCGTGATGCCCCCCAGTCGCGGCGCCCACGGTTCGAGTAAAAAAGGCAAACACGGCGCAAAACGACTCAAATTTAACGCAAACACGACTAGTTCGTTCAAACTTAAACATATTTTACAAAAAAAAAAACTGCCGCGGGCTACCCCCGCCGTCTCCCTCGCCGCCCGCGTCGCCGCCCACGCGGTTCTACATGCCGAGGAGGCTGTAGAACCGCGTGTAGTCGTCGTCGTCGTCGTCGCCGCCGCCCCCGCCTAAACCTCCGCCGTCCCTGCTGCACCCCTCCCCCGGTTGGCGCGGCGACGGGTTGGAAGGTCCGGGGGCGTCGTCGTCGTCGCTGTCGAGGATCACGATGTCATGCTTGTCCTCACGCCCACGCTTGCGGGCGGCGATCTCCTCCAGGGCCCGGCACTGCCGGACCGTCTCGTTGCGGAGGTAGTCCTCCCGCGCCCACTGCATGGCGTCCTCGTCGGAGAAGCCGCGCCGGGCTATCTCCTCGTACTCCGCGGGGAGGCCGGGCTCCGGCTTGGGCTCGACGAGGACGAAACGGCCGGTGGGTGGCGAGGCGTTGGCGCCGATACGGACGCCGGAGCTGCGGGTGCGCGTGGCCACCGGCGTGTCCTGGGGCTCCGGCTTGACGGGGCGGAGGCAGGGCGAGCCGCCGGACGAAGAGGAGGACCCCCCGGTCTCCACGAGCCTCGGGGTCCAGGAGCTTCCCCGGCGGCGTGAAAAGGAAGGGGGAGCGGGGTAGTCGAGGCGCGGCGTGTTGCCGCCCTCGATGTACTCGAGGACGGCCTCCAACGTGCGCCCTAGCACGCCCCACCACCGACGACGGCCGGCGGAGTTTTGCCTGCCGGAAGGCACGACGCCGTTGGTGGCCTCGAGCTGCTGGGCGTGACGGCGGCGGAAGTAAGGTTCCCACAGCGGGCTGTCGGGGACGTACCGTGGCCCCTCCCGCGCCGCACGCGGCAGGTTCGAGCGGGTGCGTGCGATCTCCGCATGCCGCGCCGCGCCGGTGGGTATCGGGGGCACCGGTACGCCGCCCACGCTGATCCTCCACGCCCCGGGCACCCGCATGTCCGGCGGGACCGGGTACTCGGCCTCGTAAAGGAGGCGAGCCTCGTCTTCATGAAGATGGCGGCGGCCGAAGCCGTTCGCTGGCGCGCCGTCGCATGGGAAGCGCTCGGCCATTGCTTTTGAACTAGAGACGACGAAAGGGAGGAGAGGAGAGGGAGGAACGACGGCGGGCGAGGAAGTGTGAGACGCCGAGTGCGCCTGGTCGGCATATATAGGCCGAGGCGCCGCCCACACGCGTGGCACCTTGCGTACACGTGGTGGGCGAGGCGAGGGTGAGGGACGCGCGTCGTCCGGCCTTCACTGCGCCGCCCGTGAGGCATCAATGGCGCAGGCTGACCGGCACGGCAGCGCGGCAGCTTTGGCATTGATTCGCCGCGGGAAACGAGGCGATGAGGACGACGAAGGGCCGAGAAGAAAGCCGTGTCGCTGACGCGTCGGGCCCGCGGTTTCTTCGCGCCAAAAAAGTTCGCCCGGCGCCCCCGAGCACCCCCCAGCGCGCCGGGTTCGGGCTGGGTCCGCCGGCGCTGTTTTCGGCCCAAGCCGGCGAAAATCGGGCTCCTGGGGGCGCGACTGGGCCGTTTTTTCCGCGCCGGCGCGAAAAAAACGCCTGGGGAGGCCTTCTTGGGGGCGCGGCTGAAGATGCCCTAATAAGAATGCATGAAACCTAACGTACATGTCGGTTTTATTTTATAAACATAGAGACACATATATACGCACATGAGCACACTCATACATAATCTAGTAAAGACTAGACCCGCGGAGCGTGAATATGGACGAAGCCACCACAACCATCTAGTATTGTGTAAGGAATTAAATTGACTTTATGGGGAGAAATGGATCTTGCTCTAAAATTCAGTCCTAACTATTTCCACTTTTTGGGATCCCTAACTAGTTACGTCGAAACGATGGATGTGAAAAGTAGGTACGTACATACTCCCTCCTCCCTCCGTAAACTAATATAAGAGCGTTTAGATCACTATTTTAGTGATCTAAATGCTCTTATATTAGTTTACAGAGGGAGTACATGCATGAAAAGCTTGGATCTGAAAATGGAGAGGAGGGCATTACCAAATGCAACCTGAGGCCAATGGCAGTGTGTGTGGGGTTTACATTAACTGTGATCGACCCCCTCAACGAGAGGGACCATGCATGCGTGCAGCTTGCTGTGAAAATATCAAGTGCAGGCCCCCAATTTATTCGTCAAATTATAGAGTGGGAAAATCAATATTCAGGCCCCCAATTTATTCATCAAATTGCAGTGGAAAAAAATCAAGTTCAGGCCCTCCATTTAGCCAATTATTGGCTCACTATTTTCGAGCATTAGCTATGGGTTAGCTATGCATGTCTGGTAACGAATTCATCTCATGTTGGCATGCTGCTCAGTCCCATGAAAGGAGGAGGTGAGCTAATTCAACAGAGCATAGACACATCATGGGAGGGCCAGAGTTGCTAAGTAGATATAGACCACTAAACAAACATATAAGCTAATCCCAGTTGCTCACCTGCCTCCATCGTCTAGTGGCTTAGCTGCCCTAGGTCCCAGTTCATCCCTGTTTCCTTGTCCCCTTCTCTTAATTAATTAATGTTAACGTCGCGCTCTTCTACGTGTCGTACGGCATCACTATTATTTCTTAAGATAATTTTTGCGGGGAACAGAAATTTTGGTTTCTTGCCAATAACCTGGATTGAGATGCTAGCAGGGGCAAATGGAGGCGGTTTGGTGAATGCACTCCACGCACACTGGCATGGACATATTACACACTATGCAGCTGTATTTGCAAAAAATAAAAATAAATGACACGACTGATACAAGAGAAATGTGCATCGAGATTCGTGCGACACCGAGAATGCAAGTGGATCCTGGCATGCATGATGATATGATGACCGAACTTCAAACTTTAGCTCCCTATTGACCTGGTACAAGTACAAGTAGGAACCTCAACTTTAGCTAGCAACTACTCAAATGGATATATCAAACAAGAGAGGAAAGAAAGACGTGTACCACTGATGACAGGGAGTGTGACCTTTCTAGGATCGCATGAAACTGAGATAATGAGTGGGCTAGTGCGAGCCACATGAGACTTGGATTGGTTAGTTTTCTGACCTATTATTTTGGTTTTCATGGACAAGTGAAGAGGAATGCATGCATGTTAGGTGTGAGGCATCGGCAGGGCCAAGCTAGCAGCTGCTCTGCAAGGCTCCATCTCCATGCATATATGCCTCACACAAAACCCCAACCAGCAATGCTGGACCAACTCATGTTTTTTTTCTCTCACCAAAAGACATCAAGGGTGAAACACGCATGAGGGTGATATCCATCCGATCCATCTAGCTGCTCGATAACCCCAAGTGCAACTGGGATCAGGGCTTGTACTTACTTTACGGAGGAGAACATGAACAAAACCAACAATTGTGGTCCATCAGGTTTGCATTCTCGCATTCATGGCGCGGTTGCGGGGTGTGACAACATCCACCTCCTCTCGAAGGAGGTAGCGAAGATGCAATACCACCCCACACTCGTCGACGAGCCCGAGCACCTGGCAGCCGAGGCGCAGATCGAGGCCAAGCGCACCGCTACAGCCGCCGTGGCCGAGCTCATCGCCGACCCAGCCGTCGTCACCGAGGACGCGCTAGTCCTTTGAGGATGAGCACATGCTTACAACGTACCTCCACAAGATGCGCCTCCATGATGCCGCGCGAGAGAAATTCTTTGCGGAGGACGCGAACGATGAGGAGATGCCCTCTATTCATCCAGCCGCCAACGATCACGATGTTGGCGGCTCTGATAAGGGGGTCATCGAACTCTCCTCCAAAGGAGTAGGGGGTTTTTAGTTTGTTTTATTCATTTTTCTTTTGGTATGTCTAGTAAATGTCACATTTGGTTGTCCTATGTTTATATTTATCCTTGTATGGATTTGAAGTTTTGGAAAAGGAGGACACTGCTGCCTAGACGAATAAATGGGGGTCGGACGGCTTCTGTCCGTGAATGAGGAGGAGAGGGGGGGGGGGGGGGGGAGGAGCCCCTAGCTCAGTTGAGATGCGCTTACAGTGAAATGTATGCTAATGATGGTCAACTACCAATGTCATTCTCCCTATTGATGTTGACATGCACCTTTGGTAGGAGAGTGGGGGTATTTGCATACATATTAATGGATGATATAATAATTTACCTGAGCAAATATGTTAGCATGGGATTGCCATGAAAAGATAGACCATCGGCGGAGACCATGGGTGGTGGCAATCGGTAAGAAAATGATGCTCAATTCACGTGCCCCGAATCGACCATAGTGCTTGCCCAAGATAGATATAGATCCAAATTGTTGCAAGTTGTGGGTATGCTATTTTTTAGCAGGAAATATTTCTGTACAACTTTTTTTGTGGGCACTATTTCCGTACACGTTAATAGATAATTAATTAGGGTACATGAACAATTACGTTAGCACACAGGATTGATAATGAAGCCATGAAAAGATAGACCATCGGCAAGATCACGGGTGGTGGCCGTCGAGGAAATGATGCTTAATTCATGCATATCCCAAATAGATCCAAATTGTTGCTTGTTGTGGGTACAGTTTGAGAGTATCTAGTAGTACAATAGAATGAATGGAACCAATTAACTATTAAGCAATTTTCCATCTCATGTTGGCATGTTGCTCAGTCTCCTGAGAGGAGGAGTTGAGCTGAGTCAATTGCCCAGTAGAGGACACATCATGAGGGCCAGAGTTGCTAAGTAGATATAGACTTCTAAACAAACATATAAGCTAATCTCGATCGTTTACCTGCCTCCATCGAGTAGCTTAACATCCCTTGGTCCGAGTTCATCCTCTTCATTAATTAATGTTAATGTCACGCTCACCGACATGTCATACATCATCATCATCATCATCATCATCATCATCATCATCATCATCATCATCATCATTATTATTATTATTATTATTATTGTTATTATTATTATTATTTATGATAGTCTCTGAGAGGAGCATAAAATTTGGTTTCTTGGAAATAACTTTGATTGGGATTTTTTTAAAGACACAAATCTATTATAAAATTTCACCAGAAGTACAAAGCGCCCCAAATATGATAAAAAATTATATTGAGTTCGCTGAACCACCAAAGGATTACTACTGCTGTCATAACGAGTCATTGATGTGCTGTTGTTGCCACTCCCATAATCGAACTGGCCTGACCTTGTCAATGACGGCCGATAAATCTTCGTGCATGTGCCCCTAACGACCAGCACCCTGGAGCCACAGTCGTCACGTTGAACCCTTAAATCGATGTGAAGTATTTGACACTAGATCTCACCGTGTCGCATGTACAGAAACCCTAACATCGCCGCCCCAACGAGCCGACAAAAATCTACATACGAGCTCTGTCGAGGACGGATTCAACGAGGATCAAAGTCCAGAAGACCAGCTCAAAGATGAAGCGTCGCCATCTACACAAAAGTCTCCCTGTGAGGACTAATAAACCCTGGCCCGAACTACTATTCGGAGCCAAGGTACCGAGATTCCCCTCCTGCCACGAGCCGCTGGATGGCAGGCAGCGGGGATGCGGATCCACGGGCTAGCTGTCAGAGCTTGAAGAGGAGAAATTTCTCCTAGCCGCCTATGGAGAATGCTTAGCAACTTGGATTGGGATGTTAGAGGCACATGAAGGCAGATTGGTGTATGTACCTCTCATACTGACATGGACTGGTGACATAACTTACAGTGTGCCTCTGTATTTACAAATGGAACAACCTGATAGAAGAGAGGCCACACAAATGTGCGTCGAGATATGTGCGCTACGACCTGAGAAATCACGTCGATCCCGACATGCATGATGTGATGATGATGTGTTGATGAAACTTCAATCTTTAGCAACCAAATGACCTACAGCTACAAGTAGTAACCTCGCCTCTAGCTAGCTAGCTAGTCAATGGATGTCAAAAAGGAGAAGCCACACAAGTGTGAGTTTGACCTTGCTAGCTATGGTAGCATGAAACTGAAGCTAGTGGCGGTGAGAGCCACATGATACTTGGGTTAGTTTTCTGACCAACCAACCATTCATGGCACCATGTGTGCATGCATTATTTTGGTTTGGAGAAGTGAAGAGAAATGTATGCTTGTTAGGTGTGAGGCATCTGCATGGCCAAGCTAGAAGCTCGCCTGCATGGCTCCATCTCCATGCACATGCTCTCACAGCAAAACCCCAACCAACAATGTTGTACCATCTGATATTTGTCTCAAAAGAGGTCAAAAGTGAAACATGCATGAGGGTTAACCATAAAGATGCTTGATAACCCCAAAGGGCAACTGGGTTCAAGGCATGTACTTGCTTTACAGAGGAGAACATGAACAAAACCAACAATAATGGACCATACAATCCATCTGGTTTACATACTCGCATTCATGGCGCGATGACCCTCATGGAGCAAGCTGGCGCAGATAGGGGGTGACGGCATCCATGTCTTCTCGATGGAGGCGGCAGGGACGCAATACCACCCCGCGCTCGCCATGGAGTCTGAGCACCTCACAACCAAGGCGCAGCTCGAGGCCAAGCACACTGACGTCGCCACAAGATGCACCTCCATGACGCCGAAAAGGAGAAATTCTTCGCGGGGGGCGCGAATAATGAGGAGATGCCCTCGTTTCCAACCGCTAACGCCCACAAGGCTGGCGGCTCCGGCAAGGGGGTCATTGAGCTCTCGTCCGACAAGGAGTAGCGGTAGTTTTCAGTTTGTTTTGTGCATTTTTCTTTTGGTATGTCTAGTAAATTTCTTATTTGGTTGTCCTACGTTTATCTATCCTATGTATAATCTGCGTGCATGCGTTCGTATGAATTTGAGGTTTTGGAAAAGGAGGGCACTGTTGCCTAGATGGACAAAAAAATGCATGATAAAATAATTTAAATGACAAATATGTTAGCATGGAGGTTCAAGACATGAGAATATAGACCATTGGCTGGTGGCGATTAGTGAGAAAATGGTGCTCAATTCATGTGTCCCGAATCAACCAGTGTTTCCCCAAGGTAGATAGATCCAAATTGTTGCAAGTTGTGGGTACACCTATTGTTAGCAGGGAATATTTATGTACATCAGTTTTTGGCGGGATCTATTTCCGTACACCTTAATACATAATAAATCAGGTTGTACGAACAATTACGTTAGCACACAGGATTGATAATAAAGCCATGAAAAGATAGACCATCGGCAAGATCACGGGTGGCGGCGATCATCTTGGAAATGACACTCAGTTCATGCATATCCCAAATATATCCAAATTGTTGCTTGTTGTGGATACGGCGTGAGAGTATCTAGCAGTACAATAGAATGGATGGAACCAATTATTAAGCAGTTTTCCATCTCATGTTGGCATGTTGCTCGGTCCCCTGAGAGGATGATGCATCATGAGCTAGGGCCAGAGTTGCTAACCAGTTAAACAAATATACATGCTGATCCCAGTTGCTCACCTGCCCCAGTAGCTTAACTGCCCTAGGCCCCAGTTCATCCTTGGTTCCTTGTCCCTCTCTCTTAATCAATTAATGTTAACGTCATGCTCATCGACGTGTCGTACAACATTACTATTATTATTCTGCGGGGAACATGATTTTTGGTTTCTTGCCAATAACTTGGATTGGGATGGTACGTAGGGGGGGCACATGGAGGCAGATTGGTGTATGTACCACACCACTCACACTGACATGGCACATAACATATATTCATGAGCCTCTGTATTTGGCGCAACTGATAGAAGAGAAGACAGACGAATGCACGTCGAGACGTGTGTGATACCGGGAACCCAGGTCGATCCAGGCATGCACCATGATGTGTTGATCGAACTTGAATCTTCGACCAAAAACAACATAGCTACCAATTGATCCGCATCTTCAAGTCGTACGATGTTATTTGTTCAATTATTCAAGATTAATTTCCATGGGGAGATGAATTTTTGTTTCTTGCCAACAGCTTGGATTGAGATGCTAGCAACGGTAGCAGGGCACATGGATGTGGATTGATACTCACACTGGCATGGACATATTATATATACACTATGCAGCTGTATTTGCAAAAAGAAAAAGAAAAATGGTACAACGGGTAGAAGAGGAACCAGACCAATGCGCGCCGAGATTCGTGCGATACCGAGAAGCCATGTCAATCCCGGCATGCATCGAGGATGATGTGACCATCAAATTCCAATCGTCAGCCAAATCAACATTGGCTAGGATCTGAATCACCAACTGACCTACTCATCTACAAGTAGTAACCTCACCTTTCTTTAGCTGGATAGTGAAATGGATGTCAAAAAAGCTGGAGAGGAAAACAAAACATGTACTAGCGCTGAAAGTTTGTCACCTTTCTAGGATGGATAGCATGAAAGTGAACCTAGTGAGTGAGAGGCACATGAGACCTGGGCTGGGTTAGTTATTTGTCTGACCAACCAACCAGCCATGCATGGATAGGAGATGCATATGGCAGCATGTGTGTGTGCATGCATTATTCAGAGCAGTGAAGAGGAATCCATGCATGCATGTTAGGTGCGAGGCATCTGCAGGGCCGAGCTAGCAGCTTCCCTGCAAGGCTCCATCCCCCTGCATATGCCCTCACAGCAAAACCCCAACCAGCAATGCATGGACCATGCAATGCAATGCATGTTCTCTCTCACCAAAAGATCAAGGCCACAGCTAGCAGAGGAGGAAGAAAGTGAAACATGAGGCTCATCAGCTTATCCATAACCCCAAGTGCAACTGGGTTCAGGGCCTGTGCGTACTTTTTCAGAGGGAGGAGATGCACAAAAAGACCAATAATTGGGAGGACTACTGGTTTCAACAATGGGTGCTGGTGTATGCATGCATGTTATGTGTGCCTGATGATCATCATGATCAGTGTTTCTGACATGCCTGCGTCGCACGCACTCACTTGCCCTGCGGCGGCAGCAGCAGCAGCAGCATGCAGATCTGTGCAATAACTTCATAAGATGTGTGAGTGAGTAAAAAGGTATGTTGATCCACATGTATGTAGGTGTGATCTGATCTCTCGAGACTGTTTACAGGTCAATGCATGCATGCACGCATATGCAACCATGTTCACCATGATGGACCACAGCACCAGAGACAGGTCAAGCCAACTGCCTCTCCCTCTCCCAGGGGCTCCATCCACAACGGGCCATTTGCACTTTCATTTCATCAATCACCCTCCCTTTTTACCTGCTTTGTCAAAAAGTGAGAGAAAAAACACTTCACCACCCACCGACCGCCAGCCGAGGAATCTCGCAAGAATCCAACAAGGGTGATACAAATGTGCCCCAACAAAGGAGGGCCATCTTCTAGTTGCCATGGCTCAAGCCAGTTACCACCACTCTGATCAATATGGAAGTACAGACAGACAGAGTTGCTCTTACAATGTACCATCAGTTCAATACAATTGACACCGCAGCGTCCAAGTCCCTGTTTGTTCATGGGGTTGGCCAAGATGCCGCTATCCGCATCTGGTCAAACCAGCAGCACATTACATCCATGGCATCTTCTCAGGGTCGAATCTGCTGACAAGGCCGGCATTCCCCTCCTTTGTCAGGTATCATGTGACGGCAAAGGAAGATCATGCCTCCTCGTCGCTGTCGTTTCCGAAGACGGAAGGGACCTTGGTGGCAATCTTTGGCTTCTTGCTCATGCTGCCAACAGGTGCCTGTCCATTGTTACAAGGAA
The DNA here is from genome assembly GCA_963921465.1 of Triticum timopheevii. NCBI lineage: Eukaryota > Viridiplantae > Streptophyta > Magnoliopsida > Poales > Poaceae > Triticum > Triticum timopheevii. The sequence goes on from OY997264.1 coordinate 2,952,693, forward strand.
TGCTCAGTCAGAATGATCTCACTGACTTAGCTTCCAAAGCATGATACATGTACAGTGAGTTTCACAGAAGACAAGCAGGAGAACATATGTGGAATTAGTGAACAGGAGGTAAAAGTAACTTCATTTGTGGTCAGAACAAAGAAGACAGGGATAAGAGGCTAAAATGTGACTATTTGAGAAACGAATCTCTTTTCTTTGCACAGCACACAATTGCATATTCTTGCATGAAATTTCAAAAGCGCCACATTTGCAACATGTACATGTGGTATTCTTTGTACTGTGAAAAAAAAAATCTTGTTTCTGAAGCAGGAGCAAACAAGCTCAATCTCAATTCAGAGTTACCAGAATGCAAGCACAATACCGTTTACTTCCATATAGTCATATCAGCTGAACAAAATGTGGTGTTGATGTAAGATACCTTGGAAGGGGTCATTTTGGAGAAGCCAAACTTCAATGTTTGACGCTGATCCTGATTGCCCGGGGTCGGCAAGTTCTTTGGCGTAGCTTGCTCTCCTGAGATCTCTGGTTGTTCTTGCATCTCTTTCTGCTGCTTCCTATGAGCATCTGCCCTGCGAGTTCCATTAAGGAAATTACAAGTTTAACATAATTCAGTGCATTCCTCAGGAAAACAAACATTCATCGTGTTTTATTAACTGAGAACGAAGTACAGAATGCATACAGTTGGGCAAATTTTGCCAGCTCCTTCTCTTCTCGCTGTTGCTCACGTTTCTGCCTATCATCACGGTTGCCACTGTTGCCACTTTGCATCTCTTTCATTTCCTTGAACCTCTGCAGAACCATAATATACAAAGTGTCATGTTTGGGGGAAAAGGATACATGTGTGGCACAAAAATCAAAAGAATCACAAAATAAAAATCAACGAGAGAGAAATTCAATAGAGCAAATGCATTACCTTCCTATGATTATGGTCATATGAGCTTAGGTGACTCTCAAATTCATATGCCAGCTTGTATTGCTTATTACAGAGGCTGCAAAAGAAGGTCTTCTGTATCTCCTTAACCTCACTGCGGATTTTCTGCTCACGTTCTGCTGTGACCTGGATTGTCATGATTCGCACCAAGCAGGGAAAAGAAGCCACCAAATAAAAAGTGCACAGGATGCTCAAATATTCATGAGGGTTGATGCTACAACTCCATATCCAAATGGCACACCAGCATAGGTGCTATGCAGCGCCGACAATCAGATACCGGTTCTCACAGCTGAAGCATCAACCCGGAAGAATCTCAAAAGAAAATACAGAAATTAGCACTCAGTGTGTGATTGCGCACCTCACGCTTCTTAATATGCTCTTCGGTCTCCTCAAGTTCAACATTTAATCTCTTTCTTTGTACATTGTCCTCAGCTGTGAAGAAGTCATCCTCCTCTTGCTTTCCCACTCCTAATTTTGCATCCCTGATACCAGCTTTTATTGGCTCTAGTATACCTGCATTGGAATAACGTAATGTGTTGTTGAGGTGCAGGAACTAGATGGCAATGCTAAATTGTAAAACGCCTTCGGAAGAACGAAATATCATCTCAGATGAAACTGTAGCATAAGTTTAGAACAAAAGATGAGACAGAAATAAAAGAAAATATTCAGATCTTCAGTAATATGAAGCACTAGATATACTATGGTTACCAAAGTTGGCGAGGAAACTACTGCAGATTAATCTTTTCTGGGTTCTTTTAGAGTAGAATGAAGCTATAGTGTGTACTGTGAGCCTGTGATGGTGGTAGCATACTTATGTCCTTCAGAGCATTAAAAGAGCCAGAGACTAAATTCTAACTGGAACTTGCTTTACACTAAGGTTGTTATCATTTGTCAACAGCACTCGAATTCAGTCCAGGCAGCTCTCAAACAGTGCAACTGACTTGTACTAGTACTCCAATTCAAAGTCCAAGTGCACTCATTTGATACACCAGAACTTTATAGAAACACATAGAAATGTACCAAACAACATTAACAACGATAAGTCCCAAGTTCCAATGGCATGGCCAGAGGCTCTGCATCAAGCACTCCGCCCTTTCAGATCTATCAATATGGACTTTCTGTTCATTGCAGTATCCTCATCTTTGTTTCCTTTAGTTCCTCTCTCATTCTTCTGTCCGGTTCCAGGTTTGGTGATTGATTTGATCTGAAGGCTTAGGATTAGGAGGCAGAGAGCCTACATTGATGGGGTTTCACAGGGGTCAGCAAAGAGTTGGTGCACTTTCCATGGGGATTGATGACGACAAGGGATGCCACGCTCTCTGAGATGACATAAGCGCTTGCCAGCTGCCGCAAACTCGCTTTCGTTCATGATTTGTTTTAAGCATCATTGAGTCTCAATGGGTCCAGAAGACTGTACATGGATGGCCCCTGCAACCTAGACCAGTGGACCAACATGATGACACCAATCAATGGTTGATACTACAGTTCGGTCCTAGGATTGAAAATGTCAAATTGGCAAACTATATAGTAGTGTATGCATGGCAGCAATTGTGGACTACTATTGCATTGACAAATGATACCACCTTTCTCCAAACACAAAACTCTCGACACTTGCCCAAAAGCTTCCCTAGACAAGCTTAAAATTCAGCAAAACCACAGCTATGGGAACTAACATGGTGTCAGTCAGCTAACAAAACCAGCACAATCGACATTATGCCGTAGGTTATGCAGCTGGGCTGCTGGGGTGTCAACAGCAGCCTCTGCTATGCCTTCGGCTACTGATTCTACTAATTATTGGCTCTAGCTGCATCGGGACAACGAAATGTATTGTTGAGGTGCAGGAACTAGAAGGCATTGTTTTTAAGGCGTCCCGCCTTGGACGCTTAGGCGATAAGGCGCCCCCCCAGCGCCTTACAAATATGCCCGCCTTAGGCGCTTAGGTGTCCCCTAGGCGATAAGGCGCCCCCCCAGCGCCTTAGGTCGCCTTACCGCCTTAAAAACATAGCTAGAAGGCAATGCTAAATTGTGAGCCTTCTTCTTTGGTCAATGATGGCATGTCGTGGAAAAGAACAAAATAGCATCTCAGATGAAAAACTACAGCAGTGGGTTTAGAACAAAAGATGATGCAGGAACGACAGAGAACGTTCAATTTTCGGTCATATGAGGTACTCCCTCCGATCCAAAATAAGTGTCACAGTTTTGAACTAAGGTTAGTTCAACCATGGTCCAAAACTGCAACACTTATTATGGGTCAGAGTGAGTACCAGATATGCTCCTGTTACCTGAGTCAACGAGCAAGCTACTGCAGATTAATCCCCTCTGGATCTTTTAGAGTAGAACAAAGCATTAAATCTTCAGTGTCTGCTGGGATGGCGGTAGCAGACTTCTATCCTTTATTGCATTATTAAAGGAGTCAGAGTCAGAGGCTAAATTCTAACCGAAACTTGTTGATTTACACTAAGCTTGTTTTCATTTGTTAACAGCAGTCAAACAAGGCCACACAGCTCTTAAACAGGGCAACTGACTTCTATCCTTTATTGCATTGACGAATGACAACCTCTTTCTCCAAACCCAAAACTCGACGCTTAGCTCGCCAAATGCATCCCTAGAAAATCTTAAAATCCACCAAGACAAGCTTAAAATTAACATGGTGGTCAGTCAGTCAGCCAGCTAATAAAACCAGCACAATGGACATTACGCAACCTGGCCTGCAGCCGCGGCATCAACAGCGGCCTCTGCTACGTCCCCGGCTACTACTGATTGTCCTAATTGTGTCAATTGCAACTAATTACTAACCGATGAGACAGAGTCTGAAACAGCCAAGGATGATAACTGACAACAGTTCACAGAAGTACATGTTCAACCACTGAACTGAAGTGAATCTAGAGAGAGGGTAAGTTAAACAAGCAGGTGAGAGCAGAAAGAAAGAAAGAAAGAAAGAAAGAAGGACCTTGCTCGTTCTTGCCGAGGCCCTTGCCGGACTTCCATCCCATCTTCTGCAGCAGCCTGAAGCCGACGTTGGAGGAGGCGAGCCGCGTGTCGACGGAGGCCTGCTCCAGCCCCTCCGTGTCCAGGTTCTCCACCGGCCGGTGCCCCCTCGGCAGCCGGAACTCCACCTCCTCGTCCAGCCGGTCGTACCCTCCCGCGTACTCGTCCTCCTTCCCAGGGGGCGGCGGGTACTTGCTGCCGCTGCCGATGCCGCCGTGGCCGGGCCTCTCCTGCGCAGCACGAGTCAGATCTGCAGCGCGAGTCGGCCAGAGGAAAGCAAAGCACTCACCATGGCTCGCTAGGGTTTTCGCCGGAGCCGGCGCCGGCGACGAGGGTGGGGGATTGGACTGTCGATGGGCTCTCTCCTCTACCCTCACCCTCTACATAGAACTAAACAAGTCCTGATGGGCCGTGCTGGGCTCAGCCCAGTCTCGTCTTGGAATTGGATCCGGTTTGGGTTGTCAACGACCCGGCCCGCGTGTAAAACGGTTAAACCCTCGTCTGCTTCCGTCCCCCTCCCGAACTCGGCGACACCAATGGCGCAGCCGCCGACGACGGTGATACCGCGGGAGGCGTGGGAGGGATGCAGCGTGCTCCTCGACATCAACGACGGCGACCGCCTCGCCTTCTTCCGCCTCACCCCCGGCGCGTCCGTACCCTCCCTTCCCTTCCCCTCTTTAGCTCCCTGCTCCGAAACCCTAGCTAGCTGGTGATGCGGTCGTGCTGACGTGTTTCTCTCTGCTGTTGTGTGTGGTTGGCGCAGGACGGTGAAGATAGGGGACAAGAGCTGCTCGCTGCAGCCGCTGCTCGGCCGCCCCTTTGGCTCCCTCTTCCGCGTCGGCCCCGACGGCCTCCTCCCCTGCTCCGCCGCCGCCGACGCGCCGTCCCAAGGCAAGGATGGCAATGTTTTCCCTTCCAGTTCATTCATGTACTCATTCAAACATGCTCTGCTATTTTGCCTTAGTAATAACAATGGCTGGAATGGTACAGATGATAGGCCGCGGGACGGTGGCCATGCGCAGGATGAGACCAGGGACAATAGGTCCCTGGTCGACAACAACACAGCGCAGACGCTGTCCAGCGAGGACATCGAGGCGATGAAGCGGTGAGGATTCGACCGACCGGCCGACCGTTTCCCACGTGTCCTGGCAGACCTTATTTGTCTGCTCTCTGTATTAATGCGATTTTGACGTCGTGCGACTTTAATAGGGAGGGTGCGAGCGGCGACGCGATCGTGGAGGCCTTGATAGCGAACAGCTCCACGTTTGGAAATAAGACGGTGTTCTCACAGGTTGCTATCGGTTACTTGTTGTCTAGTTGGTTCCTTGCTGTTTTGGAGGATGCCAAGGGCTGATTTCGTTTCATCTTTTTTGGCTGCAGGAGAAATACAAACTGAAGAAACAAAAGAAATATGCGCCTAAAGTGCTCCTGCGACGCCCCTCTACCCGAAGGTATCTCATGCCGCCCCTTCTGCAGCAGCTTAAATATCACATATCTTTTGAAAGCGAATACTGTCAAACCTGTTGTGCTGTATGAGTCATGAGCGAGACAATCACGTATGCGACCATATGTATGTTGTGTTTATTATATGAATATACAAAGATACGTCTTCTGATGAGCCCTTTGTAGTGGATGTCTGGTCCAAAGTAGTGAACCAATATCTCTGAACTCTGAAGTATCCTCTTAACTGAAGTTTGAAGATTGTTGTACTGTATGAATGAAGTAGAAGTAGGAAAAAATTCATTGATTAATTTATAATTTCGTACAACAATTGACGAAAACGCATCTAGCATATATAGGCTGTTGCTCTCTATTTCCACATCACAGCCATCTCTCTATGGCAATAATCCAGTCTGTTGTGCTTAATTTTACATAGCCCAGCCGACCTTAGGTCACACCAACTTCTACCGGGTAGTGGGCTACAATGTACAATTTGAAGGCATTTGAATACACGCTTCCTCTGTGTTTTTCATCAAGAGATGCAAGAGACATAATGATTTTATATGCTATCATCATTCATCAATACAACCGAATGTGTGCTTCTTAATCTCAATATGACATGGAACATGGTGTATCAATTGATAAAGTGCGTAGAGAGGGAAAATAAGAAGAAGACTAAAATGAAATGTTTGTGAACTTGTAGCCTGTGGAATTTGAGTCGCACAGCTGCTCTTTTGAATATTTGTGTATCCTCTGTTTCATTAGAAGTGGTGGTATAGGGTATTCAGAACAAGAAATAACTTGTGGCTGCATAAAATCCGCAATGCAAATTAATTTGTTAAGTTGGTATATGGATATGTTGTTGGTTGGGATGGGGATGGGAGGGTTTAATTTTCTCTTAATAGAGCATGTAAGTTTTCCAGCTTTTGACTTGAAAGATTGCCAGGTGAACTGGATTTAACTCAGTTATTTGGAAAGTTGGCATAATTTGAATAATTTTGTCATAACTTATATTTGCAAGTGTTTGGCACTTGAACAAATTATTGCCTTTTAAATTATGCCCATTGGATTTAGCATATACTACTAGAAGTGGAAGGTGTGCAAAATTATCTAATATTTTTACTCCCTTTTATGCTACAGCATTTGTGAGACATATTTCAAGAAGTATCCAGCTCGAATAGGGTAATTAACTCCCTTCAATTACTTGCTGGAGCCAATCTATTCTTTTCCTTTTCATCATCATAGTCAATTTCTTGATCTTGTTTCCTAGAAACAACGGAAGTGTATAGCTATAGCACTTAGTTACATGACACTGTCTTTTCTGTGTTCCTCAGGTTTATGCGAGTTGATACGCTCTCCCTCTTGTTGTCAATGGCAAATGTTGGTGCATATTCAGATGTGCTTGCCGTTGATATGGTTGGGGGTTTAGTTGTTGGAGCTGTAGCTGAACGCTTAGGAGGTAAATTATGCTTGTGCATCGCCATTTTAATGCATATGTTAGTTTACAATCAATATTGATTGCCTCTGTTATTTCTATTATAGGTACAGGATATGTTTGTAGCACATATCTTGGATCAGCGCCCAGCTCTATAGACATAATAAGAATGTATAATTTGAACAGCGAGATGACCAGCAGGTAAATCCAACTTTTGAGCACTATATGGCTTCTCATTTAAGGAGATAGTCAGTTAGAGAACCTTTGGAAAGCAAGCAGGAGTATAAATTCATACATTAATCTGAAACATACTCCCTCCGTAAACTAATATAAGAGCATTTAGATCACTACTTTAGTTATCTAAACGCTTTTATATTAGTTTACAGAGGGAGTACTTTTTACCCTTAAAGTGGCTATAAGACCATACTAAGAATGTTGGTAGATGCATTATTTACAGTTTCAGATAATATGCAGTATCATTCTTATCATTATGTATTATATCTTGAATTGTCATCTATTACTTTTATCAGTATGTACATGTAACTGTATGAAGCTCCATTCAGGATTTTCCAGGCACCACTTAGCGACCTGTGCTCCTTGAAAAGTTCTGGCAATGCTCCTGGTAGCGTTCAAGGTGATGCGGTCGAACCTAGTGCAGTACCAGACGAGAGTCTTCAGTCATCCCTGGAAAAACCATCTGATACAGAAGTATCAGATGGGAATGCGCAGTCAACGACAGCGCAGCCAATTGTTATAGGGGCCCCTGAGCCTGCAACGGATGAGCACCTTAATCAAGGTGACATCCCAATTGATATAGAGGCCCCTGAGCCTGCGGATGAGCACCTTAATCAAGGTGACATTTCTATGCCGGGTAAGCAGTGACCAATCTATTACGAAGAACTTTCCATGAGAGTGTGATGTTCGATCTACTGATGCTATCTTGATCTGTAGATTGCAAAGGAAGTAATGGCAATTCAATAGCTCCCAAAGCACCGAGAGCAGGAAAAGCACCCTCACCGGAGAGGATGAAATATTGGGGAGAACATGGCTTTAGCAGGTAACATGAAATATACTCCATCAGTAGAAAACAACTGCCGTATGCATCTAAATATTTTCATTAATATACTGGTTTTGTGTTAATGTAGTTTGATTGTTGCTGCTCCGGGACATGAGGTGGAGAGTGTGGTTGCTGATTTGCTTCCACTCTTGTCTTATTCAGCCCCATTTGCCATTTATCACCAGTATCTTCAGGTAAATCATTGTTCTTTACAATTGATACAGATGCCAAAATGTTTGTCTTGCAGCATTTCTGCAGATTACTTTCCTTTATAGGTTGAATTTCTTTAAAAATAAATCCTGTCGCTTCCCTGAAAAATTAGCTTATGTGTTAAATTGACATTTTCTTTGTTTTATCCTTATTTCTGTTTGCTCATCTTGTGAAGTGTGGTTTTGCTGTTACTTATCTTTTGTTTTCTGGTGTCTACATGCAGCCTCTTGCGACTTGCATGCATAGTTTGCAAGTATCAAAAATGGCTATTGGGTTACAGATAACTGAACCCTGGCTTCGAGAGTATCAGGTCAGTACGCTAGGCATTTTTTTCTTCTTGTTTTTATAAGCCTGATTAATAATACCTCTTGCCAGTAAGGAATGTAGAGTAATAAAATGTTTGAAGGTCCATATATGGATACGTGTCTGAAGCCTAAATTACTATAGTGTGGCTGTTTATAAACCAATTTTGTTGCCACCCTACTTGAGTACTAATAACTGCTGGGTTGTGTGGTGTGTGATGAGCATGCCTGCAACAAAATTGGTTTATAAATGCAAAAAAATGGCCTCTGAATTATGAATGCTACTTATAAATGCAAAAAAGGGGTCTGTGACTAGTGTTGTGAATTATATGAAGGTAAATCATCTATAAAAACCAGAAACTGTGGTGATTTCCTTGTTTTTCCAATCTTCCTTCTGGATGCAGGTCCTTCCATCGCGCAGCCACCCACACATGCAGATGAACGCGTTTGGTGGGTATATCTTGAGCGGCATCCGGGTACACAAGCCAGACCCGTCGGGAGCACGAGTGCAAGAGAAGTCATCCGGCGCAACGGAGAGCATGCTTATCTCGCTGTAACTTCTTTTTTCTATGGTTTGCAGCGATACGGTTTGCGTTGCGGCCTAGCTAGGTCTGAGGAGTATACTTGTAAACAAGTATGTCTTGCATCCTTCCCCTGTGGGAAGGACATGTAAGCATATGCCGGCCAACATTCACCTTTGTTGTAACTGGTCGATTCACATCCCAGTTTTGATTAATTCACTCTCGTACCAGTGGAACATTGATATGCCATGGACATGGTTTTCCGCACCATCCGTTTACCGCTTCCTCTAAGAATTTACCACCATGAATGATGAATCATACCTGGTGACTTTGCCTAGCCAACATGTTCGGTTTTCCGAAGAAACCTGACTCGTTTTGCTGTTCATCGGAGTCAACCCTCTTTGAATGAGTAAACAAATTTGGAAAAACTAATGTGAAGCACACATTTAGTTAGTCTGCAAAAGCATATTTCAATGTTATAAAAGCTTTGGTAGTAAGATTTGGACTTTTTTTTCCAGTGGGCAAGGTTTGGGATTTCGGTACTAGAACTCAAATATCTTAAATTTCAAAAACTGTTCAGAATTATTTGGAGATTTCTTATTAAATTTTGAGAAGAAAAAAAACTGCTATATTTGAATTTGATTTCAAGCGTGTCAAAAGTTTTGATATCAATTTTCTTTTGATACCCACTGAAACTACCAAAAATGAAATGGTGAACTCTTTTTTGTAGCTTCGACAATATTTGGTTTAAGACTCAAGGCCATGGAAATTATCCCGCCATTGTGAACTCTTGCCCACTAATGCTTAGCATAAATCTATGCCACATTAGCTCGAAAACTACATATGGGTGTGAATATCTGGTGTTATATGTTTGAAGGTTATCGCTCCGCTAAGAATTTGGAGGTGAAAAGGATCCTCTGCTGAATTTTGTCAGAGGTACTACATGTTTTTTTTCTACATACTGGTGATGCAGATGCTAAGCAGAGAACACATTCTGATGATTGATGCTAAGTAGTTGGTGAAGGATTTCATATGCTAGTTAGAGCTGACAAACATAGTAACACTTCAGTGTAACTAGAAGGAAAGGTGTTCCTTGCTGTGGCGTCACGACTCGAGAAGTAAATATGGATGCTGATAGAATGTCTCATCAGATGATGACAATGATAATTTATATGTAGCATGTCTAAGATGTTTCATCACTTCAAAAGAGAAACTTCATTGTGTACAACATCACAAATTGATGACCATGCAGTTGATGGCGAAGAAAAGAAGCTCATATATTTGACGAGATCACAAAATGTTGATGCACAAAATGCAGTAAATGGCGCTCCTCTACTCTCCTATGGTGATGATGATATCTTGGGACTTGACACCCCTAATTTGGTGATGATCTACAGGATTTCCGGAACACAACTGAAGGTCATGGCTTCAAGCAAAGCCAGATGAGATCAGCAACGTTCTTCTGCTGAGAGGAACAAGTAGCAGCAAAGGAGTGACAAGACAAGACCCAAGTAGTTGAGAAAACTAAATTACTCTCAGATCACACCTAGCAGCTAGGTGAATTCAGAGGATGGCCGCGGCAGAAAATATATAGCGAATTAAGGATACATGTTCACGCCAGCCAAGGACATGGCGTCTGGGATTTACCCCAAGTACAGGAAGTTGATCTCCAGGTCTATCAGATCGATCTCGCGTTTTGTACCCATTACAACCAGTGAAAGGTAACTTCTTTTTTGAGCTAGTGAAAGGTAACTTTTATAATGCTAATAATGTAAAAGCTGGTGAACAAGGAGACATAAAGGTAATTCAAATAGTGGCAGCTCTAGTCTTCAGAGCCGTTGGATGCACGATCAAGGGTGTGGCAGTGTGTCGGAACTCCGTGGAAAGCGGTGGTATGTTGCTGTTAGATTTGATGAAGATAACCGCCGGGTGACGATTTCTTCAGATAACAACATGAGAAGTGTCGGTTTCTTCAGAAGATGCAGTCTGGTTCCTGGCAAGGTGTGTAAGTAATTGGCATAGTTCTGCCGGTCAGGGTCAGATTATTTTATACTGTACTACGCTAATAATGAATGACCGAGATACTAACCAGTGCATACCCGGTATGAATGTGAGTGATGTACTGGTCGCAGCAATTTAAGTCTGAGGCTACGCTTCTGCTAGCATAGCCTAGGAATCTTCATTAGCATTATTATTCTGTAGACTTGCAATTCAATTCATCAGCGTCCTTGGCAGCACTCCAATTCTGAACTTTTTCAAGTCGGTTAAGATACAAATGAGAACATGTTAGCTAGTGCAGAGTTGCATTTCACTGTGTTATTACCAGGGCAAGGTACTTACAGTCCCATCACTAGATATGCAGGTTTCGCATGTAAATAGTTGGGGGCACCAAGTAAATTCCCGGCATTAATCGCCATCCTGATTCACTGTTAATAAAGGTAATTTACATATTAATGTTATACTGAGATGGAACAAACCAGTGTTATTTATAAATAGGCTGCGATCATGCACCTTAGTGCCATAGTCGAATTTTATAGTTTCAAAATTGTACATGACCTGCAATGCATTACCTTGAGACTGCCTATGATCTGAAATGGCTCCACACGTGCACTGATATGCTATGTCGGTTATTCTTGTGAAGATCCTACACACCATTAAATTTTGTTAAACAACAACAGCTATGACAGATGCAAGAATACCTTGTATTAGTAGAACATAGATTGAATTGAAAAACTGCAAACCTATCAGTTGCAAGTATACCTGGATAGCAAAACTGCAAACATGATCAGCAGCAAAACAGTGACAATTCATTGTTTTCCATAATTATGCCAAGATGATCCTTTGATCCTTAAAACTGAAGATTTTCCAGGCATACCTTCAGCCTTCATGAGTTTTGGACAAAATGTAAACACAAGTGGCTTGAAAGCCCACCAAACAAACATAGGAACACCTGAACAGCAAGCCAACAGAAATTAGAAATGCAAGAACACCTGGTACTGACAGCAACATAGCAGTATATGAAAAGAAAAAATCAACTTAAATCAGTAGCTTGACCCGAAGTCTCATTTATTCCATACTGCTGTCCTACTGCTATTTTGATCGTGATACCGAAATTAGGGAGTAGACTTCCACGTCTTGATGAATAACAATAACCCAAATATAAAATGCAAAATATGAAGAAGCCTATAAGATCGAACAAACACCTGCACACATAACAAAAACAAATTGTGATCACAGGTTTTGTTGGAAGAAAAGAAGAGAGACTTGCAGAAGGCATTGGCTGATAATGATGTCGATTTTATCGACTTGTGGAATGACAAGGGGCGTTGAGAAACAAATCTTAAATAGTTTCACTACCGTTTAAAAGAAAATGGAAATCTGATATGGCAGGAGTAAAAGTGGACTTTTTTTTCCTGCAGTGAGAATAAGTTGAAGTGTATATAACTGATATTGGTGTGGACACCCCTAATGAAGGTTCCTGCAGCTAATTTGCACGTAATGGGTCCGCCTGAAATTAGAACCAAGAGGGAGCCCAGTTATAGTTCAGTTCAGAAGTATGTTGTTCCTGCTTTGCATCAAAGAAAGGTGCTGAGAAATCTCAATCAGAAAAGTATTTTGGGTGCTTAATCCCCATCTTATTCTCTGCTTCTCCTCTCACATCTACTTTGCTTCAACCAAATTATCTACTCTATCTAATTTCTGGTTGCTAGATAGATCACTTCTCCTAGTTCATACAATTCTCCACCAAAAATCCCCAAATATTGCTGTTATTAGTGTGTCGTGAAAGATCAGGGCCAATCAGCACATGTTTGTGTCTTATCAGATTAGATGTACTTACCAGATTTAAGTACAGGAAGGAAGACCACAGCCACAAGGCCCTTGTGTCATGCATGTGTTTGTATGGGAAGGGAAGAGCTCTACAAGGCTAGAAGAATGTACAAGGGCACTCCAAGGCTGAGTCCTGCACGGTGGATGGGAACAAGCACAGAGTTATTAAGCAGGATTGCAGGAAAAGGGCAAAGTGGAAAAAACACCAAGAATGTATGTTTGTGTTACCTTGGATTAGATTATACTGATATTTGGGATGGTTCCCTCTAACCCCCTGCAGTACTGATTTAGCTCCTTGCTGCATTTATAGATATCTAGCATTTCCAGTGAATCCGGGAGGGCATCGTTGGGCAATGACGAGATGGCTGGACAGGAGTAGACTGATAATATCTTGAGGCTGGTAAGGTTACGCAGCCCTGCAGGGAGTTGTTGAAGGTCCTTGAAATACCAAAAAACTAGTTCCTGGAGGGAGGAGAGGAGTTGAAGGGCGTCCTCTTGCTCCTTGCTGAACCGCTCCATCCCTTCAACACCAATCCCCATAAAGTTTCAGCTTGGTGAGGGAGGAAGAGAGGAATCTGCAGACGGGTCCAGCAAGAAGTCCTGCTATGTCATCTGTCCCGAGCTCACGCAGTGTGGATAAAACAAGCTGTGTCTGCCGCTCTTCACCTCCCTCAGCATCCTCCAAAGCCCGTCTGGGATCAGCTAAGAATCTAGGGCTGCCCCTGACTTCCAATTCGTTGAGCTGGCCGCCGATGGTAAGGAGAGACTGCGATCCCTGACATTTCAGATCCTCTCCACAACTACGCAATTCTAATCTGGTGAGAGAGGAGAGGTTTGAGAGGGGCTCCAGTGTCCCCATGCCTTCCACACTTACAAGGTACAGGTACTGCAGGGAGGAAGGAAAAAGGTGACGGGAAAAGGAGAAGGTGGATAGAAACTTTGGGGAGCACATCATTGCTAAACTCTGGAGGGATCGCAAGGCTTGGAGCCATCCTCCTCCAGGAACAAGAGTTGGCGGGTCCATCAAGACCAGCTCTGGGTAGCCACCAAACTCCAACTCCCGTAGTGAGTCACAGAGCTGAGTTGGGAAGAGCAGCAACCCATCATTCTCTCCCTCTGCTGCTGCTGTTATTTCACCTCCCCCCATCTCTGATGCTTCTTGTGTTGTTTGTTGCACATCCACCCCCACTACCAGCTTTTTTATGTTTTTACACCATTGTATTACCAATTTGGAGAGCTTTGGGAGGTGGGGGAGGAGCTCTGTCAATTCTTCGCCAGTATTACCATTTAAGTTGTAGATCTTGATATACTCAACAGGGAGCTGCCATTCCACATCTCCTCCTAGTGGTCCAACTAGACAAACTGAATTTTCTACAATCATTGTCCTCAGCGAGGTTAGCATCAGAAGGTGCTTCGACTCAAGAGGTGGGCACTTGTCCAGTGTCAGCTTCTCAATACACGTTTCTTTACTGAAAAGTAACACTTGGTCTAAGCTAAGCAGATCACTCTCTCCGGTAATTTTCAATTCTGCTCCACCGGATGATCCTGAGTATGTAAACCTCTTTAATAGTTTCACATTTTCTAACTCGACATTACGCAGACTTTCAGTCCAGGAGATGGGAGACAAGAATTCTGAACTTTGCTGATCTTGAGCTCCTGTAGTTTAGGATAAAGAATATGGTTTGAAATTGGAAACTCTAAGAATTTCGGGCACTCTTTAATAATCAGCACTTGCAAGAGAGGGAACATATGAGCATCCGTTGGCAACCGCTCTCCATCCAGGGAAGAATCTTGTTCAGCTGGGAAAATCCATTTTTCAAAACTTCCTAGGCCAATGAGTTCAAACTTTAATAGCATGCAAAAGCTTTTCTCTATAGTAAACTCCTTCAGCCTGGCAATATGCTCAAACCTTAATTCACGAAGATCCCACGCCTTCCCTAAAGAAGGAAAAACTTCCCAAGAAACACCATACAGATAAAGAGCTTGTAGACCTTCAACCATAGTTTTAAATAGCGCGCTAAGCATCTTAGCGGCGGACCTCTTCCAAATGCTATAGCGTGCTACAGCGGAGCTATAGCGCGCTATTTAAAATGTTTGTTCATTTGTTTGGACCAAAGTCTCTTAGCGCAAGACCTTTTGTAAATGCTATAGCGTGCTATAGCGGAGCTATAGCGGGCTATTTAAAACAGTGCCTTCAACAGCGAACTCATCACCCAGCCGTGTTGGACAAGAAGGACCTCCATGCCCTCTAATGCACAACACTTGAAGATCTTCACGAGGTTGAAGGCTCTCAAGAAGCGCTGCTTCCACACCAGGCTCAACACTAGACCGTTTACTGTCCCAGTCCAATGTTAACCTCCTCAAGTATCTTTTCTCCATCAATTTTGCTTGAGCTGCTTCTTCTTTTGTATGTATTCTCTCTATGTTATGGATGCCAAGCTCCCTTAGCTTGGTCAAATGCCCTAGTTGCTTTGGTTCAAATCCTTCACTTTTCTTATTGATCTGAAATAACTTTAACTCTTCTAAGAGTTTAAGTTTCCCGACATTACAAATATCAGAATGAAGCTGATCATCACTAGGAACATAAAAATGGCACAATTTGGCAAGGTTGCTCATGTCTTCGGGCAAATCACGACTGCCATCCCACAACTCAAGATATAGAATCCTTAAATGATAAAATTTAGAGATGCTAAGTGGTAAATGCATTTGGCTCCCATCTGTCCCTAGACATAGGTATCGTAGGTGGAGAAGTCCCGAAAAGTTATGTAACAAGAACTCCATGGGACAAAGCATTTCGGGCAAACGAAGAACACGAAGAGTGTTCGCTTCCCCCAAAAAATCACCAAATATCTTGACAAAACATTCATCCATTTTTCCAAATAACATCAATGTTTGCAAATCTGCAACCTTAAATCTTGTCTTTAGTTCTTCCAATTCACTCTTCAATTTTTTACCGGATACTGCATCATATTTACCTAAACCATTTGTGCTTATAGATAAGTGCCGGGTGGTTGCCTGAATCTCTACTGATCCAACACTAGGGAGACTTAAACTAAGACAATCATGAGATGCAACCTTCAATGCCAAATCATGCAGCAGGTTATGCATAACATAACGCAGACCATACTTAGTTTTCTCTTCTCTGAAAAATCCATGGATGACTAACTCATTTAAATTGCTCAGACCTATGTCTTCAAATATTTGGTCTTGCCCATTGGGTATCAAAATATCTAGTCCGATCCATAGACTGGTCAGCTCGTCACTTCTGAAATTGTAATCTTCAGGAAACAATCCAGAATAGGCAAAACACTGTTGCAGATGGAAAGGAAGGAAGTCATAGCTAAGCTTCAAGGCAGGCATAATTTCATTGTCATCGGTCTGCTTCTCCCATCCTTTACTTTTTAGGACCCTTTTCCAGTGACACAAACTAAGGTCTTTACTCAGTAATCTACCAACCGTTTTCGCTACAAGAGGGGAGCCCTTTAGTTTTTCCATTATCTTATCTCCAGTCTCAAGCAAAAATTGTTTGTCCCTTGGATATTGCTCATCACCAAAGACAAATGTTAGGAATAACTTTCTAAACTCTTCAGATTCTAAACCATTCAGCTTTATTGACTGGCAAGGTGTTTCAACCTTCTGCGCTATTGCTTCAAACCGAGTTGTGACCAGAATCATGGAACCCTTTTCCTCTGATTTATTGAGTGTCGACAATAATTTTCCCTCCCCATTACTAATCTTCCATATATCATCCAATACAAGTAAGAACCTTTTAGATTTTAATCTTTGCTCAATCAAATCTTCAGTTGTACTTCCAATTTTTTCCTTTTCAACTGCAGGGATGCAAGTTTTAATCTTCTCTAGCACCTGATCCAGATTGAAACTGAGTGACACACATATCCAAATCATGACGGGAAAATGATCTTGCATTTGTTGGCTGCGATATATGTGTTGTATCAGTGTAGTCTTCCCCATTCCACCTGGACCAACAACTGGAAGCACAGTTAGACCCTTGTCACAGTAGTGACCATTGGTGATGTCATGTATGATTGTATTTATGACAGGGCCCCTCCCATGCAATTTTGGCTCATCAATCCGACCTTTGGTGACGGGACGCCTCTGAGCAATGTTTGGGACAATTCTAGGGTCACAACCCTGCAGAAGCTTGTTAACCTCACTACGCATAAGCTGCAGTTTCTCTACAATGTCCTTCATCCTTTGACCCTATTAAACTCAAACTTTGTTGTTTCTTGCGCATTTTCACGATGTTCATCATGAACATGTGGATCTGGGGAAGATGAGCAACCGAGCTTGGGCATGCACCCGCTGACCTTCTGATTTGTGTCTGGAGCTGAGGAGGAATCACCACGCGACCTCTGCCGGCGTTTAGCACGCTGCCAAGGGCAACAGTTGACCATTTTGCCAACAGCTTTGGTGGTGTGGCGAGCATCGGAGGTGAGGTCGTGGATGCCACCCTCGCCGTGCTGGTCTGCTGCATGATATGTTTTGTGCAGCTCATCGTGGATGCGGAAGTAATCCAGCTCGTCCAGCAAATCTTCGGCAATGTGTGCTGAGTCCTGCAGCCTCTGCAGCAACATCTCCATGGCTGGGCCGCCGAGCTCCTTACGGCCAGCATTTTCGAGGGTCGCCTTGACGAGCAGAAGTTCGGTGCTGAGGGCCTCGACGTTAGGACCAAAGTTCCTTGCGGCTGCCCAAGCCCCCAGCACGCCATCCGCAACGGGGGCCAGCGCCTTGCCCACCACCCATTGCGCCGCGCTAAGGGCAGCGTACATCGTTTGATGGGCGTGCGTGCCTGCACCTGCAATCAAATGTGATTAATCCTGGCTGCTGGTAGCTGAAAACTGAAGGATAGGAGTAGGTAATGCGTACCTAGATGCGTGCGGATGAGGTCCAGGCCTAGCTTCTTAGCTGCAAACGGGCTATCTGGGTTGAATCATTGCAGGAGTAGTGGAACACCTTACATAGTATCCAGGAAGGAACCAATCAACAAATGCGATTGTACATAAATCTTGGTTGCTGGCAGCTGCAAAAGGATTGACTCGCTGCAGGAACACGAATCAAAAGTAAGTACTAGTAAATCCTTGCAAATGGAGATAGTGCTTGCAAAGGTGTAGCTTCAACTGGAGAAGCTTACATATCCAGGAAGGAACCAATCAAATGTGAAAGTAGATAAATCTTGGTTGCTGTAGCTGCAAATTAAAGGCTTTCCCTTGTGGATTGTCTTGGATCGATTCTCTGCAGGAACACGAATCAAGACAAGAGTAAATACTAGTAATTCAGAAGAGCTGTTCCAACTCTGCTTTTCGTTTGTACTGTAGGTCTTAATGTTGGCTCGAATGGAAAAAAGAAGTACTAAATACTATACTAGTGTAAATCCTAGAGGAGATGAGTGCGTACCGCCGGTGATGTACGCTACCTGACTCTGCCGCCGGTGACCGGTGCCGCTGACGCCTAGCTGCCACCTGCGAATGAGGGTTTTGTTGGGTTGAGTCAGATAGAGAGAGAGAAGAGACGGCGAGGGTTGTGTTGGGTACCTGCTGCTGTGCGCGGCGGCAGTACAGTGCGGCTGGTCCGGATCCGGGAGCGGCGGTGACGGGAAGAGTGCGGGAGGCGACGGCGGTTCGGGCAGGGGAGGAGGCGGCGGGGGCTGCGCTGCGCTGCCGGCCGACGAGGCGGAGATGAGGACAGTTGCCGGGGAGTGGAGAGCAGAGCAGAGCAGGGCAGCAGTGGAGTGAGAGTGAGAAATAGGGAGTGAGTGGTTGGTGTAATAAGTGCTGGTCTAGTTACGTAGTAGGAGCACCAATATTTTGCTTGACTTGACCTACCAAAGTCTTTGCTTAAGTTCGTTCCACCGTGATCTTGGCGTTGCTCTGGAACATTTGGAAAAGACGCAATGCCAAAGTGTTCCGCAATGACACTCAGGGCCTCCACTGCATCGCCAGGGCGGCAGCTGACGACCTGATTCTCTGGTCCAACAGATGTACAAACGTTCAAAAACAAAATCTGATACGTGACTGGGCCACTATGTTGTTTCATCTTGCCGCGAGATTGTAGGCAAGCTGTAATTTTTCCACTCTTCCCTTACTTCTCTCACCCCCGACTCCCCATGTAACTCTTGCTACTCTTTGTAACCGTTTGATGCCGTTAATATATGTTCAGGCCGGCGTAAGCCCGCCGTTGACGCGTCAAAAAAAAAGTCTTTGCTTAATGTTTTCTTTTTCATCCTTACCGTAAACTACTCCTAGCATGGCAGTAATTTATATATTGCATTTTGTGTCGGTCGATTTTGTGTGAAGCCATGAGGCCGAGACAGAAACGCATTCCCCACCCACCCCTGCCTCATGCATCTTTCATCCAACGTACTGTAGTAGAATTCAATGCGAATGCGAATGCATTGCTCTCGAGTAGTTGGCCGTGTTAATTTCTACTCTCTCTCTCTCTCTCTCGCCCAGCATTGACTGACTGCGCACTCTTGTGCGTTTATTGGTGAGCAATGAATGAACTGAGTACTTGTTTGTGAAGAGGGAAGGCCTCCAAACCAGCGCGGCGATCATTCATTCCACTGAAGCAACCTCGTGGTCGTGGGCACAGAGCTACTCCTACTCGGTGGCAGTCGCATAAGCACAAGCACATGGCGGGCGGGCATGTGGATGAGGGCTGAAACTATTTAAATTGTGTTTGTGAACTAATTTGATGTAATCATCGTGCACTTGGTGTGCGCTAGATGAAATAGTGATGTATGGATTATTCTGTGGATTATTTAAATGCCCAAACAAGTGCTGCCAAGACCCCATGTATGCAATGCCAAATCTCCCGACGTTGCACCTATGTGACCAAACACCATAGCCTATGTATGGTGTTGCATGCCACAAACATTAGGTCCACGTGGCATCTTATCTGGGTTTTTTTTCGAGAATGACCCGGGAGGGGGGGGGGGGGGGAGATTTTTTTTTTTGAAACTATGATGATTTTTATAGCAAATTCGGAAACTATACACCCTAATGCAGAAAAATCAAAAGTATCACCCCATCGGCCTCCTGTTGACCGAAGAGGGACTTTTCGGCCAACCGTTGGCCAAAAAGGACTTTTCAGCCAACAGTTCGCCAAAGAGTCCTTCTTCGGTAAACACCTGCTCTACTGTTTTAGAAAATTCATATCAAAGGATTTTTAGTATTTTAATTTGATTCTTTTTGCATTAGATTAGAAATTTATGAAGTTTTTGTAGATATCAAGTTTGACTAGATTTGAAAGTTTGAATTTGAATTTTCATGAATTTGCTCAAATCACTAGATTGCCTATAATTTGAGCTAGGAGTATTTTTTCAGATGATTCTTTTTGCTACTGGTTCTTTGTGAATTTATTTATCAGTAGTAATTAATTGGCGAATTTTATAACTATTTAAAATTAGGTTTTTGTGAAAATAGTTCTATTTTAGTGTTTTATAGGTTTTATGCTATTTTTTTAATTTTAATTGCTTTAAAAAATTCTTTAGTTTTTTTGACATATTCTTTTTGTTTCTGTTTAGTTATCAGTAGCTATTTTATTTGTAGTATTTTTTGTATTTTATTTCTTTTATCCTACTACAAAACTTGTTTTGAGCTTCATAGGAGTTTATATTTAAAAGTGCCTTGTAAATCCTGTACAACCATTGCCGTTTTATACATGAAAAAAATACTTTCCCGTAATCTTTTTCCCTTCATTTTCTTTGCCGCCATTTTCTTTCCCGCCACACTAAGGAGTGCTGCATTGACGGAGGATGATGATGATCCTTCATATGGAGTGTGAAACACTGTGTGAGAGAAGTCATAAGTGTGAAACACTTTCTGATGATGATGACGAAAGCTGCAAACACTTATGACTTCTCTCAGACAGTGTTTCACACTCCACCAGCAGCACAGACGCAGGAGACACAGACCGTGTCAGACGATGTTATCTACTATTGTGGACACCATGAGGCTCATTTTATAAGTTTAGAAGTGAAGATGGCAAGAAAGAAGATGGCGGGAGAGAATGGCGGGAAAGAAAATGGAGGGAGAGAATGGCGGAAAATAAAATGGCGGGAGAAAATGAAGGGAGAGAATGGTGTGAAAACCTAATTTTTAAATAATCCTAAAATTCACCAATTAATTACTACTGATAAACAAAGTCACAAAGAACCAGTAGCAAAAAGAATCATCTAAAAAGAATACTCCTAGCTCAAATTATAGGCAATCTAGTGATTTGAGAAAATTCATGAAAATTCAAATTCAAACTTTCAAATCTAGTCAAACTTGATATCTATAGAAACTTCATAAAATTTCTAATTTAATGCAAAAAGAATCAAATTAAAATACTAAAAATCCTATTTGATATGAATTTTCTAAAAAGTAGAGCAGGTGTTGGCCGAAGAGGGACTCTTTGGCCAACGGTTGGCCGAAAAGTACTCTTTGGCCAACAGTTGGCCGAAAAGTCCCTCTTCGGCCAACAGGAGGCCGAAAAGTCTTTTTTCGGCCAACAGGAGGCCGACGGGGGGATACTTTTGATTTTTCTCCATTAGGGTGTATAGTTTCCGAATTTGCTATAAAAATCATCATAGTTTCAAAAAAAATCCGGGGGGGGGGGGGGGGGGGGGTGGGGGAGGGGTGACGAAAGCCCCACTGCTCTCTCGATCCAGTCTCAAAACGCTTGGATTTCTTCAGTTAACAGCATGACAAGTGTCGATTTCTTCAGAAGATGCAGTCTCGTTCCTGACAATGAAGGAGATGTGCAAGTAAATGGCATGGTTCTGCCGGTCAGGGTTTATGAACGTGAATAAGGCCTCACTGGATATACCTACTCATCACACAAGTTTCTGAGTGACATGACAAGGCTGACAGGCTTCAGATATATCACCTAGCTGCAGGCTATGCTTCTGCTAGCCTATGCAGCGTTGCTGCTTCTCCCTTAGCATGGCTTGAGATCTTCCGTGGACTGGTTGCAAGTCAATTTGTCGCCTCCTCGGCAGCCGGTTCTGAAATGTTTTCAAGTCGCTTAAATTGATAAGAACATGTAGCTATCCTGCAGAGTTGCACTTGAGCAGAGCCTATTTACCTCGATCGCATGAACGAACATATGCACTTCATTGCGTGCCGTTCTTGGCAGGAGCCATGAGTAGTGTGTTCCTTTCGGTGCCCCAAACTGTTCAGCAGCATCCATACCTTCTCCATTGCAGTCACACCTGGAAAATTCGACCAGTGATTCCATTAGCTGGTTATACATAATGTCCCTCTTACTCAGAGCAGACAGGCATCCATAATCTCCTTCTTACCTTTGCAGTACCAGTTTGGGGTCTATTCAGTGGCGGAGCCAGAAAATTTATATTAGGGGGGCCGAGGGATGTAGAGGCAGGTTAGAGAGGGCCAAATCATATAAAGACATGCTTTTAGCAGCAAATAACCATGAATTCTGCACTGTTCATCAGTAAATTAACTACAAATCCTTGATGTTAGGGGGGGCCAGGGCCCCTGCTGGTCCCCCCCTGTCTCCGCCACTGGGTCTATTGGCTGCATCTTCCTGGAGCAATGAAGCGCATTTCTGACTGAAATAGATAAAAGACCATGAAAATAAGGATAACGTTTTGCAAAGTAAAAGGGAGCTGCTTTGGTTAGAGTGTGATACAAGAGAGAAAAGAGTTCTTTGTAGAATTAGAGGAAACACTTACGCTGCTGTATATCAAGGTTTTCGAGCCTGACCGGTCGATGAGTCTCGACTAGTCGAGGGGTTTGAGTCAACCCTAGCAGTGCGACTCGTCGACTAGTCGTGCGACTCAAAAACAGTGCTGTATATACATGAGATACTTCAGAGGGGGAATCCATCTGAAGACCAATTAGCGACCGATTCGAAGTTGCAGTGGCCCATGTTGTATCACTTCAAATGCATAAATGATTCCCAAGACCGCACTGCAATCTTTACCAAGATGACAGATTCATAAAATCTGCAAATCATACTGTGTTGGCTTTGATCATTCAGTAGTAAGCTCGATTAGTTCTACTAAAATAACTATAGTTGATTACTTATGAGTAGAGAGCAATGAAATGCCAGACACAGACCAGGCTTTGTTTGCAAAAGTGGTTTTTAGAACAACATAACGGGCCTAAGGTCCTGATAAACTGGCTGAATGATTGCCCGGTTTGGAAGCCTATCTTTTCCTGCCTTCAATTGAAATGAATTTTATCAGAGGTACTACATGTTCATTTTTTCCTACATTGAGTAGTACTAAACATTCAGAACACACATTCGTGATGTTGAGAAATTGATGAAGGATTTCGAGATATAACTCCTGCCCTCTTATAATAGCTTGGTACAGCTGACAAACAGAGTGTTCATGTAGGAAAAGATAAGCATGTGTACAATTGCACTGCACATTCTAATAAACACCGTACTACCAATTTGAGTCTTAGACAATTCAAAACTGCAGACCCAAATAGTAGACAAAGATAACGACTGTAGGACGCCATAGTATATAAAAATTCTGGTCAATGCGTAAACTTACTGTGCAGCTCTGCCAGTCTGTTGGTGACATGTAGCAGTTGGAAAGAAGAGATCTTCTGAAGTCATCTTAAAAGACACTGTCCTGGGGTTCTTGTGAAGATCCTCTCACTATTAAATTTCATTAACAAAAACAGGTATGAGAAATGTAGAATACCTGGTATCAGTAGAATGTACACTGGATAAAGAAATGCATACCTTATCGGTGGCACAACACTATCAAGTCTGAACATGATGATCTTCTGAAGTCTTGTTAAAAGACACTGTCCTGGGGTTGTAATTATGCATCTTGATGACTTAATGGAGTTATGAAATTTCAAAATTGCACATGCCCTGCAATACAAAATTCGCTGTTCCATTAAAAATTGGCTCTGCACGTGCACTGCTATGGTACTCAGGATGTTCTTGTGAAGATCCTCTATGTAATTAAATTTCATTAAACAAAAACAGGCAAGACAATGAAGAATACCTGGTATCGGTAGAATGTAGACTGGATACAGAAATGCAAACCTTATCGGTGGCAGAACACTGAAAACTGATTTTTTTTTTCCCCATAATTATGCCATGATGACCTTTTGAACATCAAAACTGAACTTTGCAGATACAGCATCAAGTCTTCATGAGTTTCGGACGAATATAAACACAAATGGTACTGATAGCCAAGTAGGTGCAAGACTTCAGAAGAACATTTTATAATATGAGTACCAAGACATCAGAATTTTGAACACCTCAACAGCAAGCCAACAGAAATTAGAATGCATGAACACCTGGTATTGCCATCAACGTAGCAGTGGCTGAAAACATTTTATAACCTAAATATATGAGTATCTTGACCCTCATAGTCTTGTTTATCCCGTAATTCTGATTGTGGAACCCAAATTGGGCAAGTAGACTACCACCTCTTAATCAATGACAATAACTCTCGCTTATCCCTTTGATGAGCCGCCGGGGTGCAGAGGCCTTGAGCCTAGCCCCGCCTTGTCGTTGGAGTCGACCTCCTCACCGGTGATCATCGGCGCCTTGTTCTTGCCAGGGTACCGATCCGCCGTTGCAGAGCAGCTCTAGATGGTTGTGTCTTTGGATGAAAAGTTTTTGAGTGCTAACAACCACTCGACGTGTCAAAGTTTCGTGCGAGCCAGCGATTGGTTATCTGCGAGCAAGTAGAAGGAGAGATCTGATCAGTGGCTTCTAGATTGATTTTCCTCGCACGAGCGTTGAGGCGAAAACTGCTTAAAAAGTAAATGCCGCCTGACTTGGAATTTGAACTACAGGCCTCAACTTGCGGACACATGATGCTACCTACTAAGCCGTCTTGACATATGTATGGCAAGAGTTCAAATGAACTAACAACAGCTGTGTAAATTGAGTAGTACTTAAAAACGGTAAACACTATTTTGAAATTACGAATACTTTTTGACAAATGTGAACCAAATTTTAAATTTCCAAACACCTTTTAAAACCATGAATAAATTTTAAATTTCTGATTTTTTAAATTTGTAACAAAAATTTGAAATATTGTACATCTTTTGAAAATCCAAACAATTTTCTATAAATCAATTTTTTTCAAATTTCCCGAACATTGTTTTGTAAAACGTCAATAATTTCCCAAATCCCGAACATACTTTGAAAACACAAACATTTTTTTATTGGTGAACAAAATTTGAAAACGGGTACTGCTTTGGAAATGCAGAACAGAATTTTGAATCTGAGAACAATTTGAAAATCATTATGATTTTTTGTACACATGCCCAAAAATTAAAAATGGAAACATTTTTTGTAAAACACAAACAAATTTTCAAATTCAAGAACATTTTTGGAAAACGCAAACATTCTTTAAATTAGTGGACACATTTTGAAAACAGGTACAAATTCTGAAATGAAGAAGAAAATTTTTAACCTAATAACAATATGAAAATCCCAAAGAGTTTTTGTATATGTGAAAAAAAATGGAAATTGGTAACTTTTTCCGAGAACTTCAAACATTCTTTTGTAAAAACATGAAAAGAAATTAAATTCGAGAACATTTTTTAGAATGCAAACATTTTATAAATTGGTGAGTAAAACTGGAAACGGGTACATCTTTTCAAATGCAGAATAAAATTTTGAATCTCATACAATTTGAAAATCTCGAAAAACAAATTGTGTACACGAAAACATTTGGAAATGAAAACATTTTTCTATAACTTCAAGAAAAATGTATAAGGCAAACAATTTTTGAAACTTTGAACAACTTTTAAAATACTGAAAGAAAATTGGAACATAAAAAAATCGAATATATGGAACAATTTTGAAATTGTACAATTAAAAGGAACAAAGAAGAAGAAAATAAGAAGGAAAAGAAAAAAAAGAGAAAAGGAAAGTTCAGGAACCTTCTGGAATGTTCTCTAAACCGAGAAAAGCACCTAGGAATCTTCTGGAAGGTTTCCAAAACCGGAAGTGCCAGCTATACGTACATCTGTAGATGCGCCGGCCCAATTAATCGCGCCCTGTTAATTTGCTCGACCCTTTGATGCAGAGAGCGTCAAATAGGGTCAACGGTACTACTCCCTCCGTTCGAAATTACTTGTCTCAGAAATGGATGTATCTAGAACTAAAATACGTCTAGATACATTCATTTTCACGACAAGTAATTCCGAACGGAGGGAGTAGATTGCAGGCTTGGTGCCCTGGCACCATGGAGCCTATTATTAAAAAAACGAAAACAATATTTTAAAAAGTTCAGAAACAATTGGAACCTTGTATGTGTCCAGTATGTTTTTTTAGGAAGATATGTGTCAACTACGTAACCATGTCTTTTTTGTAAGTTGTAAGTGGGAGCAACTAATTAACGAGCACTTCTTCGGGAGCCTCGCAACGATCAGTGCCACTTGGTGCGTTCTTAGCCATTCGCCATGTGTCGCGCTCTGGGCGCTCCCTTTGGATTTTATTTTTTTATTTTTTTCACACGTGTTTTTGGCTACTTAAACGGGTTTTTGTCGGGTTTTTTTTTTGACATTTTGGTTTTTGCACAGGTCTTCCCTAGCTTTTCGACCAAAAAAAAATTTCGAAAAAAATATATTTTTGGGCAAAAAACGCTTTTCCGCGAGAGTCACGGTTTTGTTTTCGCGAGAGGCACGGTTGTGCTTTCGCGAGAGGCACGGCCGTGCCTCTTGGAAATGAAAAAAAACATGTTTTTTATTTTTTTTCTTTCGCGAGAGGCACGGTTTTGATTCCGCGAGAGGCACGGTTGTGCTTTCGCGAGAGTCACGGTCGTGCCTCCTGAAAACAAAAAAAACACATTTTCTATTTTTTTCTCTTTCACGAGATGCACGGTTTTGCTTCCGCGAGAGGCACGGTTGTGCTTTCGTGAAAATGTCACGGCCATGCCTCCTGAGAAACGAAAAAAAACACATTTTCTATTTTTTTTTCTTTCACAAGAGGCACGGTTTTGCTTCCGCGAGAGGCACGGTTGTGATTTCGTCAGAGGCACGGCCGTGCCTCTTTCGGAAAGGGAAAAAACCCGTGCTCCCGATTCGGTTTTTTCGTTCGGTTTTTTCGTGAATAAAAGTTCGTCAAAACATATCAACATGTGATCTAGTTTTGAAGATCTCGACGCGTGGAATCCAATGACGAAAGTGGTTCGAGATTTGGACGCACGGTTTAAGAGATAAAATGTTTTGAATAAACGGATCTACGAAAAAAAGGAAAACTCCCGGGTTGCGACAAGTGGCGCACATGCAGCACACCACTTGTCGCAACCTGGGGAGTTGGAGTGATCTCCACAAGGAGTACTCCTTAATTAGTGATTTCGGTTGTAAGTTGTACGGAAGAAAGAAAATTCCGGCCCAGCAACAGCACAATCAGCCCATTTCTTAATACATATTTAGGGCCTCTTTGATTCACATGATTTGGAGAACACGGGAATATGAAAAAAGTATAGGATTGATGTGGGCAAGCCCACTTGAATCCTACAGGATTAGCAAGGAGTGTTTGATGCCACAAAAAATAAAGGAATTATAAAAATATGTTGGAGTGGATGATAGATTTCCTATGAAATGTAGTACAAAAGATTTCATAGGAAAAAATCCTATGGGATTCAATCCTACAAATCAATGGAAAGACATAAGAATAATTTCTAAGGATTTCAATCCTCCAAAACACCTATAGAATTCCTTTGAATCAAAGGAACCCGTATATTTTTTCTGTACGCCACACGTGAAAGTAAAATGTTATCAAATTAAGATTTTGATAACATGCATTAACATTTTGCTAGTTAACAATATCCAAATACTAATCTAAAAATATAATTTTTTATAACATGCATTAACATTTTGCTAGTTAAACATGTCCAAAAATATGAGGGAGACTAATAAACCTGGACGTATGTAGTGTTAGAATTATTCCGAGGCGCACCGTCAATCTACCAAGGACCAAGCAATCACACGAACACGACACCGAGATTTGTTAACGAGGTTCACCGATATGGCTACATCCCCGGGGCATGACTACGGGCGCTCCTCCCCGTGACACCGTCACAATACCGCACCCCGGCCGCCCGGGCGCCGGCACACCCGCTGGCTCCCCCGCGTGCCTGTGCTATTATGTTGGCATAGGTTACACCGTGTGTGTACCCCCGCTATATATGAGAGCCCAGGATACAAGTGTCCTATTAGGACACAACTCCTACCCTGTCTACACACAGTCCAAAACCAAGTCCAACTGTAACCTAACTTGTACAATAATATTCGACACAACTCTAGCATGTAGTACTAACCTATGATATTATGCACCGAGAAAGTAGTGCCATACACTAATATTATACATATGATACTCCACTGCAAATAGCCTTAGGAGATCAGATTCCATTCATGAGGAATGTTAAATGGTCCATTTTTAAAAAATGATAAGATTGGTATGAAATTTATCTTTAGGGTGCCTTTGCTCGAGGAACCAAGTGGAATAGAATGTCAAATAGAACTAGTTTTTTATGTTACCACTCGGCGCAGCCATCGTGTTAGTGGTGCTGACAATAACCTTTTGTCTTAGCGAAAAAAGTTGTTAACACCCGTACCAATGTACCACTAATTGCTAATTGGTAATCACCTAATTGTTGTGACAACTACTATAACAGTCGAATGAACAATGTTTAGCCTTGGGACGTTTGAATTCTAGATACTATGATTTGATAGCAAGTTCTCAGACGAAGGAAGCAACACCACAACCAATGGCACACACACGGGCGATCTAGGGCAATATAATATTTGCCACTTCATACATTCTTGAATAATCTTTTTTGTTAAATCTAAAAATATCAGTCTTCGTAAATTTTAAAACATTTATAAAGTTATTTGCTAGTTTCGTACAATACAAATGACTCTACCAAGTTCAAAAGTTCAGAACATATTTGAGTATATATAACTATGGATAAAGATAGATGCATTACAATACATTAACGACATAAATTAATTTTGTCGAGTAGGACAACACCTTCTCTTTGATTAGATAAACAACATAAATTAATTTGGTGGAGTGAGATCCAGCTTAACAAAATATTTTCTTAAATGTCCTAACCAAAATTAAATGGAAACAGGGTGTTATGACATTGTTATTTGTTCTAGTTATTTTTGGGATATAGTACTTAACATTGTTTGTCAAGTAATGAATTGAAAATAAATCATTCAATGAAAAAACTATATCAGAAAGTAAAAATATTTAGTATCAAATATCATGACGGTGCATTGTAACCCATTAGGTCTAGAAAATATTTATTTGGCAATATTTTGTATGAGTACTCGCAATATATACACAAAGAATATTGTCTACACTGTAGTCCTCAACAAATAGGTAATGCAACCTTTGAATTTTCTTTTTAGAAAATTCAGTTCAACTTCGTAGGTTCGTTTATGACCAACTTAACCATTACTGTTACACATTGCATTGCTAATTTTCTAACGTTAAATTCAAACTTGGATTCTATAGAACCATTCAAATGTTAACTTCAGAGTTGGAATTCAAAAACTACTTATTGTCTTGAAGGAAGATGTCTTCATATCCTGAACCACTAACACATTAATGGATATTTTCTTTATAAACAGTCCAATAACTCATAGATGGTTATTTAAAAATTTGATCACTCGATGATTCCCATTATGTTTGTACAAGCTATACAAATAATTCTACGTGTATATGCAAATTTAGCAACAAAATGTGTAGCTAAGGGAAAACTGAGACTTACCTGTCAAAATAGAAACATACTAGTGTGCAGTGCGCGGCGGCACACTGCGTTATATGAATCGATAAGCTATTTTGTTTTTGTAATATTTGGTAAGTCGTCCAAGACTTGATTCCTCGCCAAGTAGTTTATACAACATGCACGTGGTGTACGGTAGGTGGTGATAATGGCTACTGGGTACAGAATTGCGATGTTTTTTTTCTCTAGTTAGTTCTCTTCTTACACCAGAGACACTACCAGAATAACTGGCGATGCCGACGGCCGAACCTATGCCGACGACCCCCGTCGGCATAGATTGGCCTATCCCGAAGGCCCAGCCTAAGCCGTCGGCATAGAAAAGCCGTCGGCATATATCAATCTATGCCGACGGTGGCCGTCGGCATAGATAAGGCCGTCGGCATAGCCCATGGGCCCGGCTACCCGTTCGGAGACGGCCTTTTGACGGCGTCAGTCTACGCCGATGGGCTAACGGCGACCGTCGGCATAGACGTCACGTCATCGATCCGCGTCGCCCGCCACGTCATCGATCTGCGTCGCTCGCCCGTCCGTGGGGTGGCAAATCTATGCCGACGGCCTAGTCGTCGGCATAGGCCTGGCCCATGGATGTTTCCACATCATCGATCCCCGCCCTTAGGCACGTCATCGATCCGTGGCCGTGTGCGCAGGTATGCCGTCGGCATACCTCTATTTTTTTAATTTTATTTATTTATATTATTTACTTTTTCCTGTTTTTTCACAACATAAATGTGCCTTATCTAACAAAAAAACATACCCAGATGGTATATCGATTGCCTCCCTCACGGACGTTGTTGCCGCCGTGCCCCACAGCGACGCCGGAGATGGGGGGCACACCCCGGAGCTGCGTGCCGGGTGCCCGCGCTAGCCACAACCGTAGGAGGGCCCAAAGCAACACCTACCGGCATTGCTACCCCCTAGGTACACCCTCCCGTCTAACCGGGCCCTCATACATGCGGGGCAGTGTGGTGCCATGTCTGAAGAGGCGGGACGGGGGCCCTAGGGGATAGCAATACCACCGGAGCGTCGCACCGGACCCTCATACATGCGGGGTGGTGTGGTGCCATGTCCAAATTAGAGGCATCGCGCATCTCCGGGGTGTCCCCCCCCCTCACGGACGACGCCGCCGCCGACACCTAGAGGGGGGAAACGGATGATTCTCCCTCCAGGTGCCGGCGGCGGCGCCGTCCGTGAGGGGGGGCACACCCCGGAGACGCGTGCCGCCTCTTCGGACATGCCACCACACCACCCCGCATGAATGAGGGCCCGGTGCGACGCTCGGGTGGCATTGCTACCCCCCCATAGGGCCCCTGTCCCGCCTAACCCTGTAGCGTTTGACCACGGGATCTAGCCCATTGACTTTGCACGGACGGGCTTTGAGAAGTGGACCTATCCACCCGGTTGTGTTAGGTGAGCCCATAGGAACACTTTAGAGCAACATCCGGGCCAGACCCACGGCAAGATCCCATCCGTGTAGACCCGACGCGTCCGTTTCCCCTCTCCAGTTGCCGACAGCGGCGCCGTCCGTGAGGGGGGGGGCACACCCCGGAGACGCGTGCCGCCTCTTCGGACATGCCACCACACCACCCCGCATGAATGAGGGCCCGATGCGACACTCGGGTGGTATTGCTACCCCCCCTAGGGCCCCCGTCCCGCCTAACCCTGTAGCGTTGGACCACGGGATCTAGCCCTTTGACTTTGCACGGACGGGCTTTGAGCAGTGGACCTATCCACCCGTTGTGTTAGGTCAGCCCATAGGAACACTTTAGAGCAACATCAGGGCCAAACCCACGGCAAGATCCCCTCCGTGTAGACCCGACGCGTCCGTTTTCCCCCTCCAGGTGCCGGTAGCGGCGCCGTCCGTGAGGGGGGGCACACCCCGAAGACGCGTGCCGCCTCTTTGGACATGCCACCACACCACCCCGCATGAATGAGGGCCCGGTGCGACGCTCGAGTGGCATTGCTACCCCCAGGGCCCCCGTCCCGCCTAACCCTGTAGCGTTTGACCATGGGATCTAGCCCTTTGACTTTGCACGGACGGGCTTTAAGCGGTGGACCTCTCCACCTGGTTGTGTTAGGTCAGCCCATAGGAACACTTTAGAGCAACATACGGGCCAGACCCACGGCAATATTCCCTCCGTGTAGACCCGACGCGTCCGTTTCCCCCCTCCAGGTGCCGGCGGCGGCGCCGTCCGTGAGGGGGGGCACACCCCGAAGACGCGTGCCACCTCTTCGGACATGCCAACGCACCACCCCGCATGAATGAGGGCCTGGTGCGACGCTCGGGTGGCATTGTTACCCCCCAGGGCCCTGTCCCGCCTAACCCTGTAGCATTTGACCACAGGATCTAGCCCTTTGACTTTGCACGGACGGGCTTTGAGCAGTGGACCTATCCACCTGGTCGTGTTAGGTCAGCCCATATGAACACTTTAGAGCAACATACGGGCCAAACCCACAGCAAGATTCCCTCCGTGTAGACCCGACGCGTCCATTTTCCCCCTCCAGGTGCCGGCAGCGGCGCCGTCTGTGAGGGGGGGCACACCCCGGAGACGCGTGCCGCCTCTTTGGACATGCCACCACACCACACCGCATGAATGAGGGCCCGGTGCGACGCTCGGGTGGCATTGCTACCCCCAGGGCCCCCGTCCCGCCTAACCCTGTAGCATTTGACCATGGGATCTAGCCCTTTGACTTTGCACGGACGGGGTTTAAGCGGTGGACCTCTCCACCTGGTTGTGTTAGGTCAGCCCATAGGAACACTTTAGAGCAATATACGGGCCAGACCCACGGCAATATTCCCTCCGTGTAGACCCGACGCGTCCGTTTCCCCCCTCCAGGTGCCGGCGGCGGCGCCGTCCGTGAGGGGGGGGGGCACACCCCGAAGACGCGTGCCGCCTCTTCGGACATGCCACCGCACCACCCCGCATGAATGAGGGCCTGGTGCGACGCTCGGGTGGCATTGTTACCCCCCCAGGGCCCCGTCCCGCCTAACCCTGTAGCATTTGACCACAGGATCTAGCCCTTTGACTTTGCACGGACGGGCTTTGAGCAGTGGACCTATCCACCCGGTCGTGTTAGGTCAGCCCATATGAACACTTTAGAGCAACATACGGGCCAAACCCACAGCAAGATTCCCTCCGTGTAGACCCGACGCGTCCGTTTCCCCCCTCCAGGTGCCGGCGGCGGCGCCGTCCGTGAGGGGGGGCACACCCCAGAGACGCGTGCCGCCTCTTCGGACATGCCACCACACCACCCCGCATGAATGAGGGCCCGGTGCGATGCTCGGGTGGCATTACTACTCCCCCACAGGGCCCCTGTCCCACCTAACCCTGTAGCGTTTGACCACGGGATCTAGCCCTTTGACTTTGCACGGACGGGCTTTGAGCAGTGGACCTATCCACCCGGTTGTGTTAGGTCAGCCCATAGGAACACTTTAGAGCAACATCCGGGCCAGACCCACGGCAAGATCCCCTCCGTGTAGACCTGACGCGTCCGTTTCCCCCCTCCAGGTGCCGACAGCGGCGCCGTCCGTGAGGGGGGCACATCCCGGAGACGCGTGCCGCCTCTTCGGACATGCCACCACACCACCCCACATGAATGAGGGCCCGGTGTGACACTCGGGTGGCATTGCTACCCCCCAGAGCCCCCATCCCGCCTAACCCTGTAGCGTTGGACCACGGGATCTAGCCCTTTGAATTTGCACGGACGGGCTTTGAGCAGTGGACCTATCCGCCCGTTGTGTTAGGTCAGCCCATAGGAACACTTTAGAGCAACATCCGGGCCAAACCCACAGCAAGATCCCCTCCGTGTAGACCCGACGCGTCGGTTTTCCCCCTCCAGGTGCCGGCGGCGGCGCCGTCTTTGAGGGGGGCACACCCCGGAGACGCGTGCCGCCTCTTTGGACATGCCACCACACCATCCCGCATGAATGAGGGCCTGGTGCGACGCCCGGGTGGCATTGCTACCCCCCAGGGCCCCCGTCCCGCCTAACACTGTAGCGTTTGACCACGGGATCTAGCCCTTTGACTTTGCACGGACGGGCTTTAAGCAGTGGACCTATCCGCCCGGTTGTGTTAGGTCAGCCCATAGGAATACTGTAGAGAAACATACGGGCCAGACCTATGGCAATATTCCCTCCGTGTAGACCCAACGCGTCCGTTTCCCCCCTCCAGGTGCCGGCGGCGGCGCCGTCCGTGGGGGGGGGGGGGGGCACACCCCGAAGACGCGTGCCGCCTCTTCGGACACGCCACCGCACCATGCCGCATGAATGAGGGCCCGGTGCGACGCTCGGGTGGCATTGCTACCCCCCCAGGGCACCCGTCCCGCCTAACCCTGTAGCGTTTGACCACGAGATCTAGCCCTTTGACTTTGCACGGACGGGCTTTGAGCAGTGGACCTATCCACCCGGTTGTGTTAGGTCAGCCCATATGAACACTTTAGAGCAACATATGGGCCAAACCCACAGCAAGATTCCCTACGTGTAGACCCGACGCGTCCGTTTCCCCCCTCCAGGTGCCGGCGGCGGCGCCGTCCGTGAGGGGGGCACACCCCGGAGACTTGTGCCGCCTCTTCGGACATGCCACCACACCACCCCACAT
Source organism: Triticum timopheevii (assembly GCA_963921465.1). Taxonomy (NCBI): domain Eukaryota; kingdom Viridiplantae; phylum Streptophyta; class Magnoliopsida; order Poales; family Poaceae; genus Triticum; species Triticum timopheevii. Next base: position 2,986,753 of record OY997264.1, read on the forward strand.
GAATGAGTGCCCGGTGCGACGCTCGGGTGGCATTGCTACCCCCAGGCCCCCCGTCCCGCCTAACCCTGTAGCGTTTGACCACGAGATCTAGCCCTTTGACTTTGCACGGACGGGCTTTGAGAACTGGACCTATCCACCCGGTTGTGTTAGGTCAGCCCATAGGAACACTTTAGAGCAACATCCAGGCCAGACCCATGGCAAGATCCCCTCCGTGTAGACCCGACGTGTCCGTTTCCCCCCTCCAGGTGCCGGCGGCGGCACCGTCCGTGAGGGAGGCACACCCCGGAGACGCGTGCCGCCTCTTCGGACATGCCACCACACCATCCCGCATGAATGATGGCCCGGTGCGACGCTCGGGTGGCATTGCTACCCTCCCAAGGCCCCCGTCCCGCCTAACCTTGTAGCTTTGACCACGGGATCTAGCCCTTTGACTTTGCACGGACGGGCTTTGAGCAGTGGACCTATCCACCCGGTTGTGTTAGGTCAGCCCATAGGAACACTTTAGAGTAACATCCGGGCCAGACCCATGGCAAGATCCCCTTCGTGTAGACCCGACGAGTCCGTTTCCCCCCTCTAAGTGCCGGCGGTGGCGCCGTCCGTGAGGGGGGGCACACCCCGGAGACGCATGCCGCCTCTTCGGACATGCCACCACACCATCCCGCATGAATGAGGGCCCAGTGCGACGCTCGGGTGGCATTGCTAGGGCCCCCGTCCCGCCTAACCCTGTAGCGTTTGACCACGGGATCTAGCCCTTTGACTTTGCAAGGACGGGCTTTGAGCAGTGGACCTATCCACCCGGTCGTGTTAGGTCAGCCCATACGAACACTTTAGAGCAACATCCAGGCCAAACCCACGGTAACATCCCCTCCATGTAGACCCAACGCGTCCGTTTTCCCCCTCCAGGTGCCGGCGGCGGCGCCGTCCGTGAGGGGGGGCACACCCCGGAGACGCGTGCCGCCTCTTCGGACATGCCACCACACCACCCCGCATGTATGAGGGCCCGGTGCGACGCTCGGGTGGCATTGCTACCCCCCCCCTCCCCCACGGCCCCCGTCCCGCCAAAGCCTGTAGCGTTTGACCACATGATCTAGCCCTTTGACTTTGCACGGACGGGTTTTGACCAGTGGAACTATCCACCCGGTCATGTTAGGTCAACCCATATGAACACTTTAGAGCAACATCCGGGCCAAACCCACAGTAAGATCCCCTCCGTGTAGACCCGACGCGTCCGTTTCCCCCCTCCAGGTGCCGGCGGCGGCGCCGTCCGTGTGAGTGGGCACACCCCGGAGACGCGTACCGCCTCTTCGGACATGCCCGCACACTGTACGGCATGTATGAGGTCCCGGTGCGATGCTCGGGTGGCATTGCTACCCCCACGGCCCCCGTCCCGCCTAAGCCTGTAGCGTTTGACCACGGGATCTAGCCCTTTGACTTTGCACGTACGGGTTTTGACCAGTGGAACTATCCACCCTATCGTGTTAGGTCAGCCCATACGAACACTTTAGAGCAACATCCGGGCCAAACCCACAGTAAGATCGCCTCCGTGTAGACCCGACGCGTCCGTTTCCCCCCTCCAGGTGCCGGCGGCGGCGCCGTCCGTGTGAGGGGGCACACCCCGGAGACGCGTACCGCCTCTTCGGACATGCCAGCACACTGTACGACATGTATGGGGTCCCGGTGCGATGCTCCAGTGGCATTGCTACCCCTACGGCCCCCATACCGCCTAACCCCCAGGGTCCCGGTGTCACGGTCGTCGCACTGGGTACCGGGTCCCACACAGACGGTAAACTAAAAATCTAAAAATGTAATAATTGAATTGATTAAAAACTCCGGTATTCAGCATTGAAAACATACTATCACTCTGAAATCTTTAGTGCCCGGGCACCGGGCCGGCTGCCTGGGCACTGAAAGTTTCAGAGTAATTGTCCGTTTTCTTCATATAAGTCTAATGAATACCGGAGCTTGTAACGTATGGATTAGTGAACTATTTAAATAGGTCAAATTGCTTTCCCCTCGGCGAGGTGGGACTATTTTAAAAAAATTGTTGTTTGCATATATGCCGACGGCTTTTCCCCTCGGCGAGGTGGGACTATTTTAAAAAAAATGTGGTTTGCATTTATGCCGATGGCCTAGCCGTCGGCATAGGCCTCCCATCTATGCCGACGGCCGGGCCGTCGGCATTTGTGCACGTTATCCACTCCACCGGGCTGCTGACATGTGGTCCCAGGCCTATGCCGACTGCCATGCCGTCAGCATAGGGCCAACCTTATCCCCTCGGCCACCCTCCTCCTCCACTCATTTCTCTCCCTCACCGCACTGACCCCGACCCCTACCGCCGTCGCCCACCTCCTCCGTCGCTCGCCCTGAGCACGCCACCGCCCGCGCCGCCCCGCCCCGAGCACGCCGGCGCCCGCGCCTCCCCGCTCCGACCCGCGCCTCCCCGCCCCGAGCCCGCCGCCGCCCGCGCCTTCCCGCCCCAACCCCGAGCCACCCCGCCTCGACCCCGGGCCGGCCGCCCCGCCTCGACTCCGCGGTGCCATGCCCCGCGCGGGCCCCGCGCCGGCCGCCCCGCCTCGACCCCACCCGCCCCGCCCCGACCCCCCTCCGGCCGCCCCGCCCCGACCCCCCTCCGGCTGCCCCGCCCCGACCCCCCTCTGGCCGCCCCGCCCCGACCCCCCTCCGGCCTCCCCGCCCCGACCCGACGCCGGCCGCCCCGCCCCGACCCCCCGCCGGCCTCCCCGCCCCGACTCCGCGCCTCCCCGCCCCAACTCCGGCAGGCCGTCTCGAAGGTGAAAATTTTATGTATTTTTAGTGTTTTTAGTAATTTTGTAGCTAGTTAGATAGTTGGATAGATAGTTATATAGATAGTTAGATAGGTAGATAGTTAGATAGTTAGATAGATAGTGAGTAGGTAGATAGTTAGATAGTTAGATAGATAGTGAGATAGGTAGTAAAAAAATTTGGTTAGATGAGATGCTATATGTTGCATATCTTGCAAAAAAAATTTGGTTCGATGAGATGAATCAATGATTATGACGAATAGGTGATAATGATGATGATGAATATGTGATGACGATGATGAATATATTGTTAATTTTTTTAGTTTTTTTGCCTACATGATGCAAAAATAAATGAATGCATGTTTAAATGTTTTAAATATGCTCTATGAGTTGTGATGTTCTAAATTTTTTGTCCCGATGGAATTTGCAGGCTTTGTGGTGTTGCATTTCATCAAAGTGACCATCATCCGACGCGTTGTTCCCTGAGCATCCCTCTGTTGTTCGACTCCTTCCCCTACAGCCGAGGGTGAGCTACAAGTCCATCTCCTCCATTTTTTGATGTCACTAGATTTCATTCTCAAGTCAATTGGCGTAACCTAGGCGTCTCCCGTCCGAAAGGGTTGCATCGATAAATATCCATTCAATTGCATATTTATCACCGCAGCTCTTTCGGATTGTCCAGCGTTTTCCACGGACAGCCCGAGGATGTGTAGATTGGGTATGTTCTCCATGTTCTACCCCGTTCCGAGACAGGATTTCGGCGGCGCCTCCCCATTGTTCTCCGGAGCACATTCTCTCGGCTATTTGCCGAGACGTGTATCTAGAGGACAGCGGGGAGGTGCTGTCGAAATTTTGTCTCGGAACGGGGTAGAATGGAGAACGTACTCAATCTCTCTGTTGGAAAAGGCAGTGCCTAGGAGGCGCTTAGGCACGCCTAGGCGCTAGGCAATGGCCAAATGCCTCGCCTAGGGCATAAATGGAGGTCTAGGCAAGGCAAGCAAGGAATTGCCTACGCAAGCAAGAAATCATGCCACATACTGCACTAATATGCCAAACGGGTTATATTCCAATGGTAGTAGATGGTAATTAACTTATTTATATGCCCTAAACTAATATCAACACCTATATAATAATCACAAATACACTACGAGTAAAAACTATATTACCGCCTAGGCCGTGCCTAGGGCGCTTAGGCACCGCCTAGGCACTAGGCGAAGGCCAACCGCCTCGCTTACGCCTACCGCTTTTTCCAACCTTGCTCAATCTACACATCCTCGGGTGGGATTAGGACCCATCTTTACCTATTAGAGATGTAGGTGGATTCAACGCGGTAGAAACTGAAAATTTGATGTGATTAATTTAAGTGAATCCTTAATTATGTTGTGTGGCCTGCAAAATAGCAGAGGATGGCAGATAATTAGTGGATGTACAGTGGTTTTATCCGTCGAAATCGAGTAACATCAGAGTGGATTGCGAAAACCGATTTGTATTTGAAGGAGATATTTCCTCGTCCAATGAGAATTATCCCACCATGCCCCTGTGCGAGATGTGCCAGACGTCACCGTAGAAATTAGACGGACATGAGTGAGCACCTTCGCACGCACGGATATATGCCAAACTTTGACATGCCGCTGATAAACATAGCCGAGCAGGACCGTGGTAGAGAGGAGGTGATGCGACAACGCATCGATGGATATGAGGACGACGGGGTCAGGGACATGCTAGATGATGTCATTGTTGCAGAAGCGGCAAATGCGACACCTTCAGAGAATGAACCGGAGGAGTCGGAGGCAACCGCAAAGGCCTTCTTGGATGTCCTGGCCTCGTCGAAGAAACCTCTTTATGCGGGTGCGAAAATATCTCAGCCGGATGCCATCTCGCAACTGATTGCAGTCAAGGCTGAGTATGGCTGTAGCCAGAAATGCTTCGAAGCATTCTTGGGAGTATGGGCTAGGCCGTCGGCATAGATGCCACGTGTCACCAACTGGTAGCTCCTGAGGAAGGGATATGCCGACGGCCTAGCCGTCGGCTTAGTTTCAAACTATGCCGACGGCTAGGCCGTCGGCATATCCCTGGCCCACGTAACGGCTGGACCCCACGGGGCATACCTATGCCGACGGCCTGGCCGTCGGCATACTTTGAAACTAAGCCGACGGCTAGGCCGTCGGCATAGGTGTGCCACGTGGCGGCCAGGCATTGGTCATACTTGACGGCGGCCGCCGTTAGACCTGGACTTTGCCGACGGCCCTGGCCGTCGGCATAGATGTACGGCCCCCATCGGAAAATCTTCTATGCCGACAGCCTTTCTATGCCGACGGCCTGGCCGTCGGCATACTTTGAAACTAAGCCGACGGCTAGGCCGTCGACATAGGTGTGCCACGTGGCGGCCAGGCATTGGTCATACTTGACGGCGGCCGCCGTTAGACCTGGACGTTGCTGACGGCCCTGGCCGTCGGCATAGATGTACGGCCCCCATCGGGAAATCTTCTATGCCGACGGCCTTTCTATGCCGACGGCCTCCCAGGCTACGCCGACGTATATGTTGCCGACCGCCCTATGCCGACGGGGGCCGTCGGCATAGGCCTGTCCCGACGGCCAGACAGGGGTATGCCGACGGCCCTGGCCGTCGGCATAGGGGGCGATTCTGGTAGTGAGATGTTTCTTAGTTCTCTTCTTAGACCAGAGATGTTTCTTAGTTCTCTTCTTAGACCATAGATGTTGATCCTCCAGCTTGTTTTGTCTCTGTGATGTAGTTTTAGATAGACGAAGCTATTTATTCCCTGTGTAGACAATGTTGAAGTTGTTGCTGGATGCACGTCCCGGCTCTTAACAGATTGGCAAAATATCTTGAAACTAGAGAAAAACTGATCAACACAATATCATTTATGGCGTATTATCACAATATGCCACGAGATATTCTCGCCGGCAAGGAAGAGAGATCGAATGAGTTTATTGCCACAACAACGCACCACAGGAAGATATCTGGTGCACCGGAGATTTCGTGCACCGCAATATCTGGTCTGAAGGCTGATGTGTTTCCCCGAATAAATTTGTAATGGTGGCCCTGTGCTGGCTGTTATCGCTACCTTTGGTTTCATGCTTGTGGATCACTTGGTCCTATGTTGGTGACTTGGTGGGACTTTGCAATACCGTTTTCAGTTTGTTGAACTCGTAATGTCATGGTTGGTCAGAACATTGCTATGTTAAAATTAATTTGGGCTGGTGTGCCATGTATAAGTCCATCACTAGTAGGTCTTTTTGCAGTAGTTTTACTTTTTTTTAATTGAATTCGTTTATTGTAGCAGAAACTGCTTAGATGTTGGGCAACTTACACAGATGTTCATTGCAATTAACCTGCACACAGGTAGGCTGCTATATCAATCAAACAGTGAAATTGAGGTCGGAAGATTTTGCTATGTTGTGAGCTATTTCTCCCTGTATTCTTTACCTGAATAAAGTGGCTCACTTGGCAAAGCTTGGCTGCAGTCCAGCCAAATGTTGTTGACCCGAGAGAAGTGAACCTGACACATCGTGCCCTTGACTCCGCCATCTCCACACTTGCGCCACGCCACACACTCCAAATACAGAGCTCCTGTCCCTTGGCATTCGGTGGTTTCGGAATTCGGATCCCGAACCCGCGCTCGCCGCTCTCAAACCGTGCGGCATGACATTGAACTTGACGGCTCATGATCGCCTTTCTGAACCGGACTCACTAAGCGCAAAGACAGGGTTCCTTCCTTTCACCGCAAGGTGAGCAGAGCACTCCCGGCCCATCCACGTTCTACAGGACATTTTACACATGAATTAGCTACTAGCTACAGCCGACAAACATAGTAACAGGCTAACAGCTAAGTATTACTCGGAGGAAACGTGCGCCTTTATAACTTGAGACAAAAATATGGATGTGATAGAATGTTTTATCAGTTGAAGACAATGATAATGTACATAAAATGTCTAAGATGTGTTGAACTCGACCACCTTGTCCTTTTCATGAATGAATGAATGTACACTTCAAAGAGAAACTTCGCTCTGAACAACATCACAGATTTAACAACTGCATGAAGGACTGACGGCAAAACTGGATTGGATGGTTCTGCTTATAATGTGCACTCATTCCATGCCCAATTAGATGAAAGGTACCAAAAGCGATCAACACATACTGCTGCTACCAAGTCTGGCACACAATTAAGATCAGGCAGTTGATGGCAAAGAAGCAGCTCATTTGAAGAGCTGCTCAATGTGCGAACTGGAGTAAATTTGGTGATGATGATGATGATATATTGGGACTCCATTACCTTGGGTGATGATCAACGGCGCATGCTCCAGTAAGCAGGCGCACACGGAAATAGGATTTCTGGAAACAACTTAAGGCCAGGACTTGAAGCAAGCCAGATGAGGTGAGCAGGCAGGTACGTACCCTCCCTTCCATGTAGCATCTGCCAGGCAAAGCAGCAGCAAAGGACTGACAAGACCCAACTAGTTCAGAAAACTTAATCACTCACCAAGTATGTGGATTCAGAGGATGATCGCGAGAGAAAATATACCTAGCAAATTATAATGTCTTTACGCCAGCAAAGATGGTCTATCAGATAGATCCGGGGTTGGTTTTATACCCGTTACAACCAGGGAAAGGTAATCTTATCTTTAATGCAAAAGTAAAGCAGGTGAACAAGGAGACAGTAAAGGTAATAATAATTCAAATAGCGACAGCTCCAGTCTTCAGAGCCTTTTTCTTGGATGTGCGATCAAGGGTGGTGGAGTGTCGTAACTCGGGGTGGAGCAGTAAACCGTCGTTAGATGAAGATCGGACAGTCGACGATGAGCCCGTCCGGTTTGGCGCCAATCGACTGCTGGGTGTCAATTTCTTCAGTTAACAGCATGACAAGTGTCAGATTTCTTCAGAAATGATGCGGTCTGATTGTTCCTGACAAGGAGATGTCATGCGTAAGTAATTGGCATGGTTCTGCCGGTCAGGCTCAGAATATTTTGTGCTACACTAAAACTGAATGACCGAAATACTAACCATCGCACACACGGTATGAATGTGAATAATGTACTCATCGCAGCAATTTTATTCTGAGTGGCATCACAAGGCTGACGAGCTTCAGATATACGTAGCTGCAGGCTACGCTTCTTCTAGCCTAGGCAGTGTTTCTACTTCATCTTCTTCCTTAGCATGGCTTCAGATATTCCTTGGCAGCCGGTTCTGCAATAATGTTTTCAAGTCGGTTAACCTGACAAGAACATGTAGCTAGCTTGCAGAGTTGCAGTTCACTGGGGACTATTTACCTCGCATGAATGAACGCTCTCTGGTGTTTTTAGTACACCTGTTGCTGAGGTCGCCGAGCACATGTATAGCAGTCCTTGTGTGCCGTTCTTGGCGGGAACAGTGAGTACCACGTTGCTTTTGGTGCCCTGAACTTTTCGGTCGGTTCTATCACACCTGCAAAATTCGACCAGCCATTCCACTAGCCTGTTACACATGATGCCCCTCTACTGAGATTAAACATGCACAATCTCCTCCTTACCTTTGCAGTGCCAGGTTTGGGCTTTGGGTAATAAAAGGCTTTCAGCTGCAACTCCTGGTATTTGGGGCTCGACGAAATGATAATCTTGGTCGTTAGTTTGTCACTATGACCTGAGCGAAGGAGTTGCTTGCTAGTTAGTACAAAAGGTATCATTTCTCCATGCAATTAAAATGAAGCGTATCTGAATATTTAGACCTGCCCTTCATACTTTTCTTGTGCAATGCTGCAGCCGCACCACGGGTCACCTTCAAAAAATCTTCTCCACCAAAAAGGATGTCACAAGGAACGGCTGAAAGCTAAAACTGCATCCACCAAACAGCACCATTATTGCGTGGATGTTGCAGCGGCAGAAGACTGCCTCAGTCAACCACACCTCCCCCCAACTGAATCTGTTTCTTTCCGAGGAGATTGGTCTACAAAACAGAGCAACATCGTAACTGAAATTAGCTATCAACAGTACATTCATGTCTGATTGAAATAGGTAAAACTGCATCCACCAAAAAGCACCATTCTTGTGTGGCTGTTGCAGCAGCAGAAGACTGCCTCAGTCAACCACACCTTTCACCAACTCAATCTATTGCTTCCAAGGATATTCATCTACGAAATGAAGCAACATCAAAACTGAGATTAGGTAACAACAGTATAGAGCATAGCATCATGTCTGACTGAAGTACGTAAAACAATGATCAGAGAGAGGCACTTACAGCTCCATCACTAGTTACTCAAGTCTCACATGTAAGCAGTTGAGCAGCAAGGAAATCTCCGGTATAATCGACATCTTGATTCACTTTTTGACTTGATCAGACCAAATTTCACTCCTTTGTATTGGACAGAGATGGGAACATAAACAAGTATTTTTTTTTTGCGGGGAATAAACAAGTAATCATAGAACTTGGAATTCAAAGTAGTGCTCAGAAGATGGTTGGAGAGCAAAAATGCAATCATGCATCTTTTAGTGTCTTAATGGGTTTTTCAGTTTTAGAATGAGCAAAAATTTCATGCAATGCATTACCTCCACTGTAACCTTCAGACTGCTACTACTCTGCATGATCTGAATTGGCTCAGTAGTGCTTCAGCTGCTACAATATGTCGGCTTATTCTTGTGAAGACCCTATACAGCATTAAATTTCATTGACAAGTGACAACAGTTATGACAAATGTAAGAATACATGATATCAGTAGAACGTAGACTAAATTGGAAAACTGCAAACCTTATCAGTATGCCGTCAGGGCAATAAACAGAAGTGGCTAGAAAGCCTACCAAACAAGCACACAAGAACACCTGAACAGCAAACCAACAGAAATTAGGAATGCAAAAACACCTGGTACTGATAGGAATGTAGCAGTGTATTGAAATATGTATAACCTTAATATCAGTGGCTTGATCCCAAAGTCTCATTTATTCCATACTTATCCATAGTGGTATTCTGATTGTGATACCAAACATACAGAAGTAGACTGGCACGTCTTGTGGAAGACAATAACCAAAATTTAACTGCAGAATATGAAGAAGCCTATAAGATCAAACAAACACCTGGAAAGAGAAGAGAGACTTGCAGAAGGATAGCAGATAATTACACTGTTTTTTTTTTACTTGTGGAAAGACAAAGGGTGTTGTGAAGCAAATCTTAATACTTTCACTACCATTGAGAGGAAAATGGAAATCTAATATAGCAGGAGCATAAGTGTATACATTTTTTGCAGCGAGTATAAGTGGAAGTGGATATAAATTGATATGGTACAGCCATATGATAAGCGAAGTTGCAGTTTACATGTGCTTACAAGACTTATGTAGAGCCTCGTGTCATGCATGTGGCAAGTATGGAAAGAGCAGAGCACTACAAGGCTAGAAGAATGTACAATGGAACTCCAAGGCAATGCCCTGCATAATGGATGGGACCAAACGCAGAGTTATTAAGCAGAATTGCAGGAACAGGGCAAAGTGGGAAAACACAAGAAAGTATGTTTGTCTTACCTTGGATCAGTCTATATCGATTTTGGGGATGCTATCCACTAACCCCCTGCACTGTTGTTGCAGAAATTGGCACATATCTCTTGCAGTGATTTGGGCAAGGACGAGACGGCTGGACACTCGTCGATTATTAATATCTTGAGGCTGGTTCGCAAGGAGCCATCCTCTTCCAGGAACACGAGTTGGTGGGTCTACCAGGACCAGTTCTGAGCAGCCATTGAACTCCAATTCCCGTAGTGAGTCAAAGATATTAGCTGGGAAGAGCAGCACCCCTGCATCATCTTCCTCTTCTGCTGCTATTATTTCATCTTCCTCCATCTCTGATGTTGTTTGTTGCAGATCCACCCCGACTACCAGCTGTTTTATGTTTTTACACTCCCTTATTTCCAATTTGGAGAGCTTTGGGAGGTGGGGGAGGAGCTCTGTCAATTCCTTACCAATATTACCATTTAAGCCATCGACCTTGATATGCTCAACATGGAGCAACCATTCCACATCACACTGACCTCCTAGTGGTCCAGCCAGACAATCTGAATCTTCTACGATCAATGTCTTCAGCGAGGTTAGCATCAGAAGGTGCTTCAACTGCAGAGGTGGGCAGCTATCGAGTGTCAGATTCTCAAGGCCTGTTTCTTTATCAAAAACTAACACTTGGTCTAAGCTATGCAGATCACCCTTTCCAATAATTTTCAGTGCTAATCCATCCGATGATTTTGAGTACTCTAACAACTCTAGTAGCTTTACCCGCAGTATCTGGACACGGCGTAGACTTTCAATCCAAGATATGGGGATCACTGGCAAGAATTCTGGACAGTCACATATCTCAAGCTCTTGTAGTTGGGGGAACTAATCTGGGGAAACAATGTGGTTTGAGAAAGGCAACCCCGAGAGTTTCAAGCATTCTCTAATTATCATCACTTGCAAACGAGGGAACATATAAGCATCCAGGGAAGAATCTTGTTCAGCTGGACAAACCCATTTTTCGAAACTTCCTAGGCCAATGAGTTCAAGCCTTATTAGCTTGTAAAAGCGTTTCTCTATGATAAACTCCTTCAGTCTGGCAATATTTTTAAACCTTAATTCACAAAGATCCCACGCCTTCCCTAAAGAAGGGAAAACTTCCCAAGAAACACCATAAAGATAAAGAGATTGTAGACCTTCAACAGCAAACTCATCACCCAGCCATGCTGGACAAGAAGGACCTCCGTGCCCTCTAATGCATAACACTTGAAGATTTCTATGAGGCTGAAGGCTCTCAAGGACCACTGCTTCCGCACCAGGCTCAACACGAGATCGCTCACTATCCCACTCCAATGTTAACTTCCTCAAGTATCTTTTCTCCATCAGTTTTGCTTGAGCTGCTTCTTCTGCTGTATCTATCTTCTCAAGGTTGTAGATGCCAAGCTCCCTTAGCTTGGTCAAATGCTCTAGTTGCTTTGGTTCAAATCCTTCACTCTTCTTATTGACTTGAAACATCTTTAAGTCTTCCAAGAGTTTAAGTTTTCCCACATTACAAATATTAGAATGAAGCTGATCATCACTTGGGGTATAAAAATGGTACAATTTGGCAAGGTTGCTGTGTGGAATTATTTTGTACATATTGCATGAAATTATTTTGGAAAACTGTGTGGAATTTTTTGTACATAATGCTTGAATACTTTTAAAAGATGTGCAAACATTTTTTTAAAATTATGCAGTCTTTCTTAAAGAATCAGAAAAAAAACTGCTCCCTCTGATCCATATTACTTGTCCGTTACTTTAGTAAAGCTGTAGTAAAGCAACGACAAGTAACATTGATTGGAGGGAGTATAACTTCCAAGAATAATTTTTAAAAACACTTATTTTCGAAAAACATGAACATTTTTCTGAAAAATGAAATATTTTTAAAAGAGTTAAAACAAAAGAATAAGAAAAAGGAAAAGGAAAAAGTATAGTTTTTGTAAATATCAAAGAGTTTTTTCGTTTTCTAATTGTGAATTATTCGTGAGGAGTTAAAAGGATGGGAACTCCTATTTACCGCATTCTGCGAAAAACAGACGTCCATTCGCACAGGGCGCGCCCGACTGGGCCGGCCCATTCGAGTTGAACAGTGTCAGTCGTAAAATGCGCAAAAAGGCGCCTTGTAGGATTCAAATCATAGACATGCTGCTTCTGCATGAATCAGACTAACCACTCCATCTGCCCAGTGATGTTGACATAAGAAGCGGAGCAAATATAAAGAACTAAATTTAGCGGCCTACACTAAACATTACTTCAAAAATTGCAAACTTTGTTTCAAAATTCAAACACTTTAAGTTACGAATAAATTTTAATAGACATGAACAATTTTAGAAATTTCTCATCAACTTTCGGAATAATTAAGAAATTTTCAAATTCCTGAACATTTTTTGAAAACGTGAACGGTATTCAAATTTGTAACCAAAACTCGAAAAATGGAGCATCATTAAAAATCTGAACAATTTATTTAAATTCCGGACATTTTTTACAATTTTCAGAACATCTTTTGAAAACGTGAACAATTTTTGAATTTGTGAACAAAATTTGAAAACAGGGAATATAGTTAGTTTCGGAGCAAAAAAAATAAACTGAGAACAATTGGAAAATCCTAAAAAATTGAAAATGCAAAAATGTTTTATATAGGTGAACAAAAAATTGAAACGGATTGTATTTCTAAACTTCAGAACATTTGTTGAAAATGTGAACGTCTTTTGAATTGGTGAACAAAATTGAAAATGGGGACAACTTTGGAATCCAGAACAAAATTATAAAACTGAGAACAATTAGGAAATCCCGAATTTAAAGATAGGAACATTTTTTTAAACACCCGAACAAAAATCATAAATGTGAACAATTTTCGAAAGACACGAACATTTTCTAAAACTCCCAAAAAAATAAATATAGGAACAAATTTTGGAAGTAGGAATATTTTCTAAAACTCCGAAACAAAATTCAGAATGCAAATAATTTATGAAAACACGAACATTTCTTGAAAACTGGAACATTTTCTGAATCCTGAAATAAATTTTGGAAACACGGACAATTTTTGAAAAAAGGAACATTTTTTTGAATTTCGTTAACAAATCTTTTTGGAAAACATGGATTTCTTGAAAATTCTGCAACTTTTGAAAAAGAGAAAAAGAATTGAAAAATAATAAAGCAAAAAGAAACAGAAACAGAAAAAGCTAAAGGGAAAAAGAAACAGAAAAAATAAAAAGAAAAAGAAAAAATAAATTACAAAACAAAAACCCGGTTCAGGAACCTTGTAGAAGGTTCCCAATACCGGCAAAACCCAGCTTGGGTCATCTAGAAGGTTTCCAAACCGTTTAGGAGGGGAATGTTATACACGGGCTGGCCCAATTGCTGGATAGGTCGACTTGCCTGTGCAAAGCCCCGACTGTACGACGCAGAGAGCGGCAGATAGGGAATTCCTAAAAGGATGACATACACTGACAATGAATAAACATTGTCACTTGGGTCCACCTTATTTTAGGTTATAAGCAACGCCTCGTATGTAGTACAAAATTGTCATAGGAGATGCGTATACAATGATATATTTTCTTGAAAAGGCGTACAATTTTACAGAAGTGTTTTGCGCTTGTGAGTAGAGGAAATCCTGCATGGGCATGAGGTAGAAGGCCGACGGTGCAGGACTCGACAAGGACAGGCCCTTGTCGGCGGCAGCGGCAAGGTCGCATAGGGAGGAGTTAAGCCGGAGAAGCTGCAAGACGCTGTTGTAGAATGCTGGCTCAGGTATGCAGCTCGACGACTATTTTCTGGTGAGACGCCGAGTACAAACGCCACGCTTGAACGATTCTTTTTGAAGAGATACACGTACAAGGCCATTCGACCTGTGCAGCTATGCCTGGAGTTGACTTGATACGAGAGAGGGTGGGATCACATTTGGTTTGGCTCCTTTAGTATCGAGGTCTGTACTGATATACTAATAGTGCTACTGAGCAGAAGGAGCCTCAGTAAGAAGTGAAGAAGCTCAGGCCAGTGACCCGCTTGAGCCAAAGATGTGTATGTCCATCTACACATTGCTACCACCGGATCTGATCAACCGAACTAATCGTACTCCAAGAGTAAAATAAAGACCAGGCTCCGGGTCTGGCACTGGTGGTGTTGTGGTCTTCAAGGCGATGGCCGGCACAAGCACATGCCATCTGAAGGACGAGCTTGGTAAGTGAGTGTTAAAAGACAGGCACCTAGACTCCATTTGATCATATTATACTTGAATCGCTTTGTTGGCTTCAAGCTCAAGCTCGTCGGTCTCTTGATGTATGGTGGCTGGCCATTACTTACTTAATTTATGGGGACACGCTGTATTCCACTGGAGGCAAACAAGCGTGCGTGCACGCGGTGGGCAACTGAGTGACCATGGTACTCGAACTAGCTAGGTCGCAGTGGAAGGAACCTCGTGGGCATAAACGCAAGCACCTGCAGGGCACGGGCAGAAGAGATGAGAGCTTACCGGCCTTGTAGGTGGCGCTTGCTTCCGGTTCCAGAGGACGGCGGAGAGGGCGTCCGGGGAGCAGAGCAGCTAGACTGGATGGCAACACGTCTCCGTCGTAGCCCGCCGTTGGGCGTCTCCTCGCCGTCGCCGCCGTGGTCGGGAGCAAAGCAGAGCAGAGGAAGGAATGGAGGGTGGGTTGTTCGATGGTGGGCCACTCCGGTGCTGTCACTGTTCAAGGGCCCGGGTACATGGGCCTAGCCCCCTGGTCCCATTTTCCCCTGCCATCCCCTAAAAATAACAAAAATAAAAAAAACTGCCTTATTAGACTAAAAAACTACTCCCTCCGTCTCATAATATAAGAATGTTTTCTACACTAGTGTAGTGTTAAAAATGTTCTTATATTTTGGGACAGAGGAAGTAGTTTACTCAGGCTCGTGCCATAGCGTTGGGAGTAACAACTCTACCGTAGGGTTGGTTCTCAGCTCATATTTTTTTCCATCTAGATGCTGCAACTGCAGTATTGGTTGATTTAGAATGTATTAGGCTTAAATAAAATTGACATCGAGGTGTCGACAGCTGCAAATACTTCACTGTACTGATAAGAAAATTGCATAATCCCTTCAACACACAACTGTTAATTTTGTGAACATTATAAAAAAAATAAACACTTTTATATTTCATGAATATTTTAAAAATTCTTGAAACAATATTCATTTATGAATGGAGTTTTAAATTTATGATTTATCCAAAATCATTACCACTTTCCAAACTAATAAAAAAAATTATATTTTGTGGATATTTTCAAAATTCGTGATTTCTTTTTAAAATCCATGATTTTTTTTTGAATTCACAAACCCTCTCAAAACTTCAAAAAACAGTGACCAGTGTTACTAAGCTGACAAATTTGTCCCGCAAAAACAGCTGGCGATTTTCTCTATGACTTTTTGAGCAGCCAGCGCAGGAGCGGACGACAAAGCAAAGATCGGGATCCCTATTTATCGCCTAGGTCCCACAAAAAAGCGCGGGATGCATCTTCCTCTTTCCGGAACCATTTTTGAGTTTTCCTTTCGGATTTTCCTTTTTTAGTTTTTCCTTTTTGTATTCTTCTTTTCTATCTTTAATTTAATTTTTTCCTTTTCTTTGTTTTATTTTTATTCTTCGTCTTTTATTTTTCTTTTTTCTTTTCTTTTATGGTTTTAAATTTCGTTTTCCCTTTTTTCAAATTTGCAATACTTTTTCCTTTTAGTTTTAAATTCACGAATATTTTTAAAATTCATGAAATTGTTTGACAAATTCATTCACATTTCTCCAAACATGACATTTTTTGAAATTTCTAACAGTTTCTGAAACAATGAATAGTTTTTGAAGTAATAAACACTTTTTAATTTGCGAATATTTTCTGCAAGCCACAAATATTTGTTGAAATAAGGAATATTTTTCTTGAATACGTGAACATTTTAAAATTTAGTATATTCTGTCAAATTTGAGAACATTGTTTCAAATTCCTGGATTGTTTTTGAAATATGAGAATATTTTTAAATTCATGAACATTTTTTGAAATCCGAGAACTCTTTGGAACGCAAGAATATTTTTGAATTCATGAACAAAATATTAGTTTTGATTAATTTTTCTTTTGAATCGTGAATATTTTCTAAAGAGTTTGTTATTTTGATTTGTTTTCTAATCCCGTACAATTGTTTTTCTAATTTGGGATTCATGAAGATTTTTGGTTATTTTCATATCTTTCTTGCGTTCCAAATAACCAAATGAAGAAATAGGGGCGCACTGCCCTGCAGTTGGGGCAGGCCGAAGCTCATGCATGGGGGATGCGCGGTTGTTGGCTTCACACTGCTCACCACACGGGGAATAGAGGACCAACTAACCAATGAGTACTCCTTGTGGGAGCCCTGCAAGAGTCGCATTTACTGGGCTGAGTGTGACACCTTCTCAGCCGCCGCCACGTGTCGCGTGCTGGGCGCTCCCTCAGTATTTTCTTTTGTTTTTTATTTCTCTGTACGCGCTTTCGGGTTTTAGATGATTTTTCTAGCCTTTTTTTCCTTTTGTTTTTGTCCGGTTTTCCCTAAGTTTTGGAGAGAAAAAAAACAATGCGCAAAAATGCATTTTCTTTTTCCTTTTCTTCCTTGAGAGGCACAAATTTAATTCTCATGGAGGTAAAGGTTTGCTTCAGCGAGGGGACAGTTGTGCCTCTCAAAAATGATGAAGAAACACATTCTTTTTCTTCCACGAGAGGCACATATTTGCTTCTCGTGGAGGCACAGGTTTGGTTCCGCGAGAAGCCCAACTGTGTCTCTCAGGAAGAGAAAAAAAACACATTTTTTTTACTTCCGTGAGAGCCACATTTTTGCTTCTCATGAAGGCACCAGTTTACTTCTGTGAGAGGCATAGAGTTTCTTCTGAGGTAGGCACAGATTTGCTTTCGCAAGAGGCACAACCAATGTCTTTTGAAAAGGAAAAGAAACCATGCTTCTGGCTCGGTCTTTTTCATTTTCATTTTTTCCAGTTTTTGTCGTGATTTTTTTCCCAAGACCTATTTCATAATATCCGTTTTCCAAAATTTGGATGAGAAATCTAACGATGAAAATGCTTAGCATGGTTTAAGAGATAAAACATTTTAAATAAATAAATCTAACAAAAAAACTTTCAGGTTGCGACAAGTTAAAATGTTTTGTCTCTTAAACCAAACGTAACACACCAACTAGTGGTAGTATTAAATTTTTTCCTCAACATTAACATCTTTTGAGCTTCACAGTCTATTTATACTCTCATTTCTGAACATACTTTAGCTTCCATCCCAAACCTCCCGACTATACAGCCTCCACCAATCATTTGTTCAGCATGTCTCTTGTCGCAATCCTTCTCGGGATTCTCTTGTCACCGCATCTCTTGGCGTGTGGTGCTGCGATGGACACCCTTGCGTCCGGCGAAGTACTTGCGGGAAACAACACCATCATGTCCAGCAACGGCAAGTTTGCACTCGGCTTCTTCCAGACAGGCAGTAAGTCCTCCCAAAACACCCTCAACTGGTATTTAGGCATATGGTTCAACAAGGTCCCCAAGCTAACTCCAGTATGGGTCGCCAATGGTGAAAACCCAGTCTTAGACCCCGCCTCATCGGTGCTAACAATCACCGGTGATGGCAATCTTGACATCTTGAACCAAGCCACCAAATCCACAATCTGGTCTGCCCAAACAAATGCCACAACCAATGACACCATCGCACTGCTATTGAACAATGGCAACTTCATCTTGCGGAGTTCCTCAAACTCATCCAATGTGATGCGGCAGAGCTTTGACTACCCCACTGATACTCTCCTCCCTGGCATGAAACTGGGTTGGGATAAGGTCACTGGTCTGAACCACCGTCTGGTTTCTAGGAAGAATTCCATTGACCTAGCTCCAGGAAAATACATTGACCAATTAGACCCAAATGGTACATATCAGTTCATATACACACTAAGGGGCTCGTCCATACCATATTGGTCGAGTGGGATATGGAATCGCCAATACTTTCCCTCGGTAATGACTATGATGGCGTACAAAAACTATATAAATTTTACGCTTGTCAACAATGACCAAGAGAAGTACTTCGTGTATGTCGTATCAGATGGGTTATTTGAACACTATCATCATGTGCTGGATGTCTCGGGTCAAACAAAGTCATTTATTTGGGTTGAAAGCTCAGAGGGTTGGAGAATGGTCTATGCTAAACCCATACTGCAGTGTGATGTGTTTGATGTTTGCGGACCTTTTACCACTTGTAAGGATTACACACTTCCGTCCTGCAACTGTATGAAGGGCTTCTCCATTAGATCACCCAATGACTGGGAGCTAGATGAACGAACTGGAGGTTGTGTGAGAAATACTCCATTAAATTGTGGGATCAACAAAACCATAAGTATACAAGACATGTTCCACCCTATTACATGTGTTGTATTACCCAATAATGGCAACAATATAGAGGATGCTAGGAATGCAGACAAATGTGCACAAGTTTGTCTATGAGATTGCACTTGCACTGCATACTCCTATGATAACAATGAATGCTTTGTTTGGAATGGCGAGTTAATAAAATGATACAAAAACAATCCAATGACACTAGTAATAGTAACAGAGCCACTCTTTATCTTCGCTTTGCCGCCAAAGAAGTGCAAACGGGCTTGGACAACAACGACAGCAACAACAACAGAAGATCGTTGATCATTAGAGTGTCTATTGGTGCAAGTTTTGCATTTTTTGGTCTATTGTCACTCTTCTTTCTGTTAATGATTAGGAGAAGAAGGAGGTTGTCTGCTCACAGGATGATTTTTCTTGAAGATAGTGTTGGCATTACTTCATTCAGATACCTTGACTTGCAACATGCAACAAAAAACTTCTCAGAGAAGCTAGGGGCGGGTGGTTTTGGTTCTGTATTCAAGGGGTTTCTAAATGATTCTTGTGCCATAGCAGTTAAAAGGCTCGATCGTTCTCGTCAAGGAGGGAAGCAATTCAGAGCTGAAGTGAGGTCAATTGGAATCATTCAGCATATCAATTTAGTTAAACTAATTGGCTTTTGTACTGAGGGGGATAGTAGGTTGCTTGTCTATGAACTCATGCAAAATCGTTCTCTTGATTGTCATTTATTTGACAATAATCATACAGAAATTGAATTGACATGGACCATAAGGTATCAGATAGCTCTTGGAGTTGTAGAGGATTGGCCTACTTGCATGATAGTTGCCAGGATTGCATTATACATTGTGATATTAAGCCTGAGAACATACTTCTTGATGCTTCATTTGTTCCGAAAATAGCAGATTTTGGGATGGCGAAGTTTCTTGGAAGGGATTTCAGTCGAGTTCTCACAACAATGAGAGGAACTATAGGATATCTTGCACCTGAATGGATTAGCGGAACTGTTATTACAGCAAAAGTTGATGTCTATAGCTATGGCATGATTTTGCTGGAACTCATATCAGGAAGAAGAAATTCAGGTGGAAACAGTGCTTCTGATATTGATGATGTTTATTTCCCTGTGCTAGTTGCAAATAAGCTACAAAAGGGTGATGTGGCGAGTTTGGTGGACCAAAATTTATGTGGTGATGTCAGTTTGAGTCAGGTGGAAAGAGCTTTCAAGGTTGCTTGTTGGTGCATTCAAGATCACGAGTTTCATCGGCCTAAGATGGCTGAAGTTGTTCAATATCTGGAAGGTTTTGTTGAAGTTGATATACCCCCAGTGCCAAGATATCTTCAAGCTATTGCAGGGAATCCACACTCAGAATGTAAGCAAGATTTTATTTGTACATATTTATTAAAGCATACATTTTTACAGTCCAAGAATAGACGCAAACAAGATGCTAAGCTTTTGAGAAAATGCCATTGAACAGTACCAACAAAAAGCATTTCTAGCATGCCTAACAGCCTACATATGTTCTATTTATATGTGAGCTTAGCCAACCCGTACATGGACAAAACTTCCGAAGAGGTGGTGATATTACAAGATTTCCAAGGACATGCATCACATCATGAAGCTCATTCTTCGCAGGAAGATCAGTCATAGCTTGCAATCATGGAGCAAAATCCTCCCTTTGGTAGTCGCCTGAAGGCCGAAAAATCCCAGTTTAGTACGTGTTTTGCTAAATTAAATGTCACTGAAGTTTATAATATATATATCTTTATTTGTATTTTTTCTGTTTGGGTTTGTACCTCGTGCTTATTGTGATCCTGCTCATGAAGGGTTGACATACACAGCTTTAAGTGCCATACCAGCATGCGGCATTGTAATATTATGTATGGAAATTTCAAATAATGTGATTCTTTCCCAGTGAGCCTTTTATTGCTGTGAACACTGAGCTACTAAAAATAGAAGAAAAGAAAGTGAACTACTTTCTAAAAATTGTCTTTATGGCATGGATGCTTATTATTTAAATGGGTGAATGAAATGAACACACTAATATGTTTAGTAGCTATTTAGAACATAAACAAGAATTCTGAGTGGCTGATAAGGATTTTCTCCCGTTAGTTCATATGGTTCCTCCCATCTATCCATCGAAATGTAGTGCATAGAGATAAGAAGGATATGGATGGTACAATTTTGTATTTAGGGAGAGGAAAGTACGATGCAAATCTATTAGGAGACTCGACATGAGGCCACCCACGCCCAACTTGTTGGGGCAGCTGTCGGTGTCAAAACCGGCGGGTCTCGGGTAGGGGGTCCCGAACTGTGCGTCTAGGCGGATGGTAACAGGAGACAAGGGACACGATGTTTTTACCCAGGTTCGGGCCCTCCCGGTGGAGGTAAATCCCTACTCCTGCTTGATTAATATTGATGATATGGGTAGTACAAGAGTAGATCTACCACGAGATCAAAGAGGCTAAACACTAGAAGCTAGCGTATGGTATGATTGTTGTTCGTCCTACGGACTAAAACCCTCCGGTTTATATAGACACCGGAGAGGTCTAGGGTTACACAGAGTCGGTTACAATGGTAGGAGATCTACATATCCGTATCGCCAAGCTTGCCTTCCACGCCAAGGAAAGTCCCTTCCGGACACGGGACGAAATCTTCAATCTTGTATCTTTATAGTCCAGGAGTCCGGCCAAAGATGATAGTTCGGCTATCCGAACACCCCCTAATCCGGGACTCCCTCAGTAGCCCCCGAACCAGGCTTCAATGATGACGAATCCGGCGTGTTGATTGTCTTCGGCATTGCAAGACGGGTTTTTCTTCAAATCCTGTGTTGAATAGTGTCCGGCTTCTCGTAAATATCGCGCTCCTCGGCTTCCACGCCCAATAATGGCCATCTTCCACGTGTTGAATGAATGTGAAAAGCCAGGGTATTTTAACATTTACCCCCCTAGCTGCGCAAATGAGCCGCCTATAAAAGAGACGGGGATCTAGATCCGAATCACACCATCCTCCCTTCACGAGCATTCATCGGAGCGCTTCTGACAAAAATCCATTCCATCATGGACAGTCGACGCGGCTCCTCCTCTCGCGCTCCTAGCCCTCAGCCTAGAGATTGGGAGAGATGCTCGGTCCCGCACAGTGAGCTAGTGACGCTCCAAACCAAGGGATTTCTTCCCCCAGCCTTCATGGTTCCGGTTCGAGCTGGACTCGCCACCTACAAGGGCGGAAAACAGGCGGAGAGCGTTCCCGATCCCTCTGTAGGGGAACGTAGCAGAAAACAAAAATGTTCCGATCTACGCACCAGCCCTGGACCACTATGGAGACTGCATACATGGTTTGATCCTTTTTGTTACCGACTCGTAGCGCAGCGGGAAATAGAGTCGATGACGAACGGCGGTGCAGATCCCCGCAGCTAGGATTTACAACCTCCCAACCGCGAGGATGTATACCCTCATCTGCTCCTTAGACAGCCCTCCGGGAGGCGGTCGAACAGCCCTCCGGACGGTGTCGCGGACAGCCCTCCGGGAGGACCTTCGAAACTCGAACGGTCACTCGGACAGCCCTTCGGGAGGACCTTCAAAACTTGGACGGTCACACGGACAGCCCTCCGGGAGGCACTCACGAACTAAGACCGAAACTACGATCTCTCTACAGTGTTGCACACATACGGTGTCATCTATCTGGCAGGGCTTCTCCGTCCAGAACTAGTTCCTGCCGGAACCCAGACAGCCTTTCGGCTCTACGAAACTATTTCGCTGGGAGGGAGAGAAGAAGCTAGATCATTGCATGGCACTTGTATGAGAGCAAAGGGATGAGTGTGGAGAGCTCCTCTCCTCCTCCTTTTATAGGAAACCCAAGGGGTAGGGTGGTTTCACAAGAAAACCCAAAGTGCACATGAAGGAAGTCCTTCCACAAGGACCCAAGTGTGAAACCAAGGGACAAGAGGGGGCTCCAAGGAGGAGTCCCCATGTGGCCGGCCACACCTAGGAGGGCCCCCCCCCAAAGGGAGCCTCATCCATCCATGTCACCCCCAAAAATATCTTGGGATAAAGCCCAAAATAATGGCTTTCCAAAAAGTAACCCAAAAAGCACTTTCACTATTCATGACGACATTTTTCAGCGTCCGTTCGAACTGAAAATATTTATGTGGGCTTAGAACATTTCCAGTACCCACCATATTTACTTTCAATGCGTTCTGGAACAATTCCAGTTTAGTAATTTTCATCTGCGAAAAGCATCTGAAGCGGTTCCGGCAGCTCCGGAACATTTCCAGTTTTTATCTCAGAAAATTCCAAAAAGCTTCTAGAATGATTCTGGCACCCTTCAAGAATTATCAGGCATTTGCCGAAACCAAATTGACTTAATGGTATATCCCGAAACAACTTTTCGGTATCATCGAAACTCATCCGATGACCTCTCTCTGCGGTACGATTCCGCTGTCCGAAACTTTTTCGGTGATTTTCTCTCAGACTCCCTGTCTAGTATTCAACAGATAGATGACCCTTAAGTGTGTGACCCTATAGGTTCGGTGAAGTATAGACATGACCCGGAACCCCTTCCGATCAATGATCAACATCGAAGCCGTGGACACCCATATTGACCCCTATACCCACACGAATGAATATTCGAGTGAACCTCCAGTTGCCGTGTGCTATTCCTGTTGCTTCGCGATATGTTACAAAGACCCGAGGTGAGATTTACTTGCATCCCCGGATCAACAATTTGTCCACTATGCTAGTTACCTCGTTACTGGTTTTGTTCTCTTTTCTCGTTTCCGTGTTCCGGCATCCCTGTGATCAAATCACATTGTGTCTGGCCAGACGATGATGTACCATAACACCGAGAGGGCCCGAGAATATCTCTCCATAGTTGGAGGAGCAAATCCAAATCTTGAGCTATCAAGTTACTTGACACACTTTTCCATGAACCCGTAAGCCGCCGTAATAGCCACCCATTTACGGATGACGTTTAACAAACCCCAAAGTTCATGAAGCAAGCATGAAAAAACTCGATACTCTCATGGTCTAAGGAATCATGCAAACGTTAACCATCTCTGTGTTATTTACCATTAACTTGTGACGAATGAATCTCATAGCATAACATCAAACCGGGTCGATTCAACACAAATGTTCTCTTGACATTGTGCCCTCAAAGTTGCTGGCATAGACATGCCCATGATCAGGAAAACAGAACCATCATGCAACACTTGAGCTAGTCTTAGAGGCTAGACTAGGAATACTTCTTACCGTTTATTATTCCACACGTGCATATGAGTCTTCCTCCGAGCCTCGTGGATATTGCAGACTCGAGAATCATTGCAGTTATAGCATGGAACATAAACATAACTATGAACTCGGAGATAAATAATAGCATTTATTATTGCATCTAGGGCATATCTCCTACAGACTCCCACTTGCACTAGAGACAATAATCTAGTTAATGCTAATGCACCTTACACCTATGGCATGCCAGTGTAAAAAATGCTTCGCATGTGGTATAGCCTGATGTCCATCAGATCTGACGACTTTAGCTCCGTGTCTATCTCTGCATATCCTCGCGTTTTCACGCTTTCACAAAATTCATATTTTGTGCGGACTTGGCTTTGTATAAATGTGAATCACAGGTTGAACCTGGATTCCTCAGACTGAGTTATGGAGAAACTACCTGCAGTAGTGTCCCATTGACAAAAGCCATCTTGGAACCATACTAAGTTCATGAATGAACTATATGATTCAACATCTTGTTTGTCGCTTCTAAAGCGTCAAATACTTAGTCATTTGTTATAGAATTCGCCACAGTATCCTGTTGAGAACAATTTCCAACTACCGTGCCACCATATTGTGTATTACACAAAACCCTTAACTTAAATCGAAAATCGCATGGAGAAAAGATGAAGACTGTATCAATGTAACATTTTACAACGAACACTTCATGATCTCCGCTTGCGAGAAAACATATCATCAGTACTTACTCTAGTACTCAATGACATCTTTCACTGTTGGCCCACGATCAGTACTTTGATCACTTTAGTATCCATACTCGCAACATCTTGGGAGTATTGGACATATATGGTTGTTTTACATACCATGGAATACATGATTAATCCAAACACATGAGTGTGTCGAATCTATCATGTATTTTGCTCATCAGTGTTTTGGGACACTGATTCTTGCAAAAACTCTTTCTATGTGACTTCGGCAAGAATCACTCCTTGTCGTTCTTAGTGCTAAATGGTTTTAGCATCTTGTCAATATATTTATTGCTTAGCCCTATTAGGTAAATCTATCTCCATAGATCATTATGCCTAATATTGAGGCTATTTAGCCTAAGCACTTCATCAAAAACTATTTTCAAATGAAGTCCTAATTCGTGTCAAGAAATTTATTTCCAATTAACAATGTGTCAGGCACACAAGGTTTTTAGAAATATTATTACACTCCCACTTACTTTCTTGAATTACAAGCATCTTCATTACCCATTGATGAAGTCAAATCCCTTTGACCATTTCATCAAAGCACGAAGATTCCAACTCCATTTTGCTCTCTTCTGTCCATCGCTGGAACTCTGAAGTTTGCACCCTTTCTAGCATCCTCTGGATAAACAAAATGCCTTGGACTGTAACACATGCAAGTCCTTGGTTTCATTTCCATCAGATGGAAATCCTATTGTCATCCATGTTTCATATCTCATGATTGAAATATGTATTAATTGCTAGTTCAACCCGAACCGACTTTAAGCATCGCTACGATGAAAGCAACCTCATCATAGTCAACTCTTGAACTTGTTATTTCAACAAGTCGAGCTTTATGGATAAAACATTTTTATCCGTATAGGTTTTATGTTCCATAAATATTCGTTAGACTCTAAGTCTTCTGAAAGGTGTAGCAAGGTTTTAATCTTGAATCACTTATATGTAAACTAACTCGGGTTGTATTGGCATTTAGCCAATTCCGGAGTCAGGGCCCATCAACGCTTCCTTGTGTATCGTGGGTATAATTGTAATGCCCCGAGACCGACGCTCCAGAAGACTTCCAGCTATTCTGAGTTTCGCCGCGTGTTTGTTTTGCTTGTTGCATTCATCGTTGCATCATGTGCATTGCATCATGTCATCATGCAATCCTTTTTTATAAAACTCATCTAAATAAACCGTATGGATCTTCGGTCCATTTAAATCGAGGGATATTCACATGGTGATTTCTCTTTAAAACATATTTAAAGCCTCTCAATATTTTTAGGGAGCTATAAAAATAATATTCCATTGTTTTGGAATTAACCATAACATAATTGCAAATATTTCATGCCTTTGTTATCTCACTTCTTGACCTTAAACTTTGTCCATAAATTTTTTCATCACTTTCCCGAGCTCCACCAAAATCCTCAACATTTTTGGACACTTCAAAAACCTAGTCCTAGTTCAAACCCATTTGAATTTCAAATGAGTTTGAATTTAATTTCCTGCAATCATGTCCCCGCCATTTTTCTTGGATCAAGCTTATTTTTGTGAGTCCAGGGAAATTAACCCCTTGCGCATATTCTTTCCCTAACCCTTTCTTTCTTTCCTTCTCTCTAATTCTTTTCTATTAAGGAAAATATGAGAAGTAGGGAGAGAGAGAGAGAACCAGGCTTTTCTCTAGCTCCACCCACATGGCCCAAGGCTCCTCCGCCGGCCTCCCTAGGCCCACCTAGGCCCAGCCACACCTATACCTAAACCCTAGCCTCATCCCGATCGATCCCCTCGTTCCTCCTCCAGCGCCGCCAACGCACACCCGCTGCCAGCGCCAGGAAGGGCTTCGCCCTGATCCCCTCGTGCCTCGCTCGTGTTCCCCTCCGCTGCCTCGACCCACTGCATCAGCCGTCGCCCTTCTCCCCTCACATCAGCGACGACCGCGCCGCCCTGCCTGTCTTGCTCCGGCCATGGCCACGTCACCCCGCGCCTCCGCCTCCGCGCCACTCGTCGGAGCTCCCGCAAGCCGTCCCCATCGCCCAAGCTCCTTCCTGCATAGCGCGCGCCCGCGCCACTCCGTCGCCTGCGACCCATCTCCGGCCACCTCTAGCGCCACCAGCAGCAGCTTCAGGACGTCCCTGCCGCCAAGTCCCGCGCCATCCTCTGCTTCCTCTACGGCGACCAGGGGCCACCTCGCCCACGCATCTCCTCCACCAGCAGCCTGCAATGCTCGAGGGGAGCCGAGCTCCTCCCCGTCCCCATGGTGGCTGCTTCCCCTGCCCCGAGCTTCCCTCCGCGTCGGCGTCCAGTCTCGTCCCCGACCTTGCCGGGCCTCCACCTCCGTCCCCCGCCTGCAACCTTGCTCTGGATCGAGAGGAACTCGATCCCGAGCACCTTCTGCCCATCCATGCCGCCCATGAGCCTCGGCGCCCCCTTTGCTCTGTTGCACGCCCATGGCATCTCACCGCTCAAGCCTTGCCTCGCACCCTGCTAGCCTTCGGTCGCTATTGGTTTGTTTGGCCATCATGGATATGTTGCTGCGGACGCCAAGTACGACTACACCACGGTGATACATGAACGACTACACGGCTACGACATCCTGGAATCGCTAAGTACCGCAACGAAACGCAAGTACAACAAGGAACCCCGAAGGACTTGGATGCGTCAAGTTCCTCTCCGAAACGTGAACGACTACTTCCACGACGTCCGTGAACCACTACTTTCACTACCGACGCGAGAACGACTACTTCCACTACGGCCCGTGTACCACTACTTCCCTCGTCGAACTCGATCCGCCTCGAAAATGCACGCTTCAAAGGTATAACCCCGAGACGATGACCCGTGGACGAATGCATGTGTACGAGATGCTCATGTTCAAACCGTGTCCAAGTTGATCCTTGCACGTTCCTCCTCGTTTTCCATGTCGTCGACCCGTGGGAACCCGGTATCTGGGATCACCCCACCATCTTTTGCATCACACGCTCACCCACACTTTCTTTTGCACCGACATCTCAACGAGTTGTCGGATCATCGGAATGTTGCCGTGGCAGCATTTCTGTTGTCGTTGCCATGACACCCCTTTCGTTCCACCACGGTGACAAATGTTTCATATCATGCTCATGTCAACATTTTCATAAAATGGCATAAAACTTGCATATGCCATCCGCATCATGATAACAACATTTAAATGGTTAAAATTGTTGTTTGCATTAAATTAAAAATATGCATATGGGGATTTTCCGGAATTGTTGTTTGTTATTTCCGGCCTCATTTAAACTTGCCTAAATAGATAGTTTTATTATGCTTTCACCTCTTGCCATGCTTAACCACAGTTAATTTTGTTGGGTACATAATTAAACGAGAGAGAACTAAATAATTGATGTGGTGTTTCGTCAATATGCAACTCGTTGCATATTGAGCTCCACTTAACTTGTAGTATTGTTTGTTGCACTTTGCCATGCCATGCCTCATTAAAACGGTCATGCATCATACTTGTTTGTGCATCATGCCATGTTTATGCTTGTGCATTTACCATGTTGTTTGTTTCTTTCCGGTGTTGCTTCTTAGTTCCGGTAATGTTGCAATTGTGAGGATTCGTTCTACTACTCCCGTTCATCTTCTTCATGGAGTCGTTCTTCTTCCTAGCGGGATTTCAGGCAAGATGACCGCTACCCTGGATCTCACTACTATCATTGCTATGCTAGTTGCTTCGTTCTATCGCTATGCTGCGCTACCTATCACTTGTTCCTCAAGCCTCCCAAATTGCCATGTCAGCCTCTAACCTTTTCACCCTTCCTAGCAAACCGTTGCTTGGCTATGTTACCACTTTGCTCGGCCCCTCTTATAGCGTTGTTAGTTGCAGGTGAAGTTGAAGATTGCTCCATGGTGGACAGGATTATGTTGGGATATCACAATATCTCTTATTTAATTAATGCATCTATATACTTGGTAAAGGGTGGAAGGCTCGGCCTTATGCCTGGTGTTTTGTTTCACTCTTGCCGCCCTAGTTTCTGTCATACCGGTGTTATATTCCTGGATTTTGCGTTCCTTACGCAGTCGGGTGATTTATGGGACCCCCTTGACAGTTCGCTTTGAATAAAACTTCTCCAGCAAGGCCCAACCTTGGTTTTTACCATTTGCCTCACCTATCCCTTTTCCCTTGGGTTCCCGGAGCCCGAGGGTCATCTTTATTTTAACCCCCCCGGGCCAGTGCTCCTTCGAGTGTTGGTCCGAACTGAGCTGCCTGCGGGGCCACCTTGGGGAAACTCGAAGTCTGGTTTTACTCGTAGCTAGTCTCATCCGATGTTGCCTTGTGAACGAGATATGTGCAGCTCCTATCGGGATTTGTCGGCACATCGGGCGGCTTTGCTGGTTTTGTTTTACCATTGTCAAAATGTCTTGTAAAACCGGGATTCCGAGACTGATTGGGTCTTCCTGGGAGAAGGAATATCCTTCGTTGATCGCGAGAGCTTATCATGGGCTAAGTTGGGACACCCCTGCAGGGTATAAACTTTCGAGAGCCGTGCCCGCGGCTATGTGGCAGATGGGAATTTATTAATGTCCGGTTGTAGATAACTTGACACCAGATCCGAATTAAAATGCATCAACCGCGTGTGTAGCCGTGATGGTCTCTTTTCGGCGGAGTCCGGGAAGTGAACACGGTTTTTGTGTTATGATTGACGTAAGTAGGAGTTCAGGATCACTTCTTGATCATTGCTAGCTTCGCGACCGTTCCGCTTGCTCTCTTCTCGCTCTTATTTGCGTATGTTAGCCACCATACTTGCTTAGTCGCTGCTGCAACCTCACCACTTTACCCCTTCCTTACCCATTAAGCTTTGCTAGTCTTGATACCCATGGTAATGGGATTGCTGAGTCCTCACAGATTACCAACAACAGTTGCAGGTACAGGTTATGCGATGATCATGACGCGAGAGCGATGTTTGCTTATTTTTGGAGTTCTTCTTCTGCTTCTTCTTCGATCAAGGGATAGGTTCCAGGTCGGCAGCCTGGGCTAGCAGGGTGGATGTCGTTTGAGTTTCTGTTTGTGTTTCATCCGTAGTCGGATGGTGCTCTTATGTAATATGATGTTGTATTCATGTGGCATTGTATGCCTTATGTATGTATCCCCATCTATTATGTAATGTTGATGTAATGATATCCACCTTGCAAAAGCGTCTTCAAGATGCGCTTCTATCCTTGGTGGGACCTTCGAGTTCCTTTAGGATAGGGCCGCATCTTGGGTGTGACAAGTTGGTATCAGAGCCTCGACCGACCATAGGAGCCCCCTTTATTGTTGGCCGTTGTTGAGTCTAGAAAAAAACTATTTTGAGTCTTAGGATTATATATATCGGAGAGTAGGATTCTTTTTACTCCTCAGCCCCCTTCATCGCTCTGGTGAGGACTCCTGACGTAGATGTTTTGTCTTTCCTCGCCTCAGATTTCACTAAATTTTTTTAGGTTCACGCGGGTATCTTGGGATCGTTCCGATATTCTTATGACGAGAACATTGTTCTTGGTGCCTCCTGACATTTAGGGGTTGTGGCAGTGTCCCGGGGAGTTGAGCTCCGAGGTGTTGTCGTCATACTTTTATCGTTGCAGTTCTGGAATACCTGAGTTTTGCCGACATCAAAAATCTCTTTTATGCAGTTGTTGGTGAGATAACCTCGACGCCACCCAGTACTGGGGAGTTCGGGAGTATTGCCATAGCTTGTATAACGGATGCTTTTCGAAGGTTGAGGTACACGATTTCCGGAGTTTTCTTGGTTATGTGTTGACGGATGGATACAGCTGGATGTAGGGATTGTTAGTTTGGGTGAGATATATTGCTTCCCCTGTATCCCCAACATTAGATTGCATAACTAGAAAGTTTCGGGAGTTTATAGGTGGGAATTCAAGTAGCTCCTAGAATATCTTTCCGACAGATGCATAATATGGGATTGGGTAAATCTCTATCATATGTATTTGTTCCGGCTTATTCTGCAAGCCAAATCCTTTGTTTTGTTTTATTTGTGGTATTCGAGTTGCTTCGATGTCAAGTGTTGATTCCATACCTTTTCTAAACGGTGTTCTCATATTCCTATGAGGATACTAATCCTTTTGATCATCGAGATTGTCATGTCAATTCTTTCCAACCGGTGCGCTTCTCTTCAAGTGGATCCGATCATTGCAACATTTGTGAGATCAATTCTATGTTTTCTCAACGGTATCTGTTTCATCTGTCCCCAAGTTGTCTTTGTTTTCCCGCCCTCCCACCCTTTTTCTTCAAGGACTCAGATTTCTTAATCATGTATCCTTTTATTTGTGGGAAGTCTCTTCATTCTTTTCTTTCGATGTTCTTATCCGATGATTTTTCATGAAGATGCTCAACAGTTTCAAGTTCACCATCCTTCGTTGTTGTTTCTTCTCCGGCGGATCCAATTTCAATCTTTCGGTGTTGATCTTATCCCTTTTCCTCTTTTCACAATGCTTTCTCATTCCGGTGCACCAATTAATCATTCACCTCTCGCTATTCATTTGTTTTGGAGTACTGAAGATATCTTGGAAGATTCGTGTTTCCATTCTCAATCCATTCAAGTTTTTTTTGAGGTTGTTATCTCATTCAAGTCATTTAATTCAACCAGTGCAATCTCTCTTTTAAATCGTTCAACGGTGTTTCTTTTGAGTGGGCCCTAACCCACAGGTCTTTTCCCAGGATCTTACCTGACTCTTCTAATTTTCCCGGAGCTTCTAAAATTCTTTTCAAAGTTTGACGTAAGAATGGGTTATCATCAGTCATATGTCTTCTCCAAGATCTTTCAAATTCTTTTCATCGTTGGTTCAACCTTTCCAATTTTCATTTCGGAGTGCCTCAACAATTGTCATGGTGGTTCTCATCATCATTCTCAACATGTGAAGACCGAAGAAGAGTTTCTCTTAAATCTTGGTCCACTCTCTTGAAGATTCATGGTTCTAGCTTGATGCCATGCTCATAATTGTTTTGATTGTGACAATTCTTTTCTTACCATCCGGAGCATTTCATGAGTTGTTTCCATTTCTTTCCTCCGAAGGCCTTCATGTCTTAATTCTTCATTCTTAGAGTGTAGCTATCATTCCCCAAATCTTACCGGTGCATCGTTCAAATAACCTCTAATCAGTTCATGGTCTCTTCATTCTCATGTATCTAAATCCCTTCAAGTATATTCATTCGTTTTCAAACTCTTTCCGGTGAATTGTGCCCTTGCTACTCTCTTTTTCAATTCTTATGGTGGTTCGTTCAAGATTTCACTTCCTTCGTTATCATATCAAATATTCGTTGTTTCCAAATCCCACCGTGGTTCCATCAATACCTTCCTCAAGTTTGCGCTATATCTCTATCGGTAATCATTTTTCAATGAGAATAAGTAGTATGCCAAATCCGTTAATTGTCATCAATTTTAATTGGTGAAGGATAGGCATAACATAATTCTTATTCTTACTTCATCCAAGTGATTAATTCCTCTTCCGGAGTTCCAAGTTTTCCGCATTATCTCGTCACGAAGCTCCATCTAAATCATCGCAAGGCTTCACCTTGTGTTTTCAACTTCTTTTTCTTTTCATCATCCTTTTATTACCGGAGTTCTTCGTGGAGGCTCTACATGGTGGTTCATCAAGGATTCCTTTTCATTCTTCAATTGTTCTTCAAGATTTTTCTTGGAGTTATGATCCGCCAAGCTATACTCAAATAAACATGGTGCCCAACACATGTTTTTCCTGAGGAGTTCAAGTATTCTTCTTCTTGCATTCCAAAGTGCAATTCTCCTACCTTATCTTTTGAGATGGTGTTATATCATTCTTGAAAATTTCTGTTCATGTTTCTGATTCACATGTTGTCAAGAATGAGGTTTTTTAAATCCATCAATCTCTGCTCTGGAGTTATCTTGGTATAGATTTCACCTAAAGCCTTCCCTAAGGAATGTTGCTATTGTGGTGCTTATCAATGATCCAATTTTCTCCTTCTCATCTCGATGAAGAAGTTTTTCATCTCTTTGGTGCTCTCAGTCAAATCAATTGTTTCCATTAGTGACCGGTTGTCACCTCATCATTTTGAGATGTTTGCCATAAGCCCACAACAAGCTTGTGCTTTTCGTTGTTGATTTTCCAACAACTCCGTTCGATTCTTCTTTGCAAGGATGCTTTCCAAGTTCACTTGTGACAAAAGTTGTCATTTTCTTCTCCGTCCCTTTATCCCAACGGTCTAAATTCTATTATTTCGTTACGGTGGCATTGTGATGTTGTGCTCTTCACCCATCACCTCGTTTGGTGAGGATCATCTTCTTTTCTGGCTTATCCATTTAACCGGAGTGTTGTATCATCTCTTCAATATCTCTTCATCTCATCAAGTTTTCTTCTCTTTTCTACCGGAGTGCTGTCCAAATTCTGCCATTCTTGTTCCTTGGCTATCTCATTATACCGATGTGGTCATATTCTTTTCGTTCGTGAAGCTCTTATTTCCATGTCTTTCAACCTTCAAGTTCTCGTAATACTGCTTGTTCCTCTTTTCTAACGGATTGTTTGCAATCTCGTTCATCTCTGTTGTACTCTTTCTTTTAAATTGCTCAACCTCTCATGGTTCGTGGTTTCACTCGTTCGTCAAAGAAGCAACTTAGTTTTACCTTTTCTCTTCCTCTTCCGTTTCTCTCCGGTGCCATCCTAGATCTCGGGACGAGATCCTCTTGTAGTGGTGGAGTGTTGTAACGCCCCGAGACTGACGCTCCAGAAGACTTCCAGTTATTCTGAGTTTCGCCGCGTGTTTGTTTTGCTTGTTGCATTCATCGTTGCATCATGTGCATTGCATCATGTCATCATGCAATCCTTTTTTATAAAACTCATCTAAATAAACCGTATGGATCTTCGGTCCATTTAAATCGAGGGATATTCACATGGTGATTTCTCTTTAAAACATATTTAAAGCCTCTCAATATTTTTAGGGAGCTATAAAAATAATATTCCATTGTTTTGGAATTAACCATAACACAATTACAAATATTCCATGCCTTTGTTATCTCACTTCTTGACCTTAAACTTTGTCCATAAATTTTTTCATCACTTTCCCGAGCTCCACCAAAATCCTCAACATTTTTGGACACTTCAAAAACCTAGTCCTAGTTCAAACCCATTTGAATTTCAAATGAGTTTGAATTTAATTTCCTGCAATCATGCCCCCGCCATTTTTCTTGGATCAAGCTTATTTTTGTGAGTCCAGGGAAATTAACCCCATGCGCATATTCTTTCCCTAACCCTTTCTTTCTTTCCTTCTCTCTAATTCTTTTCTGTTAAGGAAAATATGAGAAGTAGGGAGAGAGAGAGAACCAGGCTTTTCTCCAGCTCCACCCACATGGCCCAAGGCTCCTCCGCCGGCCTCCCTAGGCCCACCTAGGCCCATCCGCACCTATACCTAAACCCTAGCCTCATCCCGATCGATCCCCTCGTTCCTCCTCCAGCGCCGCCAACGCACGCCCGCTGCCAGCGCCAGGAAGGGTTTCGCCCCGATCCCCTCGCGCCTCACTCGTGTTCCCCTCCGCTGCCTCGACCCACTGCATCAGCCGTCGCCCTTCTCCCCTCGCATCAGCGACGACCGCGTCGCCCTTCCTGTCTTGCTCCGGCCATGGCCACGTTGCCCCGCGCCTCCGCCTCCGCGCCACTCGTCGGAGCTCCCGCAAGCCGTCCCCATCGCCCAAGCTCCTTCCTGCATAGCGCGCCCGCGCCACACCGTCGCCTGCGACCCGTCTCCGGCCACCTCTAGCGCAACCAGCAGCAGCTTCAGGACGTCCCTGCCGCCAAGTCCCATGCCATCCTCTGCTTCCTCTACGGCGACCAGGGGCCACCTCGCCCGCGCGTCTCCTCCACCAGCAGCCTGCAACGCTCGAGGGAAGCCGAGCTCCTCCCCGTCCCCATGGTGGCTGCTTCCCCTGCCCCGAGCTTCCCTCCGCGTCGGCGTCCAGTCTCGTCCCCGACCTTGCCGGGCCTCCACCTCCGTCCCGCGCCTGCAACCTTGCTCTGGATCGAGAGGAGCTCGATCCCAAGCGCCTTCTGCCCGTCCATGCCTCCCATGAGCTCCGGCATCCCCTTTGCTCTGTTGCACGCCCATGGCATCTCACCCTGCTGCCTTCGGTCGCTATTGGTTTGTTTGGCCATCATGGATATGTTGCTGCGGACGCCAAGTACGACTACACCACGGTGATACATGAACGACTACACGGCTACGACATCCTGGAATCGCTAAGTACCGCACCGAAATGCAAGTACAACAAGGAACCCCGAAGGACTTGGATGCGTCAAGTTCCTCTCCGAAACGTGAATGGCTACTTCCACGACGTCCGTGAACCACTACTTTCACTACCGTCGCAAGAACGACTACTTCCACTACGGCCCGTGTACCACAAATTCCCTCGTCGAACTCGATCCGCCCCGAAAATGCACGCTTCAAAGGTATAACCCCGAGACGATGACCCGTGGACGAATGCATGTGTATGAGATGCTCATGTTCAAACCGTGTCCAAGTTGATCCTTGCACGTTCCTCCTCGTTTGCCATGCCGTCGACCCGTGGGAACCCGGTATCCGGGATCACCCCACCATCTTTTGCATCACACGCTCACCCACACTTTCTTTAGCACCGACATCTCAATGAGTTGTCGGATCATCGGAATGTTGCCGTGGCACCATTTCTGTTGTCGTTGCCATGACACCCCTTTCGTTCCACCACGGTGACAAATGTTTCATATCATGCTCATGTCAACATTTTCATAAAATGGCATAAAACTTGCATATGCCATCCGCATCATGATAACAACATTTAAATGGTTAAAATTGTTGTTTGCATTAAATTAAAAATATGCATATGGGGATTTTATGGAATTGTTGTTTGTTATTTTCGGCCTCATTTAAACTTGCCTAAATAGATAGTTTTATTATGCTTTCACCTCTTGCCATGCTTAACCACAGTTAATTTTGTTGGGTACATAATTAAACGAGAGAGAACTAAATAATTGATGTTGTGTTTCGTCAATATGCAACTCATTGCATATTGAGCTCCACTTAACTTGTAGTATTGTTTGTTGCACTTTGCCATGCCATGCCTCATTAAACCGGTCATGCATCATACTTGTTTGTGCATCATGCCATGTTTATGCTTGTGCATTTACCATGTTGTTTTTTTCTTTCCGGTGTTGCTTCTTAGTTCCGGTAAAGTTGCGATTGTGAGGATTCGTTCGACTACTCCCGTTCATCTTCTTCATGGACTCGTTCTTCTTCCTAGCGGGATTTCAGGAAGGATGACCGCTACCCTGGATCTCACTACTATCATTGCTATGCTAGTTGCTTCGTTCTATCGCTATGCTGCGCTACCTATCACTTGTTCCTCAAGCCTCCCAAATTGCCATGTCAGCCTCTAACCTTTTCACCCTTCCTAGCAAACCGTTGCTTGGCTATGTTACTGCTTTGCTCAGCCCCTCTTATAGCATTGTTAGTTGCAGGTGAAGTTGAAGATTGCTCCATGGTGGACAGGATTATGTTAGGATATCACAATATCTCTTATTTAATTAATGCATCTATATACTTGGTAAAGGGTGGAAGGCTCGGCCTTATGCCTGGTGTTTTGTTTCACTCTTGCCGCCCTAGTTTCCGTCATACCGGTGTTATGTTCCCGAATTTTGCGTTCCTTACGCGGTCGAGTGATTTATGGGACCCCCTTGACAGTTCACTTTGAATAAAACTTCTCCAGCAAGGCCCAACCTTGGTTTTTACCATTTGCCTCACCTAGCCCTTTTTCCCTTGGGTTCCCGGAGCCCAAGGGTCATCTTTATTTTAGCCCCCCCGGGCCAATGCTCCTTCGAGTGTTGGTCCGAACTGAGCTACCTGCGGGGCCACCTCGAGGAAACTCGAAGTCTGGTTTTACTCGTAGCTAGTCTCATCCGATGTTGCCCTGAGAACGAGATATGTGCAGCTCCTATCGGGAATTGTCGGCACATCGGGCGGCTTTGCTGGTTTTGTTTTACCATTGTCGAAATGTCTTATAAACCGGGATTCCGAGACTGATCGGGTCTTCCTGGGAGAAGGTATATCCTTCATTGATCGCAAGAGCTTATCATGGGCTAAGTTGGGACACCCCTGCAGGGTATAAACTTTCAAGAGCCGTGCCCGCAGTTATGTGGCAGATAGGAATTTGTTAATGTCTGATTGTAGATAACTTGACACCAGATCCGAATTAAAATGCATCAACCGCGTGTGTAGCCATGATGGTCTCTTTTCGGCGGAGTCCGGGAAGTGAACACGGTTTCTATGTTATGATTGACGTAAGTAGGAGTTTAGGATCACTTCTTGATCATTGCTAGCTTCACGACCGTTCCGCTTGCTCTCTTCTCGCTCTTATTTGCGTATGTTAGCCACCATACTTGCTTAGTCGCTGCTGCAACCTCACCACTTTACCCCTTCCTTACCCATTAAGCTTTGCTAGTCTTGATACCCATGGTAATGGGATTGCTGAGTCCTCGTGGCTCACAGATTACTACAACAACAGTTGCAGGTACAGGTTATGCGATGATCATGACGCGAGAGTGATGTTTGCTTATTTTTGGAGTTCTTCTTCTGCTTCTTCTTCGATCAAGGGATAGGTTCCAGGTCGGCAGCCTGGGCTAGCAGGGTGGATGTCGTTTGAGTTTCTATTTGTGTTTCATCCGTAGTCGGATGGTGCTCTTATGTAATATGATGTTGTATTCATGTGGCATTGTATGCCTTATGTATGTATCCCCATCTATTATGTAATGTTGATGCAATGATATCCACGTTGCAAAAGCGTCTTCAAGATGCGCTTCTATCCTTGGTGGGACCTTCGAGTTCCTTTAGGATAGGGCCGCATCTTGGGCGTGACAATAATGTTGTCTAACAACAATATCTCGTTTGCGCACCTGAGAGGTTTGCACGAGCCTTGCCTACGTGGTTCAACTGCAAGTTCGACCGAAGTTCATACATTTTATTGTAGAGACTTCCGTATCAGTCGCAGTAGGAAACTCTGGAATTACTTTCAAGGTCTCTTTCCTTTGATCTGATGACGAAGATACTGTTTATCTCGTCGAGTTGCACTATTCTGCCACTCATCTTTTTGAAAGAACCATTCTCTTTAAAAGCATACCGTTTCGTGGCAAAACTATTTGCCTCGGTATAGTGAGGGAGGAGTACCCAATGACTTGGAATAACCTACAAAGTAGCACTTGTCTGATTTGGAATAGGTTTGTAACCTTTTACACAAGCCCCATATTCCAAATGTTTAAGAAAAGATATAACATGGTTGGGCATACCATACCATGGCGTCATTTCAACAGACCCGATGGAGCTCTTTTCAGTGTAAAAGCCGCAGTCTCTAAAGCATCACTCTTTAAAAGGGATAATGGCAAATTTATTTATGTCATCTTTGATCTTACCATGTCATAAATGGTTTGATTACATCTTCACAGACTTTCCACTTGCAGTGGTATTCTGGGAAGTGCAAGTTATGAAACCCCTTTCACAACTCATCAGACATTCGCTAAACTTGTAACTCAAATATTCCTTTCTGCAATCAAATTGTAGAAACATAATTTTCTTATTACAATAACTTCTACTTCATTT
Source organism: Triticum timopheevii (assembly GCA_963921465.1). Taxonomy (NCBI): domain Eukaryota; kingdom Viridiplantae; phylum Streptophyta; class Magnoliopsida; order Poales; family Poaceae; genus Triticum; species Triticum timopheevii. The sequence continues at coordinate 3,024,958 of OY997264.1, forward strand.
CTGAAAACCTTTCGAATGATTTCAAAAGATCCAGACTTACGTCTCATCAAGTAAATATCCATATATCTACTTGAGCCATTTCTGAAGATAGATAAATCCACTATTTGCAACATTTATCGGACTACACACATCAAATGTATGATCACCAATAAGTTTGTTGTTCATTCTTTATTGCCTGTGAACGGTATTTCAGTCACTTCACCTTTCGGAGGAAAGTTGCAAGTGTCAGATGATTCAAAATCAAACAACTTCAAAATCCATCATAATGGAATTTTCCATGCGGGTTTCCCCAAATGTGACCAAATGTAGTGCCACACTTGTGTGGTATTCTTTTAGTCTTGCGACATTTAGCGTCAGTGTTATGGATGTATCATATTACCATCAATATTCATAACATACATCCCATCTTGGATGGAAGCATGGCCCTTCATGTTATTCATAATACTGAACAACAATTGTTGTTTTTATGAATAACCTCTCTTGCAAAAACATTGTGCAATGGGCTAGAGTGTATGAAACTCTAAAATGAATTATCAAAATAAACCTAGAGGTAATGTATTATTATCAATATTCATAACATACATCTCATTCATAATGAAAGTATGGCCCTTATGTTATTCATAACACCGAACATGAAAAGTTCTCTTATGAACAACCTTCTTGCAAGATACCTTATGCAATGGGCTAGAGTGTGAAACTCTAAATGAATTATGAAAATAAATAAAGACGGTAATACACCGATGGAAAGTATAGTAACATTTACTATGTTCCCTGTGTATACCTAAACCTCATTCCTGGCTAGTCTTTCAGGCCATAGCAGTTCTTACATCGAGTTGCAACAGAATGCAATCGAGTGGGTATCTTTGTGATTAACTCACAATACCCAAAACTCAATCATAATTCCCAAGAACTATATCTTTGACCAGCCTTCTATACATCAAAAACTTGTATGACATTCATACATGAGCTGGATATTCCAGTCTTCTTTCTTTTTGCCTTTATACTTCTAACAATTTAACTTTTAGTATTTCTCCTACTCTCAGAAGAAGCACCCAACTTAGGAGTGGTGTTAGCCCCGGACTTCCTAGGCGTGAAAGTCTCACTAACACCCTTCGGACACTTCCTTTCTCTTTAAGTTGTTGTTTTATTCACCTTTCATCATATGACAGGCGTTCTTCTGGATCCCTTTCCCAATCAGTCTAATGGATAGTAAACTCCTTTACTAATAGTTTGCAAACAAACATTGCCTTGGATATCTCATACTCCCTCCGTTCCTTGATATAGGGTGTATAGTTTTCTGGCATGAATATTAACGCATGGGCTGGAAGGGGAGATTTCATTGGTTTTGGACGTAAAAGCCCCTGGTGCAAACACGTGAGACTAGAGAGAAAAATAGGAAAATCATGATCCTCTCTATCCCAGGCAGTTTACTTCCTTATTTAGCCTAACAAATCCCACAATATCCTCTCTCACTTATTCTCCCCTTAGTACGTGTAATATTCTCTTTCCAAACAAACCTACAGCGCATGCACACCATGCATATACGAGATGGGGACTTGCCATCTTTTTTTCTAGGAAGGCCATGCATGGGCTGTAGCTTATGGAGGGGTAAAAGTGTCAACTAAAGGAATACACCTTATAATATGAACTTTTCCACAAAAAACTATACACCCTATATCAAGGAATGGAGGGAGTATCTTTTAGCCTTTGTCTGTCTCTAACAATGATTTTTAGATTCCATGAATATCACATAACTATCCGAACTTTCGAAGTTCGGGTCTCATGGAAGCAAACATATTGCACTTTGCTGACACGGAATTCTAGCTTTTGGATCGAAGGACGAGAGTCACATGATCCATAGCATAAGCGAGAGAATACCGAAAGTATGCGATAGGACAAAGTCCTTCTCGGCAGTTTTGAGGACAATCCTCACATTACGTCACCAATCGTAAAGTTTTAACCAGATATTTAACAGCTATTCAATTTTAACAGGGAAGGTGGAAACACGAGCCATTATTCTATAACTATTTTGCAAGAAACACTTAGACAGTGTTCATAATTAATTGCACTGAGAATTAAACATGTTAATTCAACAGTGCGCTCCCACTCAAATCAATATCTCTCATAATTAATTTTGAGTGATACAAGATCCAGACTTCAACTCATCGCCATAGAATCATCATCTCATAACGGGAATTTTAATCGGTATGCCAACTTGCCGATCACATCTCTATGTGACTCTTGCTCATCTTTCGATGCGTGTGTTCCGAGCTCAGGACGATCCTGCCATGAACATCAAGACAACCAAGTGATCTTGCTGCGAGGTCTGGCTTCACCCGCCTCACACTTCTCTAATCGTTCGTACCCATGCATCCATGGCGCACCCTGAAAAGATAGGTGCCGTGACGGTGCTACACTTGGGAGAACACTAACTACTTGATATTTTAGTGAGAGATCACCCTAATAAAAAGCGACTACCGCGCAATCAAGAAGGGTGCATCATAAGGGATAAACATCTCAGGAAATTCATAATAGCATGATATGGTATAGCCCTTTCTGACGGAGAAGTCTTTCATTTCTTCGTCTTCGGCATTCGCGTCGGTGTTCACCTTCGTGAAGATTGCCACCATCTTGTTGGTGCACCAAATAATATTGCTATCTCTATAGCTAATACAATAAGTGCATTACTTAAGGTTGACACGCAGGTCACTAAAGTGACAATCATATGGCTCCAGCCATCATGCCGAATCATGACACGCAGGTCATGTTAATCAATTTACATCATATAGTCATCTCATACATAATCAAATTGAATATGAGCATTGCTATACCACATCACATGCACATGCAAACCCTCCTGCAAAACCAAGTTAGACGTTTCTAATCGGTTCATGCAAACTTGTTTTTCGTGGCTTCTAAGGTTTTGACTTAAACGACGGCTACCAACGTTTTATCATCAAGTATGATTATTCAAGTTGCTAGATTAACATCTCGGGGTGTATGAAACACGAGATAATTAAATCTCGAGCCCCATAATAAACTTCGTCATACGCATGACCACCGTGCAGATCATATCTGCAATGCCCTTTCATCTGCGAATTTCATCTTTCTTTTGACTACGGCAGAACCCAAAGAACTGATAGCACTTCCATGATCAATCGGGATCACGGATTGCCAGAACTTTGTCAAATTCCACCATGCTGCCTCAAGATTGAGCAAACGCAAATTCTAGGGAAGCAACAAGAACGCCGGGTAACAGATTTCATCTGTCACCTGCATAAATAATTTTCAGCAATAGATCTCATCTACTCCAAAATTATATTATGCAATACCCATACATCTCCATGTATTCTAGATCGTAACCTGCATCTACGCATAGCACGGCTCTTGATGCCACTATAGGGGAACGTAGCAGAAAACAAAAATGTTCCGACCTACGCACCAGCCCAGGACCACTATGGAGACTGCATACATGGTTTGATCCTTTTCGTTACCGACTCGTAGCGCAGCGGGAAATAGAGTCGATGATGAATGGCGGTGCAGATACCCGCAGCTAGGATTTACAACCTCCCAACCGCGAGGATGTATACCCTCATCTGCTCCTCAGACAGCCCTCCGGGAGGCGGTCGAACAGCCCTCCGGACAGTATCGCGGACAGCCCTCCGGGAGGACCTTCGAAACTCGAACGGTCACTCGGACAGCCCTTCGGGAGGACCTTCAAAACTCGGACGGTCACATGGACAGCCCTCCGGGAGGCACTCACGAACTAAGACCGAAACTACGATCTCTCTACAGAGTTGCACACATACGGTGTCATCTATCCGGCAGGGCTTCGCCGTTCAGAACTAGTTCCTGCCGGAACCCAGACAGCCTTTCGGCTCTACGAAACTATTTCGCTGGGAGGGAGAGAAGAAGCCAGATCATTGCATGGCACTTGTATGAGAGCAAAGGGATGAGTGTGGAGAGCTCCTCTCCTCCTCCTTTTATAGGAAACCCAAGGGGTAGGGTGGTTTCACAAGAAAACCCAAAGTGCACATGAAGGAAGTCCTTCCACAAGGACCCAAGTGTGAAACCAAGGGACAAGAGGGGGCTCCAAGGAGGAGTCCCCATGTGGCCGGCCACACCTAGGAGGGCCCCCCCCCCCAAAGGGAGCCTCATCCATCCATGTCACCCCCAAAAATATCTTGGGATAAAGCCCAAAATAATGGCTTTCCAAAAAGTAACCCAAAAAGCACTTTCACTATTCATGACGACATTTTTCAGCGTCCGTTCGAACTGAAAATATTTATGTGGGCTTAGAACATTTCCAGTACCCACCATATTTATTTTCAATGCGTTCTAGAACAATTCCAGTTTAGTGATTTTCATCTGCGAAAAGCATCTGAAGCGGTTCCGGCAGCTCCGGAACATTTCCAGTTTTTATCTCAGAAAATTCCAAAAAGCTTCCAGAATGATTCTGGCACCCTTCAAGAATTATCAGGCATTTGCCGAAACCAAATTTACTTAATGGTATATTCCGAAACAACTTTTCGGTATCATCGAAACTCATCCGATGACCTCTCTCTGTGGTACGATTCCGCTGTCCGAAACTTTTCCGATGTCCGAAACTTTTTCGGTGATTTTCTCTCAGACTCCCTGTCTAGTATTCAACAGATAGATGACCCTTAAGTGTGTGACCCTATAGGTTCGGTGAAGTATAGACATGACCCGGAACCCCTTCCGATCAATAATCAACATCGGAGCCGTGGACACCCATATTGACCCCTATACCCACACGAATGAATATTCGAGTGAACCTCCAGTTGCCTTGTGCTATTCCTGTTGCTTCGCGATATGTTACAAAGACCCGAGGTGAGATTTACTTGCATCCCCGTGGATCAACAATTTGTCCACTATGCTAGTTACCTCGTTACTGGTTTTGTTCTCTTTTCTCGTTTCCGTGTTCCGGCATCCCTGTGATCAAATCACACTGTGTCTGGCCAGACGATGATGGATACCGTAACACCGAGAGGGCCCAAGAATATCTCTCCATAGTTGGAGGAGCAAATCCCAATCTTGAACTATCAAGTTACTTGACACACTTTTCCATGAACCCGTAAGCCGCCGTAATAGCCACCTATTTACGGATGACGTTTAACAAACCCCAAAGTTCATGAAGCAAGCATGAAGAAACTCGATACTCTCATGGTCTAAGGAATCATGCAAACGTTAACCATCTCTGTGTTATTTACCATTAACTTGTGACGAATGAATCTCATAGCATAACATCAAACCGGGTCGATTCAACACAAATGTTCTCTTAACATTGTGCCCTCAAAGTTGCTGGCGTAGACATGCCCATGATCAGGAAAACAGAACCATCATGCAACACTTGAGCTAGTCTTAGAGGCTAGACTAGGAATACTTCTTACCGTTTATTATTCCACACGTGCATATGAGTCTTCCTCTGAGCCTCATGGATATTGCAGACTCGAGAACCATTGCAGTTATAGCATGGAACATAAACATAACTATGAACTTGGAGATAAATAATAGCATTTATTATTGCCTCTAAGGCATATCTCCTACACCCTCCAAAGGAGAGCGGGTATGCTTCGTCTCTTATCTGATAAGAGGGCTTGGATTTCCAATTCATCCGTTTCTCCGGGGGCTCCTGGAGTTCTACGGCCTCCAGTTGCACAACCTTACGCCTGCCTCCATCATGCATATTGCGGGCTTCGTGGCCCTTTGCGAGCTATTTTTGGGCATCGAAGCTCATTTCGCGCTGTGGAAGAGATTGTTCTGCCTTGTACCCCGTTTCCATGAGGGGTCAATATATCAAGTGGGAGGAGCCGAAGTATGGCGCATCGCCGGGACCGGATACCTATCCGGAACCCCGAGGAAGGCATCCGAAGACTGGCCTTCGGAATGGTTTTACATGGAAGATGTCCCGCTGCCGGATCCAGTTCGGATTGGCCTCCCGGAGTTCAGTAATGCTCCTCTAAAGAAATGCCTAAGTTGGCGTCTGCGGAGCCCTCAACGGGAGAATGACAGGGACGTCCTTTACCTGATCAGCCGAATAAGATTATTGGCTCATTCCGGATTGACCATGATCGGGGTCATGGCCACATGCATTATGCGGGGGGTGCAGCCGCTCCAGTATAGGGGCCACCCCATGTGGGATTTCAACAGGGAGGATGATGCCACCCGTCATGGCCGTAAGAGGCCAGGATCGGTTGCCGATCTGGTGAAGATCTTGTCCGCCCTGTACAAAGGGGAAAAGGAGGATTTTCTCTGTGTCAGTCCACTGAACGGGTTTTCTATGAACAATCCTTGAAGCTGGGTAAGCGGACATTTCTTTTTGCCTATCCGATCCACATTCCCATGGTTAAGTATCTTATTTTGTGATATGGACGCAAGAACTGCGCCGGGCCGTAGAAGATATACACAGCCCGCCTCCACAACCCGAGGATCCGGAACGGTCCCTCGATCCGGCCTCCGAAGAGGATCCGGACATAAAGGTGGAGCTGATCGATGGGGTGTTCCACCAACTTAGCATCGACAATGCTTTGGTCGCCATTACGGCCGACTACCCCGGAATATTTCCAGCCTCCCAGGTAACTGTGACCGAAGTCCTGATACCATGACCCATCCGTGCTTATTTCTGATCACCGTATACCAATGGTGTTTCGTAGGGGGTGCCTTTGAGGCGAGAAGCCGAGCTCGCGGCGGCTGGCCAACAAGGGGCAGCTCGGCCCAGCAGGCAGAAAAGAAGTGCGATGCGGATTGAGACGTCGCCGCAACGGTATGGCGCGCCACCGTGTTTCAAGGAAAGATTCCTGGAAGGCATGCTAACGCTCGTGATCTTTTCAGGAAAAAGAGCGATCGCCGGACTGTGTCCGGAGAGGTTGCCAAACGAGCCTCCGCCAGCCAGGCTCCAAAGCCAGGTCCGGAGGGGGAGGCGAATACAAGGCGCGCGTCGGATGCTCCTCCAACGGAGGATGCCGACAGATTGTCCGCCACCAAATCCGAGGTGGAGAGTGCCATGAATCATAGGCGCCGCCGGACAGTTCTTCGTGACGCATGTTTCTCCCAAGAGGCATTGAATGCCTTTAATTCGGAAGATGCGCAACTCCGTGCCGCTCAAAATGGTCTAGCCAGAGCCACGGAGCAGTATGTGAAAGACATACGGGTGAGGAATTTTGACAGTTATATATGCCAGTAGCCCCCGAGACTTGAAATAGTTAGAATAACTGATTTAAGGATCATTTGTTATGCAGGATCTTGCAGAAAAGAACACCCAACTGTCCCAGGAGTTTCAAGAGTGCAAGGCCCAACTTGAGGCCGCACTATCCGCGACAGGGTAAGCCACAGAGACCTCCTCTGGTAATATATGCTTCAAAAGAGAAGTAATTTGCGGCGTGTGTATAAGTCTGATAATAATATTGCAGATGGCGCCGGAATAGATCCGGACAGGCAACAGCTACTACGCCGGTTAAAGGCCGGCGAGAATGTGCTTACAAGGGTGAGGCAAGAGAAAAATAATCTCCAAGATGCCAACACCCAGCTGGGTGAGGAACTGAAGGATGTTCGAGCCCAGCTGTCTGACTCCGTTAAGGAGAATCGGCGGCTTCGTCGCGGCATTTATAGTAAGTGCTTGAGCGAAATTTTGAAAAGAAGGGTTCGGCAAGGAAGTCGATTAACAGAAATATGTCTGTAGGTATGCTCACAGGTCGTCTTGCAGAGGAAATGCCCGGTTCAATGGGTGACCTACTTCCCGAGCTGCTGCAACAGCACGAACGAGTTCGGCAGGTGATGAGAGGCGTCGCCCAGGCCTTGTGGCCATCCATCTCCCTACCCGAAGGCCTTGGAGAGTTTGCAGAGAAGCTTTAGGGAGCACGGCGGCGCTTCCAGCTATGGAAGATATCGGCCTGCCATCAAGGCATCAGGGAGGCCTGGGCCATGGTGAAGACGCGGTACACGAAGGCTGACCCAAACCACATGGCCGAGGTCGGACCTATGGGGCCCGATGGGAAGGAGATCCCTGTGAGCTTAGTGTACGGCCAAGTAGAGTTAGCCGCAAAGTATTCCTAGCGAGAATGTAAACTAGACAGCCTATTAGATGGTATTGAAGAGGAATACAACCAGTTAATTTGACTATGCAATTTAAAATGACATGTAAAATGCCTTCTAGCCGGATTGTAGATCGTTTGTCGTAGCGGACCTTTTCGCTAAAACCTCGGGACCCGACAGTCCGGAGTGTGTCCGAATACCCTCGCGGTTATGTAAGAACCGGGGCATGCGTGGAGACCAGGCGTAGGGGTCATAAGTGCTTTATCAGACAAGTGCCCAACTAGTTATGTTATATTACATGGTTAGTAAGAAACATCTTTCAGGGAGAATAGTTCCGTTAGGGGTTCCTTTCCCTGGGAGGCATGCCCTAAAGTGCATGTCCGGACTGCGAAAAAAGCAGAAAAACATCTGGGGGAAGATAAATGAATAAGTAAGAATTCGTCTTTTAGTTCACCGACCAAATATTCCCTTAAGAACGCTAGCTTTCGGCTTCACCCAGTCTGAGGTACACGTCTGGCTGCCCCAGCGGTAACAATCGCAAAGATGCTCCCTTTACCATCTAGCCGAATAATCGGGAACGTAGGGGTAAGCACAGGAGCCAGGCAACCCAGCTTGGCCAAAACTTAAGTGATATCGATGCATATAATGGTGAATAAAAGGTACATGCGGAAGTGTGACACATGTGTTGGGCATAAAGCCCGTATAAATAAGCTTCTGTTAAAGAAGCCCCCAGGTATACTGAGCGCGGATAACGCGTCAAGTGTGTGCGAACAATGCGCAAACGAGCCTTCAACGGCTTCAGAAAAAAGGAGGGAGAAGGGGAGAAATAAAAGACAGTTAACGTATAAAATATAGACGGAGGAAGGAGACGAACTCAGAGTCCGGCGCTAGGCGTAGAATCTTAGGAGACGGGCTGCGTTCCATGGGTTCGTCTCAAGTCGGTTATCCGATGCGTTCCGCAGACGGTATGCTCCGCCGGTCAGGACTTGGTCAATGATGAAGGGACCCTCCCATTTGGGCCTGAGTTTGTCCTTTTTCTTGTCCGGCAGGCGTAGAACTAATTCGCCAACATTGTAAGCTTTGGCCCGTACTTCTCTGCTTTGGTATCTTCGAGCCTTCTGTTGATATAATGCAGAACGGGCTTTTGCCACGTCACGCTCCTCCTCCAAGGCGTCCAAACTGTCATGCCGATCGAGCTCGGTTTCTCTTTCTTCGTACATGCGCACGCGAGGTGAGTCATGAATTATGTCGCAGGGCAAAACTGCCTCTGCGCCGTATACCATAAAAAATGGTGTGAATCCGGTAGTGCGATTCGGCGTGGTCCGCAGCCCCCAGAGTACGGAGTCGAGCTCCTCTACCCAGTGCGTATTAGATTCCCTGAGGGACCGCACTAGTCTGGGTTTAATGCCGCTTATGATTAGACCATTTGCTCGCTCGACTTGACCGTTAGTTTGAGGGTGATAGACTGAAGCGTAGTCAAGCTTGATGCCCATGTTTTTGCACCAGAGTTTGACCTCGTCTGCCGTGAAGTTCGTGCCATTATCAGTGATGATGCTATAGGGGACGCCGTAACGGTGTACTACCCCTGATATGAAGTCTATCACCGGTCCGGATTCGGCCGTCTTAACAGGCTTTGCCTCTATCCATTTGGTGAATTTATCCACCATGACCAATAAGTATTTTTGCTTGTGGGTTCCTCCCTTAATGGGTCCGACCATGTCAAGCCCCCCGACCCGGCCAGGTGATGGGTATAGTTTTGAGGGCGGTGGGTGGCATGTGACTTTGATTAGCAAAGAGTTGGCAACCGATGCATCGTTGGACTAAGTCGTGAGCTTCTGCCCGGGCCGTCGGCCAATAAAATCTTGTACGGAAGGCCTTGCCTACAAGGGCCCGGGCTGCGGCGTGGTGCCCACCGGGTCCGGCATGAATTTCAGCCAAAAGATTTCGCCCTTCCTCTTCGGAGATACACCTTTGAAGGACTCCGGTTGTCCTTTTCTTATAAAGCTCTCCCTCATGGACCTTATAGGCTTTAGATCGCCGTACAATGCAGCGGGCCTCGTTTTGGTCCTCGGGAAGTTCCTGCCTAGTTAGGTAGGCTAGGAATGGTTCCGTCCACGGGGCAATGACTGCCATTATTTCGTGGGCTGAAGGTGTTATTTCATTGGCAGAACCGCCGATTGTGTCAGAATGTTCGGTGTCGGGCGGTGTGGTTAGGTCTGGATTGTTGTTTCTGGACTCCCCTTCCCATAGTACGGATGACTTGAACAGCCGCTCTAGGAAGATGTTGGGAGGGACAACATCGCGCTTTGCGCCAATGCGTGTCAATACGTCCGCCGCCTGGTTATTGTTCCGGGCTATATGGTGAAATTCGAGCCCTTCAAACCGAGCTGACATTTTTAGGACGGCGTTACGGTATGCTGCCATTTTCGGATCCTTGGCGTCGAAATCTCCATTTATTTAGGATATCGCGAGGTTCGAATCCCCGCGCACCTCTAGGCGTTTAATGCCCATGGAGACCGCCATCCGGAGGCCATGTAGAAGGACCTCGTATTCAGTTGCGTTGTTGGAGTCCGTGTACATTATCTGGAGTACGTATTGGACTGTGTCTCCGGTTGGGGACGTCAGGACGACGTCAGCCCCCAGGCCGGCCAACATTTTGGAGCCGTCGAAGTGCATGATTAATATCAATGCAAAATACCAATGCAAAATATCAATGCAAGAATACTTTCCAATAATATCAATGCAAAATACTTACCATCTCCTTCTTACCTTTGCAGCACGCCTGCAAAAAGAACGATGTAGTAGTATATTGCTTTTGTTGCTGCTACGCTTGCTGATTACATACACTCTCAAGAAGAGAGGGCACCATCTATTGGCTGCTATCGAAGCGGTCTAAACTGCAGCACATCTTTCTCAGCACGTATGTTAACAGAATAAAGCAACTGTACAATGCATGTTTATATTCCATAGAAATAAATATGATATCTCTATCAAAATATCCCGTCAAAATATTCCATAGAAATGTATTGGACACGTTTCTAGTTTCATAAAATGGAGGAAAATATTATGACTCGATGCCTTTATACCATGTTTCATACAACAGAGTAATCATTGCCGGCACGTTGGTCGTCTTTCCTAAAAGAAAGATACATTTTGATTCATGGATGCCTTTATTATTCGATAATAACGGAGCGGTGCTAAGTACGTTTACATAACACGAGAGTCTAATGTTACATTTCTCGCTTTTTCAGCTTAACCATGAGCCCATTTTTCATCTTCAATATACAAGACGGCTTGGCCTGGATGCTTTGCCCTTCCATCACCTCCACATCAAAGTTCCACAGAGTTGAGGCGATGACGGTCTTCATCTGCATAACCGCGATGTCCTTGCCGAGGCACATCCTCGGGCCCGAGTTGAAGGCCAAGAACTTGTGAGATGGTACATATCTCAGCTTGTTGCCATCCTCCGAGAGCCACCTATCTGGATTGTAGTTGAGGCAGTCTTTACCCCATATGCCCTCCATTCTTCCCATGGAATGGAGAGAAATAAAGATGGTGTCACCGGCGTGCACCTCATGGCCACTCGGCATGATATCATCAGCGGCCACCACCTTGCGCTCGAGAGGTGCTGCTGGGTGCAACCTGAGAGTCTCGTACAAGACGGCTCTTAGATAGACTAGAGATTTGGTCTCGTTCGGCTCAAAGATCACCATGGAATCCACACCGTCCGCTACTTTGCGTGATGCAATGGGTGAGAGTTCTTTGCGGATGATTGACACAACTTTAGGGTGTTGGGCGAGGTTGTAGAAAATCCATGTTAACGTCGCTCCAACTGTGTCCCTGGCAGCAAGCATGTAGCTAATGATCATCGCACGGAGCAAGTCATCATCGTCATAATTGGGGTCGTTGAGGAAGGAAGACAAAATATCTATACCCTCTTGTTCCTCGTCATTGCCAGCACGACATGTGTTGGACCTTCCTCCTGTCCATCATCTCCATGACGAAGGCACATAGCACCGTGTGTGCTGCCTTGAGCTTCCTCTCAGGGCCCATGTTTAGCCACCTGATCAACCTCCAACAAGAAGCTGGCATCATGACTTGGAATAAGGCCACCTCCATGACCGTGTCCATGGCAACGGCAGCGTCCATGGGCGGCATGTCCCAAGAAAGGAGACCAGGGTCCACATCGAAGAGAGGAGTAGCAGCCATGTCAAGCATAAACCTTGACATGAGTTCTTGCATGTTGAATGGAGTGTCGGTGCTCGCCATGTGTGCAAACAATGGGAGGAGGCTGTTCTCTACCTTGTTGCGGCAGCAAGCCTCCATCCTTGCAACCAACCGCGGGCTGCTGAGTACACCCTTGATTTTCGCACGCTGTCGACGGGCTGGCTCACCGTCAATGGTGAAGATGCTGCCACCCATGATGTCGAAGATCGCGGCGAACTCTGCACCCTTGGGAAAGTTGGTGTAGTTGGTCGTGAAGATGTGCCGGATGTTGGCAGGGTCGCATGTGACGAACTACATCCCGGTTCCAGGAGGGCCGTGCGCCCTGAAGTTGTGACCTGATCCAGCAAGGACAAGGGTGAAATAATCCTGCAAGTTGTGGAGATTGGCCACGAAGGATGGGAACATGTGCAGTATTGGCCAGTTTGTTGGGATCACCGCTGGGTTATTTGATCTACAGCCAGCCCTCAAGCACAAGTAGTATATGGGAAGAAGCAGAACGAGTGCTGTGGAGATGAGCAGCTCTTGCGAGAACATGATTGACATTGTGATCACGGGTATGGGATATGCTACTACTTAGATGTATCTTTCCCCGGGCATGCATGGCTATGGCTTTATATATACACATAAGTTCCGTCCATAATACTATCACAGTCAATTGGTAATGTATAAATGCACTAGCAGTGACGATGTGTGCACATGTAAGTTTTTTCTCCATTGGTTCTGTACTAGCTAGTATGATATGTTAGTGTCAACATAATTGAAGTTCATTAATTGGGTTGGCTGGGGGCAGCATGCATTACTCTGATACAGAGGCCGGGGTAATCCTCCTTTTCTAGAAAATAATTAATTGAGTCGGCCACATATATATAGGTGCCTGGTTGGTCCAAAGCCTATGGTTAGTGCAGAAAGCAGGTGGCTGTTGGCAGATTTGGCGTCAATAAGTATGTTGAGTGCGCTACAGTACTTGATAAATTTTCTCTTATACTAGTCTTTGATCTTATCGAAAAACACTTCTGTTATTGTTTTGGCCTTACCATTTTGATGACAGCATTCTGATGTTGATAAGGAGAGACGTGGGCAAGCATCCTGATGCAGACCCTCCAAGATAAGATAGACTCCTCCACAACACCGTACTCAAATAGGAGAGCTACTGCAACCTCTTAAATAAGTGTGCGGTCCTTCATGTTCACACCCATTTGGATACGACTTGAGTGTATGCAACATATGCTGGCATGACTATATCACCATTTACATGTGTTGTAACTGACCTATTCACAAGATAGTTTGTTTTCATTTCTCTACAAGTGCAACAATATTACAAGACGACACGATGGAATGATACCATCGACGTTGTTTCCTACATCATCGATTTAAGGCCGAATTCACTGCTTTGACCCTTTTTTAACTTAAGCAATATTCGACCCCCAGTTTAAAGAAAAATCATGATTTGAGCTTTTTCCTACTGCCGAGGTCAATGATGGTAGGGTCCTGCCGTGACTGACCTCGGCGGTAGGACTTAACTGAGCCGTAACATACGTTTAACGCGGAAAAATACCCTACCGCCTGGTAACACATTATAACCTACTTACCGCCATGGTCCTTAGCGGCGGGGTGCTATTGCCTTTCATTTCACACACTACCTCCGTTGCACCCCTGCTTTTGCTTTGTACATACTTCCCCGTGTGATATACAGCCATGAGTACTGTAGTAAGGGCATCTCGAACGTCGACCCGCAAACCTCCTGCGTACGTCCGGATCGTGCTGTTTGGACCGTGAAGCCATCCACGGGGTCTTGTATTGATCCGCGCCGCGGTCCGGACGTGTTTGCTCCCGCAAACCGGAGATAAATGTGTGTGTGTGTGTGGGGGGGGGGGGGGGGGGGGGGGCTTTGCGGGAGTCCAGACACGCGAAATGTCGCTCTTTGTCCCCCGGCCCACCCAAAAGGAAGGCAGAGCCCACGCTTTTGTAGCATCCCGCGCTGTTTCCGCGCCAAAATATCACACTCTCTTCTTCCATTCCCCGCCACTCTCCATCCAATTCCCGCTCTTTTCTCCCACCCTCTCCTTCATTTCGCTGCCGACGCTTGGAACCGTTGGAGAACCTGTCGGAGATGGAGACGACGGAGGTGCCAGAGGATCCGAGCGTCACGCTCTCGTGGAAGATCAGCTCGGCGACGCGGCAAACTATGATCCAACCCAGGCCGAAAACTACCAGCAGCAGCAGTCCTACACCAGACGGCCACGCAGTAGTCCTACACCCAGACGGCCATGCATAGTTCCATGAGTGGACGCACGGTTTAAGAGATAAGTGTAAGGAAGTTTGAGAAAGCAGACAAGGTACTACTACCACCTGTTCCTGGAGCTCTACTACCTTATTCTGTTCTGGACTTGGCAGTGGCGACGCTCGGAGCCGGTCTCCCTCTTGAGGGCTTTGTTGTGGAGTTTAGGTTTACTAGGAGGAACATTTATGGTATCATTATATTGGTGGGTGGGAGTTTAGTCCCACATGAAAGGTAGATGGGAGTTTTGACCAGTATATAAGGAACTCTCTTCCTCGAAGAGAATGCCTAGTACAGCGATAACTGAGCCAGGTGCACTTGTCACACCAAATGAGAATAAAAATGACAAGGGGCTATCAACTATCATCAGTTAAAAAAAGAGTAACCAATAAATAGTGCCAACTAGTCCCATCATTTATCTAAAAAAACTATCATCATCTGGTTTTACAAAACAAAAAAAGATATAGTGCTTCATCTCAGCTGCACAGTTGGTTTACTTGCATTAACAAGAACCATAAAAGGACGGGAATAAAAGGGAGATAAATCTAAAAGTTTCTGGATATTATTATTTGGATTAACCGATTATAGGAACTTGTTAGGCTTCTATATATTACTGTTTGGATTGTTCGATCTTCATGAGTGTTATTGCAGGCAATTAGGTTTCGCAAGTTGGATACAGTGAGAAAATGATTTTCTTTTTTCTGAGAGTGATGAAAGTAGCTGGTTGTGCAATTTTGGTCTGAACCCCTATAGCACTCACAGCTCGATGGTAGCTGTTCCTACCACCAGAAAAAAAAACTTTACACTACTAAACTGGGCATACTAATTCAATACACTCCGTTTCTAAATTTGAATGAATAGGCACGCTCTGTTTGACAAAAAAGAAGAGAAAAACACGCTCGTTTAGTTTAGTTGGAGATGGGTATTTACTGGGGTTTGGGAGCTCGGTCGATTTGTGAGAACCTGCTGCCGCTGCCGCAGAGTGGGTGTGCAATAAACTTGGGAGGAAGAAAACCAACAAACAAAGGTACAAGTAGTGGTTGGCGGTGTTAATTACCCTCACCGATGGGAATTGAAACAGATAGATGCATTGGCTGATTATTGAGATGGTTCGTTCGTGCGTGGGTACAGTAGAGTATCATCGAATGGGCAGTCTGGCCCAGACCTTTTCTGTTGCGTCCTGGCTTGCTGGGCTGGGAGCAAAGCTAGAGGTGCCAGTTTCGCACATGTGCTCGGGCCGGTCCCAACGTATTCACACCACCTTGACAGGACTAGTCACAATAATTTGGCATCCATGGCAATGAGGAGTATGTACGCCCCAGACTCAGAAGCTGCCGCCCGGACCTGTGTTGTACTATTGACCAACGATCTGGTCCGAGCTAGGGTGTTGGTGAACAACCAAGACACCCACACTGGCCGAAGCAAGCGTGTGTGACATCGACTGAGTGCTTGGCTGGTCATTGTCTACAGTACTCAAGCTAGGTAGGTCGCAGCGGAACCAACATTTTTATGGACATAAGCACAAGCACATGGCGGGCATGCGGGTGGGAATGGGATGGAGGCTGACCTGAGCCGACCAGACCTGCTGGCGCTTGCTTCCATTCCAATTCCAACGACGGAGAAGAGGCCGGACGGCAAGCAGCGCAGCTGGAAGACGACGCGCCTTCGCCCTTGCCCGCCATCCGGTGCCTCCGCGCCCTCGCCGCAATCGTCGGGAGCGGAGCAGAGCAGAGAATAGAGCATGGGAGGAAGGAATGTTGGGTTGGGCGATGGTGGGCCACTCCGGTGAGATAACTAGTTGCAGGGCCGGCTACATGGGCCTATCACTACATGTTGTCATGCATGCGACTACCCATTATACACACGTTGCTAAAAAAACCATTATACACACACACACACAAAAATGTCTTGCATTCTATTACTCCTATAAAAAAAATGTTGGAGTACCCATATCCTGCGTTTCTTTGCGGGCAAGAGCGCCCTCCGCGCCTTACGTTTCCAGATGGCGGGCCACTAAGCAGTGGCGGAGCTACAAAGAAAAAAATGGGCGGGCCAAGTTATGTAGAGCACAAAAAAATTTAACCGTATATACAATTTCAGTAGGCATAGTCCATACTTTTGCTTTCATTGACTACAGGATCAGCAGATACTTTTGCTCGCATTAACTACAAGATCAGCAGATGTGCACAGACATGTGCATACATGCTACGAGTACTAAACAACATAAGTCAAATCTGTGGGCGCGCGTATGGATCTCGCTACAAGAATTCAATACCTTTAAACAATACATATTCATTTGGTTGAAGTCCTTCATTTTGGTGATGTTCCAATTCAGCCAAGGGTAGAGGATGATCTGCTGGTGATGAAGGATCTTTGTTGACGCTCAAAAATGACACAATCATAAAGAGTTGCTTTAAGTTATATCAAGACTAATTCAAACTTATGATTGGAGGTCATCTCTGGATGGCTCTCTTTAAGAAGATCTAGATGGATATGAACATGGTATAAACGGAGCTCTTATGCAATAGTTATGACAAGTTCAAACATGCTCACGTTGATACCAGATTAAAGAATGACATAAAACTCAGTTAAGATGGCCTCTGATGGAAAATGTTTCAACATGAAAGTTGTGTGTCTCATTGAAACGGTTGATTTTGATATAAAAATCGTCCTCATCCAAGTTCGTATGCAAAAGTTAAATCCATCGAAATACAGCCCTGCCACGAGGCAAAATATGGCGCGCCCCACCAGCACTAGTAGAAAAAGGGTCAAATGTGAAGCACAATAGTGCCGGTTGGAATTTCAGCCGGCACTAATGTGTACACTAGTGCCGGTTCGTGGCGGCGATCAATAGCACCGGTTCGTGGCGAACCTTTAGTACCGGTTCATGCCACGAACCGGTACTAAAGAGTCTGTGTCAGCCTGCAGTCAGGCTATGGCCCCACCATCACCATTTAATGCCGGTTCGTACCACGAACCGGTACTAATGAGGTTATGGCAAGCTGTTTTTTAGTCCCACCTCGCGAAGTGAGAGGGACTAGGAGCGGTTTATAAGCCCTGAGTGCAGAGACGATGAAGAAGAGGCTCAATGCTCACGTTGCTAAGCCTTCAGGAATACGGTAGACTGCACGGAGCTATGCGCAGTGCAGTTTACACTATTCCGAAAGGCTTGAAGCAAATTAACAAGCATTGCACCTCTTTTTTATTTTTAATAACTTATTACAACTCCGGACTTCTTCTGTTATGGCAAAAACTAATTGCACGTCGATATTTCTTTTTTTTTAAGTTATAACTCCAGACTTTGACCATCAAGTTTTGCAGAAAAGAAAAAATAGCAGAAAAGAAAAAATAGCAGAAAAGAAGAAAAACTATAGCTGAAAAGAGAAAAACTATATAAAAAAACTACTCAGAAATAAATAGAAGAAAATAATTATCGCAGAAAAGAAAAACCTACTCAGAAATAAATAGAAGAAAAAATAAAGCAGAAAAGAAAAAAAAATTATATTTGCTATTTTTCAATCCTTTACAAAATGACCGTGAAATTGAAAATCACTACAAAATGAACTCTGAAAATGTTGAATTTTGGCAAACTAGATGAAAAACTACTCACAAATAAGTAGAAGAAAATAAATATAACAGAAAAGAAAAAACTATACAAAAAACTACGCAGAAATAAATAGAAGAAAATAAAGCAGAAAAGAAAAAACTATAAAAAAAATTAGGGCGCTGCCCTGTGGGCCTGATAGGCCACAGGTGTGTAATTACAGGCCTTAAAGGCCCAGCAGACTCACAGGGCAGCGTGCAGAGTTTAGGCCCACAAGCCTGCTATATAGAGGAGTTTGAAGGGGTAGCCGCGGCTGGGTTTATAAACCAGTGCGGCTGCCCTTCGCCCGGCGAGGTGGGACTAAACTTTGGGGTGGCAGCGCGAGGCTTTTAGTACCGGTTGGTGCCACCAACCGGTACTAAAGACCACCCTTTAGTACCGGTTGGTGGCTCCAACCGGTACTAAAGGCCTCTCCTATATATACAACACTTATGAAAATTTCAGTTACATCTCCTATTTCTTCGCGTCTCTCCAACCTCTCGCGCGTCGCTGCTCTCGCCGCGCCCGTCGCCCGCACGCCACTCGTCGCCCCGCCGCCCGTCGTCGCCCGTCGCCCGCGCGCCGCCCGTCGCCCCGCCGCCGCCCGTCGTCGCCCGCCGCCCGTCGCCCGCGCATTGTACGTATACGTACACACATACACACACATATATATACACACACATACACATGTACACACACATACACACACACATACACACATACACACACACACACACATACACACACATATTTTTTTACTTATTTTCTGTTTTCTGTTTTTTAGAAAATTTAATTAGATATTAATTAGCTAGGTATGTGAGATTTGAACTAGTTGAATAATTAATATAACAAGTTTATTTTTAGTAAGAAAATTGTCGAACTAGTTTATTTTTAGGTATTTGAGATTTGAACTAGTTGAATAATTAATATAACTAGTTTATTTTTAGTAAGAAAATTGTCGTATCTGAGATTTGATGATCTAATTAAAATATTATTTGTTAATGAGTTTTCTGTTTATTTAATGTTTTTATATATTTTGATTTTATATAAATGTTAGATTAATGTCCAATGTTAGATGAATTAGATAGAAAAGTTAAATATATAGTAATGTCAATTGTTAGAGATAAATATATATAGTTAGATATATATTTAAATTGGCTAAATATTAATTAATGTTAGATAGTAATAAGTGTTTAATGTTTCACCTATATGAACATATAGGAAATGTCATCTGATGACGAAAAAGATTTCATTATGTGCGAACACTGTGAAGACCAGCGCGGCCTGTGCGATAGAAATTTCCTTGTTGATAGTAGGCGCTTCAGCATCAAGCTGAATGAGACATTCGAAGTGGATACGGTAAGTCACAACGGCAATTATTATTTGAATGCAATACTTATGCTTCATTTGCTTCAACTTATAATTTTAAAGCATGACTTATGCTTCATTTGCTTCAACTTATAATTTTAAATTTTCACTATTCTACTAGCGCATCCCCTGCCATGCAAGAATTTTTGTCTCGGATAAGATAGGTTTTAGTGCTATAGATGATATGGAGGTAAAGAGAGTTTACTTGAAGACGGAGCATGGGTAGACTTTCAACATCAAATTATATAATGGAGACACATACACCCATTTTGAATGCAAAACTTGGCAAGCACTATGCAAGGCTTATGCATTTGAGCCTGATATGGTTATCACCTTTGATATTCGTCCGAAAGATAATATTGAAGGTAATATAGACATCTGGGTCGATGTACAAACGCCTCCAGTTCTACCATTATGTGAGTTTTTTCTCAACTATGGATGCATATGTTTATGTCTTTGATACAAACTATACAAAAATAGTTGACAACTAATTTGTATTGTCAGCTTATTTCGGTTCAAGCAAACATGTCCGGCGCTTGGTAGACATGACCTACTACTGCCCCGGGGCTCAACTAAACTGCGAGGAAATAAGTCATTATGTTTCATGGCTTGAGGATCTTAATACTGTCAAGACAAATTTTTTTCCTAAACTTAGAAATGTTAGTACTCAAAACATGCGACCAATGGTGATCGTATTGAACTACGGTCACATCTATAATCAAAAGATGGTAAGAATTTAACTATTTGTCCTTAATTAGTGCATCTTTTGCATACATTATTTTGAAGCTAAACTTTCATTGCTTAGTATATTAATTACTATACGATGTTCTTTCATCAACAGGGACTTCCGATGACAGTTGTGCCTCAGTGGATCGAGACAAAAGGTCGCATGTCAATGGTTAGCTTACGATCAAGATTTCCTACATTACACATGAGTGCATTCAGGATTTCTGAAAGCGAAGAATGCTTAATAGTGAAAGATTGGAGCAAAATTGTAAACGATCGCAGAGAAGTACTAGGGGGCAGCAAGGAGAAGCGCAACCCAAGATTAGGAGACAGATTCATCTGCATGCTCCAGTATGATGAATCAGGAGAGCTATACATGTTCTATGCTATTCTACCTTAGAGGGAGCAGCAGGAGTAGCTAGTTCATGCTCTTAATTAATTAGTACTTGTCCTGAACTTTGATGTTGGTGATGATTATGTTGAACTCGATGATATCTTTGCTTCTGTTACAAAGTGAACTCGATGATTATGTTGGTGATTAGATAGCTAGCGGTAATGACTATGATGATTAAATAGTGGTAACTAATGACGACTATGATGATTTTTAGCTAGCTAAAGTTTATTTATTTATTAATATGCGATGATGATGATGATGATGTGATGACCACTACAACTCATTATAACGTAAAACAATCCTAAATTAAATTGATAACACAAATTTAATTGAAAAATAAAAAATAAAACAAAAACCCACAAACATTTAATTATAACGTAAAACAATCCTAAATTAACCACCAACCGGTACTAAAGGGCTCCCTGCCCCCGGAGCTGCCTCGTGCCACGTGGTTGGCCTTTAGCACCGGTTCATGCTAAACCGGTACTAAAGGGGGGGCTTTAGTGACCACACTTTAGTGCCGGTTGTGGAACCAGCACTAAAGGGCCTTACGAACCGGTGCTATTGCCTGGTTCTGCACTAGTGCAGACACGATGTCTGATGGGTACCGCGAGTAACCATCTGTTTTGGACGAGCGATACGGCCATGAAGATGGCCTCGAATGGAAAAACGTTCAACATGAAAGTTGTTCGTCTCGTCGAAACGGTCAAATGGGCTTTTGGGCTCATCTTCATCCGAAGTCGTTGGTGGCATTTGGGACCTAAAAACCGAACTGATGTTCCAGACTTACCTAAATCCGAGTTTGATTAATTTTGGAAAGATTTGGACGTGATTTGGAGTCCTTTTCTTGTACGGGAAGTTCATCCGCCTCTTATATATCTAAGAGGTGATGACCTATTGAACAACACACAATCGAACCAATCAACTACCACTTTTTCGTGTTCATCTATCCCCTAACCTTGTATCTTTCTTCTCGTTCTTCGTCTTTCTTCAGCAATGGAGGGCTGCGAATCCATGAGGCTCTAGGGGGGCC
Organism: Triticum timopheevii; assembly: GCA_963921465.1. Classification (NCBI taxonomy): domain Eukaryota; kingdom Viridiplantae; phylum Streptophyta; class Magnoliopsida; order Poales; family Poaceae; genus Triticum; species Triticum timopheevii. The sequence goes on from OY997264.1 coordinate 3,046,619, forward strand.
AGGCGACCTAGGGCAGCCCATATCCACCAAGCGTCCAGACGGGGTCCCTCTCGGACGTGTGGGGTTTTGGGTTTACAAAAGTGTCCGCCGGATTGCTTGCGTACCGCGCTTCCGGTCGGCTCTCCTTCGACATGAGCAGCGGTGCATCACCCTCGGCGTTGGAGGTACACGGTGACGTGTTCGTGTGTGAACACACTTTTTTGGCGACTATGCTGGGTACGAAGCTTTAAACGGTCTCCTGCCCGTTCTTGCTCCAAAGAGATCGTCATCTAGGGTTTGCAATCTACAAAGGTAATATGAACACCAAATTCCCTATTGTAGATGCAAATAATTCAAATGGTGTTGCTAGATCATTCAATGAGTATACTTTATCAGCCAACCCTAATTTTTTCAATCATGCATCTAACTACGTGCAAGGGCCGATTCAAAGTAATTTACATGCTTCAACTTCTTATGATACTAGTAACATGAGACATATGTATTCCAACTCACATGCATCGGCAACCCAGCAAATTCATATGCCGATGAGCAACATGATGAGTTCGGTTAATCAATTTGAAACACCTCAAGTTAGAACTTCTAATAGTACGCAACAAAGTTTTTCACCTTCTTATTCATCGACAACAAACTTGCAATATGTCAATTCAAACTTGCCGATGGATAGGTGAATTGGCCATGCTACTACTAGCTATTCGGACATTTACTCTCAACCATCATATGCTACACCTATTGTTAGTATTTTTTTCGGCACCTTTTACAACTCTAGATGTTCATAATTCGGCTTCATACCTTCCTGGTCATAGCCTAATAAATGTAAATTTTACATGAGCGGTTGTGCTCACTATTATAGAAGATGAGGTAGTGGTCGCTGCATTGAAGATTTTAGCCCAAAATAAGAGGATTATTGCTCTTTGCCTTGAAGAACATGATAAGGGGCTAGTTCCTGATTATAATGCAATAAGAGGTAGAGTTTTTCAAGAAGATGAATCTTTGCCAATTGATAGAATTGGCGAGCAAAAATATGGTTCTACAACAATGCATATGCCTTCACCTAGTACAACATCATATTATACACCCCCTACACAATTACAAAATTTCGGCAACACCCGTGTGTCATTGCCGAAAGAATCTAAAAGCATTGGGGGGCAATCATATCCGGAGTGGGATGAAACTGATAAAAAAACTTAAAGCCAATTTTGCCGCTCGCCGCCAGAAACAAACAGAGAAAGAATTGGCTCAAATAAAAGAAGCATTGCCGATTTGTAAAATCAATGAAAAGAAGGATGATCCGGAACATGAAAGTGCTTCAGTTGAAAAAGCCGAATCAAGTAGTTTATATTCTGAGTGCATCAAATTCAAAGAGGCAAGCATTATTGAGAAAGGGCATGGCAAGTATAGCAAAACAACCATGCTTGATTTGTCTGATGTTAAGGGAACCTACTTCCTACCCTATGAGTTCCGTGCCACAGAAATTGACAAGCCTCAAGGACAAGAACAAGTAGCCGAACAAAGTTTGGTTGGCAAGGATCTTCAAAGTAACAATTCACGGAACCAAGAAAAAGGTGATGAAAAGGCGTTGCGGAGCCATCCAAAGATGGAGAAAAGTATTATTGAAGTGATACAAGCATCATCTCTCCCAATATATTTGAAGAGGTATGTTTAGCAAGTAATTTACCCATTTTTGTATTTGGTCAGAACTTTATTGTTGATGCATCTATTAGAAAAACCCTCATCGGTAACTTTGAAAGACCAATGAGGAAGGGTAATTTACTTGTTAGCAATAAAATTATTATAGAACATATCGGTCAACCCATTGCACCATTTATAAAGACCGATAGTGAAAAATTATTACAATAAAAACTTTCCCCGTTGTTTTCAGAGTTTATATCTGAAGGAAATATGCCCTAGAGGCAATAATAAAGTTATTATTTATTTTCCTTATTTCATGATAAAATGTTTATTATTCATGCTATAATTGTATTAACCGGAAACGTAATACATGTATGAATACATAGACAAACATAGTGTCACTAGTATGCCTCTACTTGACTAGCTCATGAATCAAAGATGGTTAAGTTTCCTAGCCATAGACATGAGTTGTCATTTGATTAACGGGATCACATCATGAGGAGAATGATGTGATTGACATGACCCATTCCGTTAGCCTAGCACTTGATCGCTTAGTATGTTGCTATTGCTTTCTTCATGACTTATACATGTTCCTGTAACTATGAGATTATGCAACTCCCGTTTACCGGAGGAACACTTTGGGTGCTACCAAACGTCACAACGTAACTGGGTGATTATAAAGGAGCACTATAGGTGTCTCCAAAGGTACATGTTGGGTTGGTGTATTTCGAGATTAGGTTTTGTCACTCCGATTGTCGGAGAGGTATCTCTAGGCCCTCTCAGTAATGCACATCACTATAAGCCTTGCAAGCAATGTAGCTAATGAGTTAATTACGAAATGATGCATTACGTAACGAGTAAAGAGACTTGCCGGTAACGAGATTGAACTAGGTATTGGATACCGACGATCGAATCTCGGGCAAGTAACATACCGATGACAAAGGGAACAACGTATGTTGTTATGCGGTTTGACCGATAAAGATCTTCGTAGAATATGTAGGAGCCAATATGGGCATCCAGGTTCCGCTATTGGTTATTGACTGAGAATAGTTCTAGGTCATGTCTACATAGTTCTCGAACCCGTAGGGTCCGCACGCTTAACGTTACGATGACAGTTTTATTATGAGTTTATAAGTTTTGATGTACCGAAGGAGTTCGGAGTCCCGAATGAGATCGGGAACATGACGAGGAGTCTCGAAATGGTCGAGACGTAAAGATCGATATATTGGACGACTATATTCGGAGTTCGGAAAGGTTCCGAGTGATTCGGGTATTTTTCGGAGTACCAGAGAGTTACGGGAATTCGTATTGGGCCTCAATGGGCCATACGGGAAAGGAGAGAAAGGGCCGAAAGGGTGGCCGCACCCCTCCCCTTGGACTAGTCCGAATTGGACTAGGGAGGGGGGCGCCCCCTTCCTTCCTTCTCCTTCTCTCTTCCCTTTCCTTCTCTCCTACTCCTACTACATGGAAGGGTTCCTAGTTCTACTAGGAAAGGGGGAATCCTACTCCGGGTGGGAGTAGGACTCCCCTAGGGTGCGCCATAGAGAGGGCCGGCCCTCCCCCTCCTCCACTCCTTTATATACGGGGGCAGGGGGCACCCCATAGACACACAAGTTGATCTACGGATTGTTCCTTAGCCGTGTGCGGTGCCCCCCTCCACCATATTCCACCTCGGTCATATCGTCGCGGAGTTTAGGCGAAGCCCTGCGCCGATAGAACATCATCATCGTCACCACGCCGTCGTGCTGACAGAACTCATCCCCGACGCTTTGCTGGATCGGAGCCCGGGGATCGTCATCGAGCTGAAGGTGTGCTGAACTCGGAGGTGCCGTACGTTCGGTACTTGGATCGGTCGGATCGTGAAGACGTACGACTACATCAACCGCGCTGTCATAACGCTTCCGCTTACGGTCTACGAGGGTACGTGGACAATACTCTCCCCTCTCGTTGCTATGCCATCACCATGATCTTGCGTGTGCGTAGGAATTTTTTTGAAATTACTACGTTCCCCAACAATATCTACATGGGTACTCATTCAAATGCTAATGATTGTGTGAGCACCGAGGCCACAGTCACCGAGGGTGAGAGGGGGATAAGCGACAACACAGATCGATGTCGCGTTCGAATAAATGACATGGAACTATGTGAGGTCTTAAGTCATGATTATTTGTTAGGGGCATTTTTTTGTCTTTTGTTGCAACGCACTGACTCTTTTGCTAGTAACCTTGAAATAGAGAACTCGGAGTGCCTATTTAACACCTTTAGCGCTCGCGCGTCACCTTGATGGGCCACGGCCTAGTAGCCCTAGCTCTCCTGCTCCTCTGTCGTCGCTAGTTAGCTTGCAAACCCTAAAACAGCTAACTTGCATCGCTGCCCTTTTTCTCAAGGCACCGGTAGTAGGTGCAACCACTGGCTAAAAAAACTAGCTCTTTGGTTTTTGGCAGATATGAAAATTTTCACAAAATCAAAAAACATTAAAAAACAAGAGGTTCGTAAATTTTAAAAATGTTCATGAGTTAATATTCACAATTTTAAAACTACTCATGCAACAACAATAACATCAACGAAGCCTTTAGTCCCAAACTATCCTTCAGTGATGCTATAGTACAATATCCTTAAACTTCATAGAGAATTAGAGATACAACACCTCCCCCATTTCATGTTTTCCTAAACCCTTTTGTAACCTTCAATGTTGTTCTATTAGATGAAATAAACATGGTGGCCAGCTCTAGAAGAGCACACACCATTTGGCTATTGGTCCAGTTGCATGAATCTTCTAAAAAACCGTTCAACCTTGAGCACCACCATGTTGCTTGAGTTGTCTCTTTTGATCATGCAATGTTCGGCTCCATGTTATCTCTTATTTTATCATGAAATATTCAGTTGCATATTCTACATTCAGAAATGTTCAGTCTTTGCTAAAGACTGAATTAGTAAATCTTGTCGCATGTGTAAATTGTCCAAAAATGTTCATTCAGAAATGTTCATTTTTTATTCTTTACATTGTGTGCCTATATTATATTTGCACATGTGTAGAATTAGTAAATCTTTTCACATAAACTTTTCAAGTTGTAGTGACCCACTACAATGTGTTTTCTGATGTACGGTGGCTGCGAGGCCGGATGCGTCAGATCCGGAGCACCACTAACTAAAGACGTAGCTGCTGCAAGAACTGACGAGTCCCACCATGATAGCAAGTTAAAGGCTCCCCGTTGCAAACTCGATGAGAAATACATTAGTGGCGGTGTTTTCTTGTTACGTTGTTTCTCCCCATTTTCATACATTTTCATTCGATGCGTGCTCGATACTAGAGAGTTACTGTCAGTTCCTTACTAAAATTCGCTCATGTCAATTCCTTACTGAAATTGTTATTTATACCAAACAGTTATACTTGTTTATAACTTATTTTTTTGGTTCACAATCATAGCTAAGATGTTTACTAAGTTTTTTATAGTAAATGTTACATTAGAATTTTTTAGTACTTTGTACCTGAAAAAGATATTTAAAGTTGATCGTATTAAATGTGAGTAAATGAGAAGCCAAAATTGCATGCCTCTTGAATTAATTTGCGACACTTGAATGAACATTATAATATATGTATGTGTATGTGCCCTGTATTATATCGGTAGATATATCTAAACTGGATGGTATAACAATATCTTGGTACATGTTTCTAGTTTATGATTGGATAGCACAACGAAAAATTCTAGAGTGTACATGGTGTTTAAGAGGATCATAGAAAAAATGATGCTTTCAAATATCTAATAGATAAAGTTTAGAAAATAAGGTGAATGGGTGTCTGGAAAAAGTTCTCTCTGAGAGGGAAGGATGTCATAATAAAGTCAGTGGATCAAGCTATACCGGTATACTCCATGTCGTGTTGCAATCTCCCTAGAGGGTTATGCCAAGATATTAATTCTTTGATACACAAGTTCTGGTGGGGAAGCAAAGAGGGAGAGAGGAAGACTGCATGAGTCTCATGGGAGGTGATGAATAGGCCAAAATGTCAGGGAAGCCTTGGCTTTTGAGATATCGAGCTCTTTAAATTAGCCTTGTCAGCACGTCAAGGTTAGCGTTTGCTCTAGGAGCCCGGCTCTTTGAGTGCAAGGATTCTTAAAGCAAGGTATTTCCCAAACTGTGCTTTCTTGGAAGCTAGTGTTGGCAATGCACCGTCCCAAATATGGCAAGTGATTCTAGATGGAAGGGATGTGATGATCCAGGGGCTCATCAGGAGAATAGGAGATGGAAGGACCGCAGACATTTGGGCACTAAACTGGCTGAGGGCACATGCGATGAGACCATTGGCTTGCTTATCTAATACTCCCTCCGTCTCAAAATAAGTGTCTCAACTTTGTACTAGCTCTAATACAAATTTGTACTCAGCTCAAGACACTTATTTTGGGACGGAGGGAGTAATTTGCCACTCCTGGTAAGTGACTTGACGGTGCCCAACATGGCCACTTGGAACAGGGAACTAATCACGAGCACTTTTATCAAGGCTGACGCAGATGTCATTTTGGCCATTCCCATCTGCACGCGGCAACTTGATGATTTTTGTGCATGGAATCCTGAGAGAAATGGCATGTTTTCAGTTAGATCTGCTTATAGGATGCTCGTGGAGACGAAGTTGAGGAGGGAGGCTTGGCTCGAGGGCCCTTCTGAATCCTCCAATACTGAAGCTGAAGCAAAGCTCGTGGTGTTTTTTTGGAGAGTATGCAAATTGCATACCTTAGGTTTATAGAAGAGAGAGATAAATGTACAAGAGATATGAGCCACCAACAGCCACAAGCCAGCCGAGGCAAGCACAGCACTCCAACTCCAACACTAGGTACTAACTACTCACAAAAGGTCACTCACTCCTCTCCCTCCTGCTAGCCCGGCACCCACAAGCAAGCTCGTGGTGTAACAAGTGGAAAGTCAAGGTCCCTTCAAAAATACTGATATTCATATGACGTTTTGCACGACAATATCTCCCAACTTCAGATGTGGTACATCACCGTAACATGACCCCGGTAAATAACTGCAGATTGTGCGGCGTCGAGGACTCAGTGGCATCACTCGCTCCTTGAGTGTACGATGTCGCGGTGTGTTTGGGCACTTGCTGACCCAGACTTGGTTCAGGCGATACTCAAAAGATAGGACTAGAGTATGCAGCGGTCAGTACCATCGCCGGTATTCATGACCCACGCCATCTTTGGCTCCTTCAGCCTCCACACATCAATTGTATTCACATGAACGTTATTTTGAATCAATACAGTGGAGTGTGTTTAGCCTAAAAAAAAGTCGCCGAATCATTCTCAACGACAAAGTGGTCTTCGTTGCCTGAAAAAGGAAGAAGACAAAGTTGTCTTCAGACAACTGGACCGCCAAATTCAAACCCAGGACACAAGCCCCTTGCCTCCACAGCTTCTCCTCCACATTTGCACACTGACAGAGCTTCTTCTGTCTGTCCATGGTGCTCGCGCATCACGGCACCCGCCCGCACTCGCCCGCTCTAAAACCGGCATCAACACTGACCTTGAGCTTGAGCCAGCCTGCTTGCTCAAATGCAGGTTTCTTTCCTTTCACATCGAGGTTCCATGTTGAGGACATTTGAGATTTTGGCTTAGCAGCAATGGAGGAATTGGAAGGCAGGGTGTCGATTTCTTCAGTTAAGAGCATGAAAGTGTCGATTTCTTCAGAAGATGTTGTCTGATTGTTCCTGAGAAGGAGATGTCTGCCAGGTTTTGGGTATATAAAAAAAAGGCTGTTGGCTGCCTCTTCTGGTATTCGGGACTGCTTAAGCAAATGACAATCTTCGCTTGCTTGCCCGTCATTATGGCCTGCACGGTTGAGTTGCTTGTTAGTTAGGTAGTTACAGAAAGCACAATCTCTCCATATGTGATCAAAATGAAGTAGATCTGAACTATTTAGACCTGGCCTTGATATTTCCACAATGCTGCAGCCACAGCGTGGCCCCCTTCGAAATATTTCCTGCAAGGCTGCAACAACTTGATGGACTACGCTCAAACGCAAAGAAAAGAAAAAATAAACCTTGATTGAATACGCTGGAGATATTAATTTAATATTACCTCCGCTGCAAATTACTCCCTCCATCCCATCATCTTAGATTTGTCTAGACGCGGACAACTAATTCGGGACGAAGGGAGTACTAAACTGGAGATACTAATTCAGTGCGCGGTGTTTCAAAATTTGATTAAATAGACACGCTTTGTTTGACAAATGAGAAAAGAAAACCATGCTCCTTTAGAAAGTTGGAGATGGGTGTCTGTCTACTGGGGTTTGGGAGCTCGGCCAATTTGTGAGAAGCTGCTGCCGCTGCTGCAGAGTGAGTGTGCAATAAATAAACTTGGGAGGAAGAAAACGAACAAACAAAGGTAGAGGTAGTGGTTGGAATCGGAACAGAAAGACGCATTGGTTGATTGAGATCGTTGGAGTGGGCTAGAAGCCTAGAAGCAAAGCTAGAGGTGTCGGCATTGCACCAGAGCTCGGTCCCAACTCCCGACGTATGTATTCACAGGACTGAGACACTTTGGAAGCCTAGAAGCAAAGCTAGCTAGAGGTGTCGACATCACTTGACAGGACTGAGCAGGATACGTAGGTTGGCATCCTAAGCAAGCTGGGAGGACTTTGAAGCCTCCGCTTGGATTGTTACTGGCTAGCTGCTCTTTGCTGCCGGCGGGAGTCGAAACCGACTGGATTGACAATCTAGTCCTGTTCTGAGCCACTGAACTGAAGCAAAGCGAGCATGACATGCATGATGACAGGGCGGGCTCTGTCCCTCTCGCGCTCGCGCTCGCAAACCGAGTGGTTAATTGGCTCGTCACTGTCTATATAGTACCCAGCCCTAGCCTCAACTGACCATATATACTGAAGAAAGAGAAGAGACACTGAGGAAGAAAAGAAGAGCTTCACACGAGGAACGGTCCAGATCTTGGATCGCGACTTAAGTGAAGATGGACGGCTCCGGTCACCTCGCCGTCAGATTACCGCCAATTCACCCCTGATCACGGATCCTTTAAACACACAAAAACCGACACGTAACCCACTGTCGGTTGGGAGAGTTGCAGCATCTTTGCAGCTATCGTATCCACTCCTTTGTTTTCTTTCAACATCGATCTTGTTTACTTTGTCTACTTTCGACATCTTTGTGCCCAAGGTGAGCCACGCTTCTCCGACGAGGCCAAAGATAAACTCGTGCATCTCCTCCGATCCTCGTGGAGACCTGCAGGCGATCGATGGAGGGTGCCGCAGCCGGAGAGCCGGCACCGGCGGGCGTGCATGCCGTGCCCTCCCGCAGGCTGATCGCCGGCTTCATCTCAGGCACGCTCAATGGCCTCTTCGCTCTCGGTAATTAATAGTTAATCTATCGTCGGTCCTTCTTGCTGGGCACACTTGGTCATGCATAAATATGTTTTGAATCGATGCTTTGAAGCTGGTGCGCTAACCGGAGCAGTCACCGGCGCGCTGGCGGGCAGAGCCTCCGATAGCGGCGTTCTCCGGGGAGCTAGATCTGGAGCTATCACCGGGGCTGTCCTCTCCATCCTGGTTCTCCAGGCATCTCGCACCTACTGGTGCTCGGATCGGCTCGGCGCGTCATCCATGTCCATGGTTAGTAACAGCTTCTTCTGTGCCTTTGTTGCTCTCAAAGTTCAGACTTCAGAGTATGTGTACTGTGTTTGGACGTGTGCCTAGAGGCTTTTTTCTTATGTGACAAAAAATATGTATTCGGGCCTAAGATTGTGTACTGTGGGCCCGAAACCAATAGAGGCTTTCTCAATCGTCCTTGACTTAGATCATGTATGTATAACCCCGTTGCCCAATTTGGGGCCCTATATGCCGGCGGACGCATCCGTGATCAATGATCGGACACACCTTTTTTGTCCCTGTCCACAATCACAACCTCCATATGTCTGAGCACAAATCCATACGAAAACATGCATGCTACATAGATCATACATACTGTACAACATATGGACACAATAATAGGGCATAGATGGGGCAATCCGACATGGATAAGTTTTATTTATACTACTCGATCCAAAAGAGCCACCGGGGTTCATAGCTTAACTAAAATTCAGATTAAAAGGTAATTAAACATAGTGAGTGGACCGGAGTCCACCACTTCCTCGCACGGCCGGTTCCCCATGGGGTCTCGGGAGCGGGGTTGCCCTCGATGTAGGCGTTGGCGTTGGGCGGAGTGTCGTCATCCGTCATACCACTCTCCGAGGAGGAGGAGGAGGGACCGATGATCCTCGCCATGCGCCGGGAAGCTCGGGCATGCTCACTCGCAGGCCGTGCGCCTCTCTCCCTTTTTAATATGTTTTGAAAAGTGCGAATTAAGTTCGGTTTTTATATTTGTGCTTCTCGTGACGAGGGCTTTCAATAAGATCCATTTTAAATATGTTTTCATGATTTTGTTTTTTTAAGTTTCAACTTCTAAAACTTAGTATGAGCAATTGACAATATCACAACTTTAGTATCTGCAACTAACAAAAATTTAAGCTGAAAGTTTCTACTCTGTTACTTGATACGAGCGACCGGGAAAATCGTAGTTTCTGAAGCAAAATCAAAGTTTTAAAGATTAAAACTTAAAAACATTTTATGACCTCGTGTAGATCTAACTACTTTGCGGATCATGAGGCAATTGGATGGCCGGACAGGGCTAGGCAGGTGTATGCTTCCGCATCTGCACGCCTCTACGAATTTCCAGTCTATTATATAGGACTTTACGACCGACTTACTAAACCGACCTAAAGAAAAAAACATCTACCTAGCTTCCTCAAAGCACTATCACCTTGCAACGCATCTCTTACTTTTGCAGCTCATGCGATCTTCACACGTCTACTTATTACCTAGTAAGGCACGGAGGCATGCCCTGATCTTGTACTACCTTGCCGAGATGCTGATCGATCTGGATGCATGGCTAGATTATTACTAACAATGTTTGCATGAGAAAAAATAGACACCATTACTAAAATAATTGGATAATTTGTCTCTACAAAGGCGATTTAGAAAGATAAATCGAACAAGCAGCAAATGCATTCAACATTTATACCCAAAAAGTCACCCAAATATTCACCATCCAGTCAATCAACTAACACGCTTGCATGTTTTTGGATCCAAAAATACTTTTACCTTTTTTTGCTGACCCCAAAAAATCTCAATTCACTAAGAAAGAAGAATAGAGTCGTTTGGTTAATATGCGAAAAATGGGAGTAAACCGTCACAACATGCTCGGAACGACATGGCACACCGACGGGCCTGGCTATCCACACAAATATACACACGCCGTGAAGGAGAAAAACCCACCCAGGTTGGCATCTGGTGCCATCGTCATCACTCATTCATGAGCCAGAGCGACTCCGACTCGACCACCAGCGTAGCCTTGCCACAAACAGGCGCCAAAATCCATGCCATCCTATGCCAAACAATCAAACCACCCGCGTCAGCAATCAGTGAGCTCCCACTCTATCGAAAAGCATTGCAGGACAAAAGCGCCGAGACTACGCAGAGAAAGCATCAGAAGTGACCACCCATCTCGTGTCATCGTCGCCGTGAAGGCCCCTCCTCAGCAACTCCGACTTTAAAAAGACAACAGAGGCACGCTGGCACCTCGAACATGCTGGATGAACCGACAACCAAAACTCAGCCGCAACCAAACTCCACTCGAAGTAACCACCGTCGCCAAGCAAGACAGCATGGCACACTAATCCAGGGCCACCGCCCTAGCGTCCTCACAACAAGCTTCAACAGGTCCGGCAAACCAAAACCACTCCAAGACAACACCTTCAGGAAGGACTGCGAAGCAAAAGCACCACCCTATTCCAAGAAGGTGTGCGGTGCCCACATGGTTTGCCATCGTCGTTTCTGGCTACAGCTAGAGCAAGGCTTTCACCCCCCCCCCCCCCCCCCACCCCCCGAGTAGCCACAAGAGATGATCCTGCCGTCGAACCGGCTCACAAGGACCACCTCCTGCGGCTCCACCAAAGACAGGAGCTACCGGCCAGAACAATCCCATCGGCACCACCGGCGCCACTGCATCATTGTCGGCGAAGCCATTCCATCACCGTCGTGCGAGCCAGAACCGGCACCCCGCGCAAAACAGCAGCAACATCCAAGCCGCCAAGCCAGCACCAGGCGTCCCTGATGCTGCCGAAGACCAGCTGGCTACCAGCCGCCGTCACCCGCGGCTATGGCGCTGCCCAAGCAGCCATCACGACCGCCGTCGCTACAATATGGTTAACCTGTGATTTTCTATGAACAGTATTCGGAGCTGTACGTACATCCATCTCAGTCTTCGATTCTTGATCCTGTGTCAAGTCAGGGGGCTTTCCCTATCATACCAGCCAGCCACGATGGAGATGCGAGGACGTGTCATCAGCGGGACGACATGACCTGATTGGCAATTGGTGTTGTTCCAGATCGTGTAGCTCACAACCGCATTAATTCCGTGTGTGCAGAAGTGGGTCATGCAGCCTCTGCAAAAAGCCAGGAATAATGCTACTCTCTCCATATTAAAAACTTCAAAAAATGTCTTAGTATATTTTATAGCTTTAATAGAGAGGGAGTATACCGAATTTTCGCAAATAAAAAGAGGGAGTATACCGAAGGAAATACAAATGATGTCCCAAATCTCAACCAACATGACCGGCATCACATGAGCCCGGGAGCCAAAATGAACTTCCCCTCCCAAGAGGACATAGAGTACTCACTCTGTAAAGAAATATAAAAACATTTAGATCACTATTTTAGTAATCTAAACACCCTTGTATTTGTTTACGGAGGGAGTACTATATATAGGATCCTGTATATGTTCATCAGCTTGTCAGCCTGAATGCCGGATGTCACTATCACCATTGCCTATTGCTACGTCCTTTTACCCTTTTTTCGTGGGGAAGCTGTAGTTTCTATTAGTTGGTACAGTATGTTCTGTATACACCTCTAAGAAAATTCTTGATATGTTGTTCAGACAGATTTCATAGAGCAGCTCCTTCATGCCCGGTTTGAGCAACAGCGGCTTGGATTTTCAGCACATACATCACACCAGTCGCAGGTCAGTATGGTGATGTATATGAATGTCGCATGTCAAGTGTATTCATTTGGTGCAACCTTTAAGAAAAATCATTTGGTGCAAGAATCAAATTAGACTGAATGGCCCATACTACGTAGAGGAAGACGTTGGATTCACAATTATTAATAGAGGTCCCGTCATGTGTCGTGGATGCATCTATACTGAATTTTAGACTACTATTTTCATCAACAGGTCAGCATATCCGACTTTGTTCAAGATGATGTGTATGAAATCTTCGGAGACATTTCGTTGAGAGGGCTTTCGCACGAGTCCCTGAAGAAATTGCCACACTATGTGGTAACTGATCAGGTCTATAGCACATTGCATGAAAACCTGCCTTGCACTATTTGTCTACAGGTACAATTATCACTATCAGAGTAGACTTCATTTTTGTCAGAAAACATATTTCTTGCGTAATTTGCACTTGCACTTCTACAGAACAGACTATTACCGGCATGTCAAAAGCCCTTTCAATGGCCACCCGCATGTCCATATGGGTCAGGGATCTTTATCGAGAAAAATATGGGTCAGGGCCGGGATGTCTCACCCATCTCAAACGAGTGGAAAGGCCCACCAGTGATAGCTATCATCACAGATGGGTTCATAGATATCACCCGCCAGTGATCACTACCATCAATGGCAATTACACACCCGCCTGTGGTGTGCTTCATGAGGCACAGAAATCTGAGGGATGAATAGCACTCACACACATGCTGTATTCCCACATAGGATGTTTACATATACAGGGAACAGAGAGAGAGACAGAGGGAGAGAGGGTCGTGCAGGTGCATGCACGCCCATATCTTGTGCTACCCCTAAAGAATAGGATCGGCTGTCATAACACACGTACATACATAGGAGATAACACGTGCAACACATAATGTTCAATGCCCCCGTTGTGGCAACATCGCTGGACGTGACGTTGGGACAGTTGTAAAACTCGGTGAAGACAGTAGTTGGGAGCCCTTTTGTGAATATGTCGGCAAACTGCGACAATGGCGGACCCAGAAATAAAATTGAGGGTGTGCACACTTCAAAAAAAAATTTAAGATCTATTTCCATTGACATCGATGGGCCTTAAAAATTAGCTAATTATTACATGGTAAAAGAACATTTTCCAAAATTCTGGGTGTGCCATGGCACACCTGGCACACCCCCTAGGTACACCAGTAACTGTGACGTTGTGGGTATATGTAGAACATGATCCTCAGCCAACTTGATGCGATACCAAACAAAAATGAAGATTATTCTCCACATGCTTCGCCCACTGATGCTGTACCGGGTTCGAAGACAAATACATCGCGTTCACGTTGTCACGATAGACGACAGTCGCATGATCCAGTGGATAATGGATCTCGGTCAGAAGTTGGGGAAACCAACATGACTCAACAACACAATTGGCAACCGCATGATACTCCGCCTCAGCACTATAGCGAGAAACAGTATGTTGCCGTTTCGAAGACCAAGACACAACATTGTTGCCCAAGAATACACAAAATCCGGAGGTGGATTTGCAAGTAGCTAGACAACCCTCCCAATCGGCATCCCAGTATGCAACCAAATCGTGAGTGGAGGATTGATATAGTTGCAAACCAAGGTGTGTGGTGCCCCGGATATAACGCAAAATGCATTCTATGAGCTGAAAATGTGAGTCACGGGGATCATGCATGAAGAGGCAAACTTGTTGTACCACATAAGGTAAATCTAGGCGTGCTAAGGTGAGATATTGCAACGCCGCAGCAAGGATTTGATAAAGAGAGGGATCAACATAAGGAGGCCCATCTGTGGATGGCAACTTGGAGCGGGTGTGTCAATGGGATTAGAGATGGGATGCAATTAAGCAAGCACGATCTAAATTTCAAGGATGTATTGTTGTTGAGACAGGAAAATGTCAATGTTTGTTGCCAAGACCACCCATGGAAAGCTCATATTTAAGAGAGTTGATGATGAAGCTAAGTAAAATGGCGGTGTTGGCAGTGAGTATAATGTCGTCAACATAAATAAGTAAGCCACATGTGTATCACGGTGTAGGATAAACAACGAGGAATCACACTTGGAGGCAACAAAACCAAGTTTGTGGAGGAAAGCAGTGAAATTTTGAAACCATGTAGGAGGAGTATGCTTAAGACCACTTACTAGAATCAATGAAGCCAGAGGGTTGTTGGTAATATCTCATTTGTTGAAGACGACTGTGCAAGAATGCATTTTTTACGTCCATCTGCTGCATGGGCCAAGACTGTGAGGTGAATGCGCATGAAGCGGATAGTGGTGGGCTTGACCACATGGCTGAATGTCTAACCATATATAGTCAACACCTCCACGCTCAGTAGACTCATGAAGAACCCAAAACACTTTACAGCGAGATAAGGACCCATCCGGATTGAGTTTGTGGCGAAAATCCACTTGGCGGTCACCACATTCACACCTACAGGGCAAGGAACTAAAGACCAAGTGTCATTTGGCATCAGGACCTTAAATTCATCTAACATTGCATTGTGCCAATTAGTGTCCTTAAGTGCCGATTTGCAAGAAGCTGGTAGGCGTCAAAGGGGGGGGGGGGAGAGAAACGGTGAGGGAATATTTTTTTCATTGATTCAGCATAAAATAACCAGCTTTGGCTCCAGTGCGTATTGTGTGTTCATTGTGGGGTGGTTTTACGGGAGCGGCTTTTGGCGGTAGCGCATGAACACATGATGGAGCATGAGAGGGAGGATCAATATGTGAGGAAGATCCGGGCTGGTCAGCAGCGGTACGTGGGTCAGAAGGAGAGGAGGATGCCGTCGGGATCAGTGTGAGAGGCGTTGGATCCGACACGAATCGAGAGGGGTTTTCAACGCAGACGAGGGATGCGGAACTCGATGGAGAGAGCGTGGGACCTGTAGTACTGGTGGGTGACGCGGAGGAGGTAAGTGTGGTGACATGGCAGGCTAGGAGTTACTGGTGTTTTGTGTGTGTGCGAAAGTGGTGGACAGTGGCGACATGTCGTGCTGGGAGATCGGGAGCTGATTTGTTGGGGCCAGACAAGGTAGGTGAGAGGTGGGATTCGATGACTGGTGAATTTGGTAGTAGGGTTGGTGGGTGATCCGGAGTGAAGAAGTGTTGTGTAGGCGAGGCTGCGGGAACGACGTAGGGAAATTTGGTTTCATCGAAAATTACATGCCCGGAGATCATAACATGGCGGGACTCGAGGCCTAGCTAGTGGTAACATTTATGTTCGAGGGAGTAACCAAGGAAATGTGGCGGATAAAGCGAGGAGCTAATTTATGAGGGACGTGGCATATGTCTTTGGGGAGCATAAGCAGCCAAAGGCGCGGAGATGGTCGTATGTTGGATGGACACCAAAGAGTAGATAGTAGGGCGTAAGAAATAATGGGACTGGATGGGTGGCGATTGAGGAGATAGGTGGCGGTATGGAGGGCATCAACCCAAATTGGTGGTGGAAATTTTGCTTGAATGAGGAGCATATGAACAATATCTTTGGTTGAGCGAATGAGTCTTTCGTCTTTGCTGTTTTGAGGGGAAGTGTAGGGGCAGGAGAGCCGAAAACTAATGTCATATTTAGAGAAGAACGTGCGAAGAGAGTTGATGAATTCACCACTCTCCCAACCCGACAAGTAGAGCATATACAGGGGGCGACATTATTATCCACGGATACACAGTTCCTTTTTCAAGTGGAACTTAATTCAAATAACTTGAATTAGAAGCTAGCTACCAGACACAAAGTCACTTAGGATGACCGGAATTTGACCAAGATGCAAAATACAATAATTTTGAGTTGGTTAGAAAAAAATGTTTAAATCCTCAAAAATCATAAAAGGGTTGAAGGAACTATTCTAAAGAAATAATAATAAGTAACCTGATTGCAAAGAAGAAGTAGATATTAAATAGCATCACAAAATAGAGGTGACAAAACCGTGTATGTATTGAATAAAGGTGTATTTCTTGAGGTGAACTGAAAAAATGATGGGACAAATACCAGGTTAAAGCATGGATATTGTTAAGGTGTGTATAATCTAAACGATTAAAGCACACATCATTTGGAAGATCTTTTGCCATTGTTTCACAACTAAATTTTTTTTTTTTGCGGAAAGCTTTAGAACAAATGTTGAAACACTTTCAAGCAAGAAACCAAAAGAGAACACAGGAAACTATCAAGTACAAGAAAACACATTGAATAGACTTAGCTGTTGATTTAACAATCTGCCTATGCACCGCGGGAGCAGATGTAAATATCTTGGAATTCTTAAGGGAACAGTCATGATTCTGATAGAAGTTGATGCATTCACAGCTCTATAGGACTCTGCAGTATTTGAAAACATGCACAAAATTGACATCCTAAATACACCATGATTACACTAATTCAAATGCTTATCTAGACACCAAAAAGACATTATCACATATTATAGAAGAACCAACTATAGTCAACTTAGATAATTAATTGTTGTAGAGCATTAAGGTAGCAATCAATTAGCTTGGAGGAGTGTTTGTTTTGGTTCAACAAAAATGTACTCCCTCCATCCAATATTTTTTGTCCCTGAAATTGATGTATCTAGACATATTTCAGTGCTAGATACATCCGTTTGAGCAACAACTAATATGGAACAAATGTAGTATTATTTACAAGAAAGGCATGTCCTCTGGCTATTTCATTAAGAAGTGAAAACCGACAAACCTGCACAGAATATTTACGAAAAGAACCAAAAATAACAGAGCCAAAAAACTACAGTACGTTGAAGTTCAGTCACTACCATAATTGCATAGAAGGAGTCAAGATTAGCTAACATGGTATATACTACCTAGGTCAGAAATGTGTGTTAAGTTGATCAGTGTCCTAAATATCCATAGCTGAGTAGTTTCACCAGGTGGTTGCATGTCGATCAACGCACCGAAGATCCGTAGAAAAGTTAGGGGCGGGCCCACCATCATTAATGGGTATTCTGCTGAATACACATTAATTTTGGCAAAATAATAATATGTATTGTTCTGTCTAACATACAATAGTATAATTTCGCCATCGAATATTAAAAGGGATGAACTTGTAGAGTAGTTGGTTGAGACATCGTAGGTTCCTCATTTCTTTTCTTTCACTTGCATTATATTTCGATCATTATTACATGTCTACATAAAAAAAATCATGTGTTTCAAGAAGAATGCGATATTTTGGCATTAGAAATGGCAAAGATAGGCTAAAATTTTGTCTTTGTGACCAAAATTGAGTTTCAACAAGGCCCAAGTTTACACATTTTCATGTGCCACAACAATTATATGTACGTATGGTTTATTTATTGAATCTAAACACATATTTGTTCATTTGTTTTGGACAAGGCTCACATGTCATGGTGTCAAAACCTGTTTTTTTGTTGATTTTGCCACTTTAAACATTATATTTTGTTCATGATATTTTTTAATACCCATTTCTAAAACTTGAGCCTGTCACTGAGCAGAGTACTTAAAGGCCAGTTCTTTTGGTGGCTTCTATAATAGGTTGAAATAAGCTGCCCCCTACCCAGCTTATTCTAGAAGCCCAACCAAATTTATTTTTTTAGAAGTCTAGTAGTTAAGACTTGATTAGTAGGCTTCTAAAATGAAAATTTCGGTTGGGCTTGTAGAATAAGCTGGGTAGGGGGCAGCTTATTCTGGGAGCCCAAAAAGCCAGGAAAAGAACAGGCACTCACCACTAGGTGATTGCTCCTATTTTCCAGCTGGTTGCCAGTGATGATTGATCTGGTACCGAATCTCGGGCAAAACATTGTGCTAACGACTAAGGTCCATGGAGCCTTATGTACTAAAACTCATCTAAGACCAAACCTTTTCTTCACAGAATATTTTGAAGCAGCTAACCTCCAGATTTGCTTTTGCATTTTGTTGAAAAAATATTGTTAAATTGATGTTTTCTCATGCATAAGCAACGGTGTACTTCTACATTTTTGTTACAAGTGATAGCTAGCCAGCGCACACCTGAACACTAAACTGCAACACCATGGTTAGATAATGAATGCAGATATGTGCAACAACCACCATGTTCGTGTCTTCTTTAGAAGCAATTGCAGTTAGCAAGTTCCATACCAAATTTTGCCTGCTACTGAATGCAATGTGGTTGGTGTTTACTTTGTGAGTATTTCATGTTTTACTTTTCAAGAAAAAACAAGAAAACTGTTTTTTGTTTATCTCAACCTCGAAAATCCTCATAGTATGCTTCTTGATCTTGTAGGATATGGTAGCTGGCGAGACAGCAAGGAGGTTGCCGAATTGCTCCCATGCTTTTCACCAGCCCTGCGTGGACAAATGGCTCTTTACCCACGGTTCATGCCCTGTGTGTCGGCAACATGTGCAGCGTATATAGAAATACATGCATTTTGTACAATCAATTTCTCTGTCCTAGAAGGAATTAATTATGTAAAATATCTGCTCTCATACAATGTAGAAAGGGAGAGAAGAGAGAGTATACGCACACTGCATACTCCAAGCAAGTGGATCTGTACATCTGACATATTATCTTACATTCCGCGGAAATTGTTGTGTGAAAAAGATTGATTGTCTGCCATAGAATGAATACAAGACATTCAATTTTACAATGTGCTTCTGTGATCAGGCAGAAACAGTGCATCATTTGTCTATTTCTTGCCCATTTGCGCCCATTTGCTACTCATATGCTTCATATGACATTCAATTTGCATCCACCCACCAGTATAAC
Source organism: Triticum timopheevii (assembly GCA_963921465.1). Lineage (NCBI taxonomy): Eukaryota > Viridiplantae > Streptophyta > Magnoliopsida > Poales > Poaceae > Triticum > Triticum timopheevii. The sequence continues at coordinate 3,066,016 of OY997264.1, forward strand.
CAATATGTTTGGCAACTGGTTGAGGGGGGATTGAAGCCAAAACTAAAGCACGTAACTGCGTGGATGTTTGTGCTTTGCTTTGAGCTATTTGAAACTGTTGTAACAGAGTGAAAGTTCATAATGTTTTGCAGATTATCTTCCGTGCTATAGGATCCATATATGGTCATTACTGCAAACATTCGAAGGTGCGTCACCTTACATCCTCTTGATACAACCAATAGGAGATGTGGTATTGAATGGGATAAGTACGACCGGTTTGGATGACATTCATATAGGATGGCTGCGGGTTGAGAGAGTTTTGCTAGGTGGGAGACCGCATGATATACATGTCTCAGAGCAACTCTAGCACAATACCCAAAAGACAAGCCTTTATAATTGTTTTACAATGCACATTGATAAAACAAGTAGGAGGCCTAAGAGCATCTCCAGCAGTTGGCCCCCCAGGCGGCGCGTAAAATCGCCTAGGGGCGAGCCGGTGCTAAATTCGGCGTGGGGGCGAGCGGGTTCCCAGCCGCCAGCCCCAGGGTCGGCCCAGACACGCTTTTTTTAAAGGAATTCGGCAAAGTTCGGCAAATTGGACAAATCGTTCGGCTAAAGTTCGGCAAACTTGACATATATTCGACATGTTCGATGTTACATAAGTTATTTAAAAAAAAAAGAACCCAACTAAGGGGCGAAGAAGTCGCTGAGCGCGGCGAAGTTGCCGACGTCACCGCCATCCTCGTCGTCGTCGTCAGCCTGCTCCTTCTTGATGTGGCCGCCCCTGCTGGACCCCTGCCCGGCGTCGCCCTGGCGGACCGGTGGTGGCGCGCGTCATCGTCGCTGTCGTCGAGGACGACGATGCCTCCCTCGTCCCGGCCACGGCGCCGAGCTTCGAACCGCTCGTAGGCGAGGCGCTGGCACTCCAGCTCCGTGCGCGCCCAGTCTTCACGCGCCCACTTCAGGGCCGCCGCGTCGTCGAGCTCCTCCTCCTTGATGCTGCCGGCGTGCCCGGGCTCCGTCTTCACGACGGGGAGCCCCGGCTCCGTCTTTGGCTTGACGTAGCGCGGAGGAGCCGAGGAGGAGGCGCACCTGCCGCCCTCGTTGATGACGATGCCGGCGCTGCGGGTGCGCCGGTCGAGCAGCGTCTCCGCTGCGGGCTCGACCTTGACACCGAACAGCGCCGGCGAGTTGGAGGAATGGGAGGAGGAGCGGGAGAAGGACTGAGAGGAGGAAGACGAGGAGGAGCCGAACCTCCTGGGCATCCATTGCCCCGCACTCCGGCGGGGGACCGGGGCGGCCGCCGCGGCAGGGTATGCCAGTGGCGGGTCATTGCCACCCTCGAGGTATGCCAGCACCTTGTGGAGCGTGCTGCCGGGGGCGCCCCACCATACGCGGCGCCCCTCGCTATTCTTGACGCCGCCCACCACCGGCGTCCCGTTGGTGGACGCCAGCCGCTGCACCTGCCGGCACTAGAAGTACGCCGCCCACGACGCGTGATTGTCGGCGGTGTACTGGGGGAGGGCGCGCTGCTCCTCCGTCAAGGACGCCCGCACGCGGTCGACCTCATTGGCGAAGATAGCGGGGCGCGCGTCGACGTTGGTCACCGGCGAGATGGGGACGCCCCCGTTGCTGAGCCTCCACCCCGTCGGCCCGGCGCGCATGTCCGGCGGCGCCGGGATGTTGGCCTCGAACAAGAGGTACGCCTCCCACGCGTGGAGCGAGCGGCAGCCAAAGCCATTTGCCGCCGCCGCGTCGCCGGGAGTCCTTCGGCCGTCGCTGAGAGAGAAGGGGAGGAAGGCAGAGCTCGGCGGCAGACGGGGAGAGAGGCAGAGCTCGGCGGCGGATGTGGCCAGAGGCGAGGGGAGGCGTTGCTTTTATAGCCGCGCGCCATGTGTACGCGTGACGGGAGGGGAGGCGTCGCCGCGCCGCCCGTGAAGCGCCGCCTGTGAGGAATCAATGGCAAAGGCTGACCGGCAGCAGCCTTGCCATTGATTCCCCGCGGGAAACCGAGGCGTTCTGAGGGAAGACTAGACGCGCGTCGCTGACTCGGTGGGCCCGCGGCTCTTTCACGCCTAAACCGCTTGCCCCGGCGCCCCCGGGCGCCCCCCAAGCGCGCCGGGTTCGTCCTGGGTCCGCCGGCGCCAATTTCGGCCCAAACCGGAGAAAAACGGGCTCCTAGGGACGCGACTGGGCCGTTTTTTGGGCGCCGGCGCGGAAAAATCACCTGGGGAGGGCCTATTGGGGGCGCGGCTGGAGATGCTCTAAGAGCACTTGTATCAACTCAAGACTCCATGTGACGCATTGTTTATGATTTTGAGGATACACACCGACAAATGGAGCCCGTTTGTCGTTGTCCAATCCTTCTTCCCAATTCCTTGTTCGTTCGGCATCGATAGCACAGTGCGCAAGAGGTCACAGAGAACACGCACAAGAGAGAGCACACACGCGCGTGCATGCCCATAGCACACATGCGCATGGCACAAAAGACAAAACACATGTACACGAGCACAAACTCGACATGTGGACACAACACAACACGTATACATCGGTATATTCCCCTCCCCTCCCTCCCCTCGCGTCGTCCTCCCGGGGGCGACCCGAGGGCCCCTAGGGTTTCCCCAGGCGCCGCTCCCTCCACCCCTCCTTCCCTCGCGTCGTCCTCCCCGGGGCGACCTGAGGGCCCTCAGGGTTTCCCCAGGCGCCGCTCCCTCCACCCCTCCTCCCCTGCCGTCACCCGAGGGAGTCATCGGGCTTCGTCTGGGTGACTGCCGATGACGGTGGCCGCGGGGCTTCGTCGCTTCGCTCGCTGGCGTAGGACCCCGGAAGCCGGGCGGCGGCCCGGTCGGTGAGGCAGCGTCGTCCTTCGGCTGGCGGCGCATGCTGGAGGTGCGGGCCGGATCCCTCGGCTGCTCGGGCAGCGAGGTCCTGCCGGGCAGTGCTCGCGGCGTAGCGAGGTTCCCCCTCCTCTGCTCTAGATTTGAAGGACAGGTTCTCCCTCTCTCTGCTCTCCTCGCTAGATTCGCTTGATTCCGCGCCTCTGGCCGCCGGATCCGGTGCCGGCGGGGCGCTCCCCGAGCTGGTGGTGCTGGACGAGCCCGGCGGAAACCCCTGTTGGTATTCCCAACACGGTGGCGGCACCCCTTTTGCGTCGTTCTGCTCGTTGGTCGCTGTCGTGGTCTCTCCTTCACACCCCGACCATGCCTCCCGGGCGAAAGCTCAAATCCCTGCGTCTGATGGGCGGCGGCGGTGCCTGGTGCGTCGTGTCCTCTTTGGAGGTGCCGTCTGGGGAAGGTTGGTGCTTTAGGGGCGTGTAGCAGTTGCAGGTGGGCGCCTGGCGTCTATGGAGTCGATGGCGTATCTTCTATGCAGGTTTCAGATCCAACCACAAGCTCAGCGGTGGTGTTTTGCAATGCCCTGGCAGGTCGGCGCCCTCGACACCGGGCGGAAGGGGATCGGGTTCCCCTTCTCGTCAGCAGCAGCGCCATTGGTGCCGATTCGGCTGGTTCTTGAGTGCCTCGGTCCTAATCATCCCTGTATGGCTTGGCAGCTTCTTCCTTTCGGCAAGCGTCTAATCATGGCATGAATATTAAGACACGAGTGATTCAAAGCAATAGTCTATCCTTTGACATAAAAATAATAATACTTCAAGCATACCAACCAAGCAATTATGTCTTATTGAAATAACATAGCCAAAGAAAGCTCATCCCTATTATGGCGATGCTCCATCTTCACCACACAAAATATTCACATCATGCACAACCCCGATAACAAGCCAAGCAATTGTTTCATAGTTTTGACGTTCTCAAACCTTTTCAACTTTCACGCAATACATGAGCGTGAGCCATGGACATAGCACTATAGGTGAAATAGAATATGATGATGAGGGTTATGTGGAGAAGACAAAAAAGGAGAAAGTCTCACATCGACGCGGCTAATCAACGGGCTATGGAGATGCCCATCAATTGATGTCAATGTGAGGAGTAGGGATTGCCATGCAATGGATGCACTAAGAGCTATAAGTGTATGAAAGCTCAAATTGAAACTAAGTGGGTGTGCATCCAACTTGCTTGCTCATGAAGACCTCAGGCATTTGAGGAAGCCCATCATCGGAATATACAAGCCAAGTTCTATAATGAAAATTCCCACTAGTATATGAAAGTGATAACTCAAGAGACTCTCTATATGAAGAACATGGTGCTACTTTGAAGCACAAGTGTGGTAAAAGGATAGTAACATTGCCCCTTCTCTCTTTTTCTCTCATTTTTCTGTTTTTTCTTTTTTTTTGGGCCTTCTCTTTTTTTTGGCATTTCTCTCTCTTTTTTTCGTCCGGAGTCTCATCCCGACTTGTGGGGGAATCATAGTCCAAAAGCCCATCGGCATGGAGTTTCTTCATGCGCTTTACACCAATATGACCCAAATGGCAGTGCCACAAATAAGTTGAAATATCATTATTAAACTAATATCTTTTGGCTTCAATACTATGAATATGTGTGTCACTATTATCGAGATTCAACAAAAATAGACCACTCATCAAGGGTGCATGACCATAAAAGATATTACTCATATAATAGAACAACCATTATTCTATGATTTGAATGAATAACCGTCTCGCATCAACAAGATCCAGATATAATGTTCATGCTTAACTCTGGCACCAAATAACAACTATTCAGGTCTAATACTAATCCCGACGGTAGATGTAGAGGTAGCGTGCCGACGACGATCACATCGACTTTGGAACCATTTCCCACGCGCATCGTCACCTCGTCCTTAATTAGCCAATCTTCGTTTAATCCGTAGCCCATGAGTTGCGAGCAACAGAACCAGTATTAAATACCCAGGCGCTACTACGAGTATTAGTAAGGTACACATCAATAACATGTATATCAAATATACCTTTCACTTTGCCATCCTTCTTATCCGCCAAATACTTGGGGCTGTTCCGCTTCCAGTGACCAGTCCCTTTGCAGTAGAAGCACTCAGTCTCGGGATTAGGTCCAGACTTGGGCTTCTTCACTTGAGCAGCAACTTGCTTACCGTTCTTCTTGAAGGCCCCCTTCTTCCCTTTACCCTTTTTCTTGAAACTAGTGGTCTTGTTAACCATCAACACTTGATGTTCTCCTTCTTGATTTCTACCTCCGCAGCTTTTAGCATTGCGAAGAGCTCGGGAATTGTCTTATTCATCCCTTGCATATTATAGTTCATCACGAAGTTTTTGTTGTTGGAAATATGCCCTAGAGGCAATAATAAAAGTATTATTATTATATTTCCTTGTTCATGATAATTGTCTTTTATTCATGCTATAACTGTATTATCCGGAAATCATAATACACGTGTGAATACATAGACCACAATATGTCCCTAGTGAGCCTCTAGTTGACTAGCTCGTTGTCATCAACAGATAGTCATGGTTTCCTGGCTATGGACATTGGATGTCGTTGATAACGGGATCACATCATTAGGAGAATGATGTGATGGACAAGACCCAATCCTAAGCATAGCATAGAGATCGTGTAGTTCGTATGCTAAAGCTTTTCTAATGTCAAGTATCTTTTCCTTAGACCATGAGATTGTGCAACTCCCGGATACCGTAGGAATGCTTTGGGTGTACCAAACGTCACAACGTAACTGGGTGGCTATAAAGGTGCATTACAGGTATCTCCGAAAGTGTCTGTTGGGTTGGCACGAATCGAGACTGGGATTTGTCACTCCGTGTAAACGGAGAGGTATCTCTGGGCCCACTCGGTAGGACATCATCATATGTGCAATGTGACCAAGGAGTTGATCACGGGATGATGTGTTACGGAACGAGTAAAGAGACTTGCCGGTAACGAGATTGAACAAGGTATAAGGATACCGACGATCGAATCTCGGGCAAGTACAATACCGCTAGACAAAGGGAATTGTATACGGGATTGATTAAGTCCTTGACATCGTGGTTCATCCGATGAGATCATCGCGGAACATGTGGGAGCCATCATGGGTATCCAGATCCCGCTGTTGGTTATTGACCGGAGAACGTCTCGGTCATGTCTACATGTCTCCCGAACCCGTAGGGTCTACACACTTAAGGTTCGATGACGCTAGGGTTATAAAGGAAGTTAGCATGTGGTTACCGAATGTTGTTCGGAGTCCCGGATGAGATCCCGGACGTCACGAGGAGTTCCGGAATGGTCCGGAGGTAAAGATCTATATATGGGAAGTCCTATTTTGGCCACCGGAAAATGTTCGGGATTTTTCGGTATTGTACCGGGAAGGTTCTAGAAGGTTCCGGAGTGGGGCCCACCTGCATGGGGGGACCCACATGAACGTGGGTAGTGGGGGAAAGGCCCCACACCCCTGGTCAAGGCGCACCAAGATCCCCCCTTAGAAGGAATAAGATCATATCCCAAAGGGATAAGATCAAGATCCCTAAAAAGGGGGGATAGCAATCGGTGGGGAAGGAAATGATGGGATTTCTTTCCTCCCACCTTTGCCAACGCCCCAATGGACTTGGAGGGCAAGAAACCAGCCCCCTCCACCCCTATATATAGTGGGGAGGCGCATGGGAGCTTCACCCTTGCCCCTGGCGCAGCCCTCCCTCTCCCAAGTGCTCCTCCTCTCTCGCGGTGCTTGGCGAAGCCCTGCAGGATTGCCACGCTCCTCCACCACCACCACGCCGTTGTGTTGCTGCTGGACGGAGTCTTTCTCAACCTCTCCCTCTCTCCTTGCTGGATCAAGGCATGGGAGACGTCACCGGGCTGTACGTGTGTTGAACGCGGAGGTGCCGTCCGTTCGGCACTAGGATCTCCGGTGATTTGGATCACGACGAGTACGACTCCTTCAATCCCGTTCTCTTGAACGCTTCCGCTTAGCGATCTACAAGGGTATGTAGATGCACTCTCCTTTCTACTCGTTGCTGGTCTCTCCATAGATAGATCTTGGTGATACGTAGGAAAATTTTTGAATTTCTGCTACGTTCCCCAACAGTGGTATCAGAGCTAGGTCTATTGCGTAGATTCTTTGCACGAGTAGAACACAAAGTAGTTGTGGGCGTTGATTTTGTTCAATATGCTTACCGTTACTAGTCCAATCTTGTTTCGACGGTATTGTGGGATGAAGCGGCCCGGACCGACCTTACACGTACTCTTACGTGAGACAGGTTCCACCGATTGACATGTACTTGGTGCATAAGGTGGCTAGCGGGTGCCAGTCTCTCCCACTTTAGTCGGAACGGATTCGATGAAAAGGGTCCTTATGAAGGGTAAATAGCAATTGGCATATCATGTTGTGGTTTTGCGTAGGTAAGAAACGTTCTTGCTAGAAACCCATAGCAGCCACGTAAAACATGCAAACAACAATTAGAGGATGTCTAACTTGTTTTTGCAGGGTATGCTATGTGATGTGATATGGCCAAAGGATGTGATGAATGATATATGTGATGTATGAGACTGATCATGTTCTTGTAATAGGAATCACGACTTGCATGTCGATGAGTATGACAACCGGCAGGAGCCATAGGAGTTGTCTTTATTTATTGTATGACCTGCGTGTCATTGAACAACGCCATGTAATTACTTTACTTTATTGCTAACCGGTAGCCATAGTAGTAGAAGTAATAAGTTGGCGAGACGACTTCATGGAGACACGATGATGGAGATCATGATGATGGAGATCATGGTGTCATGCCGGTGACGATGATGATCATGGAGCCCCGAAGATGGAGATCAAAAGGAGCAAAATGATATTGGCCATATCATGTCACTATTTGATTGCATGTGATGTTTATCATGTTTATGCATCTTGTTTACTTAGGACGACGGTAGTAAATAAGATGATCCCTTACACAATTTCAAGAAGTGTTCTCCCCTAACTGTGCACCGTTGCTACAGTTCATCGCTTCTAAGCACCACGTGATGATCGGGTGTGATGGATTCTTACGTTCACATACAACGGGTGTAAGACAGATTTACACAGCAAAACACTTAGGGTTAACTTGACGAGCCTAGCATGTGCAGACATGGCCTCGGAACACAGAGACCGAAAGGTCGAGCATGAGTCGTATAGTAGATACGATCAACATGAAGATGTTCACCGGCGTTGGCTAGTCCGTCTCACGTGATGATCGGACACGGCCTAGTTGACTCGGATCATGTGATCACTTAGATGACCAGAGGGATGTCTATCTAAGTGGGAGTTCATAAGATGAACTTAATTATCTTGAACATAGTCAAAAGACCTTTTGCAAATTATGTCGTAAGCTCGCGCTTTAGTTCTACTATTTAGTTATGTTCCTAGAGAAAATATAGTTGAAAGTTGACAGTAGCGATTATGCGGACAGTAGAAAGCTTATGTCCTTAATGCACCGCTCAGTGTGCTGAACCCCAAACGTCGTCTGTGGATGTTGTGAACATCGGACATACACGTTTTGATAACTACGTGATAGTTCAGATAAACGGTTTAGAGTTAAGGCACCAAAGATGTTTTCGAAACGTCGCGGAACATATGAGATGTTTCGAGGGCTGAAATTGAGATTTCAGGCTCGTGCCCACGTCAAGAGGTATAAGACCTCCGACGATTTTCTTAACCTGCAAACTGACGGAGAAAAGCTCAATCGTTGAGCTTGTGCTCAGATTGTCTGAGTACAACAATCACTTGAATCAAGTGGGAGTTGATCTTCCATATGAGATAGTGATGTTTCTCCAAAGTCATTGCCACCAAGCTGCTAGAGCTTTGTGATGAACTATAACATATCAGGGATAGATATGATGATCCTTGAGGTATTCACGATGTTTGACACCGCGAAAGTAGAAATCAAGAAGGAGCATCAATTTTTGATGGTTGGTGAAACCACTAGTTTCAAGAAGGGCAAGGGCAAGAAGGGATACTTCATCAAACGGCAAATCAGCTGCTGCTCTAGTGAAGAAACCCAAGGTTGAACCCAAACCCGAGACTAAGTGCTTCTGTAATAAGGGGAACAGCCACTGGAGCAGGATTACCCTAGATACTTGGTAGATGAGAAGGCTGTCGATAGAAGTATATTGGATATACATTATGTTAATGTGTACTTTACTAGTACTCCTAGTAGCACCAGGGTATTAGATACCGGTTCGGTTGCTAAGTGTTAGTAACTCGAAACAAAAGGCTACGGAATAAACGGAGACTAGCTAAAGGTGAGCTGACGATATGTGTTCGAAGTGTTTCCAAGTGTTGATATGATCAAAGCATCGTACGCTCCCTCTACCATCGAGATTGGTGTTTGCGTTGAGCATAGACATGATTGGATTATGTCTATTGCAATACGGTTATTCATTTAAGGAGAATAATGGTTGCTCTGTTTATTTGAATAATACCTTGAATGGTCTTGCACCTAAAATGAATGGTTTATTGAATCTCGATCGTAGTGATACACATGTTCATGCCAAAAGATAGTAATGATAGTACCACCTACTTGTGGCACTGCCACGTAAGTCATATCGGTATAAAACGCATGAAGAAGCTCCATGTTGATGGATCTTTGGGCTCACTCGTTTTTGAAAAGTTTGAGACATGCGAACCATGTCTATTGGTGTATATGCATGAAGAAACTTCATGCAAATGGACCGTTTGAACTCACTTGATCTTGAATCACTTGAGACATGCAAATCATACCACATGGGCAAGATGACTGAAATCCTCGGTTTCAGTAAAATGGAACTTGAAAGCAACTTGTGGGAAGAAATACATTTTGATGTATGCAATACAATAAGTGCTGAGGCATGTAGTGGATATCGTTATGTTCTTACTTCACAGATGATTCGAGTAGATGTTGAGAATATTTACTTAATGAAACACAAGTCTAAATTATTGAATGGTTCAAGTAATTTCAGAGTGAAGTAGAAGATCATTGTGACAGGAGGATAAAATGTCTATGATATGATCATAGAGATGAATATCTGAGTTACGAGTTTTGGCACACAATTAAGACATTGTGGAAATTGTTTCACAATTAAAACCGCCTGGAACACCATAGTGTGATGGTGTGTCCGAACATCATAGTTGCACCCTATTGTATATGGTGCGTACCATGATGTCTCTTATCGAATTACCACTATCGTTCATGGGTTAGGCATTAGAGACAACCACATTCACTTTAATAGGGTACCACATAATTCCGTTGAGACGACACCGTTTGAACTATGGTTTGGAGAAACCTAAGTTGTCGTTTCTTAAAAGTTTGGGGCTGCGACTCTTATGTGAAAAAGTTTCAGGTTGATAAGCTCGAACCCAAAGCGGATAAAATGCATCTTCATAGGACACCCAAAACAGTTGGGTGTACCTCCTAATTCAGATCCGATAGCAATATGGATTGTTTCTTGAATCGGGTCCCTTCTCGAGGAAAGGTTTCTCTCGAAAAGTTGAGTGGGAGGATGGTGGAGACTTGATGAGGTTATTGAACCATCACTTCAACCAGTGTGAAGCAGGGCACAGGAAGTCGTTCCTGTGGCACCTACACCAATTGAAGTGGAAGCTTATGATAGTGATCATGAAGCTTCAGATCAAGTCACTACCGAACCTCGTAGGACGACAAGGACGCGTACTACTTTAGAGTGGTACAGTAATCCTGTCTTGAAGGTCATGTTGCTAGACAACAATGAACCTACGAGCTATGGAGAAGCAATGGTGGGCCCAATTCCGACAAATGGTTAGAAGCCATGAAATCCGAGATAGGATCCATGTATCAGAACAAAGCATGGACTTTGGTGGACTTGCCCAAAGATCGGCAAGCCATTGAGATAAATGGATCTTTAAGAAGAAGACGGACGTGGATGGTAATGTCACCATCTATGAAGCTCGACTTGTGGCGAAGAGTTTTTCACAAGTTCAAGGAGTTGATTACGATGAGATTTTCTCATCTGTAGCGATGCTTGAAGTCTGTCGGAATCATGTTAGCATTAGCTGCATTTATGAAATCTGGCAGATGGATGTCAAAACAAGTTTCCTTACCAGTTTTCGTAAGGAAAGGTTGTATGTAATACAATCCAAAAGTTTTTTGTCGATCCTAAGGATGCTAAAAGGTATGCTGGCTCCAGCGATCCTTCTAAGGACTGGAGTAAGCATCTCGGAGTTGGAACGTATGCTTTGATGATGATCAAAGATTTTGGGTTTATACAAAGTTTATGAGAAACTTGTATTTCCAAAGAAGTGAGTGGGAGCACTATAGAATTTCTGATGAGTATATGTTGTTGACATATTGTTAATCAGAAATGATGTAGAATTTCTGGAAAGCATATAGGGTTATTTGAACAATAAGCATTAAGATCTATAAGATAGATCAAAATGCTCAATAGTACTTTCAAAAATAAGCACATACCTTGACATGATCTTGAAGGAGTTCAAGGTGGGTCAGTCAAAGAAGGAGTTCTTGCCTGAGTTGTAAGGTATGAAGTTAAGACTTAAAAGCTCGACCACGGCAGAAGAAAGAGGAAGGACGAAGGTCGTCCCCTATGCTTTTATCATAGGCTCTCTACAGTATGCTATGCTGTGTACCGCACCTGAAGTGTGCCTTGCCATGAGTCAGTCAAGGGGTACAAGAGTGATCCAAGAATGGATCACAGGATGGTGGTCAAAGTTATCCTTAGTAACTAGTGGACTAAGGAATTTTCTCGATTATGGAGGTGATAAAGAGTTCGACGTAAAGAGTTACGTCGATGCAAGCTTAACACCTATCCGAATAGCTCTGAGTAGAGATACCGGATACGTATAATGGAGCAACAATTTAGAATAGCTCCAAGTGGATCAGTTATTTGGAATAGCTCCAAATAGAGCGTGGTAGCTGCATCTAGGAGATGACATAGAGATTTGTAAAACACACACGGATCTAAAAGGTTCAGACCCGTTGACTATAACCTCTCTCACAAGCATAACATGATCAAACCCAGAACTCATCGAGTGTTAATCACATGGTAAATGTGAACTAGATTATTGACTCTAGTAAACTCTTTGGGTGTAAGTCACATGGGGATGTGACCTTGAGTGTTAATCACATATCGATGTGAACTAGACTATTGACTCTAGTGCAAGTGGGAGACTGTTGGAAATATGCCCTAGAGGCAATAATAAAAGTATTATTATTATATTTCCTTGTTCATGATAATTGTCTTTTATTCATGCTATAACTGTATTATCCGGAAATCGTAATACACGTGTGAATACATAGACCACAATATGTCCCTAGTGAGCCTCTAGTTGACTAGCTCGTTATGATCAACAGATAGTCATGGTTTCCTGGCTATGGACATTGGATGTCGTTGATAACGGGATCACATCATTAGGAGAATGATGTGATGGACAAGACCCAATCCTAAGCATAGCATAGAGATCGTGTAGTTCGTATGCTAAAGCTTTTCTAATGTCAAGTATCTTTTCCTTAGACCATGAGATTGTGCAACTCCCAGATACCGTAGGAATGCTTTGGGTGTACCAAACGCCACAACGTAACTGGGTGGCTATAAAGGTGCATTACAGGTATCTCCGAAAGTGTCTGTTGGGTTGGCACGAATCGAGACTGGGATTTGTCACTCCGTGTAAACGGAGAGGTATCTCTGGGCCCACTCGGTAGGACATCATCATATGCGCAATGTGACCAAGGAGTTGATCACGGGATGATGTGTTACGGAACGAGTAAAGAGACTTGCCGGTAACGAGATTGAACAAGGTATAAGGATACCGACGATCGAATCTCGGGCAAGTACAATACCGCTAGACAAAGGGAATTGTATACGGGATTGATTAAGTCCTTGACATCGTGGTTCATCCGATGAGATCATCGTGGAACATGTGGGAGCCATCATGGGTATCCAGATCCCGCTGTTGGTTATTGACCGGAGAACGTCTCGGTCATGTCTACATGTCTCCCGAACCCGTAGGGTCTACACACTTAAGGTTCGATGACGCTAGGGTTATAAAGGAAGTTTGCATGTGGTTACCGAATGTTGTTCGGAGTCCCGGATGAGATCCCGGACGTCACGAGGAGTTCCGGAATGGTCCGGAGGTAAAGATTTATATATGGGAAGTCCTATTTTGGCCACCGGAAAATGTTCGGGATTTTTCGGTATTGTACCGGGAAGGTTCTAGAAGGTTCCAGAGTGGGGCCCACCTGCATGGGGGGACCCACATGAACGTGGGTAGTGGGGGAAAGGCCCCACACCCCTGGTCAAGGCGCACCAAGATCCCCCCTTAGAAGGAATAAGATCATATCCCAAAGGGATAAGATCAAGATCCCTAAAAAGGGGGGATAGCAATCGGTGGGGAAGGAAATGATGGGATTTCTTTCCTCCCACCTTTGCCAACGCCCCAATGGACTTGGAGGGCAAGAAACCAGCCCCCTCCACCCCTATATATAGTGGGGAGGCGCATGGGAGCTTCACCCTTGCCCCTGGCGCAGCCCTCCCTCTCCCAAGTGCTCCTCCTCTCTCGCGGTGCTTGGCGAAGCCCTGCAGGATTGCCACGCTCCTCCACCACCACCACGCCGTTGTGTTACTGCTGGACGGGGTCTTCCTCAACCTCTCCCTCTCTCCTTGCTGGATCAAGGCATGGGAGACGTCACCGGGCTGTACGTGTGTTGAACGCGGAGGTGCCGTCCGTTCGGCACTAGGATCTCCGGTGATTTGGATCACGACGAGTACGACTCCTTCAACCCCGTTCTCTTGAACGCTTCCACTTAGCGATCTACAAGGGTATGTAGATGCACTCTCCTTTCTACTCGTTGCTGGTCTCTCCATAGATAGATCTTGGTGATACGTAGGAAAATTTTTGAATTTCTGCTACGTTCCCCAACATTTGTAGCTTAGTGGCAGTGATTGAAGAACTCTGTCAATGACACTATCATCAGGAAGATTAACTCCTAGTTGAGTCAAGTGGTTGTGGTACCGAGAAATTCTGAGTATATGTTCACTGACAGAACTATTCTCCTCCATTTTGCAGCTATAGAACTTATTGGAGACTTCATATCTCTCAATCCGGGCATTTGCTTGAAATATTAACTTCAACTCCTGGAACATCTCATATGCTCCATGACGTTCAAAACGTCATTGAAGTCCCAGTTCTAAGCCGTAAAGCATGGCACACTGAACTATTGAGTAGTCATCAGCTTTGCTCTGCGAGATGTTCATAACGTCCGGAGTTGCTCCTGCAGCGGGTCTTGCACCTAGCGGTGCTTCCAGGACGTAATTCTTCTGTGCAGCAATGAGGATAATCCTCAAGTTACGGACCCAATCCGTGTAGTTGCTACAATCATCTTTCAACTTAGCTTTCTCTAGGAACGCATTAAAATTCAAAGGAACAGTAGCACAGGCCATTGATCTACAACAACATAGACATGCAAAATACTACCAGGTACTAAGTTCATGATAAATTAAAGTTCAATTAATCATATTACTTAAGAAATCCCACTTAGATAGACATCTCTCTAGTCATCTAAATGATCACGTGATCCATATCAACTAAACCATGTCCGATCATCTCGTGAGATGGAGTAGTTTTCAATGGTGAACATCACTATGTTGATCATATCTACTATATGATTCACGTTCGACCTTTCGGTCTCAGTGTTCCGAGGCCATATCTGCATATGCTAGGCTCGTCAAGTTTAACCCGAGTATTCCGCGTGTGCAAAACTAGTTTGCACCCATTGTATGTGATTGTAGAGCTTACCACACCCGATCATCACGTGGTGTCTCAGCACGACGAACTGTAGCAACGGTGTATACTCAGGGAGAACACTTGTACCTTGAGATTTTAGTGAGAGCTCATCTTATAATGCTACCGCCGTACTAAGCAAAATAAGATGCATAAAGGATAAACATCACATGCAATCAATATAAGTGATATTTTCATGGCCATCATCATCTTGTGCCTTTGATCTCCATCTCCAAAGCACCGTCATGATCACCATCGTCACCGGCTTGACACCTTGATCTCCATCGTAGCATCATTGTTGTCTCGCCATCTATTGCTTCTACGACTATCTCTACCGCTTAGTGATAAAGTAAAGCAATTACATGGCAATTGCATTTCATATAATAAAGCGACAACCATATGGCTCCTGCCAGTTGCCGATAACTGTTACAGAACATGATCATCTCATACAACAATTTATATATCATCACGTCTTGACCATATCACATCATAACATGCCGTGCAAAAACAAGTTAGACGTCCTCTACTTTGTTGTTGCAAGTTTTACGTGGCTGCTATGGGCTTAGCAAGAACCTTTCTTACCTACGCATCAAAACCACAACGATTTTTCGTCAAGTGTGATGTTTTAACCTTCAACAAGGACCGGGTGTAGTCAAACTCGATTCAACTAAAGCTGGAGAAACAGACACCCACTAGCCACCTATGTGCGAACCACGGCGGTAGAACCAGTCTCATGAACGCGGTCATGTAATGTCGGTCTGGGCCGCTTCATCCAACAATACTGCCGAATCAAAGTATGACATGCTGCTGAGCAGTATGACTATTATCGCCCACAACTCTTTATGTTCTACTCATGCATATAACATCTATGCATAGACCTGGCTCGGATGCCACTGTTGGGGAACGCGGTAATTTCAAAAATTTGCCTACAATCACGCAAGACTATCTAGGAGAAGCATAGCAACGAGCGGGGAGAGTGTGTCCACGTACCCTCGTAGACCGAAAGTGGAAGCGTTTAGTAACGCGGTTGATGTAGTCCAACGTCTTCGCGATCCAACCGATAAAGTACCGAACGCACGGTACCTTCGCGATCTGCACACGTTCAGCTCGGTGACGTCCCTCGAACTCTTGATCCAGTTGAGGCCGAGGGAGAGATTCTTCAGCACGATGGTGTGGTGACGGTGATGATGAAGTTACCGATGCAGGGCTTCGCCTAAGCAGTACAACAATATGACCGAGGTGTAAAACTGTGAAGGGGGCACCGCACACGGCTAAAGATCAACTTATGTGTCTATGGGGTGCCCCCTCCCCCGTATATAAAGGAGGGGAGGAGGAGGAGGAGGGCCGGCCACAAGGGGCGCGCCCAAGGGGGGATTCCTACTCCTAGTAGGAGTAGGTTCCGCTCTTTCCTAGTCCAAGTAGGAGAAGGGGGAAGGAGAAGGAGGAGAGAAGGAAGGAGGGGGGCGCCGCCCCTCCCCTTGTCCAATTTGGATTGGGGCAAGGGGGGGGGGCGCCACCTCCTGGCCAGCCCTCTCTCTTCTCCACTAAGGCCCATGAGGCCCAATAGCTTCCGGGGGGGGGGGGGGGGGTCCGGTAACCCCCGGTACTCCGAAACTTATCCGATACGAGCCGAACCATTCCGGTGTCCGAATATAACCTACCAATATATGAATCTTTATGTCTCAAACATTTCGAGACTCCTCGTCACGTCCGTGATCTCATCCTGGACTCCTAACAACCTTCGGTACATCAAATCACATAAACTCATAATATGAATCGTCATCAAACGTTAAGCGTGCGGATGCTATGGGTTCGAGAATTATGTAGACATGACCGAGACACATCTCCGGTCAATAACCAACAGCGGAACCTGGATGTTCATATTGGCTCCTACATATTCTACGTAGATCTTTATCGGTCAAAACGCACAACAACATACATTGTTCCCTTTGTCATCCTATGTTACTTGCCCGAGATTCGATCATCGGTATCACCATACCTAGTTCAATCTCGTTACCGGAAAGTCTCTTTACTCGTTTCGTAATGCATCATCCCGTAACTAACTCATTAGTCACACTGCTTGCAAGGCTTATAGTGACGTGCATTACCGAGAGGGCCCAGAGATACCTCTCCGACAATCGGAGTATGAAATCCGAATCTCGATCTATGCCAACTCAACAAACACCATCAGAGGCACCTGTAGAGCATCTTTATAATCACCCAGTTACGTTGTGACGTTTGATAGCACACTAAGTGTTCCTCCTGTATTTGGGAGTTGCATAATCTCATAGTCATAGGAACATGTATAAGTCATGAAGAAAGCAATAGCAATAAACTAAACGATCATAGTGTTAAGCTAGCGGATGGGTCTTGTCCATCACATCATTCTCTAATGATGTGATCCCGTTCATCAAATGACAACACATGTCTATGGCTAGGAAACTTAACCATCTTTGATTAACGAGCTAGTCAAGTAGAGGCATACTAGGGACACTCTGTTTGTCTATATATTCACACATGTACTAAGTTTCCGGCTAATACAATTCTAGCATGAATAATAATAATTTATCATGATATAAGGAAATATAAATAACAACTTTATTATTGCCTCTAGGGCATATTTCCTTCACCTCGGCCCACCTTCGGTGCCAATCTTCTGGTATATAAGCGATTTTGACCTAGAAAAAATAAGGGGAAGACTTTCGGGACGAGGCGCCGCCGTCTCGAGGCGGAACTTAGGCGGGAGCACTTTTGCCCTCCGGCGGAGCGATTCTGCTGGAGGAACTTCCCTCCCGAAGGGGGAAATCATCGTCATCATCATCAACAACAACTCTCCCATCTTGGGGAGGGCAATCTCCATCAACATCTTTACCAGCACCTTCTCATCTCAAACCCTAGTTCATCTCTTGTATTCAATCTTGTTACCGAAACTATAGATTGGTGCTAGTGGGTGACTAGTAGTGTTGATTACAGCTTGTAGTTTATTACATGTTCAGATCATGAGCATGTTTGTTGTTTGTGAGTAGTTACGTTTGTTTGGGGGTGACAAGTAGAGTTGACTACAATATGGTTTATTTGGTGGAAGATTATATGTTCAGATCCATTATGCATATTAATACCCCTCTGATCATGAGCATGTTTGTTGTTTGTGAGTAGTTATGTTTGTTCTTGAGGTCATGAGATAAATCATGCTGCAAGTAATCATGTGAATTTGATATGTGTTCGATATTTTGATGGTATGAATGTTGTGATTCCCTTAGTGGTGTCATGCGAACGTCGACTACATGACACTTCACCATATTTGGGCCTAAGAGAATGCATTATGGAGTAGTAAATAGATGGTGGGTTGCGAGAGTGACAGAAACTTAAACCCCAGTTTATGCACTATTCCGTAAGGGACCGACTGGATCCTAGAGTTTAATGCTATGGTTAGAATTTATTCTTAATACTTTTCTCGTAGTTGCGGATGCTTGTGGGAGGGTTAATCATAAGTAGGAGGTTTGTTCAAGTAAGAACATCACCTAAGCACCGGTCCACCCACATATCAAATTAGCAAATTAGCAAACACAAATCAAACTAACATGATGAGAGTGACTAGATGAAATTCCTGTGTACCGTCAAGAACACTTTGCTTATCATAAGAGACCGTTTTGGCCTATCCTTTGCCTCAAAAGGATTGGGCTACCTTGCTGCATACTTGACACTATTATCGTTACTTGCTCGTTAAAAATTATCTTGCTATCAAACTACTCGCTACTTACAATTTCAGTACTTGTAGACATTACCTTACTGAAAACTACTTGTCATTTCCTTCTGCTTCTCGTTTGGTTCGACACTCTTACTTATCGGAAAGAGCTACAGTTGATCCCCTATCTTGTGGGTCATCAGGGCGGGAACAGAAAAAATCACGGGCGAAGTGCAAGGTTAATTGGGCTACCGTGTGCCGTCCAAAACATCTTGAGGGATTCGGTGTGCTTGACCTCGACAAGTTCGCTCGGGCCTTGCGCTTACGTTGGCTTTGGTATGAGTGGAAAAAACGGACAAGCTTTGGGTGGGTAAGGGGAACCCATGCGGCAAAGTGGACATCAACCTCTTCTATGTCTCTACCATCATATCAATTGGCAATGGTGCCATTGCCCCTTTTTGGTATTCCCCTTGGCTCAATGGGAAGATACCGAAGGACATCGCTCCCCTCATTTACTTGGCCTCATCGTAAAAAAATTGGAAAGTCAAGGAGGCCTTGGCGGACGATACTTGGATTCGCAAGATAAGACTCGATATGATTCTCACCATGGAGCACCTTAGGCGATTTATTGAGCTTTGGGAGCAAATTCGCCACACCCACCTCCGCGAAGATGTAATGGACGAGATGATTTGGAAGCACTCGACGAGTGGGCATTATTCTCTGGCATCGTCTTACCGCGCACAATTCATTGGATCTACGGTCACCACCTTCCACTACTACATTTGGGGCGTCTGGGCTCTGCCAAAGGTGAAATTCTGTGCGTGGCTTGCAACCCGTAATAGGATTTGGACGTCCGACAGGCTTGCCAGGAGGGGTTGGCAAAATTGTGGACTCTGCCCACTTTGCCAACGTGTGCAAGAAAGTGGAGACCATCTTTTTTTCAAGTGCCGGTTCACCGTTTGCATTTGGAACCTTATCAAAAATTGGCTCGGTCTTCATGTGATTGACACGGCAACTTGGGGAACCTTGCACTCACCCTCGCATTGGTGGAGAAGCATGTCCGGAAGCAACATCCCCAATAGAAAGGCCATGGCATCCCTCACCATGCTAGTTGGCTGGACCATTTGAAATGAGAGAAATGCTCGTGTATTCCAACACAAATCAAGGTTCAGCAGCGGGGCGGAACCAATGCAGAATTGCAGCAGACCAAACTGTTGTTCATGTCTAGCAACATGTCTCCGCACTCATGATCAGTCTGCATTTAACATATAACCGATGGGTTTACTTTGCTTTTCTAAACTTTTGTTCATCTGCGATTGTTTATGTACCGAGGGCTTTACTTTGCTTTTCTAAACTTCAGAACTTTTTGATTATTTCAATTATCTTTGTTTTACTGTTCATCCGAGCTTGCATGAGTTCGAGCTAAGATTAACCGCTTTCACTTAGGAGTACATATTTAGCGCCTTTAGCGCTGCACGTCACGAGCTTGACGGGCCACGGCCTAGTAGGGCTAGCTCTCTGCTCCTCTCATGTCGCTAGCTAGAATGCATCGCTGCACTTTTTCTCATGGCGCTAGCTTAAAAAAAGACAGGGACCGCTGGCTAAAGAAATAGCTCTCTGACTTTTGGTAGATTTTAATTTTTTCACAAAATCTGAAAGCATTAAAAAAAATTAAAAGATGGTCTTGAATTTTAAAAAATGTTCATGGCTTAATATTCACAATTTTAAAATTATTCATTAATTATTAAAAATGTTGACTATTTTGAAAAAAATATCTGTGAATTTTAAAATATTCATGGATTTTAAAAAACATTTATGATCTGTAAAATTATTGATGATTTTAAAATGCTCATTAATTTTTGAAAAGAAGATAAAAGACGGGAGGGAAATAAAAGAAAACGAACATGGAAAAAACCAAAAAGAAAACCAGCAAGAAACACTGAAAGGTAAAATATAAAAAAAACTGTGAAAAGCTTCTAGAAGCTTCCAAGAAATGGTGAAAATGGCGCCATCCGCAAAAAGAAAAAAGAAACAGATTTCACAAACAACATTTCGCAAACAGATTTTGCCCAAGCTGCCAGTTGCCATGTGTTCTGCAGTGTACATGGTAACAACCCTAGTGTGCGTTTAAGCAGATGGCAACTCTCTTTTTTTTTACCCAAACATGTTAGTTGCCATGTGTTTTGCAGGGTACACAGCAACTACCCTAGTGTGCTTGTAAGTAGATGGCAACTCTCTTTTTTACCCGAACATTTTGTTTTGTCATGTCTCTTTGTAGCGCTACACGGCAACTGCCTAGTGTTAGTAGGTGGCAACTCCTAAGGTTTTTAAATCATGGCAAGTGTAGTAAACCCGACCATACATGGCAACTGCTTAGTGTTAGTAGGTGGCAACCTCTAAAGTTTTCAAATCATGGCAACTATAGTAAACCAGATCATACATGGCAACAGCTGCAGTTGTCCAAAATGGCATCTGGCACTTGACCTGAGATGGCAACTACAGTTGAGCAACCACGGCAACTATAGTTGTCCGACATGGCAACTGTAGTTCAACGACATGGCAACTGCAGTTAAAGGGACATTTAAGAGGGTCCGTACCATGGCAACCGCGGAGACGCGTGGTGACTGTCACGCGGGGCGTGCGGGACCGTGAGGTAGGTAGCTAAGAGAGGTCGTGTGGATGTTATGCATTTTGCCCACACATAGGTGTGTGAGAGGGACCGCAAGGAAAAAAAGAGGCGTGTGGGCGCTAATTGTTTTGCCCACACGTAGGCGCGTGCGATGGCCCTCTTAGACACCACACAAAACGTGTGGGCAGACCCCTTAACGCCCGCGTGTGGTAGTCGTCCTTAAATTAATAAAGCCCTTACAACCAACGATACAACACAACACCACACCGCACAACAAAGAGAGAAAACAAAAAACACCGGCAAGATACAAGGGTGCGCACGAACAACAACAAAGCCCAGACACAATGGTAATACACATACCATGTCTAACATGTGGTTGTTAGACTTAATCTTGATTCCATGTTATGCATGTTTCGCTTTTGTCCAACATGTAGTTAGTGTCTAGTGATGAACCTAATTTTGTTTGTAAAAAAATTAACAACCAATTTTGCATTTTCCGGTAGAATATTAAGCTAAACAAAATCAATATACTAAAATAGAAAGATGGGGGAATAGTGAAACTATGTTCAACTAAACATAGTAAAATAAGAAAAATTAAACATCGCTTAATCATGAGAAAAGTCATAAAAGAAAGTCATTATGCAGAGCTGACCTTGGAAGCTACAGTGAACTAATGACAAAACATGCAACAAGGAATACGAAAGGATAGCAGTGTTCGCATCCTTCGCATCCCTTTTTTTTTTGGCCGGGTATAAAGCAGAAAAATAACATACATAGCCCAGCTCGGTAGACAAACAATTGTGTACATAACCAGAATCCCTTAGTGTTGTGGTGCTCCTTATTACTTTTTTGTCTCTGTGATCTATCAAGGGCTCAAGATCATCTAATCGGTTTCTCTCTGTTTTCTCTACAGGTCTTCTGGAAATCATTGCCATCCGTTGTAAGTAAAGCTCCCAATCATTTTCCTTATTATTATCATTTTCATATTTCGAACAGAGTAAAAATGCTTTACAAAATGAATCCACTTCCTCACCTGCCTCTGCTGTCAAAAATTTGTTGCAATTGGTGGGTTCGAATATGAATAACATTTTGGGAGCACCCTGAGAGAGTTGTACAAACAAAGATACTATACTTTATAATTGTTGCAGGGCTACTAAATTACTATTTAAAAATTCATGATATTTAGGGCCTTTCATGATTGAGACACTTGACCTTGGCTGCACGGGCTTCTCTGCTTCTCCCGTCACATTGCCCCCACGGGCGACCCGGGGGGAAACCCTAGCTGCCGGTACTCGGCCACCTCTGCAGCGCCGCCGGGCAAAGCCTGGCCGGCAGGGTGGTGGCGAGGCTTCTCCCCACCCTTTCTGTCTCGGCTGGAGCGGGACGATGAGATCGAGAGGAGCGCCGGGCGAGCGTTGGGTACGGCGGCGCACCGGGCGGGTCTCCCGTCGGCATCGCTCACAGCGCAGCGGCGGTGGCCTACTTGTGGCGAGGTGGTGGCTGTGTTGGACATGACCGGCAGTCGCGGGTGCCGCTGGGTCCAGATCGGATCCATTTGTATCCTGTATGTGGACTCCATCGGCCACCGCGGTGTGGTGGTCGTCGTCGCTGGCCACGTCGGATCGCTGGATTTGGCGTCTGGAGGTCTACGATGGGTTCTCGGTCCTCCTTCCTGGTGGGCTGAGCCCCATGGCTCTTTCATCTCTGTAGGTTTTGATTCATTGCTAGTTGCTGGATCCGAAGCAGATGGAGGTTTGGTGGTATAGGATGGGACCGGAGGAAACTTTGGTTGGCTTGTTCGGCCCTGCATCGACACTCAACGCCATTACCCTCCATGGAGGCGAAGCCGAGGTCTGTCCTATCCACCCCAGAACCCCTCCCGGACGAAAGTCCAAAATTCTGTCTGGATTGGGCGGCGGCATCGTCCTGCGCATCGTTTCCTCCATGGAGGTGCCTTCTGGGAAGGACCTCGTGTTCGGGGGAGAGATGATGTGGGTGGTGTGCTCCGCATAGCTCCAGCAGTGGCGGCGGTGTGGAGGTTTTCAGGTGGTGCGCGTTGTATCTACCGCGTTGATGACGACGAATATTGGCGGCATGGTGCAGCTGGATATCATCGACGGATGCGGCTGGAATGGTCGAGCGCAGGGCGGTGGTGCCGTCTGGCGCCATGGTGGGGTCGACGGCAGGTTGGCAAGGTGTGCGTCAGTCCCTGCTCCGGAGATGGATCCGTTGAAGATGGCGATGGCGGGCTCGGTGAGTGCGTCGGACCGATGTGTGACCCAGTCCCGGTATGTGGCTGGGATGGGGCATCCGGCATTAGATATTAGGTTTTGGTGTGATGTCTGTTAGGTATTAGGCTCGGACACTCGGCACCCCTACATCAAGCTAGGGGATATGAGTAGCGATAGGTGTTGATAAGATGGTGGCTCCAGACTTACTGATGTACTACTTTGTGAAGTCTTTGTGAATAATTAATAAAGTGACTGCATGAATCGCCGAGATGCAGAGGCCGGGGGTACATCCTCCTTTTCATAAAAAAAGATTGAGACATTTTCTTTAAATTTTGTGACACTGGTAGTACGGTTTTGTATTTCTCTTATTTTGTGCATGTACATGGTTTAGTTTCCTACAGTTCATAATTTGAGAGGGCAATTGGCTGTCAGTTAATTAATTATGCACAATTGGAGATTAGTTGGGTCTAAAATTGGTGATATAGCAACATCAGATTAATATGGTATAAGCATATGATGCCTACCAAGTAATTATGCTTTAGCTATGAGCAGTTGGCTATGAAGGCCCCCCATCTTCTCGAATAATATAATTAGTTGTTGACGTACGTCTGGTAGAGGGATCGCGTTCATATATATGTATCACCTAACGTGGCCTTGTTTAGAGTATTCAGGCTAACTCTTCTATTTTCCTGATAGGCGGTCAATTTAATAAGACTGCCATATGAGTAGTTGTAGTGTCTAAATAATTTTCGCAATCAGGGAGCAGTTGGCTCTTGAACGTCACCCATTTGGACAATGCTTATTGTTTATATAGGTAGCTTTAATTAGGAGATATTTTGACAATGTAAATCGCACTGTTTGTCATACTGTTTGGAGAGTATTTGGAATAACTATCCTTCCTTCTTTTTTGATAGCCTATCCACTACTAGGAAAAGGACTACTAATGGCGCACTGGTTTTGCCTACTAATGACGCATTACCAGTGCGCCATTAGTATCACGCCACTAGAATTTTTTACTAATGGCGTACCACTCGTGCGCCATTAGAATCTGGTATTCTAATGGCGCACCACTCAGTGCGCCATTAGTATTGCCCACAGTGTGCCACTATTATCTGCTATACTTATAGCGCACCACATGGTAGTGCGCCATTAGTAACAATTTTTTTAATTTTTTTTTGTTTTTTCTTAATCTCAGGTCACTGTTTCACATATGAGATATTCAACACATATATATACAACAAGCATCCATATAACAATCATATCCAACACACAAGTTTCATCATATATACATACATAGCCAACACATAGTTCCGTCGTTACATATTACAAAAGTTTCACATTGTTCATTCAACACCGTTATCCATCAATTCACAAAAGTTTCACATTGATACAAAATAAAAACACAAATGGAAAAGAAGCACTCCATCCACGCAAGCTTCCGTCAATTAAATCAAATCTGCAAAATGATAAACAAGAACTTAGAAGAAGAAGAACATAGGTAACTTAGGTAAAATGAAGCTAAGCTATATCATTTTGGAAAAGAAGAAGAATAAGAAAAAACTATAAGCTTATTATGTAAACTTGATCATTTTGTGCTAACATAAGTTATTTTGGAGCTAACCTATAGGAAACTAAGCATATAAGCTCTTAGTTAGTATATTAGAGCTAACTTAGGTAAAATGAAGCTAACCTATGTCATTTTGGAAAAGAAGAAGAATAAGAAAAAGACTATAAGCTTATTATGTAAACTTGATCATTTTGTGTTAACATAAGTTATTTTGGAGCTAACCTATAGGAAACTAAGCATATAAGTTCTAAGTTAGTATATTAGAGCCAACTTAGGTAAAATGAAGCTAACCTATGTCATTTTGGAAAAGAAGAAGAATAAGAAAAAGACTATAAGCTTATTATGTAAACTTGATCATTTTGTGCTAACATAAGTTATTTTGGAGCTAACCTATAGGAAACTAACCATATAAGCTCTTAGTTAGTATATTAGAGTCAACTTAGGTAAAATGAAGCTAACCTATGTCATTTTGGAAAAGAAGAAGAATAAGAAAAAGACTATAAGCTTATTATGTAAACTTGATTATTTTGTGCTAACATAATTTATTTTGGAGCTAACCTATAGGAAACTAAGCATATAAGCTCTAAGTTAGTATATTAGAGCCAACTTAGGTAAAAACGAAGCTAACCTATGTAATTTTGGAAAAGAAGAAGAATAAGAAAAAGACTATAAGCTTATTATGTAAACTTGATCATTTTGTGCTAACATAAGTTATTTTGGAGCTAACCTATAGGAAACTAAGCATATAAGCTCTAAGTTAGTATATTAGAGCCAACTTAGGTAAAAATGAAGCTAACCTATAGGAAACTAAGCATATTAGAGATAACATAGGTAACTAAGTATATATATATATATATATATATATATATATATATATATATATATATATATATATATATATATATATATATATATATCATTTTGGATAGCTAACCTATAGGAGATCTGACATACCTGACAAGGTTCAGTTCTCATGCATTGTTCTTCTCCTTCTACTACCTCTCCCTGATGCGCCTAGAGCGGCGAGGCGGTGGAGGCAGTGGAGGCAGTGAGATGTAGTCTTCTACCACAATTGGCGTGGTCATGTCGCCCAGCTGTGGGATCACCGGCGCCACAACCGGTGCATGGTCATTGTCAGGCACCACCACCATCGCGAGGCCACCTTCAGGCACGACCATCGCTAGGTCATCCTCAGCGACCTCCATCTCTTGCCCATGGTCAGCCACCACCATCTCTTGCCCTTGGTCAGCCACCACCAACGCTAGGTCATCCTCAGGCTGATGCCCATCGTCATCCTCAGCTCTTCATCCTCACTCTGCTCCTCTTCTCCCGCACTCCAGTCCGGATCATCCTTCTTGTTGTCTATGCTGCTGCCAGAATCGCTGCTGCTTTCGCTACAGCCAAAATCGCTGCTGCTTTCGCTACAGCCATAGTCGCTGCTGCTTTGGCTGTAGCCAGTGTCGCTGTTGTTGCTCCCATTACCTGTCCAAAATGCAACAATGACCGTTAACAATCGATGTGAGACAAAGCCAAATGTAGAGGAATAAGAAGAGGCAGAACGTACCGGCATCATCATCAGCAGCGTAGCGCATGCGACACATAGTCTTGTTGAACACCTTCACGATGAGCATGTTGGCGTCGTCGTCGTACCTGAAGAGAAGGAAGTACCCCAGCTGCAGGTCGTAGGAACGGTAGAACTTCTCCCACCCACGAGACAAGTACATGTGGCCCTTCTTGATCGCCAACTGCACATCCCACTGCCTGCGAAACCCGCTGCCGGCCTGTCGCAGCTTCACATTATTTGGCGGATCTTCACCCATCAGCATGTTCATAAAACTGTCAGGCAGCCTCTGCAGTTTGGGACAATGAGTGATGTAGCAAACAACAGATATCATAATGAGATGGGTGAAGGGAAGATCTCTCGTTTTATATACCTGCGTCATGGATGATACTAAAGCCTCAAGTATGATAGTGAAGAACTCGGAAGCATCCAACTCGTACTGCGGTGTCGCAGATCGGCGGTGGCTGCTTCCCGCCATCTCTGATAAGCAGCAGAAGAGACCAATTAGTACCCATGCATGATAACAGGCATTAGTCGCAAGTACCCCATATGTCCTATTTTTAGCAAAGTAATGCTAAAATTCACGGAAAATTTCAGCATTACTTTTGCTGAAAATAGGACATATGGAGTACCCGAATTTGCCGGAATGGAAGTTAATCGACATTCCGGCAAACTCAAGGGCCTCTCGGGGTACCTGCAAATTCATCACGACACAATGGTCGGAGACAAAATCCAGCAAACTAGCATCACAAAGCACATAACAAAATTTAGTAAATTTCCAGCAACTACTCTTAATGCAAACAAGATTCACCTAGCAAGGTTTATTTGACATGGAGTAGTTTATTTCATAGAGTAAACATTAGCACTATTTGACAGTAAAAGGTTTTAGCTAATTTGAATTAACTGAAAGTAGCAGTACATCATTTTTATTGATAGTAAAATGTTCAAAGAAACAGAAATATCAGTACAATAGCTAGATTACACTATCAGTACACTAGCAGTAAAATGTTCATTTACTTTGAATACACAAATATTCAAGCAGATTTGCTTGTCCTACTCCTGCAGATCACCAAGCATCTTTTTTAATCCAGCTAATTAACTGAAACTTGCACTAAACTACTGTTGTCCCGCACTACTGCAAGTGCTATACTACTGCAGAGAATTATGCCCACTTGAGTTGGAGTTAATGACCTCGATAGACTGTCACTGGTAGTAAGAGAGTAGCACTACTAGTACTAGCCTTATAGGCATATTTATTCGGTTCAGCAAACATCCATAGCAGGAGATAGTTGTAGGTCTAGGCCATATAGGCATATTTCTGCATATGTTTGGGATGTCAGTAAGTGATGATACATGAACCGTTAGGAGCCTATCAAACCATCAACCCGCGTGTTGTCGAAAAGAAGAAAAGCCAGTTACCATTATCTTAATATTTTGCAATACTCCTAAGTCTTTGCTACTGGACAGTTGTGTCAAACATTAAACTGAATTTGTGTCAAACATTAAACTTGGAGTATATGTTGGTGCTTAACATTGCTTGAGGGACAATATTGAAGGCAATTTATTTTATGAATTGCGTATAAAACAGACCAAGGATGTTGAATTCTCTTCTAAGTTTCCCCTACACTGAATGAATTAAGGCGATTTACTTATGAATCAGAACACTTAAAATATTGGATGAGTGGTCCATACTCTGTTTTTTGTTTCTACTGTTCAAAGCATAATTTTAATTAAAAGCATAATTCTCTTGATCTTGCTGTCCAGGACATGGAGAGAGAGGGAGAAGGGGCAGGGAAGCTCACCTTGGACGGCGCAGAGAGGAAGCAGGGGAGCTCGGGGTTGGCGGTGAGGGTCACGGCACCGTCCTTGGCTCGCCGGCTGCTGCGGAGGTGACCGGTGGTGGAGGACGGCAGGGGCAGGCGGGGTGGGCGCGTCGGGGCCGCGCTTGCCGGCTGCTGCAGGGGCCGGAGGAGGCCCTCGCTCTTCGGAGGGAGGAGGAGAGGAGAGGAGCGGGCGGCGGGGTGAGGAACCCTAGCGCGTGCGCTCGGCCGATCCCGTTCGGGGGGCGCGGGGGCGACGGGGGTGGAGTCCGGCGGCGGTCGGGGCGGCTGCGTCGGGGCAGCACAAGACCACAGCCAGGAGAGGCGGCGGCGTCGCCAACGGCGTGCAGGCGCGGCGGACGGAGGGGGCGGAGCAAGGTGGGACGGCGAACACGGGGGGGGGGGGGGGGGAGGGGCCAGCGGGTGAGATCGATGAGGCAGGGGAGAGATTAGAGAGATTAGGGATTAATTAGTGTACGACTATTCTAATGGCGCACCATCATCTCGTGCGCCATAAGTACGACTATTCTAATGGCGCACCAGCGCTCGGTGCGCCATTAGAATTTTGTTCTAATCTAGCTCACTAGCCCTATCTACAACCTAACCCTATCTACAACATAACCCACCCACTAGCTCGACTGGTCAGCACGCAGCACACACACCAGGAGGTCCTGGGTTTGATTCCCAGGCACCCCAATATTTATTTATGCATTTTAAATGCTGTTTTTTATATTTATTTATGTTTAAATATGTTCAAACTTGTTTAAATCATAACAGTAATATTTTTTTTATAAAAACAGTAATAATTTTTTTAAAAATATGTTCAAATTTGTTACTTGGAAATATCATCGGCGGCGGCGGTGGAGCGGGGGAGGATGCGGGGGGTGCCCGTTGGCGGCGGTGGAGTGGGGGAGGGTGCGGGGGTGCCGGGTGCTCGTCTGCGGCGGTGGAGCGGTGGAGGGTTGCGGTGGGTCGTCGGCGGCGGTGGAGCGGGGGAGGGTTGCGGTGGGTCGTCGGCGGCGGTGGAGCTAGTTGGGGAGGGTGAGGGGTGGCGGCGGTGGAGCGGGGGAGGGTGCGGGGGGGGGGGGGGGAAGGGGGGTGCTCGTCGGCGGCGGTGGAGCGGGGGAGGGTTGCGGTGGGTCGTCGGCGGCAGTGGAGCTAGCGGGGGAGGGTGCAGGTGGGATCGAGATCGAGATCAAAAAGTGTCCATGAAAATATACACGGTGCGCCATTTTTTTATATACTAATGGCGCACTTTGGCACCATGCGCCATTAGAGTGTATGGAAAAATGGAAAAAAAATTCAATACTAGTGGCGCACCCTGTTCCCGGTGCGCCATTAGTGTCTCCCACACTAATGGCGCACCTCCGACCGGTGCGTCATTAGTATATAGTAGTGGCGCACTGCTTACAAGGTGCGCCATTAGTATCAATCCTATCTATAGCCCTTTTCTTAGTAGTGATCAGCTCAACACGATCGACACATGTACGATTACGAGTAGAAGCTTGCCAATTAGTTATGCACAAGCGCAGGGAGTAGTTGGCTATTAGGCATGATCCAAACTTTAATATAGTCTCATGTAATAATGTCTTTAACTATATGTAAATAGGGAGTAATACTTCTTCGTTATACTTTGGTTTTTCTTCATTGTTATACTTTGTTTTTTTTTTTGTTTTTCACCATTTTTAGTTTTCTTTCTTTCTCTTTAGCACCCTTTTTCTTGTTTCTTTCTTGATTTTCTTTGTTTCTTCACTTTTCCTTTTGTTTCTTTGTCACTTTTTATTTGTTTTCTTTCTTTCACTTGTCTACTTTTCTCAGTAAACAGTGCACATTTTTTGTGCAAACATGAAATATTTTTGATACATGTTATGAACACATTTTCAAAAGTACGGAAGCAGTTTCCAAAATTTGCGTTGGTACATTTTGTACTGGCAATAATTTTTTTTAAACTATGCGGACATTGTTTCACATTGTATAAACATTTTTTAAATTTAACGAACATTTTGTTGAAACACGAGAATCTTTCTTTTAAATGTCACAGTACATTTTACAAAGTGCAATAAACATTTTTTTGAACCATGAAAACAATTTTTTCATTTTATAATTTTTTTTAAATGTCACAACCTTTTTTTTGAAACATGCGAGTATTTCTTGAAAATGTCACATACATTCTTGAAGTGGAAATAAACTTTTTTAACCTACATGAATATATTTTGATGTTTGTATAAAAACAGTATTATGAACATTTTTCAACCATTATTTTTCATGGTAGAAACATTATTTTTCCATTGTACACACATTTTGAATTTCAGATACATTTGTCTAAATCATGGGAACATTTTTCCTATTGCAGCAATTTTTTAAAGCGATCAACATTTTAAAAGGTGCGTTAAATACATTTTATACTATGTTAGCAATTGCTTTTTCCCAATTCTTCAAAAATTAAGTAAATTTATGTTTTCAAACTATATAATCATTTCATATAAAAATAAAATGGGAATTGAAAAATAAAATAGTGTGACATCATTGTGATGTGTCATTGTGACCTCAACATCACCAGACCAAACTTCTATGGGGCCAGACCATCACCG
Source organism: Triticum timopheevii (assembly GCA_963921465.1). Taxonomy (NCBI): domain Eukaryota; kingdom Viridiplantae; phylum Streptophyta; class Magnoliopsida; order Poales; family Poaceae; genus Triticum; species Triticum timopheevii. Next base: position 3,096,740 of record OY997264.1, read on the forward strand.
GCTCCTCTAGGCACCCGACGCGAGGCTGACATCTGCCTCACTATAAACCGAAGCAAAGTCACACGCTCATGCGACCCTCACGCGACCACCGACCAGGCCCATAGATCTACGCAGTCAAGGGGTGCAACCTACGCCCTACAGATGGCCGATCGACACGACAACGCTGGAACCGGCCATCAACACCGGAATGTTTGAACTGATCAATGTTCCTAGTGCAATAATTTTTCTAAAGTTTTCTGTAATAATTATTTGTTCTCAAATCTTGCCATTGCCATTATGATTGAAATGTGTAGGCTATAGCACAGTTGCAGTAGATTATACATGTAAACCATACTTTCGGTTTTGCAGCATTGGCTAGGGTTTAACTCCTAAATGGGATATAGCTCATTTGGTCTGACAAGTTTCTGTTATTTGCTTCATCATTATAGTAAGCATTTTGAGTGCTACTTTTTGTGTTTGTACGTCGTCTTTTATTATGTCCATTAACACATGTCTTTTATTATGTCATTAACACATGCTAGAAGTCATGAAATACATTTTTATTTAGTACTCCCTCCGTAAACTAATGTAAGGCAGTTTTGCAATTCAAATTGAACTGGAAAAACGTCTTATATTAGTGTACGGAGGTAGTACATTGTTGCTTGGAAATTATATGGCACCAGGGTGACTTTCAGAATAATATATGATGATAGGCACATGATGCCTAATTAACGCCCCCCTTCTTCTGGAATAATATAATTATATTTTGACGTACGTCTAGTAGAGGGATCGGGTTCATATGTATGTATCACCTAATTTGACATTGTTTAGAGTATTCAGGCTAACTCTTCTATTGTCGTGACAGGCCGTCAATTTAATACGACTCCCATATGATTAGTTGTAGCCTTTAATTAATTATGTGCAATCAGGGAGCAGTAGGCTCTTGAACGTCACCCATTTGGACAATACGTATTTATTTAGGTAGCTCATCTGCTCTTGACATGAACTGTAAAATAACAAAAAATAATAGAAAAATTCAAAAAGTCTGATTTTTTTTATGGAAGATATTTCAGTGCGTGAGGTCCGTGCCAATTTTCAACGCGTTTGGACATCTGTGTTGCTCTCAGCAAAAAAGTGCTACTCAAATGTCCAAATGCACTGAAAATTGGCATGCACCTCACGCACTGAAACATCTTCCATACTAAAAGTTCAGAATTTTAATATCTTTTTTGAAGTTACAGTTCGCCAGGTGCAGATGAGCGCTTGCTCAGAAATGGATATTCTTATTCATTTTTGTGCTATTACTTTGTGAAAGTATCAGTTTATTGTCTTACGGACCATCCACATGCTTGTGGGCTGCCCTTATTTTTTCACCACCCTGACCTAATAAATGCAACCATCTGTGAGAAAGTCCTGTTCACCCCTGAGCTCAAATGCACCTTGATAAACAGTAAAACCAAAAAATAGCAAAATAATTCAAAAATTTCTGAAATTGTTTTGTGGTAAACTTTGACAAATGTTTGGTATGCTTAACAAATTTCAGTATGAAATGACATTCGTGGAAGTCTTGGCAAAAAAAATCACTCCAAAATGTTTTCAAAACTAGTTTTTTTTGCCATGCCTTCCACAAATGTCATTTCATACTGAAATTTTGCAAGCATACAAAACATTTGTCAAAGTTTATCACAATTAAAATTCAGAAGTTTTTAATTTGTTTTGATTTTACTGTTCGTAGGGCTGCATTTGAGCTCGGGAGAAGACACTACACCTCCCAATCTATGATACTACTTATACGATACTTTGCATATGAAGGTAGTAACATAGACTAGTATGCAATGAAATAATGCTAATATCCTCTAGGGCACCCTACGATTACGCAAAAAGTTAGTAACAATGACCTTATAGCTGAATTAGAGTAGTCGGAACTACTATTCTTATTTTCTAATGCTAACATGGTAAATCAACATGGTATGCACATGTTTAGTAGAAGCATGTAAACTAATTAGGCGTCAGCAGGCAGCTGTTGGCCCTTGAAGGTCACCCGTCCACATAATACTCGAGTGTCTTGTTTGTCTTGTTCCAGTATCAGGTTATTATAAATGCATGATGCGACATACCCCATTTTTATTCGAGAATGTCCACCCCCACCTAGTTTATTTTCATTAAAGTTTTCCTCTGTTAAACGTGATTAGCAAATCAACCGTAATATATTGAACATAATATATTAACAGATTACTTTGAAATGGAACAATCACCGAAGTAGAATCATGATTTCCGGGGGTGTTTCAGGGGGACTTTCCTGGGGTTTCAGAGGGGGATAGTTGGTTTGGACAACGTGTGATGCCTCTTTTGCAAAAATATAAACACCATGCATTACAAAGTTAATTTGGAGTAGGGATAATATTGGGAAAGACAAGAGAGCAAGCACAAAATGAAACCATGGAAGGCAGTCCCTGATGCATTGCCTACCCATAAGAGCATGCAATACCGACACTTACGTACTAGTGCTACTTGTCTAGGCATGGCTCCCGCATGGTGTGGGTACGGGTGGAGCCACCCCATACCTTTACCCATCCCTCCCGAGCTTACCCATCACTCTTACTCATACCCGTCAACGGGTACAATTAATTTTCCATACCCGTTACCCGACAGGATAGACCGGTACCCGCTGGTAAAATTACCCATGTTTGCAAACCATCAATTTTAACAACTCATAGTCACAAACAACAACATATAATGATGATTTATATACAACAGCAGATTATAGTAACAACACATACTTATAAACAAAAACACATTTAACAAACAACATCATTTTCTCGTGAACATCAACACATCAAAACAACATCAACAATACATACATTTTGAGTTCACAAATTCAAGAAAAAGTGTAGAAATAATTTTGAGTTAACATAGATTTTATATGGGTACATGGGCATACGGGTATGGGTTATACGATCCTATACCCATACCCATTCTACCCAATGGGTTCGGATTTCCCTATTGATATACGCATGAGTAACTTTTTGTCCCATAACGTTACCCTAATAGGGGATTTACCTACATGGTACGTGGGTAATGGGTACCCATTTCCATCCCTATACTTGCCCACTCTGTGGAATGGAAGACGAGAGTTCTGTCCCTGCACTAGTTGTGTGTACAAGGCTGTGGAGTTGTGGATTGGCATGCGGTCTAGGTGGCCTTTGCTGGGGAATTGACAATGGTAATGAATGGCTGCTGAATGTTCTTGCAAATTGCTCCATCAAAGTCCGGGATACGGTAATCATGTTGGTCTGGTGAGTGTGGCAGGTTCGTACTGATCTCTCCATGGCAAGGAAGCTGCTCCGATGGAGGCCTCGATACACTTCCTGGGCCGTTATTTTATTTCAATCCAGCAGGCAAACAAGTATAAACAAGTATAGCACCAAGGAAACTGTGAAAAGAGAAATGCGGCAGGAGGAGTGGTTGATGGTCTCAACTAAAAAAAGCCCAAGTAGTGTGCAAAGCCAGGCAAATTAGCTTAATGTGGATGGCTCCTCTCTGCAACTGACATATCAGCAGGATCAGGCATGATACTTCGAAACGGGGACAGGAGCGTTATTTTCTCTGAACACCGTCAGTTGTTTCATTGCAACGATGGTTTCGAGGCGGAGTTAGATGCGATAATGGAGGGGATGGCACTATTTGTCGAATATTCTCCTCTTCCCATGGTTGTTTGATCAAATTCAACAACGACGCTATCTGTTTTATCTTCTAATGAATAGGACCAGGCGGCTTATGTGCATCTCATCTTAGAGATCAAGGACCTGATGGCTGGTAGGGAGTTTGTTCCTATGAAATTTTCTAGGGAACAAAATAGAGTAGTAGTCTGGCAAGTTATGGTAGAATATAGATCGTAGCATGGCTTGTTGCATACAAAGAGGCCATCCATGTATTGCTGAATTTTTGTGGCAGATTGTAACTCTACACCTTTGGAATAAAGCTCTCTTTTTATCCGCAAAAAGAAAGGAAAAAGAAAATGAAAAAGAGAGAAATTGCATTCCTACTGTGGAGAATATTTTTCAAGATTGCAAATATTTTCAGTAAACGAATGTAACTATTCAGAACAAAACTTAGGATTATAACAAAACACGATACCGCATATGGCTATCCCAAAACTAACTTAATCCGTTAAAAGAAACTTGACTTAGTCCTAGGCACAAATAAGGCCTCCCTAAGATTCACGGGGTTAAAAAAAAAGGTGTAGCTAGGTCTCAGTCGATTGAGACTTAACCAAATCAAAGTCAATTGGCATAACATGTAGTAAAGAAAAAAGAAAAACTAGAAAGAAAATATTGCACGGATCTTCACGTAAGATTTCATGAATATAGCATCGACCGAGACCTGGTTAAGTCTCAGTCGACTGAGATTTAGCAATGCCGGTAAAAAAATCAGAAGAATGAAAAAAAACACATGCATCCTTTTTAAAAGAAAATCATTAGCATTTGAAGTGTGCCAAATTAAGTATAGTAAATGTATTTCAAGTGGCACTAGTGAACCGGTTCAATCAATTAACTGCGACAGCACCAATACATACTCCTCTTGTATATATACGTACATGATAGCTATGATCCACATCAAGTTGAGCCTCTGTCTGCTTTAGACCACCGAGACAAGCTAAGCTAGCTAGCAATCACGATGAGGTTCGCGGTGAGCAAGTCCCCGCCGGTGATGGTCCGGCCATCGATAGAGCCGGTGCTGGTGCCGGGGAAGACGACGGCGACGCAAGTGGTGCAACTGTCGTCGTGGGACACGACCTACGTGGACTTCCAGGTCACGGTGCTCCTCGTTTTCGACGGCTCGGTTCACCAGCCCGTGGAGGCCATCAAGAAGGGTCTCTCCCGGGCGCTCGCCCACTACCACACCATCGCCGGCCGCCTCGCCGCCACCGCCGACGAAGACGGCGTGCTCCTGCACGTCGCGTGCACCGGCGAGGGTGTGCCGTTCGTGGCCGCGTCGGCGGGATGTGCCTTGAAGGATCACGGGCTCCTGGACGCGCCCTTCACGACCAGCCTCCTGGACGATCTCGCCGTGTACTACCCGGCACCTGAGGGCTGCCGGAGCACGGACCCGATGCTTCTGATGCAGGTGACCGAGTTCGCCTGCGGCGGGTTCATCGTGGGCGTGACGTGGAACCACACGCTGGCCGACGCCACCGGCATCGCGCAGTTCCTGCAGGCCGTGGACGAGCTCACCCGCGCTGAAGCTGATGCGTCGGCGGTGCCGTCCGTCACGCCGATCAGGGACGGCCGCGCGGCGTCCCTTCCTCTGCTCTCGGCGCCGGTGGTCGCCGCGAAGCAGTCGCTGATGCTGGACCTCGGCGGCCAGGGCCTCATCTACCTAGACACCGTCGTCCCGATGAAGCTCATCGACCGCATCAAGTCCGACTATAAGGCCGCCCACTCCGGGTACTGCACAACGTTCGAGGCGACGGCCGCCGTGCTGTGGCGGTGCCGCACACGCGCGATCATCGGCGACGACCCCGACGGCTATGACATGTCCACGCCGGCGCCGCTGGCCTTCTTCGTGAACGTGCGCAAGCACGTGGGCACGGCGGCGGGGTATTATGGAAACTGCGCGGTCGCGCAGCTGGCTTTCGCGACGACCGGAGAGGTGGCCGGCTCCGGGGATGACGGCATGCACGGCTTGGTGGATCTGATCAAGCGCGCCAAGGACGGGGTCCCGGATCTACTGAGAGGCATGAGAGCCGGCGGCGGCGCGGTGGACGGGATGGGGGAGGAGGAGATAGCAGCAGCGTTCGGGTACAACGCGCTGATGGTGACGTGCTGGCGGACCATCAGGTTCGACGACGCCGACTTTGGCGGCGGCGGCCCGGCAAGGGTGGTGGGGCGTTGGCAGCAGACGACGCTGCCGTGCGTGGCATTAGTATCCTGCGGGGCCACGGGCGAGAGGCTGCTGACGCAGTGCGTCAGGGCGGAGCACGCCGCCGCGTTGCTCGCCGAGCTGGACCAGCTCGCACGCCTGACCTGAGTAACTATGAACTGAATTCTTGCTGCTGTTGCTGGCACGTACGTATGTGTGGTGTGGTGGTGTGCTGATGTCGATAGTTGACTTGTTCCGGTGAATAAGGTACCCCGTTATGTTATGTGCAAGTCAAGTTCCCTGAAAATTAGATTAGGGTAACTCCATTTTTACCTTCTCGGACCACCGCCACACGCTCTCCCGGTACCCACCGGTGTTTAATACTCAGGGTGGACACGGTCCGGGCCGGTCCGGTCCCTGACCGAGCCGTCACTTGGACCGGCCGCCGGCGGACCAAGCCGGACCGGACCGACCAGTCTGGTGGTCCTGTTTTTAGGGACCGGACCGGCGGCGGCAAAGCCCGGGCCGGACCGAGAGGACAGAGAGGACCGGCCAATATACAGGCCAGAGCGCGCACTCGAGCTTCGACGGCGGCTGCTCCGGCTAGAGGAAGCGCAGCTCATCCACGAGATGTCTGCAACCTACAGAAGAACCAAAGGAAGCTAGAGTAACCAAGAACATCACCAATGGCAGCCCAACGGCGACGGATGGCCAGTGAACTGAGACGAAAGGGACGATGATCGATGCGGCGACCTAGGACCTCCCACGTCGATTTCTTTGGCTGAGACGACTAATCAGACTCTGGCGCATCCAATGGACAAGGTCACCGGGGCTAGAGAGTCCAGTGGCCACGCGGACGACAGCCCCGCGGTGGCGGACGTCGACGACGGTAGTTTTCTTGCGCCCCTGCCATGCCTGGGTCGTCACGCATCCGCCACAGCCCCGCCACGCCCTCGCCACAGCCCCGTCATGCCCCACCCAAGCCCCAGCCACGCCCCACTCGGTGCTCACCATGCTCCCGCCGCGCTCCCGCCACGCCGATGCATCGGTTTGTCGGTCCTGCGAGCTGGCTCGGTGAAAGCCCGGACCGGACCGACGAATTTTCGGGCCGAAATCTGCAGCTCGGAACGGCTGTATTTTTTGTCGGGCTAGGACCGAGCCGGCCTGGACCGAGCGGGCTACGAGCCAGTCTGAAAGGACCGCTCGTTTCGTCCACCCTGAGTTAATACGACACAGCACAATTTTATGTTAAGTGGTACTCCCTCCGTCTAGGTGAATAAGTCATCTTAGGTTGTGCACCGTGACCAAGAAGGAGGGGGAAAACAAGAGAACTTAACGTTTATTTGCTAATTAATAACATTGCATGCAATAAACTAACCACTGCATGTCGTGTTTGGTAGTTTTGAGTCATTGAAAACATGCACGCCCCACATCTCTTAATTTACCCTGGCCCCGTTGCGACATAGCGGAGGCGAGGTGCACCCTGTGTAAGATAGGTGAGTGTGGTGGCAGCGACGACAGGATGATCTGTGGTTTATATACCCGCGAGTGGCACCCTCCGGCGGGGAACAACGGCAGCAGCACATGCGAAGAGTTGCGCTGCGAAGCTCGGGGCTCCTTGGGGGAGGGGGGGGGGGGGGGGGGGGTTCAGACACCCGCAGTCATAGTGAGCAATGGCCGGTGGGAGAGAATAGCATGCGGCGTGAAGAAGCGGGGTGCCAGAAAAAAGAGAAGTGGCGATCTCATTATGAGGGGAGGAGGTATCAGCAAGATCATCTGGCTTTGCTAGGAGGGGGCAAATAGGCGGGGAGGTCAGCCAAAGCTGGCACTGCAGCTGCATGAAAGCAGTGGATGGCGCATCATTCGCCTGGGCAGGAGCGTGGGCCAGAGAAAGCACGGGACCCACATGGTTGAAGATGCTAAAGGGCACGGGACCCTCGAATAATCTCTCTTTTGTCATCTTCATTTCCCTCTAAATCCATGGCTGCACTTGTCCGTTGTTACCCTGTGCTACTCTTTGCCTATGATTTTGCCTCTTTCCTCATGTTTACTTCTCCTTTTTGGTTGAAGCACCAGCCTCCTCTACAAGAGACCGTTTGGCTCTCCAAGCAACACTCTTTGTCTCTCTCTCCTCTCTTCATCCGACGTGACTGCAGGGCAGCACTCCAGCATGGAGCGGTGGCCATGCCCTTAGTGGCAGAACAATCGATTTCAAAAAAAAGTAATGGCAACCATGGAATACTGGATCTGGTAGTGGGACAGGTCTAATTTTCACTTTTCGTTTGTTAGCGCTTACCGCTAGAATTTTGTGTGTCGACTATAAAAATCGTGAACTGAGAGTAGCTCCGATGGTTATATTCCTTGTGGTGAAACCAATCACAAAAGTTCAAGTCCTAGAGTTGGCATTGGTGGTCACTTTTTTTGGATTTATTTCAGGCTTTCTGGCTATGTGCCTTCAGTGGGAGGAGACGTGTCCGTCAACCAACTTTGTCATCTCAAAATGAAGTGTGTGTGCATGTATTCATACGGGTGAGTGTACATGTGTATGTATGAGCGTCTGGGTCTGTATTGTGTTCAAAAAAACTAAAAAAAACTAGAGATTTGGTTCTGCATTATAGCAAACCCTGGAAGGGGAGCCTTGGCGCAGTGGTAAAGCTGCTGCCTTGTGACCATGAGGTCACGGGTTCAAGTCCTGGAAACAGCCTCTTGCAGAAATGTAGGGAAAGGCTGCGTACAATAGACCCGAAGTGGTCGGACCCTTCCCCAGACCCTGCACAAGCGGGAGCTACATGCACTGGGGCTGCCCCCCCCCCCCCCCCTCATTATAGCAAACCCTGAAGTGGTGTCTTGTTGCATTTTCTCTCTGTTGAGAACGTGTACTACTTTAGGGATACAAATGTATAATGAAATTGCACTTTCAGAAACATAAATCTGCATTGTATTAAGATACAAATGTATAATGAGATTGCACTTTCAGAAACATAAATATGCATTGTATTAAGATACAAATATGCATAGAATGGGTCAATGTTAGTTTATCTGGACAAATAAATTTGTTTGCATATATTCATTTTGGGCAGTAGCATTTGAATTAGTTACGCAACTAAAATTACCCTCGTCCCAGATGTAGGTGGGTTTTTTCTAGACACCAGACGCAAACGAATTACACAATCTAGTATTGCCCATAGCGACGCACACTAATGCTCCGATGTACACATTCTATATACCTAAATAATTCATCTTCACTACTTCTATTTATCTCAACATACATACATGCCATTTCATCATATGTGTCACATCATCATAGACCCATCACAACATGCCACCTAACATCGCATCTCACCCCACATGCTTGTTTCATGCAAGCAAGTCTCATTGAACATATTGCAATCCATTCCCACAACAACACGCGGGATACCAACTAATTTCTTTTTAGTAAAAACATGATTCCTCCCGGCCTCTGCATTAGTCACATGCAACCATCCACTGTTACTATGGGAACATATGAGAAAGCTTTGGCCACTGCCGCCGAAAGAAAAGCTAGGTGATACAGGTTCGGGTTGGCTCCTGCTAGTCCTTGCGGCCTGTTCAGATACTGGCCGTAGTATGGTAATTCTGTTGATATGGAGAATTTGGCAAATTAGGAATTATACTTCCCATGGGAAGGAAGTAGTCCTGATAGAGATTTCTGCAGAGATTTTACAAAGCTACTAGCAGTCCCTGTACAATGCTAAGAACTACTCGTCTGAGGAGATTTTTCAGGAAAAATGTCTTTGGTTTTTGACGTGGAAACACCGACGCCAAGGCCTGCTAGACCTACACTGTCTTGGCCAGCGCCACCGTCAACAAAACAACTTTGCCAGTTGACGGTTCCTTCTCGGTGCTATCGGTGCTTGATGGCACGGCGGCTGTAGGTATGATACTTCAAAGTCATGACGGGAGTGTCATTTTTGCAACTTACATATTCTTGTTCCACTGCACCGATGCTCTCGAAGCAGAAATACATGCCCTGATGCAGGGGATGGCCCTTGCTTTACAGCATACAGACCTCCCTATAATTGTCCAATTGGATTCGTTAGCAGCTCTATCCATATTATCTCAAGATTCACTGGACCGCTCCGCGTTTGGATACTTTGCTTCGGAGATCAAGGTTTTACTGGTAGATAGAGAGTTTATTCCCGAGAAAATTCATTGTGGCCAAATAGAGTAGCAGATTTGTTGGCAAGGTACAGCCGTACGGAGTGTACCACAGTTGTGTGGCTACACAGAGGACCCCATGTATCGAGGAACTCTTGCCTCTTCACTGTAGCTCTATAATCTTGGAATAAAACTCTCTGTTATCCCGCAAAAAAAAGGTCGACGTTGCAGGCGGTGCGACAACCATTGTGGCAATCATTATCCGCAAGCGCAACATTCTTTTCAAATTGTGTGTTTTGTTTACTACGCTTTTGAAAAAAAAAGGTTTATCCCCTGAACAAAAACGAAAAAAAAAGGGTAAAAAGGATTTACAGATAAACTATCTGCATATAGAAGGCATCTCCAATAAATTTCAATCAACTTAATTACTACTCCCTCTGTCTCATAATATAAGATTGTTTTGCAAGCTGTTTTAGCTTGTAAAGCGATCTTATATTATGGGACGAAGATTGTTTTGCAAACTGTTTTAGATTGTAAAACGATTTTATATTATGGGACGGGGTATGACTTAAGCATATAAATTAGCAAAAAAATCCCCTTCTACATGACTAATTAAGAAAACCTGTCGTAAAGTGATGAACGGCCTCACCTCTGAGTAGATGGATGATGGATGACCTAGCTAGTGTGGGCCGAAATCACTGTTCTGACCTTCTCAGCGATTTTTGTCACAAACTAAACTCGACATGAATGTATTTCACGATCTGACCCTTTTAGAAACGCCAGAGCCCGCGGCGTTGCTGCGACACATAGCAACGCCGAGCTATTTTGCGTTGCAGATCCACATGTAAACGCCGAGGTATCGCTTGTTCTCCACATCAAAACGCCATGAGTATTGGCGTTGCGGTCTGACATGGAAACGCCATAGGGAATGGCGTTGCTGGCGTACATGGTTGGAACAACAGTGCCAACAGTGCCAACTAGGAGTCCCCTGCCCAGGCAGCCGCTTCTGCACCGCCTCCCTAATTGCTAGGTAGACCTAGTCTTTGCTTATCCATGCATGCAATGCATGCAGTACGTGTACCAGGCGCCTCCTTAGATGTAGGATCATCGGTGCTATTTCTGAACAAGTATTCCTCTCTCCCTCTCTCTCTCACTTGTAATGCTACTTATTTACTGCCCCAATGGGAGGAATACCACTGTGATGCATTCTTAGTTCTGCTCATATTCTATCAATTTCTACCTACGGCTCGTGCTCGCTGGTGCTACTGCCAAACCGCGTCTGCGCAAGAAAATCGCGTGGTTCTAGGGGCATGCACCTGGGCTCCCACGACGGCGATGAAGGGCAGCTCGTTCCACTCGGTGGGGATGGCGCTCTCCACGCCGTTGTCGGCAAGGATGCAGGCCAGCTGCAGCTTGTTGACGAGGGAGTTCAGGTCCTCCATCGCCGCCGGCGCCGGATCGGATCGGGAGGCGGCGCTGAGGGTGAGATCGAGGGGGCGAGGGGGACGGGAGACTATCGATCGACTCACGCCTTACAGGGTTTAAGTTAGGGTTTGGCTCCATCTGCGGCCTAGAGTTTGGGCCCCCACGCCGCCTCGGGCCAGTCCAACCATGTACGCCAGCAACGCCATTCCCTATGGCGTTTCCATGTCAGACAGCAACGCCAAAACTCATGGCGTTTTGATGTGGAGAAGAAGCGCTAGATACCTCGGCGTTTACATGTGGATCTGCAACGCAAGACAGCTCGGCGTTTCTATGTGTCGCAGCAACACCGCGGGCTCTGGCGTTTCTAAAAGGGTCAGATCGTGAAATACATCCATGTCGAGTTTAGTTTGTGACAAAAATCGCTGAGAAGGTCAGAACAGTGATTTCGTCCGCTAGTGTGCTCTTCAGAAGGAAAGATTGGATTGGATGCATCACCAAAGCAGCAGCTTGCCGCAGACTTTGACCAGCTCAGCCTTGGCTCCGCAAGCATAACGATGAGGAGGCAGATGACGAGGCTGGCCAGCATGGGGACGAGGCCAAGGAAGAGCGTGAACACTTCGAGCTTGAGGTCGTCATCGCGCCCCACCGGCTCATCTCCTGGGCCTTCACCGCCAGCTGCTGCTGCTGCTTCTCGGCGTCGGCATCTCCCATGTACAGTACTATTTTCTTTTTTGAGGGACCCATGTACAGTACTATAGTACCTAGCTGGGGTTAAATTTGCCAGTTTGACCTGAATGGGTACGTAATTACTTTTCTTGGTAATTACTAGTACTGGTTACTACTACCTCTGTCCTGGTTTATATATCCTCTTTGTAGTTTGTGCCGAATATTGACCAAAGATTTAACTCACAAAATATTAATGCATGTCAACAAAAATTATACAGTTGGATTTGTATTTGAATATAGTTTTCAATGATATAATTTTTTATGACATGCATTAATATTTTGTTAGTTTAATCTATAATCAAAATTTGACATGAAATACAACAGAGACCAATAAACTAAGACGGATGTAGTAGGATCTTTGTTGGTTGCGATGGATATCAACCAACCAACCAGGTGACAAGAAGGTTTGGGTTGGGAGCTGGGAGTGGAAGGTACGTACACTCGTGCATGCCTTCCTTTTGTTTTTTCTTCAACTCGCGCTCGGTCGATGCGTTTTCATTATCACGTACATCCTCTTTAACACAATGCCCCTAATTTTAAAGAGCTCACATTCAATTGAGATCTCCAACTAAAATAATCAAATGCATCGTCCAGATATATTACTTTGTAAGGTCCTTATAAATCATATCTCATCCTATTTTTGTTGGCATGTTGATTTTGTAACTCGTAAAGGTATATAAGTAGCTAGGATTCGATGTAAACGTGGGACTATTAATTGGAACGGATGATGAAATAGGCAGGAGCGCGTAGCGCCAAATTGTTGAATCTTTTTTTCCTCACTTATTTTGGACTGCGGGTTTATTTTTATAAAAGTCAAGGACTTTTCTGTAAAAAGTGCAAAAATCGCTAGTGATGACGACGAACAGAAACCCAATTTACTTTATTATTAGATAAAGATACGCACTATCTTATGGGAGCTTTGCTACACCTTCATGCGGCTACGTGCATTTTAGCCTTATGTAGTGATGTGGCAGTAGTTAACTGAACATTAGTTTATTCGCAAGCGGCGAAGTAGGAGTCGGCGGCATGGCGCTCGCGTGCGGCCCGGCCGAAGCGGGGGACGAGGTGGGCGCGGTTGGTGTAGGGCACGGTCTCCACGTGGTAGCCACGGTGCATGGTGATCACCCCCATCGCCGGCCGCCGTGGCCTACGTATACAGGAGATTCACCGGAGGTGCAATATGCACTATACTTTATAGCGAGGAGTAGGAGTCGGAATTAAGTTCTACTATGACGCTGGATCGAACTGATCCATCGGAGCCGATTATGAACTCGTATAGAAGTGCTATACGTGTGGCATGAAGCAATTTCGTCCTGACGTTGTTTTATGGCAAGTTTAGTTACAAGCAGATGGCAATTGTAATGGTGAACCATGACAACTTTCTGTTTAGATAACAAGCTTTAGTTTTTACTAGTACATATGCCCGTGCGTTGCAACGGGCGAAAAAATCACAAAACTTGTTTCACACACTACTATGCTCTCCTGATGTGTATCTGCATACTCTCGTGTACAAATCCATATCCGGCCTAAATGTTTGGACTGACCGGCACTTTCATATCCGGTCCATATCTAGGTGGATATGGGACACCCGGAGGCGCCTGGGCATCGTCCCCACAAAACCCCACACTCTCAGACGAGCCCTAATTGCTCTTAGTCCACTTGCCCTCTTCGCTCCTCTCTCGTCTTCTCCACTTCTCTTACCTGAATCTTTCTACCTCCTCCGCCACCTCCGCAATGGCCAACTCTGGCAGCTAGTCCAATCCCATCGATCGGGACGACCTCGCGAAGGAGGAGCACTCCGACAGCGATGCACTCGACGATGAGGAGATGGCACTCCGCATCGCCATCGAGCGGCGGGACTGGACACGGGGCGGAAGCTCGAGCTCAGTGGCTTCCGCCGCTAGCGCGAACGTTCCGTGTCGATGGATCCGAAGGAGGCGCTCCTCCGCGAGGTGATGCAGTGCTCGCTCACCACATCGGAGACCGACGCAAGGCATCATCGGCAGAAAAACGCGAAGGCGCTCCGCCACGCTCGGGGTTTCAGAGCTCCTCGCGAGGGAGAAGGAGAGCGCCAAGGCAAAGGCAGCACGTCACGCCCTGCAGCAAAGTCACGCCATCCGCCGTCTAACGGGATACATCTCCGCATCCGAGAGCGGCACCGGCAGCTCGAACGTCGACAATGGCGACCATCCTCCTGCCGCGGACGCATACAAGGAGGAGATGGGCAAGGGCCCGGCCAAGAAGTGGTGTCTGGCCCTCCGCATTGTCTTTTTATTAGTAGTTAAGTTTAATACGCTTTGTTTATTTTGGGTACAATTAGTCTGTCAGATGAGCTATCAATGTCCGAATCTATCTAAATTTGTCTGTCCAATGAATTTGTTTGTGATGTTGATCTACATGTTATGTTGTTGCATGGTTTGTATGGATTTGTGTGCGGGAATATGAGTACTATGGTTGCAGATATAGATATATTAGGACTGCCCGGTCAGTATGAGTGGACGCGGACGTGTCCGGCGAGGTGTTCGGATATGCAAACTGTGCTTTATTCTAAAAAAAAAAATCAAACGCTGATAAATTGTTGGGACGAGCGGCCGGCACGTATCCACCGCTTTAGGCTTATCCATTCGCCTCCACCGTCTAAAGCTTATCCATCAGGGCATATCCTTTCTACTACTCTCGATCCATCCTGCTGCTAGCGGGATTTGCCATGTTGTGTGAGCCGGCCGTCCGGCAAGCGTCGTTCCATGCACCACTGCTCCACTCACTGCTAGCGGCCATGGCGGGCTCCACATCTGTGCGCGCCCGGGAAATCCCACACCGGCCATCCCATCGCCAGACTCCATCACCAGCAGGACCGCCGCGCGCCGCTAGGATCCCCGGCACCCCCTGCTCCACCACCGCCACCGGTTGGGCAGCGTCCGGAGTCCCCGTCCGTCCCCTCGGCGGGCCTGTTGACCGGATCTGGCAGCGTCGACGTGTTTGCTGCTGGGGCGGCAACAGCATGCTCGTCAGGCGCGGGGGCCGGGGCAGCGTCCTCGCCGTGGTGGAGCCCCTCTCCGGTGGGTGGCTGGGGGTGACGGGGGCTGCGGGTCCGGTTCGCAGTGGCGTCCGGTTGGTCGCCAGATCTGTCCAGCCATCGCTGCTTCGCGGTCGTCGGCCGGTTGCGGCGCGGCTGGCTGGCGGCTAGCCTACGCGCGCGAGGTCTGGCTGAGCCTATGGCGGAGACGCTGGAGGAGGTCTGGAGGAACTCGGCTTCTGGTGGCGCAAGGATGGCTGGTTGGGATGGCCGCGGATCGCTGAAGCCTTCGGCGAGCTCGTCATGGCCTATCTAATTTTCTCTGTAAATCTTCGGCTCTCTCTCTCTCCTTGTTTTTTATTAGCTCTAACGAGGTTAGGCCGGGGCACACACCATGGCTGTGCCAATTCTGTATGTTCAGATCGTCTGGGCAATGACTTTTCTTTGTATCTGCAGATCGTCTCGTCTGGGCAACACAATTTATATGCATAGATTGGATGTGCCACTTTTTTTTGTATCTGCAGATCGTCTCGGCAACATAGCTTGGCTGCACCACTTTTTTTAATCTTCAGATTGGCTCTCTCCCGTCTTTCTTATTTAGAATTCTTAGCAGATGCATAATACATGCGGCAGGCACCCTTCTTCATTTCTCCAGGGTAAATATGAACCATATCTTGCTGGCTTGTTGATTCTTCTAACTCTGAACCTATATAAGTAGGTAGACTTTGATGTAAAAGAGCAGGCTGGGCCCATGTGACATCGAAACTGCAAATAACATACCAAACAGGACGAGTTTTCTCACTTATTTTTGGACTGCGGGTTTATTGTCAGAAAAGTGAAGGGGGTTTCTGCAAAAATGCCGAGGAGTACGACCAGAATCACCTTTGGACTGCGAGTTTATTTCCATAAAAGTCAAGGGGATTTCTGCAAAAGTGCCGACGACGTACGACCAGAAACCCTGCGTGCTTTATTATTAGGTAAAGATAGAGATTTATTAATTTATTTGGTTAGCAACTTTGGATAGCAAGTTTCATTTTTTTTGCGGGAAATAGACAAGCAAACTTGCATTAGCTGGAACCACGCATAAGTTTTCAAGAGATACTTGACTCGCTCACCCAGTGGGCACGGGTCCCTTGGCTAGGCGGGCCTGATGCGGGATTTGACGGCGAACCAACATGTGGTTGGACGGTTAGGAGAATACTGGTATTCCCTGCTCACCAGAGTTCAATTCTCAGACTTTGAGATTGGTGCTCGTATTTTTCTAAAATTATTTCAAGGCTTGTGGCAATGCGCGTTCAATGTTAGGAGATGTTCCTATCGACTACGAAAACGCTTGTGGTGATTTCGTCAATCTCAAGGTGAGTGCCGGCTCAGTCTCTCGAAGGTGCTCGTAGGGTAGGGTGTGCGTGCGTGCGTTCATAAGGGTGTGTGTATGCTCATGTATGTGAGCGACTTTGATTGTACTTTGTTAAAAAAAACGTGCGTGCATTCATAAGGGTGTGTGTATGCTCATGTATGTGAGCGACTTTGATTGTACTTTGTTAAAAAAACGATCGCCGCCAGTGATCGGACAACACACAAAAAATTGATTCCATAACCACAAACATCATTTCCAGATCATCAAATCTATATTATTACATGCAACGTGAAACCTAAATAGACGGAGCTCATCCGGCTTCGCCGTGTCCATGTCCAACGGTCGGCTGCTCCCCTCAGAGTGTTGCTCCGGCAGTTGGCGAGGTAGAGTAGGACATGGGACACGCACCGGCTCACGAGACTCGAGTCGCCACCGTCTCCCATGCCCTACTTTTCCTTGTAGGAGTCCGCAACTTTCACGGTGCTAGTGGATATGTGAGATCGATGATCGATCTGTCTTGAGAGCAACCGACGACGTCCACCACGAGACGGTTGTGGCGCCCGGGGTGGACGTGCACCACACGAGGCGTCAGAGAATGCGACTCCACCTCGCCAACGCCCGCCGCCGCTATGGCTGCCGCCCCCTCCCTCAGCACCCGCTGCCTCGCACAGGGGGGCACGCCACGCCATATTTGCATCGGCGGACATGCCCACCATGCATCCCAAAGAGTAACAGCAAGTTTGATGAAGGCCTCATGTGGCATGGAGTTCAGCATGATAAAGAGAAATTGCTTTGCATTTGGTTCCGTGTATGTTCCGCTAGTTCCTCATCGACGAGCGCCCAGATACACATTGTGCACTCTATCAGGGAATGGCGCCATGAGTCCGGGGCGCCACAGAGGCATGCACAGGATGAAGACATGTTCCGGTGTGCACGGATGTGTTCGGTAGGTAGCGGTTGTTTGGACAGTAGTCTCGAGAGGAACACCCTTACCTTACCTTTGATGGTACATCAACTTTCCATAGCATTTTCCAACAACTGGTTTCATCACCGGAGCTAGACGAGCCGGCAGTTCCTTCCAACCACGCCTCAAGTCTTGTTGAGGCGTGGTAAAATTCCAAATCCTCAAGTCTGATACATCACATAGACGATGGGGCAAATCAAAGAGCAACACCAACACACACTGACGAATAAACAACTAGCAGAGTCTCCCCCTGAATTTTATCAGCTCTACTACTACATGTTCTTTCCTCCAGACAGTGAGCAGTACCGCACGTTCACAACACACATTGGTTGTGATGTTGAGCAATTTGCTGACGGCTTTTCATAACAGATGGAGATCATCCTACCCCCTTACCTTAGCTAGTTAGAGCTGAAAAACATTGTAAATAGCAGAACACGTTCAGTGTAACTAGAAGGAAAGGTGCGCCGTTAAAACTCGAGATGTAAATAAACACTTCCGCTTCGGTAAACCCCCTGTAAACACAAGGAGGGCTGAGATTGCCCAATACCCCTTCATAACAAAGGGTAGGATGGGAATAAGATTGCCCCGCCGGCCCGCCCGCCCGCAAAAAAAAAACAGACGGAGGTATACGTATACGAATACAGGCCGGCCGCCCGCCCGGGAGGGAAAAAAATAAACCGGCCGCTCCCCGTCAACGCGTTGTCGGTGGCGCCGCGCCGGCCCCACCCCCACGACCGCCGGCCCCACGCAATCCCACGCCCGTCGTGTGGCGTGTCGGCCGCCAATCACGGCACCCGAGGCGCGCATGCACGCAGGCGGTTCCACGCGCGTGCCTCCTCGCCTGCCGCGCCGCCGCTGCCGCCTGCCGCCGCTGCCGCCTGCCGCCGCGCCTGCCGGACGCGACCGCTGCCGCCTCCTCGCCTGCCGGACGCCACCGCTGCCGCCTCCTCGCCTGCCGTGCCGCCTGCCGGACGCCACCGCTGTCGGCTCCTCGGCTGCCGTGCCGTTGCTGCCACCCGACCGGCGCGGCGCCTGGCCTGCCCCCTCCCGACGCACGACGGTCAAACGCCGCCTCGCCTGCCGCGCGCATTAACGCGCCGGCGTTAATAACCACGGCGCCGCCTGCCCGCCTCCCTCCCTCCCCCGGCTATAAAACGGCACCGGCCCGACGGCTTTCTCCCGCACCTCCCGCACCCTCCACCTCCACGCCACCTCCCGCACCCGATGGCTTTCTTCGGCGGCAGCAGCAGCACCTGTGGCGGCGCCGCCGACGACGCCCCCGGCGCATGGCCGACGAGCATCGGAGGGCCAGAGACGGAGGAGCTCCACCACTACTGCCTCCCCGTGCCGCCGGGCTGCCGTCTCCCGCGCAACTGGAAGATCGACGCGGAGGGCTTTGCGACGCTGGGTCCCGGCGCGACGGAGGAGGAGCTCCGCAACCACAGCGGCGGCCGGCACAACATCGAAGGCCGAAAGCGGTTTTGGCGCGGGAAGGACTATTGGGAGATGATGGCGGCCTTCCGCCTTGCCGCGGCCGGCGAGACCCCCGATCTGACGGGCCGCAGCGGCCGTCTTCGCGCACCGCCTCCACCGCACGATCGCCGCAGACGTGGCGGCGTCCACGGTGTGTACCCGGCATGGGCGCCCGCGCCGGCCGCCCCTCCCTCGCCGCCGGGGATCGAGTTGCCGCCGGAGCAAGTCATCCTCCGCGAGGACGGCGATCCGGATGACACGCCGGGGTACCACATCGCCCTACGGGCGTCGGAGGCTGCAGCGGCGGCGGCGGAGGCGATGGAGGCCGCCGAGATTGCGGCCGCAATCCAGGCGGCCGAGGCGGCGCAGCAGGCAGCGATGGCGGCGCAGCAGGCGGCGATGGTGGCGCCTGAGTGGCAGCAAGTGCCGCCGGAGTGGTAGCAGGAGTGGCAGCAAGCGCCGGCGGCGGTGGAGGAGGATTCCGACGACGATCCGATAGACTGGGACGACCTCGCGAACCGGTCCAGCTGCGACGACGACGGCGGCGACGGCCCGGCCGTCATTGACCTCGTTGATAGCGACAACGAGTAGTTTATTTTTGTTTTTTTATTTAATTTGGTTAATTTGGTTATGTAGTAGACTTTATGTGGTGCACTTTTAATCGTTGAGTTAGCCCGAGTATGTAAAATATTTTATCTATGTTGAATGAAATATGAGTGAAATTTATTTTGTCCATTTCATTCGAGAGTTTTGATTTGATGATGCGTTTGTACATAAATACTTGCTAAAAACGCTTAGTGTGAGAGTACGTCCTGCACGCACGATATGGACAAAAACAAAGAGGAAACACACGTCGCCTCACGTTCGGACATCGGTGTAGGGTACTTTTTCCTTAAAAACCCTAGAAAATTGGTGGAGCGTCGGAAAAATACGTGAGTTGGCGTGGGTGCTGTGGATGGTGATGCCAACTTGTGGAAAAAGTGTCGCGACGTTTGACGGAGTAGAAAAAAACCGTAGTTGGGAACCCCTCCCCGGCAGACCGACAAGTAGCTGGTTGCACTGGGGCTACGTGATCGCATGCATGCAACTGCACCAAAGTGTGCGTACGTGTGGGCACGACCAACGTAGGCCCCCACGCAAGGTTGGAACGAAAACGGACACAAAACGGACGTTGCGTCACGTCCGGGCAGTGTTTTTTCGATTTTGGACCTGGAAAACCCTAGAAAATTGGTGGAGCATCGGAAAAATACGCGAGTTGGCGTGGGTGCTGTGGATGGTGATGCCAACTTGTGGAAAAAGTGTCGCGACGTTTGACGGAGTAGAAAAAAACCGTAGTTGGGAACCCCCTCCCCGGCAGACCGACAAGTAGCTGGTTGCACTGGGGCTACGTGATCGCATGCATGCAACTGCACCAAAGTGTGCGTACGTGTGGGCACGGCCAACGTAGGCCCCCACGCAAACGTAAACGTTCAAAGAAAAGTAAGTGTTATGTACTTTGATTTGAAGATATTTCAGTCTTTGCATGCATACTGTATTTACTCATTGTTTCATTATATTTTAGGTTTGTTTGGTATACGAGACGTTCTGATTAATACCGATTACATTACCGAGGATCACATAGAGGCCGCGAAAGTTTATATCCAGACACTATCAGACTCGGAGAAGCTTAGTAGGAAAACTGTCGTGCACATGACAGGAATTGCTGGGGAAACATGTACACCTGATATGCTTCAAGCCATCATTGCGAAAAAATGGTTGCATGGCGGTGTAAGTAGTACAACAATTATATGCATTTGTACATGTCATTTTTAATTTGTTTCTAAGAGGAGTATTGTTATTATGTTATTTTCAGGTCATCAATAGTTATTGCAAGCATATGCAGACCCATAATCGTCGTGCTGACCGTCACATTTTATCATCTTGGGTGTCACACTGGCTTCTTCTTCGTGGTGAAGGAAAGGTTAAGAACTCCAAGCACCATTTTATGGAGCATTTCACAAACCAATCTAAAATGGTGTCTAGAGTTAATGATGAGTATTTCATTACAGATAAGGTACTTCACTTTTGTATGATCCTTCGTAGTACATAACTATTTGTGTGTCCAAGAACTTGAATAAACTTTGTTGTAGGCGTACTTTCCTTTTCATGTGGAAGAAAATCACTGGATAACAATTCTCATGCACAACAAGAAAAAAGAGTTTCAAGTTTTAAATTCTACTGGTAAATGCAGCAAGGGAGTTCTTAAAAAAATAAGGCAGCTAGTAAGTTTCTTTCTTTACATTAAACAAGATAGATAGTAGTAATTAGTTATGTATTTCATATGAACTTCACATTTTTATTTCAGAGGGCAGAAATAGCTAAAGATACGTTGGAGGTGAACTCCCTTCTAGAAATGGAACATCCAGACGTATCTTCCTGGCCAATAAATGAGTACGATATGCCGTTACAAAAGGATGGGTATGTGCAACTGTTTAAGTTCTAAGTATTTCTCTTACACAGCGATGGCTGACTCGCGTTTTGTTGCAGAGTTTCGTGTGCTCTGTTTGTGGTGAAATGCATTCAAAACTGGAATGGAGATGAATGGATATTTGACTTTAATCAAGCTGAGGTGAATGCTTCAAAGGGACGCATTCTAGCTGAAATACTTTTTTCGGAGTGCAACATGATGGAAACTGTGAAAGAGAAGATTTTGAAGATCATGGAGAAGAAATTAGTGCGTTGATGGGTTTTTGATCGCAACTAAATAAACGTGCCGTTGACGGCACTAGGAACGATTTAGATATTATGACATTTTTTATTGTAATGGGCATGACTACGCACGTCCGCATCTAAATAAATGTGCCGTCGTCGGTACTAGCTACAATATTTATTTGCTTATTTTCCAACTATATATGTTCAGCTGCTATTTGCTATATGCTTATGTGATGATGATGCCGCCGTATGTACTAGCTACAATATGCTTATGTCATGATGATGCCGCCGATGCTTATGTCTGCTATATGCTTATTTTAATTTTTTTGCTATGTGCTATATGCTATATATGTTCAGCTGCTACGTGCAATATAAATTTGTGATGATATAAATGCAGGCGGACGCCTCCTCCTTTGTTACAGAAATTATGTTTAGGAAAAAAAAACAGCCCAACCTTGCCTTGTGGACCCAGGGACTAAACCAACCCAAATCTAGCCCGACAGGCGACTCAGGCGGTCGGTCGGACCCCACAAGGGCCCACAAGGAGGTCCAACGGGGCTGAGAAGGAGCTTGTAACAGAGGAGTTCGAAACACACGGCCGACGCGGCTATTTAAGCCGGTCGGTGCTCCTTTCTGCTTCCGAGGTGGGACTAAACAAGTGATGCGGTCGAGTGAACGCTGACTATCCTCCATTTCTACGAAGTCGCCGGCCGGCCCAAGTCGGCCCAATACGACAGGCCCAGCGTCGCCTCTCCCCGGCCCATGCACCGTCGCCTCGCGCGCCCGACGTACGAGTTTAGTCCCACCTCGGAAGCTGACGGGGGTGAGGATCAGCTTAAATATGCGGCCGTGGTACACAGGTCGAACTTCTGTGCTACTACTGCTTGATGTCGACGCCCAGTTGGACCCGGCTGCTGGGCCCTTGTTGGGCTTTATATGGACCTCCCGAGTTGCCTGGTCATATATCCCAACTTGCGGTCCAGCTGCCGGTCGGGCATTTTTTTGCATAAGGACGGACGGCTTTGTTTTTGCGCAGAACGACGGTCGGGTATATTTTTGCAACAGAATCAATAACTAAAATGCAGTATATTAGAACTGTGAAGTCTTTCACATAGCAGTACAAATAGAACTGTG
Source organism: Triticum timopheevii (assembly GCA_963921465.1). Taxonomy (NCBI): domain Eukaryota; kingdom Viridiplantae; phylum Streptophyta; class Magnoliopsida; order Poales; family Poaceae; genus Triticum; species Triticum timopheevii. The sequence continues at coordinate 3,119,504 of OY997264.1, forward strand.
AAGTCTTTCACATAGCAGTACAAATAACATGACAATTCTATAAATAAATATGATGTGTCATGTCACATATGTTCACATAAATATTTTCATCCCACAAAAACAAAACGAGACACAGAGTTTGCTGCCACACAAGTACGAACAAGAAACACCATAGTTTATTCGGACTAGACTCGTGCAACCATTTTTATTCTTCCAACATAGCAAGATGCTTCTCTACGCCCAATTCCTGAACATAACATAAAAAAATGGGTGAGAAAATATTGTTTGCAAAACCTAAGTACCAACATAACAAAAAATAAAAAAATAGCATCTTACTTCTCGTTTTTTTTGCATGTAGCCTTGTTATGACCTGGTTGACTACACAGACTGCACAAAGGACCACTTTTTTTCTCTGTAAAATCTTTTGGCCTACCATTCTTCGTAACATCAGGGCCCCCCTTTGACCGCCCCTTCTTAGGTGCACCCTTCGTCGAAACTTTATCAGGATCACCAATACCAGGCTCAACATGTTGCGCTTGACTTGCCTCCTTCTTAAGCTTAGCATACCTTCTACTTCCTATAAGCTCCTCCTCTGGTATCTTTTTCTGCGCTATTATGTTGTCCAGACACTTCATCAACTCGTCAAACAAGAAGGGATCATTTGCTGCAACATGAGCTGCCTCTGCGGTTTTTATGCTTACTTGACTATACCGGTCTCTCTCTAATGGCCCTGACCAACCCCACCCAAACATATCACTCTTCCGCTGCACAGGCAAACCATCTCTTGCATTTTTTGACAACCGATGAAGGACACAACACTTTGGTATTTCAGTTATGCTCAGATGATGGAGAACAAAAAGAATGTGTTTGCATGACAGGCCTTTCCGAACCATCCTAAGACGACTGCATGATATTGTTTCTTCTGAGTTACTTGGTTCATAAACAACATTGTACATGAACTTGTGGTTATCCTTCCATGTCACCATATATGTCTGACGCTCAATTCCCACGAGCGTCTCAAATATCTCCAGCTGACCCATCTTGTGCAAATCATCTTGCAGGATGTAAAAATTAGCAGGTGTGAATACTTTGGCGGCATGCTCCTCAAGTGCCTTATATTCAGTAACCGACGGTGGTTCTTTTTGGTGAGCCTCACAATCATCATACGCCTCATTCTCACGCAGGCGAACTATACAGTTCTCATAATGCACAACCAAATCAACTATTGTCATACCGTAGTCCAGGTGTAGGTGAAGGCAGGAGTTGAGGCTTTCGCTTCTCTGGTTACTTCGCATACCAAGGAAAAAACCATCAGAAAGATATGAAGCCGCCCAAAGTCTCTTCTTCCTGTACATCCTGTCAAGCCACTCTTTAGTTCTATCTGTCTTCCACTTATTATAGAAAGCGGTCCATCTCTGCTCAAAGTTCGCTTGAGAGGTGGCATAGTACAGGAGCGATCTGAACTCATCCAGTGACTTGTAATGCAGGTGCCTCTGCATATTTTTCTCGATATGCCAGGAGCAAAGACGATGGAAAACATCTGAAAGCACAGTACGAATAGCCCGGATCATTGCAGCGTCACCATCTGTGATTATTGACTTTGGCTTCACCTGACAGTTTGCCTTCATAAATGTCTGCAACAGCCACACATATGTCGCTTCCGTCTCGTCAGCAATTATGGCACATCCAAACACTGTGGTGCAATGGTGGTTGTTAACTCCGACAAAGGGGACGAACGGCATACCATACCTGTTCATCTTATACATGCTATCAAACACAACCACATCTCCGTAGTCCTGATAGTCCCTTCGCGACTGTGCATCACACCAAAACATACTCTTCAGTCGCCCTTCCTTGTCACACACATACTCAAAAAAAAACTCAGGGTCCTTCTCCTTCCTGCTCCTCATGATGCCAACTGCCGTCTCTGCGTCACCTTTTGCAATGAGCTTCATTTTTTCTCTACAACAAAGATTGTAAATATCCCTCCTGATAAGCCCGCACTTATCATACGAACCGTATCTGCTGATAAAGTTGTCCATTATTATATGTTTTCTTATCCCGGCAGCTTCCAACGCCAATATCTCTGCCCTCGTGCCTTCTCCAATCCGTCTGTGAGACCACAGAAAACAAACCTCGTCGGGCCTAGCCATCGCGTGGTTGTGATCATCCACGAATGACGCGACGAACCAAACACCACGTTCTCTGTCCAGCTTCACCACCATATGTGCACCGCAATCGCAACGAGTCTCCGGTCTAAGCCTGCGCTTGCGGCCCTCCATGGTTATAAACTTGCTCTGCCTTCTACCTGCCCTGGAGCAAAGAAATCTCCGGTACCGTATCATTCCTGAAGCACCTCGTTTGACCTTCTGTTTTCTGATGCTAAACCCGTTCTCTTTGGCGTGATTGTTATAGAATATGTATGCATCACCTTGCGACCGAAAGGTCATAGCCATCACCTTCCAATGTGTATCCACCATTCGCTGCTGCCTTCGAGCCTCCTCAATGTCCATCTCTCCCTCATCGTGATCACCGCTAATACCATCTGACTCCTCCTACAAAATTCATATGAAATGTATATGTTAATTACTATCATTTAATTCACAATATTCATTCCTATACAACATCCATCTACGAACCTGGCTCAAGTTATCCGCGAATGATTCCTATAAACTATTTTCCACATTGTCAACATCCACATCTTCCTGCAAATTTTTACACATAGATAAATAGTTAGCCATGGCATACATTGAACGTTCAAAGATGAAATCAAAATATACGGCACTTACGTTTTCACTATTTGCGCCATGTTCATTATGATCAAAATCCTCCGGAGGCAAGATATCAAAAGACGATACGGAATCGTTGTCGCTGCTGTCATCATCCTCATTAAAAATTTCGTTATCATTCAGAGTAGCCTTATTAGTACCATTATCATCCCCCGTCAATGCGGTTTGTTCATCCATGGCAACACGCCTAACTGACCAAACTGCATAACATTATTAATTCATCACGTGTTAAGTTTCTACTGTGGATCATGCCCAAGTGCAACTCTATCTGCCTACAACATGCGGTCCTCCGGGGAGGCGCCGCTGCGATAGCATGTTAACTCAACCATAAACCCTAGGTCACTACGTGTGACTCATATCAACTAGCATGCTAGATTTAGACGAGGAGATTAGATGGCAAACCTTGGGCTGCGGAGTAGACAGCGGCGACGTGCAAGACGAGGGTTAGATGGAAGACGCCGGCGACGTGAAAGACGAGGGCCGCGGTCTAGATGTCGCGGACGTAGGTCGTCGCAGGGCCCGATCCGCGGCTTCCGGATGACAGCTCGGTCAGTCGCAGCCGACAAGCCGTCCGACGGTGACGTGCAAGACGAGGGTTAGATGGAACACGGCGGCGACGTGGAAGACGACGGCCGCGGTGTACACGTCGTCGGCGTACGTCGACGCGGGACGGATCCGCGGCGACGTTCAGATGCGGCGTCGGATGGGGACCAGTCGGCGGCGATCGCACAGTTGGAAAATGGGCGTGATCAACGTGCGTGATCGTCGGGCGGGCGAGAAGATCGTGTAGCTGATTTTTTCCTCTACACGCGCGGCGGTTTTTTTTGGTTTTTTTCTCATTCCTTAAGGTATAGAGACGTCGGTCTATACGGTATGATAGGAGGTGGGCATACGTTTCTTCCGTATGACCATTATGCCCTTCTACGTTTTGTGAGGGGGGGGGGGGGGGGGTCTACCGAAGCAAGCCCCGTAAATAAATGGTGTGACAGAATGTTTTACCAGATGATGACAGTGATGATAGACATATATATAGGCTGTCTAATATGTGGTGAACGGCCACCAATCATCTTCTCCTTGCCTTTTTAATAATATACTGTACGTACACTTTAAAAGAGAAACTTCAGTTTGTACAACATCACAGTCACAGGTTTACCAACTGCGTTCTCAAGGCCTCATGGGATGGCAAACTTGGATTGGAATTGCATGCTTCTGCGCCCATTCCATACGCCACTACCACCTTGATCTCAGGCGATCAGACATATACAGCTGCGACCAAGTCTGGGACAACAGAAGATCCTGCATGCAGTCGATGGCGAAGAAGCAGCTCATCATTTGAAGAGCATCTCGATCGAGCTGCTCGGTGGCGCGGAGTGCCAGTGAATGGTGCTCATCTCTTTTCTGGTGAATGGTGATGATGACATCCTGGAACTTCACTGCCTTGATTTAGCGATGGTCGACGCCGTGTGCTCCAGTAAGCCCCCTCAGGAGCGCGGAACAGGATTTCTGGGATACAACTGGAGGCCAGGACTTGAAGCAAGCCAGATGAGATGAGCAACGCTCTTTCTTTTGCTGAGAAGAAGGTGGCCATTTATTTCACCAACAGGCAGCGCAGAGACCAAGTAGGTGAATTCACAGGATGATCCCGAGAGAAGTATAACGAATTAAGGATAGCCAGGACATGGCGGACGACAGCCCGGTTTGGCACCAACCGCTGGCTGTCGGTTTCTTCAGTTAACAGCATGACAAGTGTCGATTTCTTTCTTCACAAGATGATGCAGTCCGGTTGTTCCTGACAAGGAGTGTCGATTTCTTCAGTTAACCAAGTCTGGAGCGCAAGATCATGCAGTTGACGCCGAAGAAGGTCATGTGACGAGCATCTTAGGAAGAAGCTCATTCGGACTACCATGTCTGAAGAAGCCCTACCAACTCGGCCCCGTCTTCCCAAGAGAGAGACGGTAGTGCTCCTCTCCTCTCTGCCTTCAGTGATGACCAACAAACGGCGCATGCACCAGTAATCAGGCACACGGAATACCGTTTCCGGAATACAACTCGAGACCAAGCAAACCAGACAGAGCGGGCTGCGGGCATTCTTGAGCTAAGAAGAAGAAGAAGAAGCTGACCGTTTATTTTGGCATGCAGGCAGGTACCTTCCATTCCATGTTACATCTGCTAGGCAAAGCAGCAGCAAATGAGTAGTGGACACGAAAGACCCAACTAGTTCAGAAAAATAGACCACTCCCAGATCACACCAAGTAAGTGAATTCAGAGAATGATCACAAGAAAAATATAGTGAATTACAGGAGTTGATATGCGTTTACCCCAAGTACAGGAAGATGAGGTCCAGGGTTCTCAGATAGATCCGGGGTTGAGTTTTATGCCCATTACAACCAGTGAACGCTAATCTTAACTTTAACGCTAAAGTAAGGCAGGTGAACAAGGAGACAGTAAATAAAAGGTAACTCAAACAGCGACGGCTCCAGTCTTCAGATACGTTAGATGAAGATAACAGCTGGGTGTCAGATTTCTTCAGTTAACAACATGACAAGTGTCGATTTCTTCAGAAGATGATGCAGTCTGCTTGTTCCTGACAAGGAGGGAGATGTGCAAGTAATTGGCATGGTTCCTCAAGGTCAGAATATTTTCAAGTACTAAACAAATACTGAATGGCCGAAATACTAACCATCGTGCACACGGTATGAATGTGAATGATGTACTCATCGCAGCAATTTCTGAGTGACATCACAAGGCTCACAGGCTTCAGATATACCACAAGCTACGCTTCTTCTGGAGACTAGGCAGTGTTTCTGCTTCTTCTTCCTTAGCAAGGCTCCGGTTACTCCGCGGACTGGTTACAAGTCAATTCATTACCCTTGTTGGCAGCCGATTCTGAATAATGGTTTCAAGTTGGCTAATCTGATAAGAACAAGGGCCTGGTTACCTCGCATGAACAAACGTTCTGCACTGTTTTGTGTACACCAATTGCTGGAGTCGTCAAGTAGGTGTGCAGGTAGCAGTCCTTGCGTGCTGATCTTGGTGGGAAGCGTGAGTACAGTCTTACTTTCGGTGCCCCGAACTGTTCAGCGGCATCTAAAGCTTCTCCAGTGAGCTAGTTACACCTGTGAAATTCAACCAGCGATTCCATTAGCTGGTTATACATGATGTCCCTCTATTCAGAGTAGACAGGCATCCATAATCTTCTCCTTACCTTTGCAGTGCCGGTTTTCAGTAATAAAAGGTTGTCGTCGGCTGCATCTCACGTGTTTGTCATTATGGCCTGCACAGAGGAGTTGCTACTTACTTAGTCCAAAAAGCATCATCCGTCCATCCGAATATCTGAATATTTAGACTTGACCTTCTATTTTCCTTGCATGATGCCGCAGCGCAGGCCACCGTCAGAACATTTCCTGCAACAACTACTTGATCTGTGCCTTGTGTGTGTGGGTGGTGGGATGACTTCAGCAATTTCAGTATGGATTTGACTGGTACAGTGCACTCAATGAAAAATAGAATGAGGGGGAGGCTTCAGATTCAGAGATACCGATTCCAGTATATGCATGAGTGTGTACCATGCACGCAGTTCGACAATTGTTTCTACCAAAAGGTATGGTAACCCTTCAGCGACACCTTTCCAGGTTTCCCCAACTCAATCTGTTGCTTCCAAGGAGATTGATCTGCAAAAGGAAGCAACATCGTAACTGAGATTAGACACCAACAGCGCATGTCTGACTGAAATAGATAAAAGATCATGAAAAGAAGCTTAATTTTGCAGATTAAAAGGAGATCCGCTCTGGTTAGACTAGATAATGATAAAAGAGAGCTGAGTTCTTTGCTGAAGTAGAGGAGACACTTACGCTGCTGTTTGCAGAAGTTTCTTTTTTCAGAACAACATAAAGAGAATAAGGTCCTGATAAACGGGGCTGGGACTTGCGCTGAATGATTGGCCCCGCCCAAGCCCATTTTTGGTGCCATAACATGAAATGAATTTCATCGACAGTACTACATTTTTGTTTACAGTAAGCAGCAGTAAACGTTGAGAACACACATTGATGACGTTGAGCAATTGGTGAAGGATTTCGAGATATAACTCCTGCCCTCCTATAATAGCTAGTTAGAGCTGAAAAACAGAGTGTTCAAATTTCAGTCTGATAAAACAGAGTAGGAAAAGAAGAGCATGTACCATTCTAATAAACACAGTACCACAAATTTCAGTCTCAGGCAGTTCAAAACTGCAAACCCAAAGAGCAGACAGAGACAACGATTGTATGATGCCATAGTATGTACAAATTCTGGTCAATTCATGAACTTACCGTGCAGCTCTACCAGTCTGTTGGTGACATGTAGTCCTTGGAAAGAAGAGTTCTTCTGAAGTCTTAAAAGACATTGTCCTGGAGTTGTAATCATGCATCTTGATGACTTGGTGGAGTTATGAAATTTCAAAATTGCACATGCCCTGCAATGCAAAATTCACTGTTTCATCAAAAATTGGCTCCACACGTGCACTTCTATGGTACGCAGGATCCTCTTCTAGTAAATTCCATTAACAAGAACAGGTATGACAAATGCAGAATACCTGGTATCAGTAAAGGATGTAGACTGGATACAGAAATGCATACCTTATCGGTGGCAGAACACTATCAAATCTGAACATGATGGCCTTTTAAACATCAAAACTGAACTTTCCAGATTGCCATCAAGTCTTCATGAGTTCTGGATGAATATAAATACAAGTGGTACTGAGAGCAAAGTAGCAGCAAGCCATCAGAAACACACGAACACGTGAACAGCAAAGCCATCAGAAATTAGAATACATGAACACCTGGTATTGACAACAATGTAGCAGTGGATAAAAACATTTTATAACCTTAATATGGGTATCTTGACCCATATAGTCTCGCTTATTCCATAATTCTGATTGTGAAACCCAGTGTTTGGCTGGTCTACTCGACCTAGATAGGTTGCAGTGGAACAATCCTTATGGGCATAAACGCAAGCACTTGGCAGGCCAGCACCTGACCAGGTGGTGATTGCTTCCAGCGACCGGGGAGAGGCCCGGCGACCATACCAGCATGTAAGAACACTGCTCAATATATAGGCACAGCCGGTGCGCACAAACGGCAAGCAGGTAACAGGAGGCTGAATCAGGCTGGCCTGCTGAAGGGGGCAACTTTATTCATGTCAGCTCCACATATGGCATTTATATTCAGGCTATTAACTGCTTCTTTCTCCCAGTTCAATCCGTACTGCAGAAACATAAAGGTTGGTTATTCGGTTATAATGCATCTTAATGCCTTTTTGGAATTTCAAAATTGCACATGCCCTGAAATGCATTACGTCCAGACTACTACTGCTCCCTATCATCTGAATTGGGTCCAGGGGTGCACTGCTATGGTATGCACGCTATTCGTGCGAAGATCCTATATGCCATTAAAATAATAAACAACAGTCGTTATGATGAATGGAAGAATACCAGGTATTAGTAGAATGTAGACTGAATTGAAAAACTGCAAACCTTATCGGTACCAGAAGAATGTAGACTGGATGAAATACTGAAAACCTTGTCAGTAGCAAGCCACTGACAACTCTTTGGTTTCCATAATCACGCCAAGATGATCCTTTGATCCCTACAACTGAACTTTCCAGGTAAACCATCCGTCTTCATGAGGTTTGGACAGAATGTAAACACAAGTGGCTAGAAGGCCTACCAAACAAAAACTAGGACACCTGAACATCAAGCAAACAAACATTAGGAATGCCGGAACACCTGGTACTGATAGCAACATAGCAATGTATGAAACAAAATGATCACCACTGATGCCTTAGAGATATTTTGATTGTGGGATTGTGACACTCAATAGACTAACACGTATTAATGAATGACAATAACCCAAATTAATTGCTACGATTGAAAAAATACCTGCACAGAGAAGCAAAACGAATGTTGATCATAGGTTTGTTGGTAGTTACATCTAGGAAGAATACAAGAAAGACTTGCAGAAGGCATTGGCTGATAATGATGTTGGTTTCTCACTTGTGAGAAGACCAAATCTTAAATAATTATACTACCATTGAGAAGAAAATGGGAATCTAATATAGCAGGAGCATTAGTGGATTTTTTTTGCAGCGAGTATAAGTGGAAAGTGATATAACTGATGAGCATAACTGAAATGATACAACAGGAGTAAAGTTCCATTTTAAATGTACTCACCAGATTTCTTTTTTGCAGTGAGTATAAGTGGAAGTTGATATGGTATAGCAGGAGCAAAAACATGGTTGATAAGTGGCAGTTGATTTTGGTGGTTTGCTTTATTTATAAAGCGGGGCGAAAGCCTTTTTCGGTATAGCAGGAGCGAAGTTCCAGTTTAGATGTACTGACCAGATTTATGAACAGGAAGGAACACGACAGCCACAAGGCCCTCATGTCATGCATGTGGCAAGTGTGTTTGTATGAAAAGAGTTGAGCTCAACAAGGCTAGAAGAATGTACATTAGAACTCCAAGGCATACACCTGCAGTAGATGGGAACAAGCGCAGAGTTATTAAGCAAGATTGAAGGAAAATGTAAAATGAAAAGACACAAGAAAGTATGTTTGTGTTACCTTGGATCAGTAGAATCTCTCAATTCTGATTATTGGGATGGTTCCAAAAAAAACCTCACATTGCTGTTTTAGCTTCTGGTTTTTGCTGAATGTAACATTTAGCTCTTGCAATGAGTTGGGGAGGCCATCGTTGGACCATGACAAGATTGCTGGACAGTCGTAGATTGTTAATTTCTTAAGGCTGGTAAGGTTGCGCAGCCCTGCAGGGAGTTGTTGTAGGTCGTCGAACCACGAAAAATCGAGTTCCTGGATGGAGGAGAGGAGCTGAAGGGCATCCTCTTGCTCCTTGCTGAAGCACTCCACCCGTTTGGACCCATACCCACAAAGTTGCAGCTTGGTGAGGGAGGAAGAGAGGAAGCTGCAGATGGGAGCAACAAGGAGTCCTGCTACGTCATCCGTGGACAGCTCCTGCAGTGTGGATGAAACAGGATGTATCTGCTGCTCTTCTCCTTCAACATCCTCCAAAGCACGTCCGTGATTAGGATCCCAACCAGCAAAGAACCTAGGGCTGGAAATGACTTTTAATTCGTTGAGGTGCCCCCCGGTGGTAAGGAGAGACTGCAAGCCCTGACACTCTAGATCCTCTCCACAACACCTCAATTCTAATGTGATAAGAGAGGAGAGATTTGAGAGGGGCTCCAGTGTCCCCATGCCTTCCACACGACAAAGCTTCAGGAATTGCAGGCACGAAGGAAAAATGTGACAGGGAAAAGAGAAGGCGGATAGAAATTTTGGGGCAAACATTATTTTTAAACTCTGGAGGGATCGCAAGGCTTGGAGCCATCCTCCTCCAGGAACAAGAGTTGGTTGGCCCACCAGGACCAGCTCTGGGCAGCCCTCAAACTCCAATTCCCGTAATGACTCACATAGATGAGGTGGGAAGAGCAGCACCCCATCATCTTCTTCATCTGCTGCAGCTGTTATTTCATCTCCCCCCATCTCTGATGCTTCTGATGTTGTTTCTTGCTCATCCACCCCCACTACCAGCTTTTTAATCTTTCCACAACACATTATTTCCAATTTGGAGAGCTTTGGGAGGTGGCGGAGGAGATCTGTCAATTCCTCCCCACTATTACCACTTGAGACAAACATCCGGATATGCTCAATAGGGAGCTGCCATTGCACATCACCCTGACGTCCTAGTGGTCCAACCACACTATATGAATCTTCTACAATCAATGTCTTCAGCGAGGTTAGCATCAGAAGGTGCTTTAACTCCAGAGGTGGGCAGCTACTGAGTGTCAGCTTCTCAAGGCATGTTTCTTTATCAAAAACTAACACTTGGTCTAAGCTTTGCAGATCGCCCCATCCAAGGATTTCCAATTCTGCTCCATCAGATGATTTTGAGTATGCAAACCTCTTTAGTAGCTTGACATATTCAATAGTGACATGACACAGACTCTCAATCCAGGAGGTGGGAATCACTGACGGGAATTCCGGACAGTTCCTTATCTCAAGCTTCTCACGAGGTGGGAACCTCTCAAGTGTCAGCTTCTCAAGATTCGTTTCTTTATTGAAAACTAACACTTGGTCCAAGCCATGCAGTTCACCCTTTCCCTTAATTTTCAATTCTACTCCATCTGATGATTTTGAGTACTGAAACTCCTCTAGAAACTTAACACGTTTTACAGTGACACGACGCATACTTTCAATCCAGGACATATAAATCACTGACGAGAATTCTGGGCAGTCCCGTATCTCAAGCTCATGAAGATCCCCCATGTTCTCAAAAGAAGGGAAAACCTTCCAATCAACACCATCAAGACAAAGAGATTGTAGAGCTTCGACAGCGAAGTCATCACCCAGCCATGTTGGACAAGTAGAGCCTTTGTGCCCTCTAATGCACAACACTTCAAGATTTTCATGTGGTTGAAGGCCCTCAAGAACCACTGCTTCCACATCAGGCTCAACACTAGATCGCTCACTATCCCAGTCCAATGTTAACCTCTTCAAATATTTTTCCTCAATCAGTTTTGCTTGAGCTGCTTCTTTTTTTGTATATATTTTCTCAAGGTTGTAGATGCCAAGCTCCCATAGCTTGGTCAAATGCTCTAGTTGCTTTGGTTCAAATCCTTCACCATTTTTATTGACACGAAATACCTTTAACTTCTCTAATAGTTTAAGTTTCCCCACGTTATAAATATCAAAACGAAGCTCATCATCTCTTGGGGTATAGTAATGGCACAATTTTGCAAGGTTGCTCATGTCTTCAGGAAAATTACCACTGCCATGCCATGACTTAAGATCTATAACCCTTAAATGATAAAATTTAGAGATGTTGGGTGGTAAACTCATCCGCCTCTTACTTGTCCCTAGACAAAGAAATCGTAGGTGGACAAGTCTTGAAAAGTTATGTAAGATGCACTCCACGGGATATGTCATGTTGGGCAAATAAAGAACACGAAGAGCATTTGCTTCCCCCAGAAATTGACCAAATATCTTAGCAAAACCTTCATCCATTTCTCCAAATAACATCAATGTTTGCAAATGTGCAACAGTCAGTTTTGTCTTCAGTTCTTTCAACACACTATACAATTCTTTGGCAGACGCTGCATTATATTTACCCAAATCCTCTGTGCTTAGAGAGAAGTGTCGGGTAGATGGCTTAATTTTTACCGATCCAACATCAGAGAGACGAAAACTAAGACAATCATGTGATGCAACCTTCAATGCCAAGTCATGTAGTAGGTCATGCATAACATACAATGTATCACCACAATTTTCCTCCTCCCTGAAAAATCCATGCGTGACTAACTCTTTTATGTTGCTCAAACCTATATCTTCAAATGTTGGGTTTTGATCAGTAGGTATCAAAATGTCTAGTCCGAACCACAAGCTGATGAGCTCACAGCTTCTCAAAGGGTAGTCTTCAGGAAACAATGCAGAATAGCCAAAACATTGTTGCAGATGAAAAGGGAGAAAGTCATAGCTAAGCTTCAAGGCAGGCATAATTCCATTGTCATCAGTCTGCTTTGCCCATTCTTTACTTTTTAGGACCCTTCTCCAACGAGGCAAACTAAGGTCTTTGCTCAATAATCTACCAACAGTCTTTGCTGCAAGAGGGGAGTACTTAAGTTTTCCCATTATCTCATCTCCAGTGTCAAGCAAATGAAGTTTATCCCTTGGATATTGCTCAGCATCAAAGACATATACAAGGAATAACTTCTTAAACTCTCCAGGTTCTAAACCATTCAATTCTTTTGGCTCTACAGTTTTCTTAACTTGATCTGCTATCTCTTTCTGCCGAGTTGTGACTAGAACCATGGAGCCCTTTTCTTGTGACTTGCCGAGTATCAATAACAGTTTTTTCCAGTCATCCATATCAGTAAACTGCCATATATCATCCAATACAAGTAAGAACCTTTTGTGTTTCAATCTGTGTTCAATCAGCTCTTGGTGTTGTACTACACTCTTTTTCACCTTCAACTGCAGGGGTATATTTTTTAATCTGTTCTAGCACCTTGTCCAGGTTGAAACTGAATGACACGCATATCCAAATCCTGACTGGAAAATGATTCTGCACTTGTTGGTTGTTATATATGTGTTGTATCAGGGTTGTCTTCCCCATTCCCCTGGGACCAATAACTGGAAGCACGGTAAGAACCTTGTCGCGGTATTGTCCTGCAGTGATATCATGTATGATGCTATTCATGACATGGTCCCTCCCATATAGTTTTGGCTCTGCACTCTGAGGTGTGGTGGGGGGACGATGCTGGGCAATGTCCAGGACAGTTCTAGGGCCACAATGTGTCAAAATCTTGTTAACATCCTCACTCCTACGCTTTAGTTGCTCTATAGCATTCTTCATCCTTTGAGAGAAATCAACCCTGTTAAATTCAGGCATTGGTGTTTCTTGCACATTGCCACGATCTTCATCACCAGGAACATGTGGATGTGAGGAAGATGAGCCAGGGAAGAGTTTACCAAGCTTGCGCATGCATCCGCTGACCTCCTGACCAGGCTGATTGGCGTTTGGCACCGAGGAGGAATCACCGGGTGATCTCTGACTAGCACGCTGCCAAGCACAACAGCTGACATGTTGTCTTGCATCTTCTTGTCGTGGATGGGCACCAAAGCAGTGCGCGGTCAAAGATGCCAGCTGTTTGCCAATAGCTTTGGCGGTGTGGCGAGCATTGAGGGCGAGGTCGCAGACGCAACCATTGGCGTGCTGGTCAGCAGCCTCGTACGTGCCGTGGAGCTCGTCGTGGATGCGGAAGTAGTCCAGCTCGTCCAGCAAATCCTCAGCATTGTGCGCCGAGTCCTGCAGCTTGTGCAGCAGCTCCACCGTAGCTGGCCCGGCGAGCTCCTTGCCGGCAGCTCGTTCGAGCATGGCCTTGACGAACAGCAGTTCCTTGCTGAGCTCCTGGATGTTGGCACCAAAGTTGGTGCTGGCTGCCCAAGCCTCCAGCACGCCATCCGCGACGGGGGCTAGCGCCTTGCCCACCACCCATTGCGCCGCACTGAGGGCGGCCTCGGCCATCCCCTGGCCGGATGCCTGCATCAAGAGAGAGTTTTCACTTTTCAGTCACAAGGGAAATGTAATGTTGAATCACAAGAGAGAAAGACGACAGGGAGAAGCAGAAACAGAGACATAGCAGAGCAGAATCGTTTTCTTTATTTTCATTTACACCAACTATACTGTACTATTAGATGCGAAGCACATACAGATACAGCAATAAAAATGCTTAATAAAGAAAGAAAGAAAAATCTTGTGTATTTCTGCGAGGCCAACCAAATTTATCAGATCCTAGCGTAGCGTATTCAAATCTCAAGAATCCGACAGTCGGCCCTAACTATTGACTATGAGAGAGAGAGAGAGAGAGAGAGAGGGATCTGACCTGCTGCTGCGCGGATGCGGCTGGTTCGGTTCAGATCCGGCAGCCGCCGTGGGCGTGGTGAAACGGCCAGCGAGCTGCTGCTGCCCTCGCTCTCCCTGCTGCTGCTGCCCTTGCCGTCTAAGAGTTTAAGTTTCCCCACATTATAGACATGCTGCTGCCCCGGGGCTGCTGATGGCGGCGGCCTCCCTGCACTTCCCCTCCCGGTCGCTCTCCGGCGCGGGCGGAGCTGCTCCGGGGGGTGCACTTCGGCGGCGATGGTCTGGCGTGGCGGCGGGGCTCCGTGGCGCGACGCAGGCGGACAGCTGGGCGGCGGCGCGATCTGGTGTCGTCCGCTCGGCCCAGATCTGGGCTTGGGCGGGCCGGCGACGGGGATTGTCTCCGGCGTGGCTTCTGGGAGGCGGGGGAGACGTGACGAGTGGCTGGGTGCTGGCGGCACCGACGCCGACCTGCTGCATCGTGGTCGGTGGGGCTTAGCGGGCCCGCTGCGGGCCTGGCTGGGCCAGGGGTGGCCCGGCATGCCCCGCGGCCATGTCCGGACGGCTACCGCGACGGTGCCGGAGGCATTGTCCTCCCACACGACGGCGGTGGAGGTGGTTTCCTCCCGCTCGGCGTCGGTGTTGCTGCTCTCGTCGTGGTGCGCTTCTCTCCGGTCCTCTTGGCCTCGTGGTGGTGTTCGTAGTGAGGCGGCGTTGGTGACGGCGTTTATGCGTTGGCGCATGGGGGTGGGCGACGGTTTGGTGGGTCAGTTTCATCCGGTTGGGCGGTTGGGTCTCGGAATGCGGGAGAAATCCCTGCCGGCTTCGGCCCCGACGGGGTGACACCTGCGGGTGCCACCATTCCTTCCTGGAGGGTGTCGGTAGTATTCACCCCCCCCCCCCACCTCCCTCCGCGTGCCGGGGGAAACCCTAGGACTCATCCGGGTAGCAGCGTCGTCGGCGTCGCATTCCTTCTTGGAGATGCTGCTTGGTACGCGGCGGTTCGGAACCTCGGTCTGTGGTGGTTTTTATCCGTTGGGCGCCGCGGTGGCGGGTCATCCGTGCTTTGCCGAGCTGCCGTAGTTGACATTTGTTTCTTCTTCCTTTTCTTTTGGTGTGTTGTGCTGCTCGCCACAACGATCTTTGTACTCGGTGTCGGTTGCTTTGGAATACGAAGCGGAGGAAATCCTTTTTCGGTAAAACGAGTCACCAGCTGGTATGATTGGATGTTGGATGGAGCGTGCTACCTTCCGTTTGCTCAACGAGAAACACGCTAGATTCGGAGATTGTGGGTGGAGCCCAAGTGAGTCACGGGAAGGTACCTTGAAGCATCACCATGCTTTTGTTTGGGCTAGTGCGCATCATGCATTACTAGATCGGAATCGCGCCTTGGCGCAAGGGTGCCGGTGTCAACGTTTTGATCAAGCAGGTAATGCTAAGTAGTAGTAATTCACATTAAGCGTGTGTTATTAAATTTATTATCATTGAGAGTGCCATGGCACTCAGAGCCAGGTCCTAACAGTTGTGCCTGAGCGTGTGTGCCAGGCGTGTTGTAATTATTGGACCAGCTTAGCATCTTTCATAATACAATAATTTGATTTCATGCCCATGATAAAACAGAAGTATTTTAGCTTGTTCAAGAGCAACAGGACATGAAGTTCAGTGTAGAAGAGTAGAGCCCGTGGCAGTGAGATTACACGTGCATAGAAAGTCACATGTCATAGGACACATAGTTTTACATGACAAACACAATAGTTAATCCATTGAAACATGACTAACACAGTAGTTAATCCATTGAAACATGACAAACACGGTAGTTAATCCATTAAAATACATACTACTGGGCAAAAGAAAGCATCAATTACATCTTAGATAAGATAGTAACTTAGATAGCTAGCTAGATGTACCATTATATTTGACTCAGTCAGACCCCTATATATAGAGAGAGATTTGAAGGGTGTGGATCACAAATAGAATTGGTGATGGCTACTACACATGGGACATAGATATATTGCAAAATGATTTCGCAGAATGATGTATCCTTCCTTCTGATTCGCCAGGTTGACCGTTTCCAAATAAATCTTTGCGTGCAGTGTATGCAAATTCGGTCCTAGCGTGTTCGCTGTCAAATTGTTTAGACAACAAAAAAATGAGTTATCCTTCTTGAGTAATCACCACCCAAGATCCATACACATATTTTAGAATATACCTTGTCTCGATGGAGGAGTGTGGTCATCCGCCGCAGTTTGCATTTCATGGAAACATAGCTGTCAGGGGGTGCTATACATGAGATTTATTAATGGGCTCATGAAGAACCAAATAAAACAATCCAAGGAAGTGTCACACACCGACATTTTGTCGAGCGACTTGGATCCAGCAGCGGTGGAGAGAGAGAGAGAGAGAGCACCTGTCAAAGGCCTTCATTGTCCACTTCTGGGGACGCGACCTGGTCCAAGACGGCATGGTCCTGCTTCCACCGCTGATCGTGCTACTGAGCGATGGGGAGGCAACAACTGCTTTGAAATGTCGTGGTGGAGGAAGTGGCGAAAGCTCTCCTCTCCATGGCGCTCTTTCATCGACGGCGACACCTCCAGCCGGTCGGAGCAGTGTTTCCCAGAAGCCTCAATGGTGGGTACCTCTCTGCGAATCAGCGAGAACTTATTTATTAATAGCATCTAGTATAACAAAGGTTTTGTACAAAACCCAATGGATATACAATAGAAGCAAAGCGATGTGGGAAGATATGGCCGCCAAATAATTTTAGCTGAACAAAAGGAAAAATCCTCAGCACTCAAATATACTTAAGTTTTTAGTCTCTCTATCAGATTGCACATATGAGCATAGACATTTGGCCCATATATCTAAGTACTAAATCTTATCCATATAAAGTAAGGCGTTTCTTACCACAAAGTCAATCTTGATGCCATTACAACAAATAGCCGTATGTAGCTGCTTTTGCACAAACTAAGTACCAGCACATATATACTCTTACTCTTGATATGAAATAATCATATAGAGAGACAGATGACGTACTTTCTCATTTCAACATGGATTAATCACAGATCATCCCAAAAAGTGTAGCTCAAGAAGATAAAGAATGTGTGCATCCAAAAGGAAAATCAAGTAGGTCGCAAAGTACCACATGTACCACCAGTGACACATGCGCATATCAAATAATCACAGGCTAGCAGATAGTAGAGAATAAATTATGCACGTGCAACAACAGCGCCAATCCAAGTTGGTCGCCTGATGGTAAACGTGCTGGTCTGGAAGCAAACCAAGGATGACCTGCTCCCAAGATCCATAGCAAAGCTCATATTCAGAAAGGAAATGGACTACTAATACTTGCACTAATATGCACAAAAGTTTATATATTGTCCGAAAAGAGAATTCAATTCATAAACGGTAAACACTTATGAGTGGAACTTAAATAGTCCGTCCAATGATTCTTAACAGCAATCCACTGGTGACATTTAAATCCTAACTAATCAGGGTAATTGTTCTTTTCTGACAAAAAAGGGTAATCATTCTTAATAGGAACACACAACTACAAAACCAAGAAAAAACTTAGTAATTCTAGCAGGCATGAATGAATAGCAAAAAGGGAACAGGACAGAGAGATACACGCATAGAGCGTGAGGCATGAGATCATCACAATAGCACCCCATGTTCAACGAATTGCAGCTCTGGCTTACCGCTCACACTGCATCCACGACTCTGTTGGTTCACTATATGGAGCAGCAAAAAAAGGGGGTCAGAGCTGTGTGCATGGACATCTGTGACATATGAACCTGGGATGAAGTACCTGAGTGCACGCGCAATGCGAGTACAAAAGCTGATGACCCCAGTAGAGCAGCAGCGTGAGCCGCGATCTGCGGTTCTCCAGTCAACGGAGACGGCACCCATCAGCGCTATCGTGCTTGACACCCACGCACACGCTGTCGCTACAGTTCACTTACGAGAGAGCCCGGGAGGAGGCGCCTCGAATCAAACACATTAAGAAAAGGATCCGCTCATGAACGAAAAGTCACTCTAATGGGCTATTACAACAAAAATAGACTACATTTAAATTAAAATGGGCTACCTTATGTTAAATGTCTACTCCTCAGATGGAATTAATAGGAGTATTTGAATAGATGGTTAATTGATTAAGTTAAATGTCTACTCTAGTGGAGCAGTTTTGAGCCACTAACTGAGAATGTTCAGGTTCTAAAAATGGCAGGTTTCTAAAAATGTCCAGGTTTGGACTTGTAGTTGTACTTCACAATTCAGGACAACATGGATCTGACCAGCAATAGAAAAATATAACAACAGAAAAACAGGGCACCACAGAGCTCTACAAACTGAAAATTATACAGGTTGTCTCATACAGTAAAATTATGGAGTTGGACAGTAAAATCCTAGACAGTAAAATGTTGGGACCGGCACCCTCGCGCCAAGACAGTAACACAAAATATGTAACAACTTTGGATACAAATAAAAATGTTCAGGTTTCACTGCACAGTGGGCTCAGATTCACCTTTCCTCGATCATATAACCTACTCCCGTCATCTCTTATCACCAGATCAATCTGTTTATACAGTAGAGCTGCCCTGGTTATCACTCAACAAGAATGACCATCCAAGGACAACAACAAGCATCACAGGATCAAAAAGGATTCTAGAGACAAGAGGGAGGATCCAACTTGATACCCGCAGGTGCCTCGATTGCTCAAAGGCACACTAATTCCAGCCAAGGTAATCATCATCGCCCTAGCACGAACACCACTTGAGCATAAATAAGCAACACCTTTAAATACAAATAAAAATGGTTCAGGGTTAATTGCATAGCCGCCACGGACACCATCGCCGGCGCCGTTGTTCTTCCGCCCTCCAACGTGGCCACTGCCGCCGTCACCATGGTTGGTGGGAGCCACCTGTGTGGGAGGGAGGGACGGAGGCAGTTGTAGGAGCGAGTGAGAGAGGAGGCGGCTAGGTTTTCATCGCAGGAAGCCGCGGTCATTTTATACCCCCCCCCCCCTAAGCGAAATGACCCAGATGCCCTGGTGGGGGCACGGTATTTACATTTTGTTGCAACTGGAATTTTATCCAACGGCCCAGGTCGATCGAGGTCAAAATTGGATGGCTCAAGATCGGATGGTCGGTATCACGAGGGGCTTTCGATCGAACGGCCCAGAGTCGCTGAGCTATGAGGATTCAGGGTTCATTGCATAGTGGGCTCAGATTCACCTTTCCTCGATCATATAACCTACCCCCATCATCTCTTATCACCAGATCAATCTGTTTATACAGTGGAGCTGCCCTGGTTATCACTCAACAAGAATGACCATCCAAGGACAACAACAAGTATCACAGGATCAAAAAGGATTCTAGAGACAATAGGGAGGGTCCAACCTGATACGCACAGGTGCCACGATTGCTCAAAGGCACACTTATTTCAGCCGCGATTAATCATCATCGCCCTAGCATGAACGCCACTGATCAATCTAGCAAATCCAGGAGCATAGCTATAGGACCAGGGCATCCACATGTAAACCAGAGCATCACATGAACTCCCTATGATAGCAACTAAACATGAACAGCAGCCTAGAAACCCTAAAATGGCATGGATCCACAACTATAGAGCTCAAGTAGGAACTGATGCATGAGTAGGGGAGCATCAACCAGACAAGCGCCACATCAATATAGCCATGGCCATGTCCCATATAGTAGCCGAAATAGAGGAGCGGGAGGAAGATGGACCTCACCGAGAGAGGTTGTAGCCGAGGCAGTACTCAGTGCGCACCGGGGTTGCGCCTGAACGCCATCCAACCGGCGAGGAACCGCGTCGGAGTTGCACCTTGCACCGTCCCGCCGACGAGCACAAATGCATCAAACAACCTGTGTAAGAAAGGCATCGTTCTGTATCAGAAACAATTATTTAGGAATTACTATTTAGCACAAAATATACACACATCCAGCAGCACCATGAATTCAGTTGCAGAAAGATACCACAGGCAAGACACAACCATCCAAGGAATGAAATATCCAGCACCACCACTCATTTATCCAACAAAAGCATAGGATAATACAATGATCGTTGGCATTGTCCACTCCATCGATCACGATGATGCTAACCACGTGTACATTACTTGCCTTAACTGAATATTGATCCCACTGTTAACTGAATATTGGCCCTAGTGTTAACTAATATGCTAAACTGAATATTGATCCTAGAGATTGCTTGCGAACAATCCTTGGAGATTTATACTGGAGTAATACATTTGTCCTTGTGTTCGAGATACGGTGAAACTATAATCACAGAGAATGGTTGAGTGTATTGGAGATACAGTCAAGCACTAATTCACTGGACCATAGAAATACCAGCATCCAGTTTAAATTTCTCAGAAAATGGAGTGCAATTTAGCCTGACCATTAATCTACACATAATGTTGTAGATTAAGCCTCACCGTTAATCTCTACAGAAAATGTTGTATATTCTCACAAATTATCTTTAAACTTTTAAATTGGTTGCTCTTATGGGCTTTATATGAGAACCAAGTGCTACTACCATTTTTGGAATCAATATGCATTCTAAATTCAGTTTACTTTAAATCTTCAGTACAGTCGGTGACAAATTCAGTACAGTACTGAGAACATTTAGAACACTAACTTTAATGTACAATCGAAGACAAATCTTCGGTAGTTCAGTTAACCATTAACTTATTGTAACATAGGGGTATTTTACTGTAACCAATATCCAGTGAACCACTAACTTCTGTAACCAGTAACAGACATTAACACTAACTTACTGTACTTTAACTTCAGTAGTTGGGAACCAACACTCTATAAAAACATAGATTTGACAGTACTCAGGCAGCATACACTAACCATCCTCCTTTGATCTTTCGGCATCTCCCGGTGACCTCCTCTTTTGTCTCCGCCGAGCTGCTGCACGCACACACAAAGACATGTATGTTAAGACATAGAAAACATGGATCAGAGAGAACGAGAAGGGGGGAGCATGAGTGTTGAGAAGACATGGGTGAATATGAGGATGGAACGCAGGTGAGACCTGGAGAAGAGGGGGGCTGGATCCACCGATCCTCCTCGCCTTCTGAAAAAGGTAGAGCGCCTTCCACCAGACGGCTGCACCCAAGGTGACGGCGACATGCTCCTTGTCGAACAAAGCACCGGCAGCTTGGGAATCAGTTGCTCCTGCTCAAGGACGCAGGGCTGCACGGTCGAGCCATAACACAGCAAGGACTCCCCATGGAGATAACCAAACTTGAGAATAAACAGAAATTGCTCTATTTTTCTAAGCCAAGAAGGTGCACAATCAGAACCATGATCACATAGTGTTTTCTCAAACCAATTGACAACAAAGAGTAATCAGCAGCTAGAAGGTGATTCACTAACATAGGATATGCACATGAGAGACTTGTTATAGCATAAATCATGAGACTAAGAGCACCAACATAGATCTGCAGATACTCTTCCTAGTCCTCTTCCTAATTTTTTCGTCTGCTAAATCAACATAGAAGAGAAATAGGAGCTTACCCATCTTCTTCTTCCCGCCAACTCTGGAGGACTGCATCTCTGCCCCTTAGGATCCAACCCCCCTGCAAATGACAAAATCAACATATCAAATCACGAGCAGACGAACTGGTAAATCTGTGCGAGAAGGAGAGGGGGGATGGGGAAAGTGGTGAGGGCACTCAGTGGTGGCTTCGCATGGCGGATTGGAAGCTGCTCACCTCAGGTCGTCTTCTTCCCGGAGGTGCAGTAACTCGAGGACCATGGTCCGCCACTCCTTCAACCGACGGCGACGCCACCAGGCAGATCCGCTGCTCCTCCCGGTGATGAACACGTGATAGAGGAGGAGTAGCGGGGGAGGGGGAGGTGCGCTCCTGCCAATGGGTGGTGGTGGAGGCGGCCAGAGTTGACCTCTCGACGGCGGCTGGCGGGGCGGGAGGAGCAGCGGATCCGACGCGCCCAGACTTGTAGCAAAACGGATCCGGCGACCGCTGCGTGGCGCCCATCTCCCCGACGCCGTTGACCCAAAGCGCCCACGCCTCGGGTAGGTGCCAGCGATGGCGTGGCGGCGATGGACGGGGAGGATGGCTGGCGGCGTTCCTCCTTCCCTGCCGTGGGAGCCGGGGCCAGGGCGGGGCGTTAGGGTTTGGCGGCGCCAGATCGAAGGAGTGGAAGGAGGAGAGGGAGGCGCGGGCGGGGAGGAGGCCGGGTGGCGGCGGGGAAGGAGGAGAGGGAGGCGCTGGTGGGGAGGAGGAGGCGGCGCGGGCGGGAGAGGAGCCGGCCGGAGGGGTGGAAGGAGGAGGCCGGGCGGCGGCGGGGAAGGAGGAGAGGAGGCGCGTGGGAGGGGAGGGGAGAGGAGGCGCGCGGGGGGGGGGGGGGGCTAGGTCATCCCACAGGAGCGGGGCCCTTTTATACCCCCTGTATGCGGAATGACCAAAATGCCCTCAGCGGGGCAGCAAAATTACAGGCGGTGGCACGCTGGAGAGGGCGTTTTTTTATCCGACGGTCGAGGGCGTTCGGGAGGGGGATCGGACGGCCGGAAACGCATCAAGGAGCCGATCCGACGGCCGAGAATCACTGAGCTCTGAGGAGGTTCAGCCATCCCTCCGGTTCATATCTCTTGATTTGATTTGAGCTGGCTACTGCGATGGCCCTACAGCAACGTGTTACATGCAGCCTTTTGTCAAAATAGACACCGTATGTAACCCTGTCCCCTAAAGGTTCATCCTAGTTTTTTATTCTTCTTAAGTCCACGACACTCAAAATAATTATATAAAATAACACAATAGTTTAATATAAGTATTACATCCGAGATAACCGGATGTTCAATAAGTTTTCCAAATTCAACGATGCATGCTCGAGTCAGAATCGGCATGAATCGTCCGACGTGTTGTGCCCCTTGAGCTCCATCCAACAATGTATGGACGTGAATGGCTTGCAATCGAGGTACATCACCGCAACATGTCCGGAACATACAGCGTGATGATTATTAAGCTGCAACATTAAGTGCACCAATGAATTGACCAACATGTAGAGCAAAAAAAAAAGAGCAAAACTTACCATCTTTATGGTTGACGAGTCCAATGGCCACATTGTCTCTACTCGTGTAGCCGCACTGCAAAACTCATGACGGAGTTGGAGATGGTGTACCACCGATGGCCTAGCGACTTCACATTTATGATCACGCATCAGTGCCAGTCGTAGGGCGTGAAGTGCTTTTACTCATGAAACGAAGCATGCATGTTTTGCCAAAACCCGAGCCCATTGCCTCATGCCTACAAAGTCCGTAGATATGACCTTCCAAGCATCCCACAACAACTCATCCTCTACCACCGAGTACCCCGTCCTCGTGCTTTACTACTGAAAACAAAAGGAAGGTAAAGCACGATGACGGGGTAAAGCACGATGCCCTTAGGAAGCTAATTCAAAAATCCATATGTTTGGCTTAGATTCTGATTTTGTGATGCCTAGAATCCAAAATCGGTAGTTGTAGCTTAAACGAAGGCCACCTAACCCAATATACGATAGCTATTTTGGACGCCACGTGCGACCCCCTCGCGACCCTCTCTCGCGCCGCCACCCGCGAGGCGGCCGGGGAGGGCTTCCCAATCTATGCCGCCAGCCTCCTTCTTCCCCCTCCTCCCTGGCTGTTGCCAGAGGGCGCGGCCGGGTGAAGCCTGTCCGGCGCCAGCGGCGGCGGGGCTAGGTCTTCCCCTTTGCGCAACAGGGTGGAACGGGTCACTCTCGTTGGGTCAAGGTGCCGCGACACTGTGGTGCACCGGAGCAACTGCTACACGGGGGCGTTGCGACGTGAAGGGCCGCGTGGTGGGAGGGGCGTGCCTCAAGGCAGCTGCTGGATCTGGACGGCAGGCGGTGCGGGCCATAGGTTACTACTCCCCTTCTGATGGCAGTGGTTGAGGGTGGTGTGGTGGAGCTCTGCCTCGTTCGCGTGTTTCACATGGCGCGATGGCTGATGGCAGATCGGATCTTGGGCGGCAGGTGATGGCGGCGGCCATGCTGCAGCCGCTAAACCTCAGGTTCGGCTTTGAATCACGGTGGTGGTGGTCATCTCCTCCGCCGGAGGTGGTCGTCCTGAGGCTGGGTGGTCGGATCTCAAGATCCGTCGTCTAGTCCCGACTGCGAGTCGGAGAGACATAGTTGCCGGTGAAAACCCAGTCGACGGCGGGCAATGGTGGCGTTCTGTGTCGTTACCTTGATGAAGGCATCGTCGTGTAACTACTGTCGACCCACCCGTGCTGCTCCAGTGGAAACCCTAGGATCTAGTCTTCCAGATAAGATATGGCGACACTGCGGCGTTGTTTCTCTCTTGGGAGCATCGTTTGTGAAGCAGCGCTGGATGATAGAGGCGGGAGGTGGAGCGGCCTTGTCTTGCGTGGAGCTTCGGTGAAGATGTCATGCATGACCGATAGGTGCTACGCTGTGTCATGCATGTTTGACAGGTGCTACACACGACAGATCTTCAAGGGACTTCAAGCTATGTCGGCTAGTGGTACTTGGCGGCATGGTGCTGCGGTGTACCGGCGGCGACCGCGACATGCTCAGCAGTTTGCGTGCAAGGAGGTGGTGCCGTTGTGCATCAACGGAGGGCCGGACTGGCAAGGATGATGCGGATCTCTTTCCTGAAGATTGGTCAACGGTTCGATGATGATGGCGGCCTCTAAAACATGTGCATGTGGTATACGGTTTAGGTTTGCTGCACTGGCTGTAGGTTCCGATACGTTATGTGGATGGATCGGCGACGACACCGATTTTAGATATGAGAAGTAAGAGCACTCCATATTATTAAATTTATAGGTGTGAATGATGGCTTCGGATGGCTTAATGTATGTTTTTGTCGGACTTTTGTTGAATAATTAATTAATAAAAATGACTGTAGGAATGACTAATCTGACAACTACTTGATGCCTAGCTACAAGTATTTCGATACAGAGAGAAAAGAGAATAGCTAGGTCGCCGTGGCCGTGTAAACAAACGTGACGGGAACAAGCACAAGCACATGGCGGGCGAACGAGCAGACAGGTGGATGAAAGCTGACCTCACAGAGGACGGAACAGAGGTCGGGCTGGCGACCACGCCGGCCGTTGCCGCGGAGCAGAGAGGCGCGTCCTCGTCCTTGTCCGCCGTTTCGTGTCTCCTCTCACCGTCGCCATCGTCTGCTGTTGGACTCACTCGCCCTCCAAATGTCGCTGTAGCATTCACCGCTTGGCGGTAGCTGTTCCCTGCAAAAGAAAAGAAAAGAAAAAAAAAATCAGTGTTCACTGATTGACACTTGTAGGGGTAGTGTTATCATTTTGTTTGGTTTTATAACTACGCAGTTAGCAGCAGGGAGCATATATAGGCCCCAATTCATTCATTCATTTCTGGATGTACGAGCGGTAAAACGTCTTGCCCTTGTCGAGGGCGACGTGTTCATGTTATATAGCAGGGGAGCCAAAACCCTAGATGGCTTAGGGCATCTCCCGCCGCGCCCCCAAGAAGGCCTCCCCAGGCGTTTTTTTCGCGCCGGCGCCGAAAAAGCGGCCCAGTCGCGCCCCCAGGAGTCCGATTTTCGCCGGCTTGGGTCGAAAACAGCGCCGGCGGACCCAGCCCGAACCCGGCTCGCTGGGGGGCGCTCGGGGGCGCCGGGCGAAGTTTTTTGGCGCGAAGGAACCGCGGGCCCAACGCGTCAGCGACTAGTTTGCTTCTCGGCCATTCGTCGTCCTCATCGCCTCGTTTCCTGCGGCGAATCAATGCCAAAGCTGCCGCGCTGCGCCGGTCAGCCTGCGCCATTGATGCTCACGGGCGGCGCAGTGAAGGCCGGGCGACGCGCGTCCCCTCGCCCTCGCCTCGCCCGCCACGCGTACGCACGGTGTCACGCGTGTGGGCGGCGCGTCGGCCTATATATGCCGCGCCCCGGCGCACTCGGCCGCTCACACTCCCCCTCCGCCGTCGCTCCTTCCCCTCCGCCGTCGCTCCTTCCTCCCTCTCCTCTCCTCCAATGGCCGAACGTTTCCCAGGCGACGGCGCGGCGGCGAACGACTTCGGCCGCCGCCATCTCCATGAAGACGAGGCTCGCCTCCTCTACGAGGCCGAGTACCCGGTCCCGCCAGACATGCGGGTGCCCGGGGCGTGGAGGATCAGCGCCGGCGGCGTGCCGGTGCCCCCGGTACCCTCCGACGCGGTGCGGCGCGCGGAGATCGCCCGCATCAGGTCGAATCTGCCCCCTGCGGCGAGGGACGCGCCGCGGTACGCCCCCGACAGCTCGCTATGGGAGCCCTACTTCCGTCGCCGTCACGCCCAACAGCTCGAGGCCACAAACGGCGTCGTGCCCTCCGGCAGGCAAAACTCCGCCGGCCGGCGTCGATGGTGGGGCGTGCCAGGGCGCACGCTGGACGCCGTCCTCGAGTACATCGAGGGCGGCAACACGCCGCGCCTTGACTACCCAGCCCTCCCTCCTTTTCACGCCGCCGGGGAAGCTCCTGGACCCCGAGGCGCATGGAGACCGGCGGGTCCTCCTCTTCGTCCGGCGGCTCGCCGTGCCTCCGCCCCATCAAGCCGGAGCCGGAGCCCCAGGACACGCCTGTGGCCGCGCGCACCCGGAGCTCCGGCGTCCGTATCGGCGCCCCGTCAAGCCGGAGCCCCGCCGGCCGCTTTGTCCTCGTCGAGCCCAAGAAGGAGCCCGGCCTCGTCGAGCCCAAGAAGGAGCCCGGCCTCCCCGCGGAGTGCGAGGAGATAGCCCGGCGCGGCTTCTCCGACGAGGACGCCATGCGGTGGGCGCGGGAGGACCACCTCCGCGAGGAGATGGTCCGACAGTGCCGGGCCCTGGAGGAAATCGCCGCCCGCAAGCGCGGGCGCGAGGACGAGCACGGCGTCGTGATCCTCGACAGCGACGACGACGACGACGTCCCCGGGCCTTCCAATCCGCCGCGCCAACCGGGGGAGGGGTGCAGCAGGGACGGCGGAGGCGGGGGCGGCAGCGGCGACGACGACGGCGACGACGACGACGACGACGGCGGCGACTACACGCGGTTCTACAGCCTCCTCGGCATGTAGACGCGTTGGGCGGGCGGCGAGGCGGGTGGCGAGGGAGACGGCGGGATTAGCCCGCCGGTTTTTTTTTTGTAAAATATGTTTATGTTTGAACGAACTCGCCGAAGTTTGCTATGTTTATGTCGTGTTTGCGCCGTGTTTGTGCCGTCTTCAAATTTTTAGAAATACCGTGGGCGCCGCGACTGGGGGGCGTCACGCCCCCAGTGCGCCGTTAGCGCCGGTGCGCCCCCAGGGGGCGATTTTTTGGCCCTCCTGGGGGGCCAACGGCTGGAGATGCCCTTACATGCGGTTTGAGGGAGAGATAAGAGAGAATCTAGGATACATCTTGTGAGAGAAGAAAGGAGGAGATGGTTACAAGAATATCTCAATACAAACTACCTGCTAATCTTATCTCTAATATGCGCCGCATAGGATGGTGTTTAACACTGGACACAGGACTCACGACGAAACTTTTCGTCACCCAGAAGGCGCGCAATTGTAGGAAGTCGGAATCTTTTCTCATCGGATAATTTGGCCACTTTCATGCCACATGCAGGGCCTGGGAGTGTTTGTTTGTAATACAGATAAATAAACAAGCATTGTTTGGCAAAACGAAAATATGACAAGTTAAGCTGGAGTGTAGGAATTCTGGCCAAACGCAATACAGACTTTGTGAGAAACCTGCTCAAGTGTATGTGGTTTGTGTGTTCTAGTACTTGTCTACAAAGTGCTCAGACGGATCGGGCCCACTCACCTAGCTACTTTCAACATGGCCACATGAGAATCACTCCGCCGTGACTGTTTGACCATGCTTATTTACAGGTAGATCACTTTTTCCGTCGGATAATTTTGCTCTGTCCATATTTTTGGCACTGCCAGGCTGATGTGCTACAGGATTTTTGTTTCCAAATTTGACTGAATAAAGACTCTTTTTTTTTCCAAAGAATGGTTGGTCATTGTACCAGAAAATCTAGTACAATAACAGTTGGCCGTGTAAAAAAAAGAGGGTGTTGTAGAAAGTGCTGAAAGCGATCTGATCTGATCTGACCCGGATGGGACGGGACACCCATTGTTGATGTTGTCTGGTAATAATTGGAAGAGCGAGAGAGATGAGATGTGGATCATATTAGGGGAGAGTTTTTTTGCTTGATGGACTTGACCTACCAAAGTCTTACATTAGCTTGCTATAGATAGATGAATAGGTTTTTCATTTTTGGGGCACTATTGATCTTGCACATGTGAGATACTCCCTCCGTTTCAAAATAAGTGTCTCAACTCTAGTATACAACTTAATACTAAAGTTGGTATAAAGTTGAGACATTTATTTTGGGATGGAGAGAGTAATATATACTGGGAGGTTCACCGGCATGCATGCGATGCGAGGATATGTATCGTGGATGGAGCCCAAGTGAGTCGATCACGGGAAGGCAGTGCCTTGAAGCATGCATTATTGTTAGAATAAATCCTAGGTACGAAGTCAATCCACCGAGGAACAAGCAATCATAGACAATGACGACACCGAGATTTGTTAACGAGGTTCGGCGAACTCGCCTACTCCCCGAGGCAATGACTACGGGCGCTCCTCCCCGAGATACCACAACACCGGCCACCCGGGCACCGGCAGAACCGCCAGCACCCCCTTGCGAGCCTGTCGCTATCTAGTCGTCATGGGTTACAACGTGGGGTGCCTCCTCATATATAAGAGGCCAAGGGTACAACGTGTCCGACTCCGACACTACAAGTATCCTACCCACACTACAACACCAAGTCCAAGCGTAACCCAACTAATACAAAATATTCGACAGAAACACAACAAACTCCACCTTGGCAAATATTCTCCGCCACCTTGAATTTGTCCATGCGTCCAACTTTCATGTACTCCGGACTTGTGTTGTCTTCTTCGTAGCTTACTGAGAGCTACCCGACGAGTCTGCCCCAGACCCGCCGCCGCCGCCGTAAGACCCCGCTGCTACTCCCGCAACTCCAGTCTCCGTGACTCCACCTGCAATAGTGCTCCCTTGCAACTTATAAAGATGCGAAGCCGTCCTCGCTCCAATCATCACGGTCACCTCATCTTCTATGATTCTCATGGTCTTCCTATTCCGATCACAACGGAATATCATACCACCATCATGAAGAACACCAAGCAAAATTAGATTCCTCCTTAGCCCCGGCACATGCCTGACTCCCCGAAGCATCCGCTCAACTCCGTCAAACATCTTGATTTTGATGTCACCTACTCCAGCAACACGATAACCTGTGTCATCACCCACATAGGCTAAACCAAACTCACCAGACTTGTACAAAGAGAACCACTCCCTGTTGGGTGTCGCATGAAAAGAGCAAGCTGAATCCAACATCCACGCTTCACTTTTGGTTGACCGCCTGTCTGATACTACGAGGACATCACTACTGCTGTCTGAGTCATCACCATGAGTTGCCTTATTAGCACTTGCCCCACCATTGAGTTCTGGACAGTCCTTTCTCATATGTCCCCACTGCTTCTCTCATGTTGTTCATACTTCCTGCAGTGTGCCGGTCGGAGTCGGCGTCCCCGTCCGTGTTCGTGGACTTTCCATCCCGCTGCGTCACGGCTCCTTAGGCCACCCCGCTAGGCCGTACGTGTGTGTGTGTGTCTATATATATATATATATATATATATATATATATATATATATATATATATATATATATATATATAGGGAAAATGCATCCTACTACCGGGTGTAGTTACACCCATTTCTCGTATACTACCATGTGGTAGTACATACTTTACTTTATTATTTTTAGTATGTTCGCATACTATATCTAAGATACTCCAAATCGAGTTATGTGAAAAAATTGTATTCGAGCCCATGTTTTTATAATATTTGTGAAATACGTACATATTTGTATGTACAAAAAAGTATACTCAAAATATACTACATACTACCTAAAAAATAGTATATATACTACCTAAACATTCTTACATACTACATACTACGCGTACATATTCTTCGACATGATAGATACTACCTAGAACGTATGAAACAAAAGTGGGAGTAACTACACTCGGTAGTAGGAAAAAATTGTTTTATATATATATATATATATATATATATATATATATATATATATATATATATATATATATATATATATAGACACACACACACGGTAATTGCCTTTGGCTCCTAGGTGCATATGCACCTAGGAGCCAAAACGCCGCTCTCTTGCCTTTGGCTCCTAGGTGCATATGCACCCATTGTTGAAATACACATTTTGAAAAGTTGAAAAATTCAGAACAAAAATCCCGCGTGTATATCCAGATATTTTATGTGTGTGCACAAGGTTTCAGTGAAAAACGACGTTTTTAACCTATTACATAAAAGAAAGTAGATGAGAAAGATTTTCTAATGTAAGCAATTTAAAACCTACAAAGAAACATCCATAACACAAATTTAATATGCAAAGAATCATGCATAACATACACTTGTTTGGTATTGTTCTTGGTCTGTAGTGACGAAAAAGGGCTGCCCCCTGCTTTAGATTGTTCTTGGTCTGTAGTAAAACGGAAGACATTTATTGCTTGTTCTGTTGACTTTCTTGTGAAGCATGAGCCCACCATACAAATTGCATCCTACAATGGTTAATAGAATAAGAAGGTGCACACAAATCAGGGGAGCGCACCATGTGTTCAAAGTAACAGAAGCTGCTTTGCTCTCCAAAGTGCTTCTTAAGGATCATCAAATTGTTTGTCGCAGAAGTCTAGGTTGAACACTTTTTGCTAAATAAGAGGTTGTGGTGTTATAACTATAAGATCATTCTACAAAACAAAGACAGAGCATAAGTATTTCATTATGCGTAAGAGTAGGCATTGCACAATTGCTTGTATTATCTCCTCACTTTCTTATATTATATCAATATTGCATTTCCAGGACAAGACTATTTTACAGATTAAATACAGAATATTGCTCAAAGCCTGAAAGTAGGTCCTTAAGTAAAAGATTCATATTACACTATTTCCAGAAGCATATGTATGCAACTCTGCATGCATATATCAAGAACGGAGCTACTTTTGTTTAACACACAGCTGCAAAAAAAAGTGTGTTAGGTCCTTGAGTAAAATAAGAAATTATACTACATAGTATTTCAGAAATATATGTGCACAATCGAGGTAATTGATCATGGATTCATGGTTACATTCAGGAAGATTAATTGAGTTACCTACACGTCCTGCGCATTGACGTCGAGGTGCTCGGCCATGAGGAATCTGAACTTGGAGGAGTGGAGGTTGGTGACAGAGCCAATTACGTGGCACGCTGGGAACATGGAGGTCTTCCACGCGAGGTAGGTGAGCACGTCAATGGGTTGAGGACGACGAGCTGCAGCGCCTCCGTGGCGTGGTCGGTCACGCTGCCACAGTGCCAGTGAAGGCACGATCTACCATACAGGGTGGCATTCCTCGGCAGCAACGACACGCAGAAGGCTCGCCTGGTCGCGGCGCAGCTAGGTGGAGAGAGGGCGGCGACAGACGACTGCTAGGTAGAGAGAGAGATGGCGCCTCGAGGAATATGAGCTTTCCAACGGCGGCGGGGTTCGTGATGAGTGGAGGCATGATGGGGAAGATGGAACCGTGTGCGTGGTGAGGGGCAGATTTTGTGGAACAACCGAGCAGTTTCAGTTTTTAATTTTGTAGATGGAGGAGGGAAATCGTTGACGTGGGGAAAATGGAGGGAAATAAGAAAAAAAAATGGCGGGACTGAATTTCCGGTGACCTTTTAACAAATTTTTTTTCTGAATAAACTGGTTAATTAATTGACATATGAGTCTAGAAAAAACTAATTGACATGTTAAGAGAAAGGAAAATGTGAGGAAAATAGATACTCGAAGGGAGTAAGAGATGGGAAAAAGTAGTTCTTGGTGCTTCTAGTTAAAACTAAGATTATTTTAATTTCTTTGAAAATTGTTTAAATTATTACATTACAAGTATTAGGAAATTTTAAAAAGTGCTCAAATGAAGAGCAAATAAATACAACTAAGTTGAAGAAGATACTCCCTACGTACTTGTACTAAATCGAAGAAACTTATTTTGGATGTAGGAAAAAATAAGATAGATAAATATATCTTTATATCGCTTAAAAGGAAGATAAAAGGGTAGTTAGTTGTTAATGTCATTGTTGCCCCATGCTGCTTGTCCAGTTGTGGCCAAAGTTGACAAGGTCACTGAAGTCATCATTGATGTCACCATCACCAGCCACCCTAATGGCTCTCGTTGTTGCAGTCGATCCAGCCCTTAGGGTTTGGAATGGACGAGGTTCAATACGATCATAAGTAGGGAAAGCACCAGGGAGCAGACAATATGTGGCTTTGAGGTGGAGGTGGGAAAGGAAGACGATACGAAAAATTTGAGGGGCAACACTAGATTAGGGGGGTATCGATCTGGGACGCGGGTACGGCGGCAACGGTGGGCAGGTTCGGAGTGGCTGCGGGATGGCATAGTAGAATGTGTTCGCTGCGAGAGGTGGCATGGCGATGGGGAGACGGGCATCTGCTATGGTAATAAGTGGAACTTAGTAGTAGCATGGGGCATCGAGGACGCGCACAATTGTTGTAGCGCGGCCTCTGGCAGACGCGCTACAATTACGCGCGGCCCACCAGTTGGCCCCGTCTATCCGTATTAGTAGGGTGTGGTCGCACACCCACGCTACAGCTATCAAATTAGTAGTAGTGCGGGTTTTACACCCCCGCGCTACTACTATGGCTTGTCCCAGGGGGATGGTGGGGACCACTTAGTAGTAGCGCGGGTCGTCTGTGGCCATGGTACTACTATGACCTACCAGAAGGGTGTTTTTTCACCCCGCACTACTACTAATTAGCAGTAACACATTTCAAATAACCCGCACCACTACTAAGTGGTTACCTATAGGGGGTTTTCGTAGAAGTGTATTTCTTACCTCGGTGGTGAAGGAAATATGTCCTAGAGGCAATAATAAAGTTATTATTTATTTCCTCATATCATGATAAATGTTTATTATTCATGCTAGAATTGTATTAACCGGAAACATGATACATGTGTGAATACATAGACAAACATAGTGTCACTAGTATGCCTCTACTTGAATTAGCTCATTGATCAAAGATGGTTATGTTTCCTAACCATAGGCATGTGTTGTCATTTGTTTAGTGGGATCACATCATTAGGAGAATAATGTGATTGACTTGACCCATTCCATTAGCTTAGCACTCGATCATTTAGTATGTTGCTATTGCTTTCTTCATGACTTATACAAAGTTCCTGCAACTATGAGATTGTGCAACTCCCGTTTACCGGAGGAACACTTTGTGTGCTACCAAACATCACAACGTTACTGGGTGATTATAAAGGTACTCTACAGGTGTCTCCAAAGGTACATGTTGAGTTGGCATAATTCAAGATTAGGTTTTGTCACTCCGATTGTCGGAGAGGTATCTCTGGGCCTTCTCGGTAATACTCATCACCTAAGCCTTGCAAGCATTGTAACTATTTTGTTTCTTTTTTCTATTCTATTTTTCTTTTCAATTTGGTTTTTCTTCTAGTTTTTATTTTTTTTACTGTTAGAATTTTCTGTACGGTGAACATTTTAAAAAACATTGAACATTTTTGGTTGTAATGCGATGATATGTGATATCTAGTGATTTTTTATAGAGTGAACT
Organism: Triticum timopheevii; assembly: GCA_963921465.1. Lineage (NCBI taxonomy): Eukaryota > Viridiplantae > Streptophyta > Magnoliopsida > Poales > Poaceae > Triticum > Triticum timopheevii. The sequence continues at coordinate 3,153,398 of OY997264.1, forward strand.
CTTCCCATGAGGGGGGGGGGGGGGGGATTGCCCCCTCTCCATGTTGATATATTGGGCCCTTTTTATGATCATACGCACTAATTGAAGCCTTTTCTCCAAAAATGCCCTCCCTCTCACCCGCTCGAGCCCAACCGCTGTCACCCACTCGAGCCAGTCACTCTCACGCTCGTACTCCCCCTCTCGCTCCCCTCCAGATCCGTCGTCACCGGCCTCTCCTCACCGTCACCGAGCCACCCCGCTTCCTCCCTTTCTCCCCACCACCGAGCCACCCCGTTTCCTCTTACCGCGAGAAATCCACCACCCGTAGGTCAAAATTTTGATCTTTTAGGCGACGACGAGCTTCTGGGCGGCGAAGGCGCTGGATCCGCATGCGCCGACGCGGCGACGAAGCGACATGGATCCAGGCGGGATGCTGCTGGAGGACTTCGGGCAGCGGGTGGACTTGATGTGGCGCATCCGCGAGGTGCTGGCTAACTAACCGGAGCACGCCGGGGCCTCGCGGGTTCACATCTGCCTCGACTGCCGGGCCCATGGTGCCTCCTCGCTGCTCGCCCCGGTGCTCGCACGGTGGTAGTACCACGTCCTGCTCGCGCACAACGACAAAATCCTACAGCCGGCTAGCACTTAGAATCATTGACCGCACCCTAGCAAAAGAAAAAAAAAAGCAAACTCTGCATGTAATAAAACATCACGTTTCGGCTTGGTTTATAACAAAACCAAAAAGGTGGCTGAAGTATATATAATGCCTCTCCGCGCCAAGCATCCAAAGTCCACACGAGCACGAGCGTATGCGCTTTACGTGGGTGTCTATTGCACTTCCTCCAGCATGTGTGCTTCTAGCAAGTCCATAGACATGCAAGCCTCCCCTTATATGTTGCTCTCAATCTCCCACTCCTAGCCGTATGGGACAAAAAATCTGACCCAATGCAATTGCATGGTCCCAACACCAATCAATGGGCCAGTCATGTAGTACAATGGGTATATGGGTGTACTATTATATTGGGAGCAACTAGACTGGCCTGCTCAATTCGGTTACATTCCATCTTATTTTTATTTTCTTTTCTTCCAACGGTTATTGGAAACTAAAAGAAGCGCTATGAATGTGAGCACCAAATCGTCGTCTTCGTGCCCAACACATAGATCCTAACTCACCAATTTATTTGGTCGACCAGGAACTTAACTATGGCCAAATTCCCGGGTAGCAGCAATATATAGCATATAATAATTGGGTGTATGTGTGTATAACAAGAGGCCAGAATATGGCCTATGAAATCTAAAATTCCTGCTTCTTATGTTTAAAATTGACCCACCCAACATACAATAAAAAAAACTGTGCTCTGATATAGGAGAAGTCAAGTTGCCCCAGTCGACCATATATATACATGTATACCAGGACATGTCCGCCAAGAAAAAACTTACATGTACTTATACAAGTGCATGCGTTTTCTTTTCTGTGCAATCAAACCAGGACATCCTCAACTCTCCATCTACTTGTCATATGAACAAGCTACTTGTACACCAATTTACATATGAACGAGCTATGAATAATCAAATTCATGACGCAAATAAATGGACCTTCATGTTCAACCAACAGCCATCCAGCCAATCTCTCGCTTTTGTTAAGCAGAACATGTTGACCACACGATCCCATCCAATCCAATCCAATCCAAAGTTAGGTTTAGCACGACAAGACCAACACCGGCGCTCGACCGAAAATAAACACAGAAATATGCTCCTCCTACTTCAGAGCAGAGCATTTCCTTCGTGAGGTTTGTGGTGGTTGAAATTAATCTCCAGCCAACCTTTGCATCGTTGAAATTAATCAAGCTTTGATTTTTCTTATTTCTTTTGTAGTCGAGCAACAACACTCCAGGAAATCAAAGAAAACAGCCCCAAAATCAATGGGGGCATTGGCGCTAGCATGTAAAACATAGTACAATGTTCGACAAACAGCAAACTAAAATTGCCAGCAGAAGCAGGCATGCATGGATCAGCCCAGGCAGTCTGATCGGATCGGTGGCTTTGGTGACGAGGCTTTGGTGCAGCGGGCACAGGCCTCCCGCTGGGGTCCTCCAGCTAGAAACAAAGCTCTCTGGCGGCACAGCCGGTGCACACGACGGCGTGCTCCACCGGCTCCAGCAAGCAGGCACCAGGAGATTCAATCCGGCTCCATCTGGGTATGTTGGAAGATAATGTATTATTGTCAGCGGCCATATCTGTTGCAGCTAGTAGTAATATCACCAGGTTTTTCACAAGCACATGTAGTTTGAGCAATAGTAGCTACTTCTAAGTCACAATCACGTGAACTGATGACGAAGAAACAACGGTGTGAAGTTTGAACAGCTCAAGAAGCATACCTGAATCAGGAGTCCAAGGCTAGCAGCTTTGGCCCCTTTCATGTCAGCTTCATATATGACATTTATTTATAATCGGGCTATTTAACTGCTTCCTTCTCCCGGTTCAATCCATACTGCAAAAACATAAAGGCTACTTCTTTCCCTGACCAACAGTTAATAAGCAAGTGAATGCCTGGCATTAATCAACACCCTGATTCACAGTTGACAGATGAGAACAAATTGCTTTACTTGTATTGGGCATCCTGGGAACATAACAAAAATAGACCACACAACGGATTTAATTTTAGAGTACGTAATGTGCCTAATGGGCCTAGACTAACAGGCTATACCGCCAGCCAGATTGTTATGGCTTACTAGAAGGAGGGCGCGAGAGGGCTGGCCGGGGGCCTTTTGCCCACGGCCGGGCAAGAGGGAAGGGATTTCCTTCTTAATTCTTGTTTGATTAGATTGATACATCTCCTCTCTTTATATAGAGAGGTTTACTTGACTCCCAAGCAAGGCTTGCTTGACCCCCAAGCAAGGGACCCTTATCTCTAATTAACCCTAAGACTAACGGGCTATACCGCCAGCCCAGTCCCATTAGGCCCATTACGTACTCTAACACTACAACCCACCTGGACATGCAGCTTATCCTCGAGCTGCAGCCTAACCAACTTATAACTATGACTTACATCTCGGCTTGTTTTATTACTCTCAACCTGAAATGGACTGAGACGCTTTAATTTGGACCCCTTAACAAAAAGTGGACACCATCTAGACAAAAGGAGTGCATGTGTATGGACACTTGGTAGTGGTCGAAAGAGCGACCAGCAGAGGCGCCCTCGCGGCGGTCGGCGGCGGAATGCAGCGGTGCTACGCGGTGCGCTCCTGTCTGCGACACAATGCCTTCTCCCCGCCGGACGGCTGTTGGTCTGCACCGCACAGAGAAGAGTGGAGGGCTTGCAATGAGAATGACGAGGAGGGGTGCGCCCCCCAACCACCGATGTCGCGGACTTTGAGGTCGCTGCCCGCGGGGAAAACAGCATGCCACCGCCTGTGGGGGAAACCACATGCCCAAGATCCCCGATGCAGCGGACGAGATCGAGGCCCTTTGCGCAGCGAAGGGCAACTTGGAGGAGTGGCAGTTGCAGACCACGCATCTCCTGCACATGCCGACGCGCTAGGAGGTCGCCCAGCAGCCTGCAGCCTCACCGCCGCCGACACGTGGCGGGTAGCGATCCAAGATAGAAGCGGTGACGGCGACGGCGGGAACTTGATCTGCTGGATGGGGACGCCCTGGGACGGCGGGGCTGATGGGAACGAGGTCGTCGCAGTCCCGTCATAGGGCATTCCATACTGGTACGAGATGACCGGCGCCGTGGTCGCGGTCGAGGGCGGCGGCGGCGGGGGTAGCTGCTGTTGGTGTGGCGGCTGAGGTGGCTGCTGGGGATGCAGTTGGGGCGCATATGGCCCGACGAGGAAGGCCCTGATGCCTGCCACGACCTGTCGTAATTCCAGGATTGCGGCTGTTATCTGCTCTGGGGTGAGTACGAGGGCGGACGGCGCCGGGGCAGAGGGTGCAATCGCCTCTGAGGACGCCAGCACGCCCAATGCCGGCGCGCCTGGTGTGTGCGTCAGCAGTGCCGATGAAGACGCTAGTGGCGGTGGGTAGGTGTGCGGCGGCGGCGGGTGGGAAGAACTCGGTGGAGGGCTGGACATGACCGAACCCGGGAAGGCTGATACCAGATTGTTATGGCGCTGCTAGAAGGAGGGCGCGAGAGGGCCGGCCGGGGGCCTTTTGCCCACGGCCGGGCAAGAGGGAAGGGATTTTCTTCTTAATTCTTGCTTGATTAGATTGATACATCTCCTCTCTTTACATAGAGAGGTTTACTTGACTCCGAAGCAATGCTTACTTGACCCCTAAGTAAGCGACCCTTGTCTCTAATTAACCCTAAGACTAACGGGCTATACCGCCAGTCCAGACCCATTAGGCCCATTACGTACTCTAACATTTAACATTGTATGTCTATTCAAAATGCGGTCTAGAAAGATAGATAGAATACAGAAAATTGTTTGTTATACCTCAATATATAGGAAATAAGAAGTAATCACTAGTAGAAAACAGAGCTTTATTACCGGTTTGTAAGGGCCTTTAGTGCCGGTTCTGCAACCGGCACTAAAGGGTGGAGACTAAAGCCCCCCTCCCCTTAGTACCGGTTCAGCACGAACTGCCACTAAAGGCCCACCACATGGCATGAGCTCGCGTCGTGGTATGGGGGACCTTTAGTACCGGTTGGTAACACCAACTGGTACTAAAGGTTTCTTTTTATTATTATTTTTTGAAAATTTTGGAAAAAAATTGATTTTTTTCGATTTTCAATTTTCCGAGTTATTTGATGATTTAGTCTCTAATCACCCCTCTTAACTACTCAAGTGTGGATCACTCATTCCAAATCGTCTAACTTCCCGGCCGGTCACCCATCCTCTCACTACTCCAGCCTGAGCACACTTTGATGAAGTCATGTACCTAGGGTAGGGTCATAGACCTGATCTAAGTACCCTACCCAAGGACACCCTCAGAAGAAACTACCTTCCAGTCGACCAAGAGAGACTTCACTCGACGGACTCGAAGGACTCGACCATGAAGACTCACTCGACCACCAGGAGATCAAGAACCACTCCGCAGCGTAATGGTCTGTAATTAAGTAGTCTTTATGGCATTTAGGACACTTTATGTAAGGCGTTACCAGTAACGCCTAGACTTAATGTACTTTAAACCCTGCATTACTGAGGGCCGGAGGGGTCTGGCATACACTATATAAGCCACCCCCTCCTCAGTATGAGGGGTTGGCACCCCTGTAATCCATACACACATAATCCAGTCGACCGCCTCCGGGCTTCGAGACGTAGGGCTATTACTTCCTCTGAGAAGGGCCTGAACTCGTACATCCTTGTGTTCACAACTGCTCCATAGCTAGGATCTTGCCTCTCTATACCTACCCCCATTCTACTGTCAGACTTAGAACCACAACAGTTGGCGCCCACCTTGGGGCCGGTGTCTTAGCGATTTTTGGAGAAGTTGCAGTTTTTCCGATTACTTTCATCATGGTTGCTGGTGGAGTTTTGGTCGAGGGCCGCGAGATCCGTCTCGACGCTCTCACCTTCGTCGCCGACGACTCCGCTTGGCTCCAGGAGGCTCTACTCGACGTTGATGCGCTCCCCGTCCGCGGTGCGACGCATTTTTGCGCATGTATCCGCGGTGTTCTACTGCGGCAACCGTCGACTCCATATCGGTCGACTCCCCTATCGTCCACCCTCCCGGTCTCCCGCCAGCGCAAGCGCTCTGGTCGGTCGAGGCTCCAGCGGTGGGTGAGGCACGCGGTGGCTCGCCAGACGGCCACCACCCAAGTTGCGGCAATCGAGCCCGACGAGTCCCTCTATGGCCTGTTCGATCTGTCGACTGGCTCCGTAGAGACTGCATCCGAGTGCGATAGCAGTGATCCGGCGGCAGAAGTGTTGATGGTCAACGGACCTCGCAGCCCTTTCGGTTTCCCCCGCGAGGATGGGGTAGACGGTGGAGGCGACCCCGCACAAGTCCATGAAGAGTACCAGCCCGAGCCACTTAATTCCCTGCAAAGGGAAGAACTTCGCCGCAGGAACATGGATGCCCTGCATACTCCCATCGCGGGAGAAACCCCCGAGGCTCGCGCTTTGGAGGAGGCACGTTTGGCCAACTTGGCTGAACGCGCTCGTCTGGAGAACCTTCAGCGAGCACTCGACGAGCGCGCGCGGCAACGAGTACCCGACTCCAATCGACGTCAACTCTTCCTGCCGACTCAGGTATATCGAACCCCGATTCAGAATTTAGCAGCTGCAACACGTATAGCAGAGTCCATTCAGCCCTCTCAGTTGGAGGCTGGCAGGGGCTTGATGCAGATTAGAGATTTGCTCCGGGCAGCAGGAGATCAGAATTCAGCCGTGTCGCAGTCACGAAACAGAATTCACAGTCGATCCGTCGCTGCGAATACGGTTCAGTCGGCTCACAGCCCCAGATCGCCTCCGCGGCGTGAAGGACGCGAGAATCGACGGGACCAATATGGTGACCGATACGATCGTGATGATAGGCGTTGAGTGCCCACTCCTCCCCCGAGAGGTGGGTCCTACGCTCCTCGGCAGCAAGATGACAGGCGTCAACTCAGTGTGGGGCGAAGAGCTCCGGTCGACCCCCGGGAACCAGGCTTCGACGCGCGATCCATCATCGTGCAAGGCTTGGTCGATCGGAACAGGGCTCATCGAGGCGGCCCTGACAGAGATGCGCCCACTAGCAGTCGAGTGCATGTTTCTGGTCCGGAATATTTCAGCAGGGCTATCAGAGGCGCGGTGATTCCCCCCAACTTCAGGTTGGCGACTGGAGTAAGTAAGTTCACCGGTGAGTCTAAGCCTGAAACTTGGCTTGAGGACTACCGAGTGGCTGTACAGATCGGCGGTGGGAATGACGAGGTGGCCATGAAGCACTTATCGCTCATGTTGGAAGGTTCTGCCAGAGCATGGTTGAATCAGTTAACTCCAAGCAGCATTTACACTTGGGAAGATCTTTCCCGAGTGTTTGTCAGAACATTTGAGGGAACTTGCAAGCGACCAGCTAGATTGACAGAGCTGCAAGTTTGTGTGCAGAAGTCGAATGAGACCTTAAGAGAGTATATTCAGAGATGGATCACTTTGCATCATACCGTGGAGAACGTGTCTGATCATCAGGAAGTCTGCGCCTTCAAGGATGGTGTTAAGAACAGAGAATTAAGTTTGAAGTTTGGTCGAACCGGAGATATGACCTTGAGTCGGATGATGGAAATTGCCACCAAGTACGCCAACGGCGAAGAGGAGGACCGACTCCGGAGCGGCAAGTACAAGTCAAGTCAGTCGGAGAAAGGAAACTCCAGTCGGAAGAAGAAACGGAAGGCCGAACCAGCAGCTCCTGGGGAGGCTCTGGCCGTGACTCAGGGCATGTTCAAGGGTAAACCCAAAGGATCCTGGAACCCCAAGAAGGTGAAGGATAAAGAAGGAAATGACGTGATGGATATGCCGTGTCACATCCACACAAAGAAAGACGAAGAGAGTAATATCATCTACCCAAAGCATACCACTTGCCAGTGTCGACTCCTGATCCAGCAGTTCCAAGGTAAACAGCCTAAGGACAAGGAAAAGGAGTCGGACAAAGCTGAAGACAAGGAGGACAGTGAGGGAGGATATCCTCATGTTAACTCCACTCTGATGATCTTTGCGGATGCTGAAAGCAAGAGCCGTCTGAAGGTTATTAACCGTGAGGTGAACATGGTCGCTCCGTCGACACCCAGTTATCTGAGATGGTCTCAAACTCCCATTACATTCGACCAGTCCGATCACCCGACTCATATAGCCACCCCTGGGAGGCAAGCTTTGGTGGTCAACCCGGTTGTTGAAGGCACTCGGTTGACGAAGGTACTAATGGATGGTGGTAGTGGACTGAACTTATTGTATGCGGACACGCTGAAAGGAATGGGCATTCCGATGTCCCGACTGAGCACCAGTAACATGAGTTTTCATGGAGTTATACCAGGAAAGAAAGCCGAGCCACTCGGCCAAATAGCTCTGGACGTGGTGTTTGGTGATTCGAAACATTTTCGCAAAGAGAAACTGACGTTTGAGGTCATCGATTTTCAGAGCGCTTACCACGCTATTTTGGGGAGACCAGCTTACGCACGGTTCATGGCTCGACCATGTTATGTGTACCTCAAACTGAAGATGCCCGGCCCCAAAGGAGTGATCACTGTCACTGGTGATCGGGAAAAAGCAGAAGAGTGTTTCCAGAAAGGCTCAAAGATTGCCGATTCCCAGGTGACAGCGGTCGAGTTTGAAGAATATAAGCAAAATGCAGATCCGAGTGATTTGGTGTGAGCCAAGAAGCCAACCACGGAGTCAGCATTTCAGTCGTCCGGTGAGACGAAGACCGTCCACATTCACCCGACCGACCCCAATGCAGCTCCGACCCATATCTCCACAACACTTGACCCGAAATAGGAAGAAGCGCTCATCCAGTTCCTCCGTGAGAACTGGGACATCTTTGCATGGAAGCCAGCTGACATGCCAGGTGTTCCCAGGGGACTGGCTGAGCATCGCCTTAGAGTCGATTCAACCGCAAAGCCGGCCAAGGAACATCTTCGGCGGTCCGCCGTCCAGAAGAGAAAAGCTATTGGTGAGGAGGTGGCTCGACTATTGGCGGCAGGATTTATCCGAGAGATATACCACTCCGAGTGGCTCGCCAATGTCGTCATGGTTCCTAAGAAGGACAACTCACTCCGAATGTGCATTGATTTCAAGCATATCAATCGGGCCTGCCCGAAAGATCATTTTCCTCTCCCTCGCATCGATCAAATTGTTGACTCGACCACGGGATGCGAGAGACTGTCTTTTCTAGACGCCTATTCCGGGTACCATAAGATCCGTCTGTACGGACCCGATGAGATAAAAACAGCTTTCATCACTCCATTCGGGTGCTTCTGCTATATCACCATGCCATTCGGCCTCAAGAATGCCGGAGCCACTTTCATGCGAATGATTCAGAAGTGTTTGCTCACTCAAATCAGTCGGAATGTGGAAGCGTATATGGATGATATCGTGGTCAAGTCGCGAAAGGGTTCCGACCTATTGACTGACCTCGCCGAAACATTTGCCAACCTCAGAAGGTATGATATCAAGCTCAATCCATCAAAGTGCACATTCGGAGTTCCTGGTGGAAAGTTACTCGGTTTTCTCGTTTCCGAATGAGGAATCGACGCTAACCCAGAAAAAATTGGCACTATACTCCGAATGAAACGCCCCGTGCGGGTGCACGATGTCCAGAAGCTTACTAGATGCTTGGCCGCATTAAGTCGATTCATCTCACGACTCGGTGAAAAGGCATTGCCTCTTTACCGACTGATGAAAAAGGCAGACAAGTTCGAGTGGACTCCAGAAGCTGATGCAGCGTTTGCCGAGCTAAAAGCTCTGCTTTCCACCCAGCCGGTGCTTGCTGCTCCAGTCAGCAAAGAGCCTTTGTTGCTTTATATTGCAGCCACAGGACAAGTCGTCAGTACAGTGCTTACGGTCGAGCGGAAAGAAGAAGGAAAAGCCTTCAAAGTTCAACGTCCAGTGTACTATCTGTTTGAAGTTTTGACTCCATCAAAGCAACGATATCCTCATTATCAGAAGCTTGTGTATGGGATCTACATGACCACGAAGAAGGTTGCTCATTATTTCTCTGATCATTCCATTACAGTCGTCAACGACGCTCCACTTTCAGAGATTCTGCACAACAGAGATGCAACTGGTCGAGTGGCGAAGTGGGCGATTGAAATTCTTCCCCTTGATATCAAGTTTGAGGCAAAGAAAGCCATTAAGTCCCAAGCAATAGCAGATTTCCTTGCCGAGTGGATCGAACAACAGCAGCCAGCTCAAGTTCACTCGGAGCATTGGACCATGTTTTTTGACGGCTCTAAGATGTTGAATGGTTCCGGTGCCGGGGTTGTCTTGGTTTCCCCCAGAGGAGATAAGCTCAGATATGTGCTCCAGATTCACTTTGATTCCTCCAACAATGAGGCAGAGTATGAGCCCCTTTTGTATGGGTTGCGCATGGCCATTTCACTCGGCGTCCGTCGCCTTATGGTTTATGGCGACTCAGATTTGGTGGTCAATCAGGTGATGAAGGAGTGGGACGTAAGAAGCCCAGCCATGACTGGATACTGCAATGCAGTGAGGAAGCTGGAAAAGAAGTTTGAGGGGTTAGAGCTCCATCATATACCCCGACTGAAGAATCAAGCAGCTGATGATCTGGCAAAGATAGGTTCCAAGAGCGAGGTCATTCCGAGTGGTGTGTTCTTGGAGCATATCCATACTCCGTCAGTCAAAGAAGATCCTTTCACCGAAGAAACTCCGCAGCCCAAGAGTGCCACAGATCCGACTGAAGTAGAAGTCCCAGCAGTGGTCGACTTGGTCATGGAGGTTTTAGTGATCACTACCGACTGGACAGTTCCATACATCGCGTATATCCTGAGAAAAGAGCTCCCGGAGGACGAGGAAGAGGCTCGACAGATCGTCCGTCGATCCAAGGCCTTTACCGTGATCAAAGGACAGTTGTACAAGGAGAGCGTGACTGGAGTTGGTCAGAAGTGTATAACGCCAGAGGAAGGTAGAATCATCCTTGATGATATCCACTCGGGGACCTGTGGCCATCATGCGTCCTCTCGGACCATCGTGGCCAAAGCATACCGAGCCGGATTTTACTGGCCAAGGGCAAACGAGATGGCAAAGGAAATAGTGGACAAGTGCGAAGGGTGCCAATTTTACTCTAACATGTCACACAAGCCTGCGTCAGCTCTGAAGACTATACCACTCGTCTAGCCCTTTGCAGTATGGGGATTGGATATGGTGGGCCCCTTGAGGACAGGTCGAAGCGGTTTCACGCATGTGCTGGTGGCAGTCGACAAGTTCACCAAGTGGATTGAGGCTAAACCCATCAAGAACCTTGACGCCGGTACTGCTGTTAGCTTCATCAGGGAACTGATATTCAGATATGGAGTCCCGCACAGCATCATCACAGACAATGGGTCAAACTTCGACTCGGAGGAATTCAGGGATTTCTGCACTTCTCAAGGCACACGAGTCGACTACGCTTCGGTCGCTCATCCACAGTCGAATGGACAGGCGGAGCGAGCCAATGGCTTGATCCTCAAAGGGTTGAAACCCCGACTGATGCGTGACCTTAAGCATGCGGCTGGAGCATGGGTCGATGAACTTCCCTCGGTGCTTTGGGGTCTGAGGACCACGCCTAATCGGTCGACCGGAAGAACTCCATTCTTCTTGGTCTATGGAGCTGAAGCGGTCTTGCCGAGTGATCTGCTCCACAATGCTCCTTGAGTTGATCTCTACAACGAAGTTGAAGCAGAACAAGCGCGGCAGGACGCAGTCGACCTTTTAGAGGAAGAAAGAGAGATGGCTCTGATCCGATCGACCATCTATCAACAGGACTTGCATCGCTTCCACGCTAGAAACATGAAGAGTCGAGCCTTCCAGGAAGGAGATTTGGTTCTCCGAGTGGACCAGCAGAAACAACACAAGCTTACTCCTTCTTGGGAAGGACCCTTCATTGTCACCAAGGTTCTCCACAACGGAGCGTACCGTCTCTACAACGTCAAGCACAATATTGACGAGCCCCGAGCTTGGAACGCGGAGCTTCAACGCCCATTTTACACTTAAGTTTTCACTCGGATGAGTTGTAATAAAAGTACTTCTATAGTTCATGTCTTGTAAGATAATAGTGTCATAATTTCCCCAATGATTTTTGTCACTTTTATTTGTTCAGTAAAATTTTCCCCCTCAGTGGGTGACTTAGCTGCGAATCCATTTTGCCTAAGTTTGTAAAAAATCCTTGCCGAGTGGTGAGCCAGACTTCCACTCGGGGGCTTAGCTGCGAACCCGTTTCGCCTAAGTTTGAATAAAATCCTACCGAGTGGTGAGCCAGACTCCCACTCGGGGGCTTAGCTGCAGTCCAAGTACTCGCCTAAGTTTGAATAAAATCCTACCAAGTGGTGAGCCAGACTCCCACTCGGGGGCTTAGCTGCAGTCCAAGTACTCGCCTAAGTTTGAATAAAATCCTACCAAGTGGTGAGCCAGACTCCCACTCGGGGGCTTAGCTGCAGTCCAAGTACTTGCCTAAGTTTCAATAAAATCCTACCGAGTGACGAGCCAGACTCTCACTCGGGGGCATAGCTGCAGTCTAAGCACTCGCCTAAGTTCAAATACAACATGCGCTCGCAAGGAGGACGAGGTGCAGGTCGACTGTGACCCTCTCCTCTGAGCTACGCCACAAGTACAATGTGCGGTCGCAAGAAGGACGAGGTGCAGGTCGACTGTGACCCGCTCCTCTGAGCTACGCCACAAATACAATGTGCGGTCGCAAGGAGGACGAGGTGCAGGTCGACTGCGACCCTCTCCTCTGAGCTACGCCACAAGTACAATGTGCGGTGGCAAGGAGGACGAGGTGCAGGTCGACTGCGACCCTCTCCTCTGAGCTACGCCACAAGTACAATGTGCGGTCGCAAGGAGGACGAGGTGCAGGTCGACTGCGACCCTCTCTTCTGAGCTACGCCACAAGTACAACGTGCGGTCGCAAGGAGGACGAGGTGCAGGTCAACTGCAACCCTCTCCTTCGAGCTACGCCACAAGTACAACGTGAAAATCCTACTGAGTGGAGAGCAGACCTCCCACTCGGAGGGCTTAGCTGCAGCCCAGTGCTCGCCTAAGTTATAAAAATCCTACCGAGTGAGGAGCAAACCTCCCACTCGGGGGCTTAGCTGCAGCCCAGTGCTCGCCTAAGTTATAAAAATCCTACCGAGTGAGGAGCAAACCTCCCACTCGGGGGCTTAGCTGCAGCCCAGTGCTCGCCTAAGTTATAAAAATCCTACCGAGTGAGGAGCAAACCTCCCACTCGGGGGCTTAGCTACAGCCCAGTGCTCGCCTAAGTTATAAAAATCCTACCGAGTGAGGAGCAAACCTCCCACTAGGGGGCTTAGCTGCAACCCAGTGCTCGCCTAAGTTATAAAAATCCTACCGAGTGAGGAGCAAACCTCCCACTCGGGGGCTTAGCTGCAGTCCAGTGCTCGCCTAAGTTATAAAAATCCTACCGAGTGGTGAGCCAGACTCGCACTCGGGGACTTAGCTGTAGCCCAGTGCTCGCCTAAGTTATAAAAATCCTACCGAGTGAGGAGCAAACCTCCCACTCGGGGGCTTAGCTGCAACCCAGTGCTCGGCTAAGTGAGTTGAAGAATAAGTCGACTGCAGTAAGCATCTCACTTTAAACCTGCAAAGAGCATTTCAAACCAAATGCAAGCATATTCAAAACGTCGAATCCAAGTTCGGATAAAAACCTAACGGAACCGAAAGTGCTCAGGCGCTAAGCCTGTTAAGGTTTATCGGTTACAAGATCACTCGGCATACCGAGGCAAATTTAAAGTGTTGAGCTCAAGAAGTTTTTTACCCCTCCTGTGGAGGGCTGGAAGGTGCAATAAACTCATCAAGGTTGATCCCATCTGCGATCCGAGTGGCAGCGGCGATGAAAGTCTCCATGAAGGACCGGAAATCATGCTTCTTGGTGTTAGCCACCCGAAGAGCCGCCAGCTTGTCTTCACGCGCATCCTTGCAATGGACTCGGGCCAGACACAGAGCGACGTCTGCACCGCACCTGGCAGAAGACTTCTTCCACTCTTGCACTCGACCAGGGACTGTGTTTAGTCGAGTCATCAGAGACTCGAGGTCATTTTGGAGCGTCTCCTTGGGCCAGAGCATAGAGTCAATACGGGAAGTGGCGACCTTCAGCCGTGCAAGATAATCAGTGACAGCAGCAACGCGAGACTCGAGCCGGAACACGTTCATGGCAACTTCATCATTCACCGGAGAGTTGATGGGGTCCAGGTTTGGTTCCAGTCGACCAGTCTCCTCTTCAAAGTTTTGGCAAAATTCTGCAAGCACAACCACCGAGTCAAGACAACAGTCGAATGGAAAGAACACTATAAAAATACTTGCTTGGTGCAAAGGTTTACCTTCGAGCATGAGGAACAGCTTCTTGGCGAGTCCGCCCAGATAAGCCTCCAAATCTTTCTTCTTCCCCACCAGCTCACTGGCTTTGTCGTTCAGGGCAATCTTGTCGCTTTTCAGTCGACTCACTTCTTTTTTGGCAATATCAAGAGCAGCTTTCAGATTGGTGTTTTCTTCTTCAAGCCTGGTGACCGAAGCTAACTTATCGTCTGCGAGCTTGGTCTTCTCTAAGGCTATCTTCTGCATCTCAGCTAGCTCAAGGTCTTTCTTCTTCTGGGCCTCCTTCACTTTGCCTGCAAAGTTACAGCAAAATCAGACTTTGAAATAAACGAGGGGCAAAAGCAGTCATCGAGTCCTCACCAAACGTACCTTTGCTCTCCTCCTTTGCCTTCGCCAAGTTCTCCTGGACCAGCTTCAGATCAAGCTCAAGTTGGATATGTTTGTCCTCCAGCTCTGTGTAACGAGCCGCCAGGTCGTAGGATTTCTATGAAGAACCAATCGACAAAATGTCAAAGATAATTCACTTCCGAGTGACTGAGGAAAAATCATACGTTTCTAAGACTACAACCGAATACAAACATTCGACCATAGTCTCGGGGACTACACCCAGTGGGTGCACTCAGCGTGCCCCCACTAGTTCTATCAAGATAGAGTCGACCAGTCGACCAACCAAAAAAAAACAGGACATATTCTTCAGACTGTAGTCAACTGCCAGCAGTCGACCACAGTCTCGGGGACTACACCCAGTGGGTGCACTCAGCGTGCCCCCACCGGTTTGAGAAATCCATTCGACCTAGTCGAATGAAGGAAGAACTTAACTTATAAAGCCTATGGTCGACTGCCAGCAGTCCAACATAGCCTTGGGGACTACACCCAGTGGGTGCACTCAGCGTGCCCCCACTAAAACCGGGATTTTAATCAACACACCCACTGGGTGTAGGACTACTACGGATTTCGGAAAGAAGAATTTTCAGAGATCATATCCTAACAGAACAGGCGATGACTGACTGACCTGAACGTTGCTTTGAAGAGCGGAACTGGCGTCATAGGCTGCCTGACTAGCCTCCCGGATGGCCTTCACCTGCTCCATCATGACTCTCGCCTGGCGTATCGCTTCTTTTGCAGCGCTGGCTTGGTCCTCTGGGACGTAGTGAGTCGAGAAGAGTGAAGGTTGTGCGGCACTCGACGACGTGGGTTGAGCACTCATCAACGGCACCGCGAAAGATGCAGTGTGTCGAGTGGCGTTCTCCCCCTCCGCAACCAACGTCTCGGGTGCTGGCACGTCCTGAGTCATCCTCCCAGCAGACGCTTTCCTGCTTCTCCTATGCTTCAGCGGCTCCTCATCATCGTCGTTGTCAGGAAGGGTGATAACGACATTGGATGGAGCTGCAGAAAAGAATCAGAATTACAGACTAAGAGCCAATCGACTAAAAGACGGAATTACGAGTCATACCAGGTTTTGAAGTGGCAGCATCTTCCATCTCATGATCATCAGCCTTAGCCGAGGTGTCAGAAGTAGCAGCACTGCGATTCCAAAAGACAGTCAGTTGATTTATGAGTCGACCAAAGATAAACTCATAAAGAGCAAGAAGACGCAAACAACATTTTTACCCTGATATGGTGGGGATCGACACCTTCATCTTCGGCAGGACCTTGGCTGGCTTCGACGGTGCCATCCTAGATTGCTTCGGAGCCTTCTCGGTCGGCGCCGGAGAAGTGGTCCGAGGGCGCTTGGTCGACTGTACAACAGTCGCGACCCCCTTGCCACGCTCAGTCGCAGGGTCATGGACAAGCTTTGATCGCCTCTCCGAGCGAGGCGGTGCAACTTCCTCCTCCTCCTCCTCTTCTTCCTCCCCATCAGAGTCGTCATCATCATCATCATCAACAGCGTCTGAATCCTAGTCCTCCTGGCTTTCGCCCCCACTACCTTCTCCCTCTTCAGTCGGCGTCTGAGCTCCATTGGGCATCGAGTATAGTTCGGTGAGGGCCTGACAGACAGCAAAATAAAGATCAATCGACCAATTTACAGCAAAAGCAGAATAAGGATTGCACGATTACAATTGGAAATAAAGTGGGCATACCTTGTCTGGAATGCTGGAATGGTCGAGTGGCGGAATCCTTCTGGCTCCTCGAGGGTTGTCTTTGTTCCCTGTGACCGCGGCCATCCACCTCTCCAGCGTGGCGTCGTCGACTGCTTCTGGATGGACCCGAGTCTCATCCTCGGTTCCACAGTACAGCCACATACAATGGCCTCGGTACTGAAGTGGCTGGATGCGCCGCCTAAGGAAGACCTCCAGAAGCTCCATACCCGTCACTCCTTCCCGAACTAACTGGACTACACGCTCCATCAACATCTTCACTTGGGCTTTCTCCTCCGGGAGCACCTTCAGAGAAGAGGGCTTGTTTGCTCGGTCCATGGTAAATGGAGGGAGACCACTCGACTGCCCCGGTGTCGACTCACTTTGGCAGTAGAACCAAGTCGACTGCCATCCTCTGACCGACTCAGGAAGGGTCATGGCAGGAAAAGTACTCTTGTTTCTCATCTGGATCCCAAGACCCCCGCACATCTGGATAATCTTAGTTCTATCGTCATCCGGACTCGCCTTTTTCACTGTCTGAGAACGACAAGTGAATATGTGTTTGAACAGACCCCAGTGCGGTCGGCAGCCCAGGAAGTTCTCACACATGGACACAAAGGCAGCAAGATAGGCGATGGAATTTGGGTTGAAGTGGTGGAGTTGTGCCCCAAAGAAGTTCAAGAAACCACGAAAGAAGACACCCGGAGGCAGAGAGAACCCACGGTCGACGTGGGTAGCCAGAAGAACACACTCACCCTCTTCCGGTTGTGGTTGCCACTCGTCCCCTGGGAGCCTCGCTGCCCCGTGAGGGATCAAACCCTCGTTGGCCATCTCTGTGAGATCCTTCTCGGTGATGGTCGACCGGATCCAATCTCCTTGGACCCAGCCGTGCGGCAGACGGGATCTTGACGAAGATCCGCCCCGACTGGTCGCTCTCCCTTTCGCCTTCCCCTTCGCCGTCGCCTTCTTCGCGCGCTCCAGAGCCGCCGTCTTCTCCTTCACCATTGTTGCCGACGAGGTGCGCGAGGAGTGGTTGGGCGGAGGCGAGAGCGGGCGCAGTGGGCGGAGGCGGAGAGGACAGGGGGGAGAATGGAGAGATACTGTTCAAAAACCCTCGTCGGGCGCCTTTATAAGAACACTTCTGAGTGGATGACAGGTGGGCCCAGGCGATCCAATCACATCCCGAAACAGTCGCGCGTACGCGATACGTGGTGAAAAAGGTGGCGCTGGAATCGAGGCATCTATGCCCTATCCCATCCGAGCGCCGCGGTCCGCCCCGCTTCGCGCGCTTCCCCAAAATTCGGATCCCACAAAATCCGCGAACGGTAGATCGATCTGTCTGACGAGAGATTTCCTGCGATCCATCGCTCGGAGATTGTTAAGTTCAAAAGTTCACTCGACGAAAGAAAAGAATGGATCAAGGCGACTGAAAGAAAAGTTGCTGATATCCACAAAGAGTTCATTAGTCCAAGACGGTACATGTCCAGAACACAAAAGCAGGTCGGAAATATTGTCAACTCCTTCCTCACTCGAACCTCAATCCATTCGGGGGCTAATGATGAAGTCATGTACCTAGGGTAGGGTCATAGACCTGATCTAAGTACCCTACCCAAGGACACCCTCAGAAGAAACTACCTTCCAGTCGACCAAGAGAGACTTCACTCGACGGACTCGAAGGACTCGACCATGAAGACTCACTCGACCACCAGGAGATCAAGAACCACTCCGCAGCGTAACGGTCTGTAATTAAGTAGTCTTTATGGCATTTAGGACACTTTATGTAAGGCGTTACCAGTAACGCCTAGACTTAATGTACTTTAAACCCTGCATTACTGAGGGCCGGAGGGGTCTGGCATACACTATATAAGCCACCCCCCTCCTCAGTATGAGGGGTTGGCACCCCTGTAATCCATACACACATAATCCAGTCGACCGCCTCCGGGCTCCGAGACATAGGGCTATTACTTCCTCCGAGAAGGGCCTGAACTCGTACATCCTTGTGTTCACAACTGCTCCATAGTTAGGATTTTGCCTCTCTATACCTACCCCCCATTCTACTGTCAGACTTAGAACCACGACACACTTAACTTTGGAGTTATATTCCCCCTAGGCTCCAAGTCTATACTTGTTGTTTTCCTAGTTGTCAATCCTATTAACCCTCAGGAGTTTAGCTTAAGCATTAGGTCACACGTTTCACCGTTTGAATTTGAAACTATTATTCTAAAAACAATAATTATTTAGTAACACTAATTTTCTTGAATAAGTAGTTTGACCACAGTTCGACCAGATTTGACCAAAATTCAAAAAACTGAAATAATTATTTAGTAACACTAATATTCTTGAATAATTATTTAGTAACACTAATATTTCTTGAATAAGTAGTTTGACCACAATTTGACCAAAATTCAAAAAAACTGAAATTTGAGCATATCTTTTTTTCCTTTTAGAATTTGAGGATTCTAAAAATTTGCAAACATGCCTATGGCCGTCAAAATCGGATGCGGATTTTCGTGCTGATTTTTTTGATATATTATGCAATTTTTTGACATTGTATGCAAAAGATATGGTCATTTTACTTTTTCATAACACTTTTTTGCAAAACATGTCCAAATTTAAGTTTTTTAATTTTCCTAACTAATAGATGTATTAACATAACTACATCTCTAAGGATTTTAATTTTTGAAGTTTTTTATTATTTTTTTTTCAAAACTGAAATGGCGATACACCGGGGGGGGGGGGGGTAGAGTTTGAAAATTGCCCTATAGTCCCGGTTTGTGTCTCCAACCGGGACTATAGGTTAGACCCCTTTAGTGCCGGTTCATGGCACGAACCGGTACTAAAGGTTAGCCCTTTAGTACCGGTTTGTGTCAGAAACCGGGACTAAAGGGGCTCGTGGGGACCCAGCCTGACGCCAGCCTGCCACCATCCCTTTAGTACCGGTTCGTGGCACGAACCGGTACTAAAGGTTCAACACGAACCGGCACTTATGCATAGTCGTTCGAACCGGGACTAATGGTACCATTAGTACCGGGTCAAAATCGAACCGGGACTAATGTGTCTCACATAAGGTCCTTTTTCTACTAGTGAATCTTCTCATAGCTCAAAACTGAAAGATAATGAATAGGTACATTCTTGATTAGGGAGGGGATAGAAAAGAAAACGAATAGTGGTAAAAAAGATACATTCTTAATTCGAGAAGAAACTTTCCGTCTAACAACTCTTAATATTGGAAATGACTTAGTGGTAACATAAATAAGAAAATGGATTCGGAATGATAAAATCTTACAGTCCCAGAGACAGCAAAACCATTAGTCCACTTGATCATGAGTCGGTGTCGACCACACACTTGGTTTTCCCTCCCAACTATGCTCTCAACTCTCTGAAGTTAGTGCCTTTCAGATCTACAGAATTTATTTTAAAAGGGAATGACCTCGGCCTCTGTGCATCATATGATGTACTCCCTCCATCCGGTGAAAAGTGCACATATAGAAATTTTAGGACTTTAGCGAAAAAAATAGAAATTTTTGGACAAATGAGTGGAGTAAAAAATGCATTGGAAAGGTGCAAGCCACCATCTTTCTCCCTTTTAATTACCCAACCCCCAATAAGCTTGGTGCATTTAGAAATTAAGGAGATCATGTGTAAAATGTTATTGGTATATATATAAAATCTTCTTTAAAGTGCATTGAAAAGATATAAATACACTCTTTTATGGACAAATGTACACTTTTCACCAGACGAGGGAGTACACGTCCATTTTATTAAACAAAACAAATTCTAGGTCAACGGGTACAATTTTTTTTATAGAAATTGCGGTCAGGGTGGTCGGAAACAAGATTACATAACTCATTCAGGTAATCTACTATCGGCATGCGAGACAAACATGTTGAACAAACCTAAATACAGAGCATAGGAAAACCATGTTTCATTCCTTCAGCAAGACAGTGGTGATGCAGAAATTAGTTTATGAGCCAAACGAAATTTACTGACAATCATCACACCAAATTAATTCACTAGCCCAATCTACAAAGAATCAACTGATGAACTGAATTGACTGTAGGACTCGCTTACATACATGCTGTACCAACTAGTCATTGAAAATCCAAATCACATATGAGAGCGCACGATTCAGTAAGAACTGGACTATGGACTTGCCAAACCAAACACACTACTAATTTATTAATCGTGCTCCATATATGCAAACATTTCGGTTCATCTGACCTGAAACACATACGTACATGTCACACACATCGAAGCATGAGCTCGTGTAAGCCTACTTTTTTTTCCCGACCTTCGCAACCTAGGTGTACACACATGACACATGCCCGGCCTAATTGAACACGGGATATGGAAAACAAACAGAAATTGAAGGTACATAAGAAAACAAATACTTAATGCATGCCTGCATGAGGTACACAGAGTAGTAGCTATATGGGGATGGGATTGACAAAGAGGCTCTTGATGATGTCTTCAAGATGCGAGCTGAAGGTGAAAGCATCTTTCCTATCACCGTAGTACACCGGCCCGCTGAGAGTGAAGTTGATGACCCGTTGCACCGCAGGCAGCAGCTCACGACCATGTTTGAATCGAGCTTGGTTGATGGTCTTCCACTCATCTTCTATCATCGAGTCGATGGCAGCAAATGCGACCTCCTCCGTGACCTTGTGCTCATTGGAGTAGCACTCCACGCAGTTGGCCACGTCCCTGTTGTTCCGGGGCTGCATGCATGCACTTTTCACTAATTTAACTAATTCAATACTGTGTTAGAGATTAGCTAATTACAAATAAACATTGTTAATTGCACATATATGTGTGTTTACCAACGTACTTTGGATGAAGCAGCAAGGTCATTCATTAGGCGCCCAATCTTAGCGCATGCCATGACAACATCAGGGTATCCAAGTGCCCATTCCAGTGCTCCCTCCGGCATTTCATCACCCATGCAAACCATCGCATACACGCATAGCTCTGTCGCGCCTATGGACATGGCACCCAAATGCAATCTATCTTCAAACTTGGGCTTGTGATTTTTGTGCAACCATTCAGCTTCTTGGAGATAACAACTAGACAACTGCTGGAACTGCATGCATGCACACGAGCAAAGGTACCGATTAATTAAACACACAACTATTTTTATATTAATATGCCTCCAAAAATAGACATAGAAATGATTCCCTGAGATAAACACGATGACATGTTCCTTTACGCGAAATGACGGCCAATCCATGTGCCTTTCGCACAAACTAGTACTGGTCAATGTTTACAACACTGACTGTTTTGTGAGCAAGGAAGCATATGTAAGGTTTCTGTTGTTTGGTACCAGACCATAAATAGTGTATTCACTTAGATGCTTTCCCGACGACAACGTCCGAACGATCCTCCTGCCCGAAGCAACGAGTCTCTCAGTGGCTACACTTTCTACTTACATCTTGAATCGTTAGTAAGTCATAAATTTCTATGTTCCACAATGTGCAGCAGTACATTAGTTGAAAAAGTTGTTCATTCAAAGAAGCAATTGGTCAGGCAAGCAGAGAGACATTTTCATTCTCTTTAACATCCTCCACTACTAATCTCGCGTGCAGTACTAACTCAAAAACTCATTGAATACCCCATTTAGGGGAGGATGGGCCCAAAGAGTAATCTCTGAGCTCTGTTAAATAAAATAGTGAGCCGTGTTTTGGTCCTTTCTATTTATTTTCCATGGTTGAAAAAGAAACATCCTAACCTAGCTTTCCTAACAATTTATATATATAATGTGCGATCAATGCAGGCTAAAATTAATTAGACATGTTTAAAACCCACCAGAAAGATTTTTACGACATGATTGTGACGGGACATTTGTTACGCTCATGTGCAATCAATATATGTCTTCTAAATCAAAAATGTTATTAAGATAGATAATTTTGTACCTCCTTCTTGATGTGATCAATCGAATATCTCCTGTTGAGTCTCAATTCATCATCGAACTCCTTAAAGCAGATTAGCAGTTTATTATAGAATTTCTTCAGATAACTTGGAACACGAGAAACGGCGCTCTCCTCCCATCTGCGTGACACATTAACTAGTTCAAAAAGCACCACCAATTCATCTATTGTCGTTAGAATTAATAGTTGTTCACCACAGATACAGAGATTGGCGAGAGAGGTAACCTTTGTATGGCTGTGTCGAGCTTCCCATACTCCTCCAAGGTGGCACCAACATCATTGGTGTCATCCAACAGTATGTGCAGAAAAAATAACTTGGCAAAGATCATTCGTGGGAGGGCATACTGTTCCTCGTAGAAGAAAAAGTAGCTCCAAAGGTAGCACTCCACCACACGATCCCGAGCAAAACTTAGCCCCACATATCCCTTAAGATCACTATACCACCTGAAAAGAATCCATGTATATTAACAAAATTGATAGGTAGTCCTAATGAAGCATGTACACAAACGTATGTATATATATAGTGATATATTTGGCTGGGTATATATCAAAGAGCATACTCAGAGATAGCTTTGAGCTCCTTCAAGTGGACAACCTGGAGGATGTTAAATTCCAGCTTTGCAAGCTCTAGAAGGATTGGATTGTGCCCTGCTTCTTGTTCGTATTCTGGCATGTAGCGCAGTGCCTCCAACCTCCTATAGGTCCTTGGTAGTGGTACATGAAGGGCACGCTTGACTTGCTCTGCTAAAGGGGATCTAAGGCTGGGTGCCATTGATTTTAGATGATGCCTTGCAAAAGAGGTGGCCTCTTCGAGTTCTGGCTCGCCATGGGTTAACACGTATACTGCATTGTAACCTAGGAGTCCCTTTGGATCGTTTGTTATATACTCATTGAAGGTCCCATCTTCGCCCTTAAACTTTTTGAATACATCTGCAAGACATATTCATGTTAATTCATTTTCATTAATTGTTCTTGCAAGGTATTCAATGTTAAAATGTGTAGATGGATACCTGGAGATACCCAAAGGCCATGTTCCCCGAGAAGGCGGAACCGAAGAGCTACCTCGTGGAGGTTTGAGCTACTGAGCTCACTTTCATGTATGTCACTTAGTGCAGTCTCTATTTGTATTTCGAAGAGGTGTTCTATTCCTAGGCGTTGGACTGCATCCACCAAGTTCATTCTCTCTAAAATATTACTGCAAGTCTTAAACAACATGTGAACATCTTCCTTCAGTTTATCGGTTCTAATCTTCATCCATTCCTCTGACCTCTGCATAAATTTATTGGTTACAATCATCCAAACTAGTCGTTAACGTATCAACTAAATATACATGACAATATGGAAGCTTTATAGCATACAATCACAGTAAATGACGATTCAACCATTTGACGGAAGTTCAACGATTTTTATGTGTACCAAGTGTAAACGCTGCCTTTGCATAACTAGATGTCAAATATTGTACTGCCTCTTGGAGCATTTTTACTTTGCTAAAGCTAACAGCTTGCAAATATGAATTCAAGAAATATATTTGATGTCTTAATTGGATTTTTTTATTTATGGCTATAGCGAAAAAGGCCGGGTATCATTAAACATGTCCCTTTGATTTTATTCGAGGAGGAATAAGTGGTGGTGATTGTAGAAATTGTAGGATGGCTAGAATATTGTGTTGTATCTGTTGTATTGATGTGACCCTCATATGGGGTATATATAGAATACATGAGGGGGTAGAGGCTTGGAGTACAAGATAAGTAATACATGGTTTAAACCTATTCGATCTACTCCTTATCTCTATCTTTAAACCCAAACTATATTCTAACATCCCCCCTCAGTCGTAGCGGGAGTGAAACGGACGATTTCGACTGGATTTGAAGTATCATGCTCGCGTCGCCTTCTCCGCTTCACCATCATCGCCTGCATCTCTGATGGGTCGGCACCTAGGGCGGTGACTGCGTCCCCTTCTGGTGCCTTCCTTGTCTCTCCTCTCTCTTCCCTCCCGCAGTCACAGCGGGAGTAGCGTGGATGCTGGTGACGACGCGGACGCTGTTGACTGGAGTTGTCGACGATGTGTTTCTGTAGACGTGGTCGTGTGTGTCGATGTCGATGTAGCCGATCATGATGTAGCCGTGGTCGAGGTAGTCGTGGTCGATGGTGTGGTCGTCGT